>CM032415.1:4950642-5619553 GCA_019049465.1 Dryas iulia moderata | reverse complement strand
ATTATCTTTTAAAGCGTTAAATTGCTAAGGAAATATAATGGAACTTGAATTTAAGCATTCAGAAAAAATATTCTCAAAAGTGTTAAATCGTCTTCAAAGTTATTTATAATACTTGTAATGTAAATATGTGATAACGTTTATTATGTGTGCTTTTAACTACTAGTCAGTGTTACGTAGGATTGTGAAACCTCGTTATGTCAAAATTATTAAATACCCCTAGTGTTTACCTAACTGTTTTTTTTAAATTGTAATTATATACAGAGACAAGAAAAAATGAGTTTATTTGTTGACGTATCATTTATTCAGCATTTAGTGGAGTTGTCACTAATATGACTATTCATCGTTACATTTACATGTTAACAATAATCTATACTCCTACAAAATAATTTTTGAAAATTTATATTGTTACGAATAAATTTAAAACTAAGAAGATATACTCAATTTTACCATTGCTTTAAAATATGTTGGTATTATTTAGTGTTAATTTTATTTTTAGGGTTACGACACTGTTATTGGTGAACGAGGAGCATCACTATCCGGTGGACAGAAACAGCGAATTGCAATTGCAAGATCTTTGCTCCGTGAACCGGCAGTTCTTTTATTAGATGAAGCCACGTCAGCTCTCGACCCTCACTCGGAAAGACAAGTACAAGCTGCACTGGACAGAGCTAGTGTAGGACGAACTACTATCATGGTATCGCATAGGTATGGCTTAATTATATAAAAAAATATCTAATTTTTATATTTATTAAATATTGTATATATTGAACTAAGTCTTTTCTTCTATTATAGATTGTCTACTATTGTTAATGCTGATCGTATCATTTGTATGGATCAAGGGGTCATCGTGGAACAAGGAACTCATGAAGAGCTAATGAAAGCTAAAGGTGATTCATCATTATATTATATTCTTTATTATTATAATTATTCACCGTCACAATGAGTTCCGTCTACCTACATCTGAATGTAAGCCTCCTTCAAGACGTTACTAAACCTGATTATTTGAATCTTCTCCGTCAAGCATTCTCAGACATGGTCACATCTGCTGTTCATGTAACCAATATACTGCCGCTTCAGCGGGCTAATGGCTTCTGATGAGCTATAACGGAAACAAGCGTAAAAAGTATCTATATTTTTGATTGTGTTCCAGGTTTCTACCACAAGCTTGTGACGACTGGTAATGAGAATAAAGAACCTGATGTAATAGAAACATTACCAGAAGAAGAAAATGGGGAATTGGAAAATGGTGAACTAACCATGGTATCTCGCATAGATGTTAAACGCAGGTCAACTAGAAGAGTAGTGAGACGCCATTCGACAAAGAGAGGTATATAGATTAAAAATATTAGGAAAAAGTAAATAGCCTCAGGCTATATTTTTATCTGAATGTGGGAATTCATTTTAAATATCTAAAAATAAACAAACTAATAATCTAGTTATTTACACCCGTGTAATCGTAATGCTATGTATAAATATTATAGAATCTCATGATTGGATGACGCCGCGTGGATCGATCACATCTGTAATGTCAACTGGCTTACAAAACTTCGTGTATAATGCTGAATACGATTCCGACGAAGAGAAGGATGAAGATGAGGTTTGTCAATAGTATAGACTATAATCTACTACAATATTACCTTTATACTACTTATTACGAGTATACATGAAACATGGCATATAAATATGTTATATTTTATTTATAGGACGTGAAACCAGTCAGTGATTGGCAACTGTTAAAGTTAAATGCACCTGAATGGCCTTACATTGTCATAGGATCGATAGCTGCATTTATTCAAGGATCATGTTTCCCAGTATTTGCACTTCTCTTTGGATATACGTCTGGAGTATGGTTTAAATTTTCCTTTATTCACTTTAAGAATTTACAAAATTAGTAAATGATGATTAATCTATTTTTTAATTTCCAGATTTTCGTCTTACCTGATCATGACCAAATAATATATTTAGCAGATTTTTATTCTGGCATGTTTCTGGTGGTGGCAGCCGTCGCCGGTTTATCTATGTGCCTACAAAGTACTACATTCACAAATGCTGGATTAAGAATGACTACTCGACTTAGGCAACAGTATTTTTCAGGTTTATTGAGACAGGTAACAACAAAACTATATTATTTGCGTATAAATTATATAGCTTTTGTATTTCTGTAACACGGAGGGGAATTTTCTTAATGTAATCGACAGAAAATTAAAAATAATTGATGGATCAGGAACTTCTCTTAAGATAAACTAATGGCACTATGTTAGAAAACATGAACATTTCGAAATAAAAGTATCATTGATATAAAAATACTCATAAAATTTTACAGGAAATAGGCTTCTTCGACAAAGAGTCAAACACAGTTGGTGCAATGTGTGCGAGACTGAGCGGTGACGCGGCTGAAGTTCAAGGCGCTACTGGTTTGAGGATCGGTCTCATCTTACAAGGCACGAGCTCCGTAGTAGTAGGTTTCATTATGGCAATCTGCTATAACTGGAAACTTACTCTTGTCGGCACTGCCTTTTTGCCCTTAGTAAGTCTAGCTTTGGGCTGCATTTTTTTATATTTCACATAATATGCGCATAATATAGACAGATGAAAGGCTTATTAGTATAAACGCCATTTAATGGTAAACTTTACAACAGAGCAGTTAAAAGCTTTAGTTTTTAAAAAAAAATGTTATTTTTGCAAAGTTCTTGAGCGAACATAGATAGATAGAATTTACACCAAATATTCATTGTCTCTTTCTACATCTTTTTAAGTTAATTTCA
This sequence comes from Dryas iulia moderata, assembly GCA_019049465.1. Lineage (NCBI taxonomy): Eukaryota > Metazoa > Arthropoda > Insecta > Lepidoptera > Nymphalidae > Dryas > Dryas iulia. The sequence goes on along the minus strand of CM032415.1, from coordinate 5,616,788 downwards.
TGATCATACGAGTATTTTCTTGTAAAATAAGTGTCACTTACCACAAAATGCCCCGAACTATTTTTGTACTTGAGTCAGGCAGGAGGATTTTACTCGAGTAGGTTTAAGGGAAAGCAGTGTAAATCCTGGAGTAATTATAAAAAGAAAGAAAGAAAGACACAAAACGTTAATCTCCAGGGTTCACAATCTATTAAATTTATCAAATCGAGGTAAATGACAGATAACGGTTGAGGGTGTATTATTTAGAAAATGATCCATTCACGAACTAATAAAACTAACATCACTTTGTTGTGGCGTCATAATAAAATATATTAGAGGACAATTACATTTAGGGTAAAATCGCAATAATGTCCAAAATGTGTCAATTATAAACAAAATAAGAAAAAATTGAATTCGGTAACATGGTATCAGTTTGAAAAATCAGTTATGAGACAATTAAGTAAAAAAATGACTGGTTTTAGTGAATTCGAGTTGAAGTATGTATGCCGTTTTTCATATCGCTTGACACATTCGATTTCAGAATGATAGCAAAGTATGGGCCTTTAGTGCCAAAAAGTCCTCAGAAAATTATTAAACCCAGCCCAAAAGGAAATATACACTGATTTCAAATGTGTATATAACTCGATATCGCAAATAATGGCGTTTAAACAAATTAGCCTTTCATCTGTCAATATTTATGTAGCCTGTAGTGACTATTTATAGTCAGCTCTGAAGATCACTTATATAAAGTCGTATTTTTTATTAGATGGTTGGAAGCATTTGGCTAGAAGGAATTGTTTCACAAAAATCACAATCAGATGAGCGTGCAGCCATGGAGTCAGCGACGTCGATTGCGACCGAAGCTGTAGTCAGTATTAGAACAGTTCAAAGCTTGGGTAACATTATCTTTTTATTATTTCTTACTAAAAAAATATTTGAAAAAGACAAAAATTTATAAGTAATTAAATTATTTTTAACATTTCAAAGTATATTTTTCCCACTTGGGACATTGCAAATCAATTATAAAAAAAGGTTTCACTGATGCGCGGGTTCGAATCCCGCTGCGTTCAAAACTGTCGATATTTATGTGACATTTTTTATTTATTTTTTTCAATTAATTTCTTTTCACAGGTGTGGAGACTACATTTTTAGATAAGTTTAAGGAGGCTTTAGTATTGTCATGTGCTGCAGTTGCAAAAAAGACTAGATGGCGAGGTTTGGTTTTAGGGCTGGGCGTGTACGTGCCATTCATGTCGTATTGTAGCGCCACCGTCTATGGTGCCGTGTTGGTGGCTCATAAAGAGATTGAATACAAAATTGTACTTCTGTAAGTGTCAATTCTATCCATACTTACTCCATACTTATATTATAAATGGGAAAGTCCGTGTGTTTGTCTGTCACGCTTTCACGGCTAATCTACCCGTCCGATTTGGATGAAATTTAGAATGAAAATAGTTAAAGTGACTGGGTCTAATATAGGCTACTTATTTTTTCAAAAATCAACCCCTAAAGGGTTGAAAGTTTAGTAGGGGATGAAAGTTTATATGAAAAATCTAAACCGCTTGACCAATTGTAATGAATTTTGGCGTAAATATAGTTGATAATCTAAGCTTAAACATAGGCTACTTTATTTTTTTAAAATGCGCCCCCGAGGGTGGCTATATAACGAATAGTTCAAGCGGCGAAGCCGCGGGCGGGCCGCTAGTACTATATATTTTAAAAAGAGCCATTTTCTCTTTCCCCCATAGCGGGGTAGGCAGAGGAGGTAGTGTCAAAACACTTCTTCAACCAATTTTCAACCGAAATCGAGTCTTTGATTCGTGTTGAGTGCTAGAACTCAATGTTTTGTCTTATGCACCACAGCGGAAAAGATAAGATAATTTAAAAATAATTATTTGCCCGATGTTTATATAATTTTTATTACAATATTGATACTATATATTAGTATAATAATAACTGTTCATCATATTTATAGTGTAAACGAGGCATTGATGTATGGGGCGTATATGTTGGGTCAATCGTTGGTTTACGCACCTAGCTTCAACTCTGCGAAAGCTTGTGGAGCAAGAATTCTGGCCATTATTAACAGGGAGCCTAGAGTCAAAACTGAACCTGGTGTTAGAGACAAAAAAGATTGGGTAAGATTGTATTAATATCTTATTTTTCTTACTACGTTATTGCCTATATACCAACCCACATTTAGTAAAGTACTATACTAAATGAGGGATATTAATACTAATTTTTAAACAACTTCTAAATCTGCCAAATCATTCTTAAATTCTGCCAAATAAATACGAAAGAGAATTTCTAGGAGAATTTTCTTATAAAACTTATCAAATTTATCAGATCTTGGCGTTAATCATTGTATAATTAGAAAGCGTTATGTTCGTTTATAATTTTTTTATTTTATCTATTTAGTTAAAGTATGAAAAAATGTAGGTATATTATGTGCTTATATTTAAGATCATTGGGTACTGATATTCATTTAATTTACAGGTTGCCACGGGTAACTTCAGCATAAAAGACACAGAATTTAGCTATCCAACCAGGCCTAACCAAAGAGTTCTTAAAGGAATCGACCTAAAAGTCGAAGCTGGTAAGACGGTTGCGTTAGTTGGTGCATCTGGTTGCGGCAAATCTACGATACTGCAGTTGATGCAAAGATTTTATGATCCAGAGACTGGCAATATAGTAAGTCTTGTTTACGTTTAACTACGTATTCGCTTAATCATTATTTAAATACATGCCATATATCATATAACAATAAGAGTAAGAAATATGATATGTATCTTATAAAACAATAGTTTATTTAGTTGATACTGGTACGAAAGTGTGACGTGTGCAAATTTTGACTTTTACTGTCAATCAAATAATTGGATTTTGGTAGCGACGTTTTGCTTATACAAAAGAATACTGCAAAACCAGGATATATATATAAAAATAGTAAAAACTTACCAAAATGGGAAATTTAATGGGAACCTTTGGGACGCGACATCTAGACTTAAAGATGAACGACAAACCTACTTTTAACGAGAAAGTTGGCTTCAAATGTAGGAGACCAAAACGCGAAATGGTTGCTTGCAAAGAACATCTCATATCGGCACGCATACCCGTAAAATACAGGGACTATTGCGCCCACTACCTGTTAGACTATCAAGTTTGTCGATACAAGCACATGCCTCTGTTATACAAATGCCACAAAGAAAGACATGCCTATCTAAATTGTGAGAAGGACGATTATGTTATGAGAATGAAAGAGTTTGAAAGAGAAAGAAGATTAAGAGAGAGAGAAATAAGAATAAAAAATAATCCTGGCGATAAATGCTAATTTCTTTATTTTAACTTCAAAATATTTAAAATTAAATTATTAATTTAGTTTTATGTCACAATTCTTAATATAGTATACCCCAAGCACATCCAGGCTTGGATACACGCTTGGGTACTTTAGATTTAATACATTTAAAAAAAATAACCTTAAAAAACGTATATATTGAGGGTACCATTCGTTGGAGGTTATTTGATTAAAAATAGTGAACTACAGTGTTTTTGTTATAATTGTTATGTATCAGTACCTATATGGCCACTAATGACTGCGACTTGCGATTTATTTAAATCACCATCACCACTATCTTATATAGCCAAATGTGCTACAGGCGTCCTTTTTGTTAAAGTACGTAACATTTGCAATAGTAACAAATATTTTTCTACTTTTCTAAGTCAAATATTATATATAATAACTTAATGTATATGTTATTTTAGGAGCTAGACGGACGTGACACGCGTACCTCCCTGACTCTCCCCCGCCTTAGGAGGCAGTTGGGGGTGGTACAGCAAGAGCCCATCCTGTTCGATCGCACTATTGCAGAAAACATTGCTTATGGAGATAACAATCGTAAAGTCACCACGCACGAAATCATTGCATCTGCAAAAGCTGCCAATATCCACAGCTTTATTGTTTCGTTGCCTAAGGTATTGTTTTTATATCTTGACTTATCCTTAGTAGGCGTAAAATATACTTTGTTATAGCAACGTATATGTAATTATACAAAAATATTTTGTAACATTGAGCTTGTAACAATTATTTCATTAATTTAAAATATTTTAATAAATTTTGGCATTATGTATTGTAATAAATTTTGGCGTTGTACACTTTTTTCAGTATGAACTTTAGCTATGTCAAAATTTTTATTCCTTCGCCTGTGTAATTATCGTAAAAAAGTTCCAAAGGTCTTGCTTTATGTACCAATATAATAATACTGACATTGGATGGCAGAATGTAACCCAAGATTTGTTTTTAAAAAAATGTCCTTAAAATTAATATTATGCATTCTGTAGGGTTACGACACTAACTTAGGATCAAGTGGCGCCCAATTATCAGGTGGGCAAAAGCAAAGGGTGTGCATAGCTAGAGCCCTGATACGGTCACCGCGGCTGCTTCTCCTGGACGAAGCTACGTCAGCGTTAGACGCCAATAGTGAAAGAGTAAGTTACTAAGTTCACTACTGGATTGCTTGATCAAAGCAAAATGTATAATTTTTATCTTGAACAGAAATGTCCCCGCTTTCCAAAATTTCGTGCAAGTAGCGTCAACCAGCCAATGAGAGTTGACGAGTGACTAACACAAGACAGTATGCGTAATGGATTCACTAACGTTTGTCTCACGCGGGTCTTGCTCACCGTTTCTTACTACCAATCACTCTCCTAAAAGCAGATTTTGCGACGCCTATTGTTAAAATTAGTCATTTCGAATAAAATTATAGTAGGGGCAAAGCAGTTTTTGTCTATATTCTTGATTAGCACAGCGAGACAATGGAACTTATTGCCTATGTCTGTATTTGATTCTCGATCTTCAAATCGAGAGTTAATATGTAGCTTCTAGCGTCCTCTAATCATCAATGCTTAACATCAGGCTGCCAACAAGCCTGCCAACGCCAAATAATATAAAAAGTTTTTCAATATTTATATTTAATATATAATTCTGCATTTTCAGGTGGTGTCAGAAGCTCTCGAAAAGGCAGCTAAGGGGCGGACGTGTATTACCATAGCACATAGACTCTCTACTATCAAGGACGCAGATTTAATATGCGTTTTAGATAAAGGTAAGATATAATTACTAAATAAACAGCTTCGCGTCCTTTTATGAAAACCAGGTAGGGAGAGAATCTACTGTCAAGAGACTCCATCCCCTTTTTTTGCTCGAAATCAAACATTTGGTTGATGACGAAATTGAAACAAATTGAGTAGAGGAACTCAATTAAACTTTGTTTTACAAGAATAAAGAGAAGAAAGTAATTCAAATGTTAATGGGAATAAGGACCCTTAGTGGGAATCGAACCCACCACAATCTGTTTTTATTACTGTTTAAAATGATTCCTATCACTGCACTGAAACCTATATACTATATTTTATTAAAAGCTTCATTACTTTCATTTTAGTTCGTAATACAATTAACGTTATTCAATATTTCAGGTAAGATCATCGAACGCGGTACACATACCGAGTTGATCAATTCAAAAGGCTATTACTGGCGCATGAGCAAAGGACAAAACATGGCCTGAATTGCAAATTCAACTTAATATCACCAAATATCATATTAAAAGATATTATGCAACCACCAAAAATTGTTAATTAGTATGTAAACAGTTGAGGAAGAAAAATATAAAGAAAAGAAATAAATTACATTGTTTTAATGTCCTTTTGTTTTCCTCACAGTCACAATTGAATGTTAACTTACAAACGATAAACAACTACAATATCACGTTCCAACTTTCGACAGGTAAAAGTTAACATTACATGTTTAAATAAATAAACTGTTTATACAAGTATCTTATACTTTCCAACAAGAATTACACGTCACTGTCAGCGAAAGAATGGAATCACGAGTAGCTTCACGCTGCTTTCACAAAAGTACCTAGTGTCAAGACACTCTGTTTCCCACTTACCTACATAAATGATGAAAGATATTACAAGCACATTCAGTATATATGAATAAAGCTGAATATATTCGTGATGAACTCTCCATTATAACGCGGACAGTCTCGTATAAATCTAAACATTTTATCACGTTTCAATAGATACAAACTAACTGTTGGTAACGGACCGTGTACTAAGAATAAACAGTTCCAATACATGTGTTACACATACTATAGTCATATTCGAAAAGAGTATAGGCCCTTATTCTCGATCCGTTTACTTGTAGACGTTTCCAAATTCTATATATTCTATATGTACATTGTCCATATAAACCAATTAGACTGAAAAAAAAATAAGAAAATGCAATATTTGAATTTGCATCCTCGTATTTGAACCCTTGTCCCAGCCAATATCAAATTTGTATTTTTGTTTTATATTCCTTATAGATCATTCTAATATTGCACATCCTTACAAATAAATAAATTTGAACAATATTATGTATATTATGTGTTTTTTTTTAATTTTTGGTCGCCAGCGAAGTAAATAATAAAAAAATCAATGGTGCACTATTTGGCTCTACTTAACAAAACTACATAACAGTTATGGCAAGTAATTACATGTGTCAAAAAATGTTATATTTTATGTTACAAAATAATATTTTCAATAAAAAATATATAAATGATATGAATGTGTACACGATATCAGTTTACAAATAATACAGTATCACCTTATCAGTGGATTCAAGTGAGCAACAATATCCTCAATGATGACGTTGTTTGATACTGTAGACTATAAATTCCCATCGCTTTTGGCACAAGTGCAAAAAGGTCGCGGGTTCTATTCCCAACAAGACAAGCCTTGGAGACTGTTATATTAAATACTATAACATTCTCTTAACATAAGCTGTCTCAAATAAATTTAGTTTACGATCGATACAAGTGAACAAATCAACAAAGACAATACAGTATTTGTTACTGAACAAAGAAATTTTAGTAATATTTTCTTTAAACAATGTCGTTCAAAATCTATTTTGCAAATAGATATGTATTGTAATTTTACTTAAAAACTATAAATATACATTATTCTCTTAATATACTAAAAATCAAGTTAAAAGCACCATCATTATTACTCACTCAAAACCACGTATAATTATATCCCAATGGCATACAATTAAAACTAGCGTATTATTATTATAATTACGAAACAAAAGACAATAAAGAAACTCTATAAAAATAAACAAATATCCTTAAACATACAAGAATTACAAGGACAATTAAAAAAAAAAACATGTCTCTTGCTATAATTATATCAACATGTAAAGAAATGACGAATGTAAATTAATGTAATATATACACGTGTGGGTTTAACATGTTTTAACATGTCAAATGACGTCACAATTCGCGTATACTGCGAAATTATAACCTGAGAAATATATGTGACAATGGACATTTAAAAATCGATCAGTTCCCCTTATTACCAATCACAATCACAAAGATATTTCATACAAACCATTAATTTCTCAGAATTTCGCTATCACTTTCAAACATTACCAAGATTCATTATTGATCCATCCACAGTTTAGAATAATATTTAAAATGCTTTTTTCCTAACCATTAAATTGTAACATGTTGAAATTGATTATAGACACCTATCTACAATATAAGATGTTAGAAATGACAATCCAATAACCAGTGAATGAGTGCATGTTGTATAATACCTACTAGTTTACTAGTCAGTAATAAATAGTAAGTCTAAAATACTACATCAAATGTTTTATTTCTATATATTTTATGCCTTAATCAGAGTGTATGTAATCCTGCTGTTTAGCTGATAATGGAGTTACCAGAACTTTTTTATAATAAAAGTAATCAACATAAAAAAATATATAATATGATTTAAACAATTTTATAAAATTATAATGTATTAAACACAAAAAATAACTATAAAAGAAATAACTAAATAGTTATATTACAATTATAAACATAACTAACAAAAAATAATTATAAAAAATATTTATATGCATACGCATGTACTATATGTTTAACATATATAATGGTATTAAAATGTAAAATAATTTTTCATAAAAAATAAACAATTTACTAAAATTACAGGCGCCAAAAGTTATATCGGCTCATAGTATCATCTCGCAACTTTGTGCGGAATTATTAAATTAATTTTCATATAATCACATTATATATAACGAATTATAATCATTAAATAAATAAAAAATCTGTGTATTTTAATTCCTTAATAAATGTCGAGACAACTTTAAATTCCATACTTTGGTTTATTTGAATTTTATTTGTGTAAATATTAAATATACTCTATATATAGGATTGTAGGTTATTATAAAAAAAATAATAAAGAACAATCCATGGTTGTTTCTAATATTGTACAGTCCCTTATAAATAAAGTTTCACAAACAATAAAGAATTTCAAATAATACAATTAATTTAAATGAAAAATGAATACTATATATAGCAGGTGTGGCCAAGATCCTTAATTTCGGCTTTTGTAAGTTTTGTAGTTAAGTATGTATTTAAATGGTATACCAAAAACGTACTAATTATTAATTTAGATATAATAACGCAAAAATGATCGACAAATATTTCTCCACCATGTTTGGCCACACCTGCTATATAGCCATAAAAACAATATGTAAAATAAATTTAAATTAGACCATTACCCATAGGCCAGTCCTTTTAAAATTAAAACAAAAAAAAACATTTTTTGTTATATATGTCTAACACAATATGTAAAATTGTAATAATAAAACAACTATAGGAAATCCAAAATAATAAAATTATTATTTTAATCCATCCGTATTTTTTGTTTCAATCGCTAATATAATATTTAAGTCCTTATTAATATTATAGCTCCGTAATCGCACAGCCCTTTGTTCAAACTATAAATTAAATGTAAAAGATTTTTTAATAATAAATGAAATCAAATCAAATTTAAAAAAAATTAGAAAACGTATACATTTTTTTTATTTGTACGCAGCAGGATTCGAACCCGCGCGTCTTGAAAACCGCTAAGCCATTTGAACTACATCCCGCTGCATTGAAGTTCTTATACGCTTACTACAAATTGATTTGTTAGCATCTCTGTAGAGAGATATTTACAAATTTCTGCTAACCAAAGATTATTCTACGAACAATCATTTGGCAAGAGAGAATGCTAATTATTAAGCTGTGTTTAACAGCTTTTTCGTGTCTTTTTCCCAATATTTTGTTCATGTCTTTTTTTAGTTAACTATTAGTTTTAACAGATTGCTTCTCCTACAGTCAATTCATTCTCAAATCAAAAGTTACGTTTAATTAATTTATTATACACTTAACATTATCCATATACAAAACTCCAACTTAAAATAAAAATATAATTATTTTAAAACAAATATTAAAAAATAAATCTATTTAATGAATGTTTAAAGAATGGTAACATCACATGCCTTCTCCTTAAAAATAAACCGTTTGCCGTTTCTATTTCGACTACTTGAGATCTTTAAATGCAGCATTCAAACAATTATAATGCATTATATATACATTATTGTTATTATTATGTTTCAAGTTGGTGTAAAAAATGATTTAAATTGTATCTTAAAGAAATAAAGCAACTAAACATTTAGATATATAACAATATATTCATATTTATATATTTATATCTGGTATTTACTATTTACGAAACGTAAAAAATATATATTGAAGAAAATATCTCATGAAATACAAAATGCATTAAAATTTAATAAAAGAATTAATTTAAGTACGTTATTTAAATCATATCAATCAATTATTTTTAAAAATACATACATACACGTTACAAAATATACAGAACGATACATTATCACCATTTCAATATAAAATAGAATAGTATATGTCTTAAAAAATCAAAAAAATAATTTCATCGAAATAGACACAGTAACTAAAAATATCTGAAGGCATCTTATACTACCCTAGAATAAAATAAAAAAAAAAAACTTGCCAAAACAATTAACATATTACACAGATGTAGTATTGCACGTCGATTATGGCATAAAATCGTATTCCCTAATATCTATAACTCTAACAGATATGGTTATTATATTATTTATTTATTTTTTTATAAATTAATTACTATGTTTGTGCATACAAGGAAGTATATAATGTTAGATGAGATCCGGTCTGATAACAGTGGTGGTAACTATACCAAAAGTGTTCTAAACCACAGCTGACCGTACCAGAAAATAGTACATAATATTGAATATCTTATTAATATTAATATTCAGAACCCATGGCCTATCCCTTACACATAAGTGCCATACTGGGGCTAATAGAAAATAACAAGAAATTAGTTAATATATAGCACATCTTGTCATTTTAATTAGAATATCAATAGTAAAGATCGTAATATATGCATACACGTCGAATGTATCTACTACATTATAATATCACTCTCTAATCAACTAAATAAAGTAGTTGAGTTTCGACCAGAGAGAGCACAGTACGGCTGTTATACACCAGCCTGAAGAATATAAGGAAAAGTTGGCAACTTTTCTTTGGCATCAAGATTATTTAATCAAATTATATTACAATAAAACCCTTGATAAATGGTTATTTACTGCGGAGGCATATGATGATGTTGATTTTGGTTGCCAGTAGGAGCCTGCGTGTGAGGTGGGTACCCGATAGGCCTCGGCCCCCCCTCATACAGTATCTGAGCAGGTAAACGCTGATTCTGTTGGATTTCTTCAGGATGAGCATACGGGTCTTGTACCTGTGAATATTTGCCATTTATCATAGAAAAAAAATCATCAATAACACCAGGGGATCAACATCGTAGATGACACCTGAAAATTCTACCTACAAAATAAACGTAACTAACAGAATATAATACAAATTAAAAAAATCAATATACTTTAAAAGAAACATATCTTTCGCTTTAAATATTACAAACATGACTTTCAAATCATCTTCGTCTATACAAGACTTGTTGTTTTGTTGTTCGACATTGATACTCACATTGATTAGAGGTTGTAAAATGCCAAGTCTGGCTAGTAGTAATTGTTCCTTGACCTGCCTGAGCTCCTCCTGCTGGCGGACGATCATCTGCTGGAGCTCGCGATGGGTGCGCTGCAACTGCTCCTGCCACGGCCACTAACTCGCATCATCGTATACAAAATTCTTCTAACACCCTAATTTTACCCACCACGCTATCCCATAGCTTTTCGCTTATTTAAATTAAGAAAAATAACCCAACATATTTATAATAACTTTGCAAGTATTTAAATTAAGAAGAAAAAAACAAATATACAATCAAATAATCATAATCAATTATATAACGGTGAAATTATAAAAGTATAGATAATGGAAATAAAAAATAATTCATTTTTTTTTCAATTTTTTTTGGGACGCTCACCTGTAGCTGGGCCTGATCCGGGGATACTATGACGGGAAGAGGGGGAAGGGATAGTGGGAGAACTCCTGGAACCCCCACCGCTCCTACATATGGCGCTGGTTCCAAGTACTGAGCGCCTATACCGTGCTGTGGTACTAAGGAAGGCTCTGGTACACGATGACTCTGGAATATTGGATGTAATTATTATTTTTTTATATAAATAAAAAGAGGAAACATGCCATGATGAGTTAATTTAAACTTTTTTTTTACAATTTCTATTCATACCAACTATAAAGTATATTTTCTTGAATAAGATTTATTGTTTATTGTATTTTTTATTAACTCTATCAATAAAATATATAAATCTGTGTATTTTTGTATTATTGAATATGAAAATGAATGATAATAAAATAATATAAAAAGTTATAAGATATAAGTATATAGTATATTTCTTGAATAGGATAGATTGTTTATTTTATTCTTTTCACCTATATCAATTAAATATATAAAACTGTGTATTTTTGTATTATTGGATAAGTAAATGAATGATATTATAATTATGTATATAAAAGTAAAAAAGTTATAAGATAAAGTTATCTATTAACATTGTTTTGAACAACCTAACCTAACAGCTTTATAGGCTAAAAAATAATGAATGTAAGTTATTATGAATTAAAATAATTTAGTTTAATGTTTTTATGAAATAGTATTAAATTTTTATCTACCATCATTTGTTGAGGTACACCTATGTGAGGAGACAGTCCCGGCTGAAGCATAAAGTAACAAACACCAAATAAATAATAGTCATCGTTCATTTATCGTCAAAAAAATGTTAAATAACATATAGTTCATATATTAAAATAAAATTATTTACAAGAAAGTAAACATGGCGATAAACTCATATGACAGTTTCATTAAGCCTCCGTTTATGCTTTGACCTCCAAAAATTAAGTACAACCATATGTTTTCCTCATTTTCATACAGTTCTGTTTAGAAATGTCATCATATTTTGAAATATTTGAAAATGAGATGCCCTTAACCCACCAAAAGAAGTATTTTGAAATTTCTTCCTTTACATTCATATGCATTCGATTTAATTTTAGTCATGCTCTTATGTCTATTTGATCATGATTAAGCACTTTTAAATCATCAATTAACAAATAAATGATAATACTGCCAGTCCCACCGGAAACTATCATCAACTATCATCAGAAAGTTCTGATAAAAAGAACTTTCGAGAAACTTAACTCAAATAGAAATTTACAATCAGTTCATAATTGAAATTTTGCTTTAGGCATCTCAAATTAACATCAATAGGTAACATTCAATTTCACACATTAACATCAGTATAGATTTAAAATAAAACCATTTGAACTAGATTATAACCAGACTATCAGTGACCACGGACTACCATAAAGAATTTGAAACGTCGAGTTTTTAAAACTTTAAACTTTCGGATACCAAAACTAAATGAAGTCAAAATGAAGTTTCTGAAATAAAATTTTATTTTAAAATGTATAAAAATCGCGACAACAAAAGATCTCACGATCATATAGTATTCTTGACAAAATAATATACTTTCCTCAACAATAATATTTGACACTCACTCTTATAATTCATCATCATTCATAACATTCACAATTTAAACCAAAACTGCTAACCTATATAACACTCATAATACAAAATAGACATACAAATCTCACCTCTTGTGAACTGTTCCGCTGCGAGGACCTGGATTCACCAGACACTGAGGCCGTGTCTGAGCCGGTCGCGTACCTCACGTGGGAGGCTCTAGGCCAGGAGGCGGGTGCGGTGGTGGATGTGCCCACTGTCGCGACGGTGGCCCCTGTACTACCCGCTGATGTTGCTGCTGACTTCACTGAGGGGGGCTGGTGAGGAAAAAAAAGAACCATTATATTTGTTTTCGTCAGCTTAACACTTTTCCTGGATACCAGGGTCGGTCGGAGAGAATCAAATGTCAAAATACTCCGTCCATAGGTTGATGAGTAACGGAACTCAAGGCTAAATTTTGTTTCGAAGTACCAGAGCAGAACGAAAATAATTTTAAATATAATCCTTTACCTGAGGAATCGAATCCAATTTTTTTGACACCTTTACCAGTACCAATATAAGCAAATTTAAGTCAATTTCACAAACTTCCTTTGATCCGATTTGAATGAAAATTTGCCCACGTTTTCAGATTTGACGATAATACAATATTGTACTGCATAGTATATATCTGATGTTTCATTCAAGTTAGCTGTACAATGTAGACAGAAAAGTAAATCAAAACAGTCATTTCAACACAAGTGACAACCGTTTTTGATGTTAAATCAACCAACAGGTAACAAAAGATGAAGCCCCTCGGGGATTCTAATGACTCATAGTGCGGATACCAATTGTGTTGCAGAAAGAGGAACTCAGAGCCGAGTTTGAGACACAAATGTAGGTTAAAAAGGCCCCTGTAACGTGCATTAACGCTTATCTCCACTAACCATCTCATCTTTCTCTACCTCGAAGCTTGTCTCTGTCTTTAGCATTTATTAAATGACAATCAATTCTATGTTTTTACGTCAGAATTCCACTTGTGAACAATATTGAAATTTTACATTTATTCTTCAACAGAAAATAATTTTAATATAACTTATCCTCTGAGCGACAACCGAACCCCCAACCATCCTGTTTACTGTCAAAAACTATCACTGTAGTACATAAGACTCTAATTTACATTTAATTAAATCTACAATCAATTACCTGAGATAAAGACTGATATGAGTTGCCAAAAGCGTCGCTAGCCTCCGACATATAGGAGGGAGACATGGCGACCATTGCGTCTTCAGACGAGCTCTCCTTCAGCACATTTCTTGTTTGTTCAGATTCACTAACCGCATCTCCCTCACCGTTCTCTTGCTTTGTGCTTTTATCTATATCTGCGTAGCTAAAAAAAGAACAACGATTTTTTTAAATATCATTATTGCATTGATATTGGTCATATAGTTTAGTTTTTTTAATCAAATTCACGCTCTTTCGGCATTTCAGAGTAACCAGAAAGGACCTAGTGTCTAGGACAGACACTCCGTTCTCCATTTTCTGCTCGAAATCAAACCTTGTGCGGGACGAATAGCGGGACTACTCTATATACACACAGACAAACTCTACAGCGGAAAATGGAAAACTAATTATGATCATTCCACTGAGTCGGAATCAAACCCATAAGAAACCGCAATTACAGTCAAACGCGGTCCCACTGGAAGGAAATATTAAATATTTACATTCCTCGAGTGGGATTCCAACCCACTACCTGTCGCGTTTGCAGTCACACTTTATGCCCCTGTATCACGTCTGGCCTGGACTGGCTCTTAATACTTCATATTAAAAAATATATACATACTAATACAATATATTTAATATGATTAAGCTTAGTATAGTTTTAAGGTAAACATCCATACTAATATTACAAATGCGAAAGTCTGTCTGTCTGTTACGTTCTCCCAGCTACACATCGGCCCGATTTGGGCGGAATTAGAAATTATAATAATAAAAGGTTGAACTACGACGGAGTATTTATATAGTTGAAAGACAGTATTAAAGCTTATTTAAAAAATCTAAACCGCTTGACCGATTTCGCTGCATTTTCTAAGGCGCTTTTCTAGAGACGAAAGACTAATTATTTTTAAAAAAACCTACCTCTAAGGGGCTGATGCTGAGGATGAATATTTGTATGAAACATACAAACATATTTGTATAAACCTTAACTTATGCGAAAGCTTGTGTAATTCACGCGGACAAAGCCGAGAGCGGGTTGTTAGTGTTAAGTAATAAAGTATGTCTATAATTACCTTACAACTCGATGCGTGCAGACTACAAACTCGGGCTTGGAGTTCCATTGGTGGTATGTTATATAGAATCGGGTTTGAAGCCAAATCCATTGCTGGCCCTTCGTGAGAAACCTGTAGTAGCACGACGTGAGCTCACCCTTTTGCATCACTGAAAAATGTAAGTAATAGTTGAAAATTGAGGAAAATATGACCGATAACATCAAAGATGTTAAGAACACAATCAAATTTTAAATACAAATTTGTCAACACTCATATTGATCATTAAAAAGGTGTAAATAATTATCATTAAGTGTAATTAAGAGGGTCGTGGCGCAGTGATACTGCGTTAGGCTGTAAACGCTATGGTTGTAGATTTGATTTTCAGCCAGGGAAATGACTACATATTATTTTCATTTCTCAGCTCTCGTGTCTAAGACAAAGTGCTGCGTCGAGTACCCCTAATCTAAATGCAATGTATCGATTTCGGGTGAACAGTGGACAGGGGATCTTGAACAGAGAACCCAGTCTCTGTGACTACTGTGTTTGTCTGTGTATGTTTTATTTCCCTTTCAATATTGTATATAATGACTAACCCATCATTTATATATTATATTCATAATAAATCCTTCTAATAGAATTTACTTTAGCTTCTCCATTGATATACAAATATAAAGTAAGCAACTTATGTCATATATGGTAAAAATACTATGCCTATGTTCACACTTCATTCCCTCGAGTGGTAGCTTCACGCTGTATACCGCACACAGCAGGGTAGGCAGAGGAAACCTAGTGTTAAGACACTCCATTCCCCACTTTTTTCCCCTCGAGTGGTGATGATTATATTTAAAGTACCATGTTTATATTTTCAATTTTACTCTCTGGTAAGACAAAATGCGACGTCGAATTGAAAATCGCTACCAAGTGACTATTTCTATTTGACTAACACTATTTTTTTAATTTTAAACTATTCTTAGGATATGAAAACATTTTAAGAAAATGTATAGAAATTTGTACATAGCAAGATCAAACTTGCGCCTCTTGGTCACGTGCTACATACGGTTACGTCGAAATTCTTTTTGTTAGGTCCAAATTACGAGCTCAAAGCTACAAATATTTCTTGTTGTTGTTCTTGTAGAATCTCTGTACTTGATTGAAATTTTAACAAATTTCAGTTAACCATAGATTATTTCTGCGAAGATTCGAGTGGCAATATAGAATGCTATTTATTAATATTTTTAAAGTATTGTTTGTGTTCGTTAGTGAACATATTGTGTTGTTAGTATCTCTATGATACTTATAAATATTTTATTGTTATTAAAGTATTGTTTGTGTTCGTTTGTGATTTTTTTTTCTTAGTATCTCTGTAAATGTAAGTTGTAAAATGTGTATCGATGTAGTTAAATATAGAATGTATAGCTTCCAGAAGGAGCGTCTTGGAATCCCTCTAATCAACCAACATTTGACAAAAACTTACTCTAATAATTATTCTGATAAATATATAACAAACTTACGAGCTTCATGACAAGTGACGACTTTCTCCAGATCATCAAAATGATAGTAATCGTATCCAGACGTGCCAAGCACTTCAAACGGCAGGTATCCTATGATGGGGGGCGCGCGGTGATCTAGGAACAAAAACTTCCACTCCAAGCTGTGTCGCGATGTGAATTCATTTCTATTGGAATCAACTAGAGACACGTCCCGGATCAGCTGAGGCGTGCAGAGGCGGCCCGTACATACGAAAAGTAATCTGAAATATATGTATTTATTTATACAAAGTTACAAAAAAATAATAATGATCATAGTTGCGCATACTATACGCCATAAGAGCAGTTCGTTAATACTGCATATCTTACTTTTAAACCTTTTTAAAGTGTTATTCCACACTTAGGAAAATTGAAAAAGACATTTTTGAACGCAGCGGGATTCGAACTGCGCCTCCTGAATACCGTTCAGGCGCTTTCACCACTGAGCCATGCGTTCTACTATCCGCAGCGTCGAAATTCTTATACGCTTTATTACAACTTATTTTTGTTGTTAGCAACTGCGTATCTTTTTATTAAGAACTTTATAGAAAGAAGGAAATCTCAATAATTTGGTAACACAAGTAGTTTGGCGGTATTGTTTTAATTGAAATAAGCCCTCAAATTTTTACTAACCAATTCAAATTTGCAGCCATTACAACTCTGCACTTTTTTCTGTTATGTTAACCGTATTGCGCGCGTAAAAACGATACAACATAGTATATTGTCAAATATTTTAGCTTTAAAACGTTTAGTGAAATTAAAAAAGTATCATTAACAAATGTAATTATAAAATAAATAAATTTAGAAGGTCATCGTGACGCAGTGGGACTTATGACTTTGAACCTGGTTGTAGGTTTAATACCCAGTGAGAGAATGATTATATTTAAATTATTTTTATTTCCTTTCTCTGTGACCTAAGATAAAGCGCGGCATTGAGGTTATTTACTCAACATGCAATGTCTCGATTTCGGGCGAAGTGTGGATAATAGACAATGAATGAGGTCTTGACACTAGATTCTCTCTGATTTCCATAGTATGCTAGAAGAGACGTGCAGGTCCTTTTATTTTACAAAATAAGAAAGAAGACTGTAAATAATAATATAGTAAAATCTGAGAATGTATTTCTGTAACTACATATGTACAAAAATGTTGTCTTACCTTGAATCTTGATCTGACTGATATGATAGATCATTATTTTCATTTTGTTCCATGTTAGTACCTATAATGTTAAAAAAAAGTTTTCTTTACATCTTCTTATTATGTACAACTGCATAGAAATGCATATCGATTTGAGATAGCAAATGCAATATACATATTTATATGCAGCTAAACAAATTGTTCCAATTCCTACCATTCAATTATTATTTATTCCTTTGATATGTATCTGAACGAAACGATGAATTACAACTTAAGTCTTTGCCATTTTCGCCACTGTGACGCAGTGTAATAACGTCTGACTGTAAACGCGATGGTTGTGGGTTTGATTTCCACTTGGGGGAATAATTATGTATACATTTTCATTTCTCCGCTCTGATACTTAAGACAAAGTGCGCCGTTGTTTATAGTTTTGCTACTCAACACGCAATATTTCGATTTCGGAAGGATCTAAGTAAAATGATTAAGAATATACATAAATAATAAAAATCATCAAAACACATTATTTGCCACAAGAAAAAAAATATTGGCCAGTCGTGGCGCAGTGGGCGTGGCACAGACGTGTGACAACAAACTGGAACTGGAAACAACAAGTGGAAATATTTAACATTTCCATTTTCTTCGCTCTGGTACCGAGGCAAAGCGCGGCGTTAAGTAACGCCACTTAACACGCAATGCCTACATATTTCGGCGATGCGTGGGGAACAGAATGTCTTAACACTAGGTTCCCTCTACCCTGCTGTGTACGGGATACAGCGTGAACCTAAAATAAATACAGTATACGAAAATACAACGAAACTCCAACTTATGACAAAAGAGCATTTATTCTACTTTAGAAGGCGTCAGGAAGCATTCAGACGAGGTTGTATTTATAGTCCGAATTATAATTAAAGATGTAATAATTTTGGTTGAAATTCCGCGGCTTGCGACGCATGCCTCGACACGTGCTTCCTTTTAACTTTTGTTTTCTAAACAAATGTAAGAAGATTGCAAAAGTTTTGAAAGCACAACTTTAAAAGGATTCTGTTTTGTTTTCACCATTGTATTAAAATAAATAAAAGTTTATTATGACCATCAAAACTATATTTTATTCTTCCGCGTAACGAAAAGAATACTTAGTTCAAACGTTCGTTCGTTTGTTCGTTGTGGGTCTGAAATTCAGGATTTTCAAGTTTCTTGTGCTGGTTTATTGATTTTTAAGATGGCAACTACAACATCAATCGTCGTTTGTTTTCAGTTGACTATAATTTAACTATAAGCTGGAGCTAACAAAGATTATAACATTTTTTTAAAAGATATGAAGTTTTGAAGTTAAATTAGAATAGCGGTTTTTTTTCTGTAGAGGACAAGGCAAACGAGCGTTCGGGTCACTTGATGTTAGGTGAACACCGTCGCCGACGGACCCGTGTAACACCAGAGGAGCTACAGGGCCTTTATAATTATAACTAGTACTTACTGTAGTTAACTTCCTTAACTTACTGTAGTTTTAATTATAAGACATTATTCATTAACTACATCATGATTATACATCTTTTGTTACTTAAAGTCATCATAGCACAATACGATAGCGTCTAACTATAAACGAGATGGCTGTGGGTTCGTATCCAACTCGGGGAACGATTATACATTATATTAATTTCTCCACTTTGGTATTTTGAAATAGAGTTTCATTATATTACACGCAAAGAATCAAATTCAGGACATAGTGTCTTGATACTAGCTTCTCTCTAACCACCCTGATATGCCGTAAAAAAAGAAAAGCCGCTATACTTGTTTTCTTAAAACGTTATATTTTTCATAATATGTATGTATTTAATTTAAATACAACATCATTATCGATACTTACGAAAATGACCGTTGAACTGAACCAATTCGTATGTGATGTCATCTCGGAAATCCAAAGTGCCTCTCTGAAGATGACATTGGAACTGTATTTCATTTTCTGAAATTAAAATATATTCTATATATTTTAACGATTCATAGTGTTATTCCCAAACATAGAAAAAACATTTTTTTTCGAAAACGTATAAAAATTTTAACATACAATTACATTTGTAAAAATAATTAGAATTAATATAACATTTTTACTTAGCACACATTTATATCTGTATATGTGTGGTATTCAGTTTTAAATTTTAAAACATAAATCATAAATCGCAGTAACAGAAAAAATCGCAAGCATCGCAAAGCATTAAACTCGTATTGTCCACATAGTACATAATTATGACTGTTTACCTATTTATGTCTTTAATAATAAAATTAATTTGAATACATTACGATATTTTGAAAATGTAGGTATAATCTCAGAGCTTCACGATTTTCTCGCATAGTCACTTTGGTCATTATTTTCCGCCTGATAACGAGACACTCGAATTGTTTTAGGTAAAATGTGAAAATGTGAATAAAATAATAATATAATCATCACCCAAGTGGCATCGAACCCACAACCAATCCCATTTACGGTCAGGCAATGTCCCACTGCGCCATGTAGGCCTCTATCTTTCCTTTCTTTTTCCCATTCATTAACAAATTTAATTTCAATTAATCTCTCTTCGGATGGGAATTGAACCCACAACCAGTCGCGTTTACTATCACAGTTTGTGCCCCTGCATCTGGAACTAACTATGAAAGCATATATTTCTCCCAATTTCTTTCCTTAGTGTCTTATTATTCACATAAAAAATATTTTTCCAGACCGGGATTTAAATCCATAACCATGGCACCCCAAGTATGAAAAGATGGCGATAAAGTATTTATTTTGTTTTAAACATAATTGTTAATAATAAAAATATTGTTTTAAAATACGCACAGCGATTAACATAAGCAGTATAGCGCAAATAATTAACTAGAATACATATTTATAGCAAGATCAGCAAGATCGTTATAATATATCAGAATAATTATAAAAGAAAACCAAATCTGTCATTAAAATAACTTTCTGATGACATGTTTTTTTCTTTTATCTTCATGCAATCGAGTATTACTGAGATATATTACCACGCTTTTTCCCGAATAACAGGGTAATCAGAGAGAACCTACTGTGAAGTGGTGGAACTCAACTCCCCCTAGTGGGTATCAAATCCACAACCATCGGTTTACAGTCAGTCACTGTTCAACTTCGGCATGATTTTTCACCAGTGGGGATCGGACCCACAAAATTTCCACGTACGGGTAGACTTTAAAGTCTTCTTCTCTTCAGCCATATAATATTCTTAACATACTGTACAGTTTTTAACAATCATAAAATATGTATTTTTCGATAATAATTAATACAACAATCACATAAATCAAAAGGTGAGCAAGCAAGCAATTCGCAAATCAGTCACAAGAACCATAAAGCATGTATGAAATATTTACAATAAGTAAAATAATGTATATTAATATCGGCTAGGTCGGATTCACGTTTTTTCCCCATTGCAGTCAGAGAGTCTAGTGTGAAGACACCGGCATCCACTCTCTGCCCGAACTCAAGAAACGTCTTGCAACAACAACGCTCATGTTAATCGCATAAATATATTTGAATCAAAACAAACAAACTCCTAGACTCAAAGAATCTCTTTCAGGTCCAGGCTTTGTCCTGTATAATAGAGTAGTCTGAGAGACTCTACTGTCAAACAACTCCGCACGTTTTTTCCCCAAATTCAAAACTTTACCTATTGAGTGACAGACCTCAACATAGCGCTTTGCTTTCACCAGTGGAGAAATGAAAATAAATCAACTATGATTATTTATCAGAGTGGGAATCGAACCCACAACCAATTGTGATTATAGTCACACATTGCTGTTACTGTGTCACTGCCATTTGATGGTCAATATTATTAAGGATATTTAAATTCGCTTGGTACAGTTCTCTTATGAAATATTTAACAAAATTCGCTTTCTACAAATCCTTAAGATGAATACATTATACAAATTCGCGTTAGCAACTATTAAGGCAATGGAGCAATTTTTTAAGGTGGATTACGCAGAACCCGTTGCTATAATTTATAGGAAACTACTAAAAATACAAACTTAAAAAATGAAGAAACATTGAGTGTTCAAAACAACTTTTTATAACCACTTGAGCATAACGTCACAACAAGGAATAATAAAAGGGCACTTTGCAACAAACCTATAGTAATGGCCTGTGTTGGATGAATCACTGCACTTGGATTTTGCAGCAAGCCGTACAAATTGGGACGATCTTCTTCAAATGTCAAATCAAAGATACTCTTATTCAATAGTTCATTCTGAAAATTGTGTTACTAAAATTAATATTCTATCTTATAACTTGTACCAATAATAAAATAAAATCTTACAAAATTATTCAATGTGTTTTAATAAATATTGTTGGTTTTTTTATACTCTTTTTTTTTAGCTTCCGCTGTATCCCGCACACAGCAGAGTAGGCAGAGGGAAGGTAGTGTTAAGACACTCCGTTTCCCACTTTCCGCCGAATTCGGAGGCATTGCGTATTAAGTGCCTCTGATACCAGGCCGAAAGAAATAGAAATATTAAATATTTCCACTTCTCGAGTGGGAATCGAACCCACAACCAGTCGTTTATAGTCACACGTTCGTGCCACTACGCCACGACTGGCCCAAAGGCCAAAGTTTTTTTATATATTATTTAATAATTTACCGGGTTATGTCCTAATAATGATGTTACACTTTCTGAAACATAGTAAATGCGCCCCGTAGCAGAAAACACCATAACAAAACCCTCAAGTGCCTCCAATACCAAGTACGTAAATTCTTCATTGGACAAAAATGCTGGTTTCCAATCTTCCTGAACATCATGAGCTCTTGAGCGGACAGTTATTTCTATAGATAATATTATAAATTATTAATTACTCAAAACACAATTATGATCACAATTATAGTAAAAAAAAATACCATTATGGTTTTTCAAAAAAGATATTGTTGATTTGAGGACAGTTGATTTGTCCATTTTTCTATTGTTTGTAGAAACCATAGATCCAAGCTCGTTAAGTAGCATGTTGAATTGATCTCTTCTCTTTTTTTCACTTAGGTTTCTCGTCCTCCTAAACAATAATATACTCTTAAATATTGTCATAACAAATATTTGGTTATTTATTGACTTAAATCAAATAATTGTTAAAATAAAATATTATATTCAAAAATAAAGCTTTTTGGAATTGTATCTTTGTACTATTATGAGATTTGAGCCAATCCAATATAACATCAATTAGTTAATAAAAGCATGAATCTATAATTTTGTATGTTATTATTATTATTAAAAATAGTCAAAAATGCTTCATTTTTAAATAAATGAAATAATCAATCTATGAATAATATTTAAACAATGTGATTGATATTACTTAAAAACATTTCCTTAATGGTGAATAAAGTATATCTCAAGAAATTTTATAACCATATATACACTAATATGTATAACATATATTGTTACCGACACCACAGCAACAAGTAACAAATAGATAAATTTTTATTCTTATTTATTATGTTTATATTAAGAAATAATTTATTTACTTTTTTATTAAGAAATAGTCACAAGCTATATTTTAACTACGCAATTTTATTGGTCTTAGAGATGGAACTCATCCTATGATATCACATTTTATAGTAACAATAGCTTCGCATTGAAGCCAGTGTAAACCATAACTAAACAAACCAAAAAAGGCTGATTCATGACTTAATCAAAATTATTGACCACAATATGGGCAGAATAAAATGAGAAAGTAAGAACACCATAAACAATGTCTTCCCTTTTTTCAACACATTTGAAAAACTCTGGGATTTGTGACACAAGTGTAGGTTTAAGGGGCCCCTTTAAAATGTTTATGAATGCTTGCCTCTTGTGTCTGAACTTTTCTATCTAAATAACCAAAAAAATTCATTAGCATCTTTATTTTCACACTTTTAAGAATAACCTACAATGTATACAGTGCAAGATGGCTATTGAAATGCAAATGCTTAAATAACACATGAGTAAATATTCATTTTTAATACTGAAATATAAATATTTATTTTTGTTTCATTTTGAAAGTAAAATATAGATATTAATAAGTGTAAAGAATCAAGAGAGCCAACAAGTGTGTATGTTAACAGGTTTGTTTGTTTCTTTTACAATACTCACAAAAAATGTTGACGATAAAAAAAAATGTGGCATAACAATTATTATTAAATTGACTTAAAACAATCAATGCTGGTACAAAAAAAAACAAAATAAAACAACAACATTCTTGTCAATCAATAACAATATCCACATTAATATTATAATTGCAAAAATCTGACTGTCTTTTTGTTATGCTTGCACAACTAATCTACCTGAATGATTTGCATGAAGTATGGAACAAAAATAGGTGAAGACCTAGAGTCAAATGAAAGCCACTTTTTTATAACAATCAATTTCAAAATGGTTATAATAGGGGATGCAAATTTCTATGAGAAGTTTACACAACTTCTCATAGAAACTTGCTGCACAAGTGAAAAAAGTTTAAGGTTTTTTTTTAATTAAGAAATATCCTTTATTGCAAGTAATAAATCACAAATAGAACCATGGGAGAACCATTACAATTATGTTTAGGGAGTACTTCTGTAAGTACAAATACTATTCAAAATATAGAACTATACATGTTACATGTGGGTAACTCAGTTACAACTGTTATCTGCATCTGTTCTAATGATACTGAATATTAAAATTTGATTACTAAAATTTGATTACTGCTGCCACAGCAGGGTGGGATTGCACCCAGCTGCCGGCGCCCACATACTGAAAGTGCTGGGGATTTGCAACATTTTAAATAACCATAAAAACATGAATCATATCTGATTTATTATATTTCTATCATAAATTTTATAATGTGATTATTAATTTACTAATAAATTTGTTAAATTATAATCTTTACAATAATTGTTGTGAAAATATCCTATAGCAACTATAGTTCATGAAGAAAATCTCTCAAATAGATAATTAATACTTACATTCAAATATAACATTAGATTTAATATGCATGAACATGCAATAAAACTGACATACTACATTTCCATATATTATGCTTGATGTAGCATAAAATTTCTTCTTCCCAAAGACTTTAAAAGAAAGATTATAATTATATTTGTCAAAATGCATTCAATGCCTCACAATTATAAAAAACTATAAGACCATAAGAACCAAGCAGTGACGTTTTTTATAGAATATATTATATGTACTAAAAATGATTTTATACAGAATAAACAATTGTGCTCTTAAGAAAAAAGACAAATTTCTAATTGCATTAGATAAACATCATTGCACAGAAAATACTTTTATAAGACAACGAATATATTGGGGTGGATACCTCTTAGAGTCATCTTTATCATCCCCGTCTTCATCCATGGTGCCTTTGACTTTTTACCAGGGAATTCAGGTAATCAATTAAACAAGACACATCACATAGTGCATTTTCGGATACAACAACAAACTCTGTCAATTATGTCATTATACACCACTGTGAATATCAATTTAACTGGCAATTGGTTGATAAATTGTAAAAAAATGATAAATAAGCAATAAGCACTCCAATGCAAAATTGTTCAATAGAGACAGTCAATAACGATTAATCAAGAGCACTTCGCAGTCTTCAAGATTCAATGTACTCTGTGGTCCTCAGCATCAATAGTCGACATTATACAGGCAACACAAATTCTCCTTTTCGTTCTAATACGAACGAGTAAAAGAGTAAGCTAATAATTCTGTACATTAAACTTATGCAGTCATATCAATCATTGCCCCTCTTTGATGTTCAATCAAAGAAAAAGCTTGGGATCAATTCTTTAATTAGGGTACCCTTTTAACGTCTAAGAAGTAAATTCTATTTTATAATTTATGAGAAAATATTATAACGATTTATTACTTTCTTTATAGAACATTTGAAATAAGTTTATAATTTTTAATTATTATTTTTAAATTACTATTTATATTTTAATTATGAATTCAAAAAATATTCTTGTAAAGTTGCATGATTATTAATCATACACGCAAACGCCAAATATTAGTAAATTATTTCTAAAGTAAAAAAGTTTTCGCCGACTTTTAAATCTTAAATCTTTTTATATGCTCTAGTAAATACGGTAATAACAAAGAAACTTTTTCTTTTTTTTATACACATATAAAAGTATTAAAATTATCAATATAATATGCTAAACACATATATTTTGACAAAAGAACAATCTTATTGTCCTAAAAATATATCGTAAGCATAAATGAAATATTTGTATTATATACTTTATATTATCTTTTATATATTAATCAAAATATGTAATGAAATTAATACATAATAAATTTATTTTTACAATGTGATCATTACGATCGTGAAATGTTAATATCTATAATTTTCACCCCTACTCTTAACGGAGCCACACCCGCTGCGCAGAAAGCAGATTTTGTATCAGCATTATGCACCGATAGTGGGTGGTAAGAAAAGGGTGAGGTTCACCCAAAGCCCCTGCACTTTTCGCGGATGCGCTCTGATGTTTAGTCGAGTGACGGTGCTAGTGCATTATTGTTGTGTTCTATTAGAGCAGCAGTCGTATTTTTTTTTTGGGTAAGAGCTGTCTTTCACAAAAAATACGGTATAATTATTGTTTTTATTATAAATTGAGTTCAACCTATTGATAATTGTCAAAAGATTTCCGTTTTATGATATTACTTTATTACTATTAAGACTTCTTATTTATTGCTAGGATATTTTGAATCCTTTTTATAAAAAATGGTAACACCACTCTCTATTAAAATCATAGATAATTAATAATATATTTATAGTGCACATTTATTAATTTTATATATTATGTGTTATCTATGATATACGGATCTATAGCAAAAATTGTCAATAGATAGATACTGTTCCGTATTCATAGTCTATTGTCATCTTATTTAGAGTTGTCAAAGATAGCTCATACTATGGCTGTATTATATTAGGTAACAAATCAACTAAGGCACGTGGCGGCAACAATTGTGTGGAGTTATTTAAATCTCCGCACAATTTTGTACACAAAATGTGGCACACTCCTATAATTCACACGGGATCTTCGTCGTCCTACGAGGATGAGGTGAGTGCATGTATATATCGATTTCTTTCTGTTTATATTTTTTAAATTTCCCGGGTTAAATTTAAAGGTGAAGCCGGTTTTTATTGTAAGTTTTATGAGGTGCTAAATTTGTTTTTTCCTATTATTATGTAATTGTTACCTTTTAAATTTGTATTATAATATTATTCTTACTGTGTGCATATTACGTAAGTAATTATATAATAAGCAGAAATAGATGATAGTGAATATTTTGTGTACCGAGTTGTAATTATTAAAGTGTCTCGCAATTAATTTCCGATTACACTACTCATCGCGCACCTTTTACGTTTGCGCGTTTTTTGTTTTTTGAGAAACATACATTAATTTTATAATGGCGATGATTTGGTCTTTCAAAAGGTAAGATATTTGAAAAATATAATTATTAGTTAATTTGTTATATAATAATTATTTAAAACTTTTTGTTATACTTCCACAAAATACACCTGTTTTTGTTTAGTTTTTATACAAAATTGTAATAGAATATTCTACACTAGAAACTTTGTTTCACATTTACAGTCTTTAAAATAAAATGTAATTTTGTTTTAATTAATTTTTCACTAATTTAACAAAGACAAACATGTTATTTTTTTATAGAATATGAACACACAAAATAACACAAAACATACATAAAATGTAAATAATATATATTTTAATTTAAACATAGATTACATAATAACATACTTATTCAAATATATAACAGAATCAATATTAAACTCTTTGTAATTTACATGTAATATTTATTTATAGAATTATATTTATATATAGCATTATATACTCTGAGATTATCATTTATATCCACAAACTTATAGTTTAATGGAATATGCCAATTGCAGTTGTAAATAAATATAACTACCATAATAAAAGCAAGCAGAATTAAAGATAAATAAAAGAATAATACACAAAGGACTTACTAATTGTAATATATCCAATAATTTTTAATTTTTGATACTTGAGAAATATTGTAAGTATTTGCTTTTTGTATTTACTGCATGTATCATATAAAACTGGATATTTTGGTTATTTATTTACATTATCAAATTTATGATCATCATACCAAAACACCTAACAACAGGTGGCACTTGTTGTCAGAGTGTAATATTTTAATAACATCTGTATCAGGACTTACACAACATTCTCTATATAAATTTAAATATTTATAATAATCTTATAAAGAAGGATTTAAATAATATTCAAAAATATTAAAATATAAAATATGTTAGTAGGTTTTTCTCTTATAAAATTAATGATCATTTGCACATTTGTCTCAGCGCAATAGCTTGGCAAAAATGATATTGCAGTGGTAATATTTTGTAGCTCTGTAGAAACAAATAGCTTATAGTACTATTTTTTTTTTAATAAAATCTTCACTATAATTACGGCAACTACCCAAAATTCTTCGTTTTTCTATTCATTTGTGTTAGTTGTTCTGCCATTTCAAACTTCTTCTACAAGAGGAAGCCCCCAGATCCTCAGTGTTGTTGTGAGCCATTATCCACTTGATACAACTTGTCATTTCATGTTCAGCATCAAATAGTTGATCGAGTCTCTCAAATGGACATAAATGGTACCTGAGTATTACGTATATTCATTGTATTAGTTAAAGAAGTAGCTGTTTAAAGCAAATTAAATGAATTAATTTCCATTTTAAATTGGGCAATTTTACCATTATTTTCAAAAATCTATGAATTTTGCTAGGATTTTCTTTCATCGTGACGCAGCATGATAACTTCTATTATGTATACTTAATGGTAGGTTTTGGTTCCCACTCGAATGAATAATTATATTTAAATTATATTCACTTCTCCTCTCTGGTGACAAAACAATACGCATCCGCGCCACTCAATATGTAATTTCACAGTTTCCGACGGAACGTTCTCTTTGACTCCATAGCAGTCCGAAAAACCGAAAAGAAAAGTAATTTTTAAATAAAATACTACTCTTTAATAATCAAATCCTACATACGTTCGAATAAGATAGTTTAATAAGAGGGAAGATAACATTGAAAAGCCTCTATTGTCTGATATACCATTTAGATTTTTGAAATTTGATGATGACCAAATCAAATCACAAAATACGAACTGTATTTTGATATACATGGCCTATTTTTTTATTTTATCCACTATATATTTTAAAGGAAAACACATGAAGGACGTTGTAGATGTCGCACGCTTAGGATAAAAATAGTAAAGACCGTTATATTATTGATTAACTGGCAAAGGAAATTATTACGTAGCTAGAAACGGCGGAAACAGGATCCTAGTTTGCTTGAAGAAGCCTTAATCAAGCAAGTAAAACCTGTTAATAATAAAAAGAAAAAAAGCAGCTTCAATTTTTTTCCTGCATTGCAGCGTAGTCTGAATCAAGCGTCAAAACACTCCGTCCTCTACTTTTTAAATACATCATTTTGTTATTATGATAGAATTCACAAATTTTATCCATTATACACACTTTTGACCTAATAGTCTAGTTTCCAAATGAATTCGTCTTTCTTTTTCAATCTAGAAGATTATTTATTTTTTAGTCTTTGTATTTTTAATTGTAGTTTATCAACGGTGTCCAATTTTCTGGAAAACATAAAATTCCCATGACAGCAAGAATTGCATAGTCCCATGATCGGATATCAGACGCTTATTAACGTTTGTTGCTATATAAATAAAATGGATGTTCTTGAGTTATTACAAAGCAACAGGTGTTATTTTCTGTAATAAATAGCTACAATTTAATATGAGATAAATATTATATTTAAGTAGTTGTGGCCAGTCGTGGCCCAGTGGCACAAGCGTGTGACTGTAAACGGCTGGTTGTGGGTTCGATTCCCACTCGAGTTAAGTTCCGCCACTTAACACGCAATGCCTCCGAATTCGGCGGAAAGTGGGGAACGGAGTATCTTAATACTAGGTTCCCTCCGCCTACCCTGCTGTGTGCGGGATACAGCGAGAAGTTAAAAAAGAAAGCAGTAGAGTTCAATCTTGATAATGTTTTTCACGAATAACATTTATTTCTTAAAGAAAATAAGTCCTATATGATTTTGTAACTTCAATTATTTATGACGAAAGTGTAAAAGTAAACATATATTGTATATTAACATATGTAGTAGTATGTGTGCTATAAAAATAAATACATAAAGGTCTTTATGAAGTATTTCACTTATATAAGGGCCCATCGTGATATGTTGCGCGTATGCTGTCAAACATTATCAGACTATATATACGCGCGCTGGTTAAGCTGGAAGTGCATTTCCCTTTCGGGGGAAAGATGAGATATTAATTATTTTCATTTTTTCACTCTTGTCATCAGACAGCCAATGTCTAGAATTGGGACGGAAGCCGAGAACGGAGTGTTTCCACAATAAATCTCTCTAGCTATCCTGCTAAGCGGCAAAAAGCGTTAAGCTGAAAAAAACAGATACCTCACTTAAAGATAGTGTTTAGAAAATAGGAAAAACAATATTGGTAAGAATAAAACGCAAGTTAACTTTATTGGTAGCGAGTTATTAATTATATTGGCCTGCGAATCGACCAGATGGTGGTACATAGTTAATGAAGTACCAACGTCATGGTTGCCTTGTTCATTTACTGCTCATCTTATACGTATTGTGAAGTTCACGATATCCGCTTATAACCCGAGATTATAATCTGGAATCGAATACTGGATCTTTGTTATTTAGTTTTATTTTTAACAAAAAACTAATTGATTCTTATGCCACCCTTATTTGTACAATTTCTAAATAAGTACAGTTCAGTTGTTGTTAAAGGCAAACTCGTTACATAAGGAATACGCTTTTAATTAATAATTTTAACGACGTTTGCTCATATTATTTCCATCATTGGCTCTTAATTTTATATTAAGTCATAAATAACTTATGATATTTATTCTTCTGCAATTAGCGGAAAACTGTGACATTTTTTTATTTATATAAAACCGTGTTGTTATTGCCTTTTCTAATATTACAATATATAAGGGTAAAAGCATTCACGCTGTATTTCGATAACTTGAGCTCGTCCCAAATACATAATATCTTTGCATAAAAGTATTACATGTCATACTGAATTACATTAAGTTCCAATCAACCTTTTACTAAACTAAGGTAAATAGTTACGAAAACACTCGTATTTTTGACGAATAAAAGCACAAATAAAAATTGTATCAATTATAAATAATGTACATTATATTACAATAAAAGAAATAGATTACAGTGAGTGCAAGCGCATGCACTTACAGAGTCACTGTGCCAGTAGGTCGCATTATGTAAGCCCCCCGCTTACTGCTTTGCGTAAGAACCGTCGTCGTAAGAAAACAGCCAGACGATGACTTAACTTGTACGTCGCCCGTCCGTGTGTTGTGTTGTTTCGGAGCTATTTGGATTTTCAATTTGACTTTATTTTCATTTGAAGAAAGGTAATTATTAAGAATAATCCTGACTTAAAATATTTTTACTAACAAAATGAACTCGGAGCACATTGTTTTTATTTTATAATTGATAAACACTCTTGTTGTGGCTTACACAAATTTGGCAATGCGACTTATTCCAATTTAAATGTGTTATATAACGTATATTAACACTCGTTTCATAAATATTAAATTAATCTTGATTTGATTGAAGTTTTATTATATTACTAATTTTGGTGTTAAAGTTATTTATGAATAGTATAGAATTAGTTGTTATGTGACTGTTTTAAATGAACTAACAATGTTTTGTTTTGGCTACAGGTAGTTGATGAAAGACAAAGTACTTCGTCACCCACCCCTGGAAATTCCACAAATAATGAGGTAAGTCCCTTTTATGTTTCTGATAGCAATGTGTCTTTCCAATTACATTGATTAAATATTGTGTACGGTGTTACGTTTGCTGGGTATTTATTTATTGTCTTTAATGAGTCATGAGTGAAATTTAAAATTTATATTAGTATTATCAATTCTGTTTGAGTAACCATAATAAATAAAATATATATGCAATATTCTCCTTCTTCGACACAAAAACCAATCGAAAATATATGCTTGTTTTATATTTTTCATCAAACTTTTTCAGAAACGGTAAAATACTATTTTCCGAAAAAAATTAACCAATAATTTCCTCACAACATTATGTTGTAAGTGTAGCGTTGCGAGAAAATACGTTAGCTTTATTATATTGCGTCCATTTCACAGCCTTCCAACCGGTCTGCTCTTACTAGGCCAAGTTCACTATTACGTATTGCTTCGATACGATAAATGTAAAGACAACCGCTGTTTAATGTAATTATGGTGTTACAAAGTTTGGTGGCGTCATTTTGGGAAAGGTTTCATGTTTATATAAAAATCATCATACCTGATGTTAATCTTAAATACTTTTCCCGCGTGTAATACTAATAGTGGAAGTCGTTAATTGTTATTCAAAGTAAGAAGAGATATTATTACCTCAAGATATATTACTCCGCGTTACTCTGCAATTTCCCTTTTCATTCAAACGTCAACGGCCCTCATCGCGCACTTTCTCTGTCCACATCAAGGGCCGTACAAATAATATATAAATAAAACGTTTACTAAATGAAACTTTACTGCAATTGGAATACACTGACACTGGTATTCACCATAAATTATTCTGCGGTCGCTATTTATTTTTAAAGGTAGGATCGACTCTTAAAGTTTTCACAGTAGTTCTTATACACAGCTTACTTCTGGTATATTTTTTAATGGCTTAGTTATTTTTATTTCCAAATCTATACATGTAATTATAACGTGGGATCAAAACGTCGCACTTTCAAACAAATATGACTAAAAGTTACAATTATCATTGATTATATCTTCTTTGCAGCTTTTTCCCGGCCAAATTGCAAGTGTACGTTACAAAGTTAAACTACCTTGTATTGCTACACCTCTCATACCGCAAATCTGTTCAAGCGAACATATTGTAGAAATGAGCACAAATTTTCAACCATGTCGCAGTAGAAATCGGAATAGAAGAAATTTTCGAAGATCATTACCCTATAGGCGTTCATACTACCCTGCTTATTGCAACTATCGTAATATAGCAGAAGCAAACTTCAATTTACGAGAGGAGCCCTCTTTCAGAGATGAGTTTTCAAACAATAGAATGTCACCTATACCTGAAGATGACCATTTGCTAGAACTTGCTGAGAATGAACTTTCCTCAGGAGATCGTGATTATGAAGTCAGTAACTCTATAAGAGGGTTTTCAGCGCCAATCCACTTTGAACCAGAACCATCAAATAGAGAAGATGAAAACAATGACCCAGATTTATATGAAACTGCAGATGAATATTACATGAACCACGTTGCAGAGACACTACTTGGTTCAGTTTTTAAACCAAATGATGCGCGTGGACAAACGCTCAAAAATTCTCGGCGTCTTTTGGATCCTTACCAAGTTGGTAATGATTCATTGAGTTCTTTACTACGCCTCATCAATGGCTTCCCTTCACCAACTCTCAGCGCACAAAAATTAGCCAATAACTTAATAAAATTATCTCGTTACCTGAAACTACCAGACCTAAACGATTTACATTGCTTAAACTGTAATCGTATCCCGAGATTACCAGTGACAGGAATGTGTGGACACTCTCGATGCCTCCGGTAAAACATTTATTTTAATTCTATGTATCCAAAACTATCTATCTTTATCAAAATTTAATTTACTACTTTCTATCAAAATTATTTGTATCATGTGGAATAACAAAGAATATATGAATGTATTTGTTTTTAGTTGTGTTAAATTACGCGGTGATTGCCCCTGTGGTGCGATGGCACCCAAAAAGCTGACTATTAATACAGTGGTGCGCGAGATAACAGAAAGGATGACCAAATTTATTAAAAAGCCAAGGTAACACTTTCTTATCACAAATACATTATGTTACGTAATATAATATCCCTCATATTTATGTAATATCAACATGAACATTTCTTACAGATTTCCAGAATCCGGATCTCTTGCAAGATCATCTGACTTGAAGAAGCCTGTTGCTAAAAGTAAGTCATTGCGCGAATATAATATTATTTTATTATGTTTATACATTTCAATATTTATTTCTAAACAAGTGAAATCATTTGAATTGTAAATGCAACACAATTTTATTTTGAAACTAGTTCACACAAAGGTTTATTTGTTGACGTTTCCTTTTTGTGAACAAAAGAATGGAAACGTAGGTATTGAAAACTATTTATTCTATATGAAGTTCTATTATTCAGTGTTTTTATACACTTAAATATAATGTAGGCGTGAATAACAATAATCGCTCTCCAACAAGTATTATGTAAATCGACGATTTGTTTGTTACATTGCGGTTATATAAGTACATTGTCGACGACGCAATGGAGACCGCCGGGTCGCAGGTTACGTTGGCTTTAGGTACGTAAGTCCATGTGGGGCACTCGCTTTTTATTTCATCACGCTTTTGTGTGTGCATGTTGTTCATTATTTTGGTTTTCATATGAACATAAATTGACAGTTATATAATGAAGATGAATCCAGGGATGTCTTATCAATAATTTGTCTGAATCTGTTTGTTAGAAAATGCCATTTTCTGTATAAAATCAGTTATACAATTTTTCAACCTATTTTTAATACGTATACATAACCAAAATTAAGTCATTTTCAAAAACTTTAAATATTAATAAAACTCCTTTTTTTGAAAAAATATATCAAACATTTTCTTCACAAGTTTTGTCCTTATCAACGATGTTTATGCCGAACTTGAATACTGTTATGTAGACCAGCTACGTGTAAGTTATAAGCGTTAGGCGAATATATTACCGAGTCAAGGCCAGTAACAGTGATTCACTTAATTCTAATAGATTCGTTCTTAGATATTCGTGGTTTTTTTAAATAACTATATTAACAGTTCCAAATAAAACACTTTTAAAGTTTTCCACTATTTTTTGCTTATACTTTTATCTCAATTAGAATATTCTGAATTTTAATTAATTAAATAGGTATAGATAAAGATATTTAAAATATTTAATGTTACACTTGTTATATTATAAATAATTTTCAATAAACCTTTGTTAGACGTTATCCGCTTCCGTTCGTCGATCAGTTAATATTGTTATGTAACGTAATGCAAACTCTGACTTCATTTAAAATTACGTAACATCGGCCATTATGTAGCTTTGCGAACTAAATGTCGCAGCTGTATTGGGCTTCTGTTAAATACTTTATATTGCTATGTTTATAACAAGTACTTAACTAGTTTGTTGATACTCGTAAAGTAACCGCCAGTATTAATCATGGCACATGAAATTAAAGTTAAACATCCAGTTTTTTTCAATAATATCAAAAGAATTACGTACAGTTTGTATAATCGACGAACATTGGCAACTTATATTTGTACATGTCCCACATTAGGCTACGTCTAAACGTTACGTAACTTGTACCAATTTTACTTATTTGCCACGGATTAAATCGATTGCATTATATGTATGAGTTCTTAATTTCTTGCTTATTATTAAATACTGGCTGTACTCGCAACGTCGTCCGCGTGGTATTTAGTAGAAACTTATAATTATAAAGTAAAAATAGCTTAAGGCAGTCCTTATTAAATCAGCTAAGCCAGCCAGGGAAAACGGCGTCAAAATCGGTCCAGCCGTTCCTGAGTTTAGCTGGAACAAACAGACAGACCGAAAGACAGACAGATAGAAAAAATGTTATTTTGACACGTCAGTGCACACATGCACATGCATACATATGCAATTAGTAAAAAGTGACAAACCAATTTTATTTATTTGTGTATATTCTGCTTCATACCAAATAAAGCAACACTAATTCCTTTAGCTCCAGATGTTTCAACTTTACTAAAGAGAGTAACAGAAGCGTGGCTAATTTCAAATTATATTATAAGAATACAGCTTATATAAGTTTGATTTCGTCAACAGAGGGATCTAGAAACGCGGGAGCGCGCGGGGTGCAATACAAGATCTCACGTAACTCGGCAACGGCCATCAGCGCCCCCAAGTGTTCTACCCGACCACGTGAACCTATGAACGTACAGGTGAATTATGTTCTCGAATTGAGCAAAAGTTATTGCTTAATTTTCAGTTTTTGTTGTTGTTTGTCTTTGCGAATGAAAATATGATTTTGTTTTTGCGAAATCCCATGCTTTCTGTTTGTGTGTTTGTTTGTTTGTTTATCTGCTTTGCGATTTTGTGTGTGTATTTAAGTTTATGTTAATACTATAATAAGTAATAATATATAGTTGGGATTAAAGTGAATTGATTACTCTTTTTAATAGAAGACTATGAATTGGCCTCTTTAAATCTAATGCTAAACGATTTAAACATATACAATGTTTTTTAAATGATATCTTAAAAGTTTTATGTTATTTTTGAAAATATTAATTTCAATAAGTTTCATGGTAAAATTTATTTCCATATTGTTGCTTTTCTAAACTTTGCAATACGTCACGTAAACAAAACAAGGCAATGACGTTGATAAATGTTCTATTACGTTCTCCGAAGTTTTCGTGTTTTATTAATAGAAATCTTTTTTTCGCAATTTAGATTTATATAATGAACTTGAATCATGTGACCTTTATCCTTAATTGTATATTATTTCTGACGTCTTAAATATGATCAGGAGAAAGTACTTATTGTACTGCCAACATGGGATTTTGAACAACTTTTATGAAGTCTTTTTTTATGGCTTCGCGCTTTTTTTTACTGGGGTAGTCAAAGAGAATATAGTGTCACGACACTCCATTATCTACTTAAGTATTAATAGCATCATTTTGGGAATTAAGACCATTACCATATTGGTATCTTTTCCCCACTCTCTGCCGAATTCGTAGACATTGCCATATATCTTATGATTTTCAAGTATGCATTTCATAGGGTTTTTATTTAAAGTTGATTTCATATTTACAGGATCACCAGCGTAAGGGGCGGGAATTGGTAGTAGCAGGCAAGTATGTGGAAGCAGTGCCACATCTAGCGCGCGCCGCAGCGTCATCTTTGCCATTTGCTCATATGGCCAGAAAGCTATTGGCACAGGTGAATAGTAATGCTTTTTTTGTTAATATTATTTATTAACTAGTTTTCAAAATTATTGATTACTTCGAATAATATTGTGTCTTGAGATTATTTATAAAATGAACATCTATGTTTGGTAAACACTACTACACACTAACACTATTACATACTAAATACTCAATTTCAAGAAATAATATTAAATATTTAGTTTTTAAATAATATATATTTAGGTTTTCAAAAAACCTCATTCATTTGTCACAAAATTGTTATCGTATTATTATAAAGGAATGTTCACTTTTCTTCGGCGTCACGGTTATTCGTATATAGCATAGTAGTAGGCAGAGAGAACCTAGTGTCAATACACTTTCCGCTTTGTTTTGATATCAGAGTTGATATCAGACCAAATAAAAGAAAATGATCAAATTACGGTGATTCCTTCGATTGAGAATTAAACCCGTAACCAATCCCGGTAGCAGTCAGACACTGTCCCACTCCATGTATCACATAGTCATATAAAACATCAAAAAATATATTTTTATTAATTTACAGACAATAACAGTGATGTGCCAAAGGAGTTCGCCTCGCAGTATATCCCGCCGGCTGATGCAGAGTGTCCGAGACCAGTCCACCCACAGCTGGATCAGGCCTTCAGACTTGGAGTGCGTGATCTGCACGTGCACCCTGAAGCACCCCGTGACCACCCCCTGCGGGCACACGTACTGCAGGGACTGTTTGGAACGGTCCATGTGTTATATAAGGAAGTGTGCCCTGTGTCTGGCGCCGTTGCGAGAGTTTCATATGAATGATGTTAGTATTGAATTGTGTGGTGGTAACTTTTTTTTTTGGTTTGCGTTTTTTTTATTGGTGTGGTGTAGCATGGCATAATCAAGACGTTGTGTGTTTTGTGTCATTCAGATCCACTTTGTCTACCATCAGTGTGAAAATAATAGATATTTTATAATTTCTTCGAGTGAGTATCGAACTTAGAACCAATCGCGTTTATCATCAGACGCTCTCCCACTGAACCATTATATAAGTTGACATTTGTAATGGCTTATTATGTTTTCAAATAGATTGTCATACGTTTTCTTTTTTTTCTCGGATGTACCAAGTAAAGTGCGACGTTAAAATCCACCACTCAAGTAGGTTATTGTTACACGAAAAAAGACTATTAGATGAATAAATATATATTTTTCGTCGTAATGTCTCCATTCTTCTCTACATCTCTTATGGAAAATTCTTAAGCTTATTATTTAATATCAAGGATTCTTAATTCTCAACAAATAAGGGATCAAACTTTTATTTATCTAACAAATTATTATTTTGGTGAAAATGTTAATTTTATTTTATAATTAGATCTTTCATAGGGCTTCCTTTGAAACCTTTTAAAATCAGAAAGGTTTTAAGAATACAAGTTTCTGAAAGTACTAGAATTTTCATCAACAGGATAAGTTTGCAGGGCAGCCATAAAAATTGCTAACTTTTTGTGAACTAGTATTTTACTTTGTGTACGTTTGCTTTTTCAATGGTTTTTTTTTAAAATAAACATTTGAAGAATTTTCTTTTTCCACAGACTCGTGACACTTTGATTGTGAAGTCGCTTTTGGCTTCAATTGAAGTGGTTAATGTATCTGAAGAGAGCAACGTAATACCCATAGTTACATGCTATGTGGCTTTCCCTGGGTTGGTATACTGTTTTTGTACTATAGTATAGTACTACTACTACTATTATTAATTAGTTCTTTTACTAACATATTTTTTTACTAACTAAAAAAAATAACTTAATAATAAATGTGGTTAATTTTCTTTGACTAATATTATATTAGTATTATAATTTTTCACTCTTTTTTTAATCTTTGTAGTTGATATGAAAAAAAAAATACATTTTCATACTAAATCATATCATTTTTATAAAATATATTTTATTTTTTTGGTCTTTGTGGCGAGTTTTTCACATTTTAATTATAACTATTTTAACCGGATTAATCGCGTATATTTTGGTATTCGACATTTTCAGTAGTTATATTTTAGTAATCCCTACATTAAGTACTAACACCAAATAATACCAAACTATACGCAATTAATACGGTTAAAATAGTTTTATTAAAGAATACATACATATACAGTTTGTTGTTAAAATAATTTCATTTAAAAAATAAACATTATTTTACATTTGTGAACAGAATGCCGTGCCCTCTCTTCATATTCGATCCGAAGTACTGGCAAATGGTGCGTCGTGTGACGGAATCTGGATCCCGTAGGTTTGGAATGCTAGCCTACGAGGAGGGCAACACATATGCTGATTATGGCACTGTAAGTTTATATTAATTTTTTTGTAGTAAAATCTTGCAATCAGTCATTTTATTCATTTTCTAAGCCAAAGAATCACCTAAGGCAGTGGTGGGCAAACTTTTTTAATCAGAAGCAAGAAATATGTGTTGAAATTTAGACACAGATGTGCCAGAAGTATATGATTGGCTCTCTGTTTTTTTTTGCAACCACCATACAAATGACCCATCCATTTTGGAGGTGATGGAGATAATAACTTCCAGAGGATTCAGGTCTGATGCCGCTTCCTCTCCTTCTCTCCCCACCATTCAGATTCTTCGATATTTATAGTTTAACTTAACTATAGTACCCGGCGATAAATAATGCACATCGATGCTTAGAATGAAACAATCGGTTAACTTCGACTTCGTAGAGCGTTGTCTCCGTCGCTTAAAATAATAACAGACCGATATCTAGAGCGTTGTCTCTGTCGCTTAAAATAATAACAGACCGATATCTATTAAAAGCTGTTACAACGACAATAGTAGTTGTCAACTTTAATGATGTGGATTTCTTTTTTTAATAATTAAATTTGACGCCTAAAAATGAAAAAAAAACTAAACGAATGGACAACCTCCACCTTTTTTGAAATTCGTTAATTAATTAAAACTAATTGAAACTAATCGGGACCCATTATAATAATCATATTTATTTTATGTGTAAATGGATCTCGATTAATCCTGTTTTTTGTAGGCTTAATAGCTTGTTTTTTGCATTGTACATAATCTCACGTACAAGAGTTTTCCTCTTTTTGTTAAAGATGTAATTGTAAAAATAAAAATTTGGGGACAGTAACAACTCTGTATATATATTTGGAGATGAAACCGACCGTACTCTACCGTATCTGTACAAAGGCTGACAAACCAGAGAGAAACGTCACATATCAACTGAGTGACAAAGACAGCGCTCTACGAAACCAAAACTGACCGACTGTTTCATTCTAAGCATCGATGTGCATTATTTGTTGCCGGGTACTATACATACAAGTGTGTCTTCTTGCCTTACTATAGGCATCTTTAAAATTTCTCGTAATCCCATTTTGTTAATAAACCATGGTTCATTGATTTTTTAAATGTAATTTGTGATCTCTGAATTACAATTACACAAATATTGGAGGTGATTCTTTCATTTTTTCATCCTCTCTATAGATGTGGTTTCACACTTAGATGAATGATAAATTAACATGTAATTTATTCTTCTATATTAGAAATTAAATTATATTATGATTGAAGCCATTGTCCATTTTGTGGTTTTAATCGAATTTCAAGGATAGAGTGTGAAGGTAAAAAGTTAGCGTCAATTAAAAATGTACGAATTTTATATTCTTTTTGTACTGATTACGTAGGTATTTGTTAAATTAATTTTTGATGTAAAGTCCTTTACTTTACTGTAAAAATGTTTAATAATTTAGGTTTAAAATTGGATTATCATTGTAACCTCAGTATGGATTTCTTCTTTCACAGGTATTGGAAATTTGTGATTGTGTAGTATTCGAAGATAATCGTTGCATTATATCTACTGTCGGTGTGTCTCGATTCAGAGTTGTTGAAAGATTTGTAAAGGACGGGTAAGTTCCTAATTTTGTTACATAGTGTTGAAATACTGCATCAATCAGTGCACAATGACTTTTAAATATAGTAGAGAGATATTTTTGTAAAATATATTAACCTTCAATATACATTTACTTTAGTTTTTTTTAACTAATATATAATATTTTTTCAGATGCAACCTGGCCCGTGTTGTAATACTTAGCGATGTGTTCCCAAGTGATGATGAGATCCCAGAAATTCATTTACTGGACGCCCAAATATTATACAGGGCATTGAATTGGCTGAAACGAATGGATGAATCTGTGCAGGAAGAGATTGACACTGCATTTGGTCCGCTGCCATACTACGACACTCCCCACTCGTGGTGGGAAACACCTGATGGCCCGCATTGGTTATGGTGGCTAATAGCTATACTACCCCTGAAACCTGAGATAAAGGTAAACTTATTATTTTTATTATATTATATTAAAGTTAAATTTACATTATATTATATTTTATTAAACTTATGATATTAAAGTTAGATAGAACTAAATGTGATGATATTCCGTTCTCCACTTTCCTTCTGAAATCGATACATTGCGTGTAACATTACAGAACTCAAAGACTGACTAGTATTGTAATCTCAATATTATTGTTTATTTTTTTTATTAGTTATTTAATGATTCTTAACTCTTAAATATAAAATATTTACCTAAAATAATTATTTTTCAGATATTAATGATATCTACATGCAGTCTTCTAAAACGCATGTTGGCTGTATCCAGAACGTTCGACGTGATGAATGTGGAATCAGACAGGACGGAACACTTCCAAACTATAAGAGAAGCGCATGAACGCAACAACTCGAGATGGGCTTTGGAGGATATATGAATTTCTTTATCTCGGCTAAATATCTGAACTATTCTCTAGAGAGATAATATTCTCGTATATTATACATTTCTGTGAAGATATTGGTCACTTTATGAGTACTTATAGCTCATATTAGGTGTCAGATAACATTATGTGTATATGTATAATTATAATACACTAATGTATTGCAATTCTTTATACAATTTTTATTATATTTGCTTGGCAACATCGTTTTCTTCTTCTTTCGTGATAATTGTATTCGAATTGAATTCGTCTTATTGTTAGTTAATTAATATATGTATTTAAGATTGACAAGCTGTAAACAGCTATATAGATTTTTCTAAAATTTAAGATGAAATCATTGTTTTTTCG
Organism: Dryas iulia moderata; assembly: GCA_019049465.1. NCBI lineage: Eukaryota > Metazoa > Arthropoda > Insecta > Lepidoptera > Nymphalidae > Dryas > Dryas iulia. The sequence goes on along the minus strand of CM032415.1, from coordinate 5,574,897 downwards.
TAGATTTTAAGTTACATGACTAAACGTCTAGTATTTATTTACCATGTTTTTTAATGGATGCATGCTATGTTATATTGTTTTAAAACTTGATTTGCTGGTCAAATATTTTATACATTAGAATATAGTTGTATAGTGTAGGCTGAAAAAAATCGATTTTTTGCATATTTTTAATGTAAATTTGCCATATCTGTTTGCACTAACTCGGTTTTAAGTTATATTCTATATAGGTACAAATTACCAAGCGGTTAATAATATTTGAAATACTACTTACTAGTAAGTATGACGTCATATATCAAACATTCCTCTCTTGTTTTAATAAGATGAATAAAGGAATCATAATATTATCTTTTTAAGTAAAAAGTGAAATCTTAGTATTGTAAGTTTTACAATATATTCTGTGACTGCATTTTTGTCAATATAACTATGTAGTAAAGTCGAAAATTACTGATTGTCTTATGCTAATAAAGCTTTTGATGTGGCAAGTATTAATATATAATAGTGTTGAAACAATTTTAAAAATTATGTAATCGTTTATTAGCACTGTGTTGCCATGAGGCAAGATGTCGTAACGTAGACTGCTTACATAATTTGATATAACCATGTTTCCTTTATCCTAAATAAGGGTTCCTTTCTACAATAACTAAACTTCATGTGTAAATCAATGTTGTAAAATATATATAATATTAATTAAATGTAATATTAAAATGCTTACTATACATACATAGCTTAAAACGTAGCAGATGATATTGTTTGAATTAATTTTTGACATATTATTAGAAATTTTCATATTTTACTTTTATTGTTTCAATTTTATTTTGACATTAAGGTAAACATATGACTTCTATTCTTTGTTATTTCTTCTACTACGATACACAGTTATTATAGAAATGTATATATTTACATATATATTTAATATTTAGTTTATATTATCGTGTTTTGTTAAATTGTAAGAATTTTATAGTGTAATCTAACTAACTTCATATCACTCGAAACTATTGATCGTTCCCATTTAATGTATAAGTTTTATAAAAATTACGACTAATATTATGACTATCTTCGGCCTTTTTACAATATCATATTGTATATATTCGTAGAGTTCGTTTAAAAACTACTTTTATACTGTAGTATGAGTTAGATTTTTTATGATCTCACTTTTTAGTTAAGGTCTATTTTTAAGGTCACATATAGCTCATCCAATGGAAAAACGACAGTTAGACTATATTTTTTTTTTAGTTTTCAAGAGGTTACACAATAATTTACTATAGACTATAGGATATCAAAGCAATTATTAGAAAAATATTACATTTTCAACTTGAAATTTTTGAAACGCTCTCCTGAAACCAAAAACAGGAACAGCTAAAAATGTATTTGTTCCATTGGATAAGATATATGTATATATAATCCATCTTGGTATGAATCAAACATTGTCCCTTGTAAGGTACGACCAAAAGTTTATTATGTTTTAATTATATTATATTGAGTCATAAAACAACAGTTCAACAAAGCTGATTTATCTGCTGTGATCAATTTATGAAATAAATATATTTAGTGAGTTCGAAGGGTATATAAAAACTTTAGAAAAATGTATTGAAAACAAAACAAGAAAAGTATTTTTCGGTATAAAATAAATATGCATAAATTGACAAAAAATTGTATTCAATGAGTTTGTATTTGTTTTCTTTTTTCATTTCATTTCAAAAATCTTTGCATATTTGCATCGAAATGAGTGCATTTTTTTTATATTCATTTTTTTAACTGATTTTATTGTAAAATTAAGGCGCGCAACCGGGACAGGCTGGCGTGATGCAATGTAAAGACTGGGCAAAGGGCTAAGCTGGATACTTTATATATAGCTAAAATTTTCGTCTACGTCATATGAATTAAATGTGAATTGGTGTCATAAAATATTAACGTAGTTATTACGAATAAATGTGAAATGTACCCACATATCAGTGTTCGTGTTTCCGACCTATGCAACTCGTAGTCAGACCCCTAACCAGTTCTACCTTGTATCCTTGTCTTGGCATCGGCCGTCGTCGAATTTTTATGTCTAAATGTATTTTCAATGTATACTTATTTAATGTGTAGTATAATAACAATAAATATTCGGTAGTAAATGTGGTTTTATTTTTGTATTAAATGCCTTTAGAAAATAAGGTTTTGTTTTTATATATATAATATTTATGATTGTTGAGGCCATCGTGGCGCAGTGCAGTCTGACTAACCACGATGGTCGAGGAAGCATTTTCTTGAAAAATATGAAAAATAACCACCGTTTGAGTAGTAAGAGAGGCGGGGAGACCTCGGTTGACCTTCGAAAACACAGTATCGACGATACTGGAGGAAGGTTACGTAAAAAGTATGAGGACCCCCCGGAGGGCGTGTATCAAGAGGTTAATGACTGTGGACGAAGCGAAAGAAATATGCAGGGACCGTAGCGTTTGGCGCTCCGTTCTCTCCACAACTATCCCGCAAGGGATACAGCGTGAAGCTAAAAAAAAAAAAATACCACCATTATTCATTGTTGTGAACAAGAAAAAACCTACATATTTTTTTAATCTTTAAAGGTAATAGATGAGATTTACACCACAAATATGTTTATGTGTTTATGTGAATTTGTATACCTACCTCATAAAAATATAAAATAGTATAATACCTAATATTTTATTAGAAAACATTTACTCAAATTAATAATTCTCTATGTAATCGATTGTTGTTTTTACAAAAAAAATCAATTACAAAAATATAATAACAATTTGTAAAAAAAATGTCGATTTATAAAAAAAAATATTTACATCTGTAACATCTACGATATAATTGTTTGAAGATGTCATGTCAAAAATTTGTCACCTAATCAAGTATGCGCACAATATTTACACTTTTTTTACAAATATTTTAATACTAATAACTTCAAATGGCATACAATCTTAGTGAGAGGTTTCCGCCGGCTCCAAAACCAATACCAATTTTAGAACCAGCTGGATATTATCAAAATGTAAAGTCACCGCTAATTCATCCAAATAATGTGCCATTTTTATCTAAATGTCTGAGAAAAACTCAAACTTTATCCCCAATATGGACGCACGCCCTATACTATGGAGATCTGCCCCCGAGGATACCTAACTGTACTTCTATTTCATCAAAAATCCCACGCTTTCCATACGAAAGTTTGAGTAAAGAAGATATCGAAGAAATTTTATGCCGTTGCGGAATAGACGCTAAATGTGAATGCTTAAGTGAAGAGGAACAATCTGATAAAAATATTTCAATTTCGGAAGTATGTCAGGGCAAAATTCCAAGAAGAATTTATAAGGGAGTTCCTCCTCGTTCTATGTTAGGTGACGGTCTCTCAGCCCCTTGCAAGAGACATAGAGGATTTAAGATTTTACCAGATGGCTCTAAATCGCGTATTGTTAAGCCGGCAGGAAATGATCCCCCATTCTATAATGTAAATGTAAAAGAACACAGTGATTTTTATCATGGATGGAAATGGAGTAAATGGAATTCTCAAAGAACCAGCCAACGGGTAGAGTCTACACCTGGACCAGCACATTACAATATTGAAACTTATCCTACATACGAACATCAATGCGCTGAAAGGGTTAGAGCACATAAACGTAAAACTTCAAAACAGTTAAGATTTATTGAGATTGTGCAAAGGAGAAATATATTGGAAAATCTCCCTGGACCGGCTAATTACACGCTCACGTCTCCAACCCAAGATAATCAAAAAGGTGTATTTCCGAAAGCGCAAAGATTTCATGTTAATAAATACGATGAAATACCAGGTCCAACAAAATATTTTCTTAAAAGAGATTTTGACAAAGATGATGAGCTACTTAAAGTTTGTCATGCAAAATTACCATTACCGGCTGGCTTCGGAAGTAAAGATGTGAGGTTGAAGTACCCATCAGGTAAAGGACCAAGTCCTGCAAGCTATAATATTGACAATAAATCTAGTCAAAATATAATTAAACACTGTAATTTAGCTCCCTTTAATACTTCGACAAAAAGATTTAAGAGCGACATTTACGAAGACGACAGCGACAGTAGTATTACATCTTTTTCACTTCAACAAGAAGAACAACAAAAACAAAAACATAAAAGCAAATTGAAGACTACACCATCGTGGGAGTTTAAATCAAAGACCATTAGAATGAAACCTCTTATAAAAAAATTAGATGAGCCGAGTCCAGCGGATCTTGCCCAGCCTAACGACTATAAAGGAAGACCCATTCGATTTCAACATGCTTCTCCTTTTCATTCGACGGCCCAGCGTTTTCAAAATTGGTTTAACTGGATCCCAGTGCACGGCTCACAACAAACACCAGGCCCTGGATATTATGACTATAAAAAATCAAAATGCTTGACAGCAGTTCCTCACGGTCCACTCTCTCGAAGCCAACGTTTCACCGATAATACCTATAAGACACCACCGCCAAATGAATATGAAGTGGATAATGGAGTCGAGACCATTTTAATGACACATAATCAAATGTTAAAAGATAGAATCATACACAAACATAAAATTCGTTGGAATCCTCCAACTAAAGTGAAAATATTGACATTAGAAGAAAAAGAGTCTTTGCTGTTAAATAAATGTATTGCACTGTTGGATGTCCCCGACATATTCCTGTATGACTCAAGTGATCACAAGAAACACACAACAGCAGCAGAGACTAAATTAGAAGACAAAACAAAATTATTGCGTTGTTTCATTCAACGAAAACCAATAAAGCGCTATTATTAAATTATTGAAAATAAATTTTAGGTCTCAGCGTTTCACATTTTTTGTTAATATTGCTATAAATATTGATAGTTGTTACTATAACAAGGCAATGTAATTTATTCTTCTGTATTGTTCCGTATATGTGTTGTTATACGGTACGGATCCACCGTAGTACCATCATCCCCGACTAAAACAGTGACGCAAGCCGAGGTTCGAGTCTCAACTGAGACGCCCTTGCCACGCCGTCATCGTCATTCCTCACAATCGAGGGTTCCAAGCCAAGGTCAGAGCTCATATAGCTCGGCCTCCCCCAAAACCCGGTGACACTGCCGAGGCCACTCTAGCCAACAGTAGGTATACTACACAGTTGAAAAAACTAGTAGTAGGCACTATGGGCATGTCCACAATGACGTCATTTGTTTTTGGTCTTTTACTGAGTTACGCCGAATTTGAGTGCCACGCACTTGCCTGGTTTTAGATGACTGTTACCACAACTTTTATGAGGATTGGATCGGCCCCTTTGGTCTGTATGTTACACGATTCTTAGACAATTCTTTGTCCTCTTTTCATCAACTGCATTCACAAAAATGTTTAATATCTGTTCTGTACTAATATAATAAGCGGAAGTGGAACAGTAGGTATTTGCGGAAAAGTATATAAAATTTCATAAAGTACTAAATGGCTACAAATAAATGGCAGTATAAAAAGTCGAATATTCACCTAGTAAACTTTTTAAAGCTCTATTATTCAATAAAAAGTATGAGATGCATTCTCTATTATTTATGTACCTACTAGCGACCCGCTCGCGGCTTCGCCGCGTGATCTACGCGGCTGTTTCAGTATATTGCAACCCTCGGTGGTGGATTTTTGAAAAATAAAGTAGCCTATGTTTAACCTTGGATTATCAATTATACATATGCCAAAATTCATTACAATCGGTCAAGCGATGTAGATTTTTCATATAGACTTTTATCCCCTATTTCAACCGTTTAGAGGTTGATTTTTAAAAAACCAAGTAGCCTATGTTAGACCCAGTCATTTTTAGTACTTTCATTCTAAATTTCATCCAAATCGGACCGATAGATTAGCCGTGAAAGCGTGACAGACAAACACACAGACATTCGCATTTATAATATAAGTATGGATAGGTAAATTATAATCAAATGTGCACTACATTGATACTCGAATAAGGTATACCTACCTACTTTTCCTTCTTCCTACTTTTTCACTAAATAGTTAGCTGCGTATGTACAGGGGTATAGTTTGTCAGGGGCTAATGACCCAAAATTGTATATTGAAATTCAATTTCATATTAATACTTGTACATTATTAGGGCTTAAAGCTTAAGCCTCTCAAATTAGAATGATCTAGAAATGGAGGGGTGGGGCCGCTAGGGTACGTAATCGGTTTAAGCGTCAGACTGCAAGCACTGAGTTTATTGATTTAGTCTCACTATAAATATTAAAATGTTAAATATCTATTTAATTTAACTATAAGAACTAATTTAAGTAAAATAAACTAACTCTGGCAGTTTTTAAAAAAGTTTCCACACTATCTATGGGTATAAATTTCTATTATTTCAAATATTGTAAAAATAATAAAAAAATATAAAGTAGCATTGCCATTAACACACGAGTGTTAAAAAGTATAATTTTAATCGGATCGCGTCGGTCTGACTCAGACTGTCCGAGTTCCGATTTCCGACCGATATGATGCGAATATCTTATTAATTGTAGACTGACAAATTACTCTCAACGCTCATAAAAAAAGGATAACATAACAACATATTTAAGTATAATAATTTAAAAATAAACTCATAATTTGATTTTTTTTTTCAACCATTATGCTATAGCATAGATTAATCTGTGTTAGTAAAATAATCTGTGCACTACTATGATGTATGAAGTATGGAATAACGTTGTAAAATGTAAATATAGATGACAGATGTGATAAAGATAAATGATTACATAAATTATAACCTAAAAAAACAACTTTAATTATTATATTTACTAATACTCTCAGCCTAATTTATATTAATATATCTTGAATCTCCAATTCTTGTATAGATTATTTAATATAATATTTATTTACTTAAATAACTTCACCGTTATATTAAATCGTAAATTTATGAAATCTGCCCTAAGTTATTTCAAAAACTCGTTAGTCATATAAAATATTTAAGTATGTCTAAATTAGGTGCCCTACATTTCACAAAACATACTGGAGTAAAGCATACTGCTACTGTTATATTCTTTCATGGCTCAGGTATTTAAAATATTCATAAATATTTTATTTATTTATGTTATCAAATGTTTGCGACATAATTTTCATATTTGTCTTTAACATTGTAGTAGTTATATAACTGAAATTGATTATTATAATAAAAAAAACTAATTTCAGGTGCCGCTGGAGATCATATGAAAGAATGGGTACACTTAATGTCCAAAAATTTTACATTTCCCCACATAAAAATCTTATATCCAACAGCTCCATTACAACCATATACTCCTGCAGGTGGTTTAATGAGTAATGTTTGGTTTGATCGTATTGATATTAATAAAAAAGCACCAGAGATTCTAGAATCTTTAGCAAAGATTGAGGTACAGGTCAAACAATTAATAAAAAATGAAAATGATGCTGGTATTCCCAGTAATAGAATTATTGTTGGTAAGATACTAAATATTAAAATAAAAACCTTGAACTTATTTGCCATTATGGAAATAAAAATGAATTTATCAATTATATAATTTGTGATAATTTTATTAATATTTGATTTAAAAAAATATATTATATGGGTATTTTTTTTATCTTCAACAATTTAGGTGGTTTTTCAATGGGTGGTGCCTTAGCTCTTCACACAGCATTTCGATGGGAACCAAATTTAGCAGGAGTATTTGCATTTAGTTCTTTTCTTAATGATAATTCTATTGTTTGTAAGCAGCTGAAAGAATCTAATACAAGTGGTAAGATATTAAATATTTTAGGTTTGTTATTTACTGATTAATATTGTAATAACTTAAATAATTGGATTAGCAAGTTGAACATATTTTAACTGTAAATTTAGAGTCGAACTATGTTAGTTTAAAATTGTATAATTTTTTTAGTGCCCCTTCTTCAAATACATGGTGATTATGATGATCTTGTGAACTTGGAATGGGGCCGAGATACATTTAACCAACTAAAAGCATTAGGAGTTCAAGGAGAGTTTCATGTTATGGAGAGATTAGGCCATTCTATTAATAAAAAAGGCCTAAATATAATTAAAGACTGGATTGACAAACTTTTACCGGATTTATAGTGATCTGTTAGAAATTTAGTTTGTGAAAATGTTTAATAAAACTCATTAAAAATATTTGACAGCAATAACTTTGTGTTTAAATAAATATTTTTTTATGAAATAATTTCTTTGGTCAAAAAGTTACCTATATAAACAAAAATTGTGATTTATGGAGCACAAACTACTGCTAATCATTTAAAATTAAAAGTATTTTTGTATCTCAATATCTTTGTAATACTTAATATAAAGTGTTAAAAAGTACAACGGTCCTTACACTAAAATATAAAATATGCATAATATTTCATATATGTATTACTAGATGAGTAATATTTTCTTCCATATTAGATAATTACATTAATATACCTGTTCTTTTCTGGGGTATAATAAAAGTTTTATATTAAAATCTGCATGAATTATTTATTTATTGTACCTACTTATAATATGTTACAATATACATATAATAGATCTTTGTTTTGTGTCCGATCCTATCACAACTTACAAATCACTCTCTTTCTTGCATAAAATAATAAAAAAATAATAATAATAACAAAGATTTTCTATATTATTTTATCAATACAGCGATGTAGAATAAATACTTGACTTATATATACGATATATTTACCTATATCATAATTATAAATTCGTAGATACATAGCAAAGAAATGACAATAGTAGGTATATAATCATTTCCCCAAGTGAAACCGGAAGTGAAGTTGAACCCACAATCATCGCGTTTACGTTCCGACGCTGTTCCACTTCGCCACGATGGCATAGGCCATCGTTCTATATTATTTTACCAATAGGTACAGCAAGTAGATACGTATATTACCAATAGGTACAGCAAGTAGATACGTATATCATCATAACTCGTATTAGTTACTTAATAAAATATAGTATATATGTAGGTATATTATAAATTACAAACTTAGTCCACCAAACAAAAACATGAGTGTATGTTACTTTTTTATTCATTTATTTTTTACTCATGTATGTAATGTTACAAAACATGATTTTTCGATCCCTCTTCTCCATTTTAATTGTGCTAAGTTCATATTGGTTTCTGTGCATGATTTTCGAAGAGGATTCAAAGTGTCCTCTTCACTTATGATCTATTAGATGTACCTAGGTAGATAAACTCTTTTAAATTATACCTATATAATATTTTCGACACTGACAATTTATTATGCAATTGTTTTACATGTAGTGAAATCATAAATACTGTAATTGGAAAAAATAAAAATAAGCCAAGACTATAATACATATTAGTATGGGGCCGAAAAAAGGAAAAGATTTAACTAATGATGAAAATTATTGGAGAATATGCATAGAAGAAGCAATTTTGGATGAAGAGTCCTGGAAAGTCAAAGTTATAATGATAGAGGCTGCTGGAAGTGATCAAGATAGTATATATTTGAATAAATTTGAAACATATGCAGCAAAAGAACGAAGATTTGTTATAAAGAATATTTGCAAAACTGAAACAATATTCATGATAAACCAACTCGGAGGGGAGAAAAAAGTAAAAGATGATAGTCTTCGAGTGTTTGAAGAGGGCCAAGGGTACTTAAAAGAGAAGATGGATATTCCGCCAGAAATAATGGCTCTCATTATCAAATATTTAATATTAAAAATGAAAGATGAATATTTATATATCAAAAGACAAAAGTTAGAAGTACGTGAAGGTATAAAAAGGGAATCTGTTACAATGATAACTAATGCTGAAATTAGAGGTACAGTTGTTGTTAAAGCGCCTGAGCCAGATCCTCCACCATTACCTCCTAAGGGAAAAGCTACGGAACAACCGAACGAGAATAAACCTGTTGAATTGGATGATGATAAAAAATATAATACTTTGTTACGTGTTAGAGGAGAAGAGTGGAGAGATAAAATTTATATAGACGATTACCCTGAAGATGGCCCTAACTTGTATGTTGCTGTGACAGGATTTTTGGATCCAAAACTAGCTGGCTGTCTTATCAAAATTGGTATACCATTAACTTCTATAATTCAAATTCGTATAGATCCTACAGTCACCTCAATACCACCTACATTGTCTCGTACTACTAAAAGAGGACACAGTCAAACTGAATTGCTCGCGGATAAAACAATTAATTTTTGGAAAGACCTACAACAACTGCGAATTGATAAGAATACTGCAGATGACTATAAAAGTACAGCTTTTATTGTGTTTTCTCCACCATATTGGGGTGACGAAAAGCTGTCTGAAAGTGATGAAAAAATATATGATGAGCTATGTTATTTGATGTACGATGTACATGATTTAACTAGACAGCATACTCACTACTTAAATAATACGGATATTATTTCCATCCCTTTAGAGGATAAAACAGATTTATACCAACAATTTTACCTTCCAAAAGTTGAAGACATTCCTTTAGAATCGATTACCGTATATTCAGTTTTACATGCGATTTTACAATCAGTATCTGAGGAGTGCGCATCTTCAAACGATAACATTAGCACTTTATCTACGTCTCCCATGACCAGCCCAACATTTAATAAGAGCACTGAAGAGCCACATCAAATATGTAAATCAGAAGAACTTGTTAGAGAATTGATGAATAATTTTAGTAAAATTGAGTCACTTAAAAATAGATACCGAGTAACGTGTGGAGAGGAATATGAAAATTTTAAAGATCCTATCATAATAAATCATGGCGACTTTTTAAAATATAAAACGTTTCATTTAATGAATATAAATTTAGATAATGAAGTGTATTCAATGTTATCTGGCATGCCCTTTAATAAAATATGGAATACAAGAAATAAACCTATTGGAGAGACAGAAGCTAAAATTCACTTTCATGTAAATTTGCTTGGATCTTGCTTTGACAGAATGGACATAGAAACAAATGAATTGAATAGACTTATGAATATATTGGCTTGTCGCAAGGTTTATAATAATAGAAGCTCATTGAAAAAAGAACATTTGTCACCTTCTACTAAAGAAGAATTTAAAAAAAAATATTTGAAGAGAAGTATCCTCGCCGAGCCTTTGCCTAAATTAAGCTTGTATGCGTGTGGAGATTCAAAGTCGTCCTCTGTACACTCCGTAAATTTTGAAATGCAAGAGTCTATTGAATCTTCTATACTCGAATCAGAAGAAGATATTGAAATTAAATATCTCTTCGAATGTCCGGATATTAGTGAGTTAGCATCGGCATCTGAAATAACTAATCAAAAACCTATGATGAATCATATGATTGACAATTATGAATATTTTGAAGATTTTACTGGATTAAATGCTTTACAAGTTATGCTTAACGCATTTAATCATTTCAATTGTGTCGATTATAAATATTGTGAAGTTACTGATTGCTTTATTTTAATGTTTTATAATAACCATGACAACGATGGAATGGCCAGGGAAGAGTGGCGTTGCCATCTTCCAACTTATTTATGTTTACAAGACTTTTTTGATTTCGTTTTAGAAGAACATTATGAGTGGATAAAAAACGAGGAAGTAATCTACGATGAAAATATAAAAATGAAGACACAATTAGGCCAAAAAGAATCAAATAATCAAGAGCTAGAGAAGTCTTGTATAGAAAATACAGAAGTAGAACATGAATTGCTCATGGAAGGTTCTCTAAAATATGAAGAAATTAAAGGAATAAAAGATGATATTTCAGAAGCATCTGATTCGAAAATTGTGTCTTCCAAGAGATCGAAAACACCTATATCTAATGTGAATATAACACCAAAAAATGTCAAGAAGCCAAAGTCACTTTGCTCTGTGGTAGAAGAAAAAATTGAGACTGTAAAAAAGCCATTTTCTGCTTATGACTTAAGTGACAGAAGATTGGAATTTTTTGGTAAAGATTCATCTTTTTTTTCTCAAGATGGTACTCGCGTCTCCACATTTTACTCCTTATTAATTCCAATGAATCTAGAATATGTAACACTTAATGTTACAAATAACAACCTAAGTGAATTTTGGATGCATAAGGCGTTAGGTGAATTAGTTACTCCCAACACAGATGATTTATGTGAATCGTATAGGCTCGAAACTAAAGAAAAGTTAATAATATATATAAAAAAGCAATTATACCCAATCCCTACACACTTAGAATCTTTTGAGGAAACAGTAACTAAAAGTTTTGTTGACAGAAAAATATCTCCTGATATAACGAAATCTGATATAAAACTACTTGAATGTAAACCCTTCTATTCTTTAATTCTTACATGGCCAACTGGACTTGTCACTGAAACTATTCACGATAGCAATTCCCCTAAAATTTCTCACATTAAGCAACATTATCTTTCTAAGTTGCATAACATTAATGAAGACATGCGATGTATAAGCCTAAATGGAGAAGTTATTATTTTTGATGCAAACGGTGAAGTAGAGATATTAAAACCAGATGGAACGTATTTCAGGATAACTAAATGTGAAAAAAGAATAATTAATGACACAGTTTCAGAAGAAGCACACAGTACAACTGGTTCAGATAAAAGCAAAAAAGGTACAGAAAAGGATAAAAAAAAAGACAAAACGTTAAAAACAGGAAAGTCACCTAAAAAAAATGCGGAAGATGATGATCTCTTGGAGAAAGTAAAAGAATACGAATTACATATAGATGAATTTGAAATCTTAGAAAACAATGGAGTCAAAGAAAAATGGATTAATAATGAAAAAATAAGTACCGAAAAAGTGCTCATTAAAACTGCAACTGATTATTGTTTAGGAGAAATATTTTCAAGACGGATGGATGGAACAAGTACACTATTGAATAAAGATGGCGTGCTAGTCGTAACATTTCCTAACAATACGAGAGTTAATACAAGTTTTATCATTGAAGAAACTGAGGTATATCCTGAGTGGACTGAAGAAGAAATAGAATATCTGTCTGTATTTGAGTCAAAAATAGAAAATGATACGGTACAGTGTAAGGGTTCCGAATCCCCTAAAAGTTTTTCTTCGTTATATAGAAAAGGCTCGCGAATAATTAATTCCAAAAGTTTTGTCGAAACAAATTCGGCAGGAACTAGAAGAGATGGATATGTTTCAGTTTATTTAGTACATTCAATAGAACATTTTAACTTTACCACTATTACTATTAATAAATTTAATGACACTATATGTATCGAATCACCAAACAACACTCTTGTCACTATAGATAGTGATAATAATTATGAATTTGTCCTAAATAACGCGACGTTAGGTACTTTCAATGGACAATTTTTAAATTTAAACCATACTACATGTAAAGAATGTAACTCACATAATAATTGTCAAGTTATGATTTGTTCCGAAGTTGATAGTACTAGTGACGATAAAATGCACTGGTTGAAAATGTTAGATGCAGTTGGTAAAAGTATAATTGTTGACAAAGATGGTAGTATTGACTTTCCACAAGATTCTGATTACTCTTTTCATAATAATGAATCTAAGAATTCAGAAACTCTGGTACCTGATGAGGAAAAATTAGAATCATCAAAAAGTTTATCTGTCTCCAAAACATCACATACGGAGTGTAAAGACATGTTACAAGCAAATTCTCTAAAGTTTTTTGCCTTGACACGGTAAGACCTAAAAAAGAAATTAAAATAATGATAAAAATATTTAACATATGTATATTTAACCTTCTGTTCTAATATAGCGAATTAACTTGCTCGGAGCTGTTACATCGGACACTTGTTGAGAAATGTAAGGAAGAGTGTCAACAACGCACGTGGTGCTCCATAAATGAATTCCACACATTAGGAGATCATCGCAGCCTGTGGTCCGTGTTGACTCCTATTGATGTAACGGAATCGGAGGTTAGAAAATCTTTGTATCTGCCTTTTTTTTTAAATGCAGAAGTAAACAGTTTGTAAATAATCTGTAACAAAAATTAAGTTATATTTTTTATATTTTCTTAGAAATGGTTGATGGAGTCAAAATTATGTGACAAACCGAAGAACATGGCCTACAAAGATTTGGAAATAGATACTGGAAAAGGATTTTATCATTGGATGCGCCCTTATAAAAGATTCAAACCTAAACCTATCAGGCCAAGTTCAGTTTTACCAAAAAGACTGCCAAGAGCATTTATTCTGCGGTATCTTCCTAAAATGTTTTAATAATTAAAATTGTATCTTAATTATATAATGCGTTACCACTCATACTGATATTAGCAGGTTCACGTTTTTCCAACATACCAAGATAGTCAGAGAGTACCTGTATGTGAAGACATTCTGTTGTCACCCTTTTGGCCCGTAATCGAGGTATTGCGTGCTCAGTGGCGATACTAAACCCTGCGCTGTTCTACCAGCGGAGCGGAGAATCTATTCGGAATGAGGGAGGGAGAATGAATTCAAATTATTTATTTGAATATAATCATTCTTCCGACTGGGTGTCGAACCTACGATTAATTTGAGACGCTGTCCGATTGCGCCACGTGGACTTCTAATAAAAAAATTGAAAATCTATCTTAGGTACCCTACATATATTGTATTGTTTACAATCTAGTGTTATGTTTTACTAGCGTTTTAGAGCAACAGTGGCCGGAGGATAAGAGAGAAAAATTAACAGGGGCAAAAGAACTTGTTACCGCCATACTTCGTTATCGAAATCTTTTGGAAAATGAAAGTCAAAGTCTTTTTAAGTCTCCCACTCGAGACCTGAGAAGTGCAGAGGAAAAAAAGAACGACGAAATAGTTCAAGCGGTGGCACACAGGTAAGGTGGAAGCCAAATAGGTATTATACATTTCTAAAAACAAGTCATAAAACCAATAGTACAATTGAGAAAGTGGGTTGTTTGTCCTTTGTTCGCGTTAAAACGAGTTTAAGTACAAATAGTTAGGAAACTACATATTAACCTAAGTTATTTTTTATTAAGATATAAGATTCATATACCTATAGGGTACGAGTATATTCTTAATTCCTGTCGACCCCACACTCGAAGTCGCGGGTAACAACTAGTATTGTACAGTTTGGTCAAATATATTGAAACAAGCATTGTCAGTGTCACTTGCTTTCGATAATATTTTTTAAATTAATCTTTTTTAAAGCGATAACTGGTGGCATAGTTACCAACGGTCCCGATTTTGCCGGGATAGGCTCGATATTGACGATATTGTGACGCGTCCCGACGGGTAATAAATTAGGTCCGATTTTTGACAAATGATAAAAGGCAGTGTAACATACCTATTACATACAGCCCGATCAAAAGAAATAAGGGCGTAGGTAGGTTCAATATAATATTTTTTGTTCTATGAATGTACTAAGAGCATTTGGTATTGTTTAAAGGCAGTGGCTCTTGTGTTACTTTAAAAACATGCTTTTTATAAATAAATTAATATTTTCTGTTAAACGGCATTCACTGATTAAAATATTCTTTTCATCTTGAGTTCGAACTGCTAGCTTTCATTTTGCCATACGTGTTGCCATTCACAGGACCGCAAAAAGTAGGGCAGTCAAAACGAACCTATTATCAAGACATTCCGTTCTCCACTTTATTATATAAAAACTATATTTTTTTTATAATTCAAATAAATTATGCGTTCTGTATGTAGCAGAATTTCATAAGAGCAGAATTGTAAACAAACCTTTGAGCGACGGATTGACTTTGATTTTACCTAGTCGTTTTAATATGGTATGACCGCTTTGAAGCCGTTTCCCCTACAAGCAAATCCGTACAGTAAATTGAATAGTGTACCTACCTATATAATCTGTTACAACGGCTATCCACCGTGTCCAGAGAATTAAATATAGGGTGACAAGCCGACATTAATAAACGCTTTGCAAAACGCATGATGTGCTGCCGCCTACAGCCTCTACCTATTCAATATTTGCATGGAGGGGAAAAATTAATAACTTTTGACCAGGGGTTCTAACCTCGAATCTAAGACTGTTGTATACATCTATTATACCTATTATGTATAGTTCCTATTTATAAATAAATATATATTTTTTTAAACTTCACGCTGTACCCCGTACACAGCAGGGTAGGCACAGGAAACCTAGTGTTCCTCCGACACTCCGTTCTCCACTTTCCGACGAATACGGAGGCATTGCGTCTTAAGTGGTAGAACTATCAGCTCCGGTATCAGAGGTAAAAGGTTAACGGCTAACCGGAGCGATGGAAATGGAAATATTAAATATTTCCACTCCTCGAGTGGGAATCGAACCCACAACCAGACGTTAACAGTCACACGTTCGTGCCACCGCGCCACGATATCATATTTATACAATAGGTATAATAAATATTTAATTAAAGAATGCACATTGAGGCTGTCGTGGCACAGTCGGACAGCGTCTGATTGCGAATCAAGCGCGGCGGATCCATCGTTGTGGGCACTATGAGCATGCCCACAAACTAAGTTGCTTGTGATATCAAATTTTTGGTCTAAACTAGTAATAGACAAAGTACGGCCCGTAGTGAAAAAACGAGAGCCAAAATCTTTGAGTGATAGTTGCAAAAAATTGAGGGGCAAAATATTTCATTAGTCCAGTTAAAAAGTTTGCCCTCCTGGTCTGGATACAAGTTCATTGACAGTATCACCTTAACTTACCGGATTTTAGTATCACCTCACCGGATTTTAGTATCACCTTAACATATTAAAAAAATATAGGAGCGATCGAGCGAGTTTCTCAATTGTATTTATCTCGTTGTTGCACTTGGCCGATTTTCAGATAGTTGTGCCCACAACCTTTTTTAAGGGATAAACCTGCACCTGCTGTAAGTGCGATAGTTGTGGGTTCGATTCCTACTGAGGGAAATGAATATATATACATTCTCATTTTTTCGCTCTGGTACCCTAAGACACAGCGCGGCATTGAATTCTGCCACGAGAAAAAAGCAAAATAAAAAAGAAAAGTGTTAAAACAGGGTATATAAGGACATCAAAAGCCGTTTATTTGAAGATATCAATAGCAGAGCAAAACCAACTATAACTACGGAACCGCAACCACCAGTAGAAGAAGGGTCGGCAGAAGAAATGGAAGAAGGTAAAAAAAATCGTATACGTACGAACGTACTTACTTTATATAGGTATGCGTGTCTTGAGAATAAGTACGACGACAGTTTTCAATGTGGGTTGTGATGTGATGTGAGAATTTACTTTGGTATTAAATATTTTCTTTTAGTTGTTGTTTGAACTGTGGAGTGGAGTAAGTAATTCTTGGGTGACGTGTGACGTTCATTTTACCTTTTTTAAGAGACATTTTAGCTTTTTGTAAACCTTCTGAAGGAAAGAGAATACATAGGTAGGTATATGTACTACCTAGTAGTACCTATATTTATATATATGTAGTAATAAAGTTAATATAAAGTAAGTAAAAAGCATTAAGTATCTTATGTACAGTAACTCCTATCGTATAGGTAAATGTAAGTAGGCACTTTAATGATCACACTAAGAACTAAATAGGTATGTATTCTTAATAAAATTTACCGTACACGGGGTTATTCCCGTGGATGTCGGACTCATTTTAAAAAAAATATCCTCGCTCTAATACGAAGCGCGGCGTTGAGCTCCGCCACTTAGCACGCAATGTCTCGAATTCGGGTAGTAAGTGGAGAGCAGAGCAGAGCTATAACAATAGGTTCCCTCTGATTACCGACTGACGCGTGAAAAGTCGTAAAGCTGCATTTTTTAAGTTAGTAATATGGATAACAAGCTATTTGGCCGAAATTATTGGTTTTTGTCTATCTTTTTTTAGCTTAACTGTGTATCTCGCATACAGTAGGATAGGCAGAGGGAACCTAATGTTAAGACACTCCGGTCCCTACTTTCCGCCGGGTTTGGGAGTATTACGTGTTAGGTGGCGGAAATATTAAATATTTCCATTCTTCGAGTGGGAATCGAACCCACAACCAGTCGCGTTTACAGTCACTTCCGTGCCCTTGCGCCAGGACTGGACCCAATCTGCTCTTTCTTATTATGTTCATAATTCACGTTAAAACTACTTGCACTCTAGTTTACGATACTTGTCTAAACTGTCTATAATTAAGTTATAGTATCTAGTCGTTTTTAACATTGCTTTTTTACTATTGGCTGACCTCTTAAGAAAGTGAAGAATCTGAGGGCACAACTGCACTTAAAGAAATTGAATCGGCTGCACAGATGAGTCCCAACTTAAAACGCTACTGGCGACGTCGTGAGGAGGAATACAACGAAGAGCAATTTTACAAGTAAACCATTTTGTTTTTTATTTTTATTTATTAAGGAGAACTAACAAAAGAAACTCTAATACAAGATATAAACACATTTTAAAACCACATATACCTATGCTAAGTGTTGATTTAATTATAAGTTGTCACATGCTTAGGGAAGAATCAAAAATAAAAAATTAAAAAATCTAAATACGCCAATATAAATTCTGCATATAAATTGTGAACAAAACTATAACTATACTATTACTACTAATTACAAATTGCTAAACTACGATATACATGGTTTATAAAAAAATAAAAACAGTTATAAATTATTATACCTAGGTATACTAAATGCATAAACACATTAAATATTACCTATATAAAATTCACAAAAAAATACACACAGTCACATTTAAAATCATACGATATCACAAATAAAGATTATATTTATGGAAAGAAAATACAATTATTTTAATACATACAAAAAATTATACATAATCATGATCGGTACACTTTACCAAACTTTACATAGGTATATTTTATACCTATGTAAGGAGGTATAATCCTAAGACTGAAAGACTAATCTATTTTGTTTATTTATAGCGTGGTCTACGGTTTCGGTATATTGCAACCCTCCGTGGAATTTTGAAAAACAAAGTAGCCTATGTTTAACCTTGGATTATCAACTATATATCCTATGCCAAAATTTGTTATAATCGGTCAAGCGGTGTAGATGTTTCATATAAACTTTCATCCCCAATTTCAATCCTTTAGAGGTTGAATTTTGAAAAACTAAGTAGCCTATGTTTGATACAGTAATTTTTACTACTTTCATTCTAAAATTCATCCAAATCGGACCTGTAGATTAGCCAAACGTGAAAGCGTGACAGACAAACACACAGACATTTGCATTTGTAATATACCTAAGTATGGATGAAGAGCTGTGATATTCGTCAATCAAAAAGCAACGTTTACAAAAATGACCTAAAAGTGAGGAACAGAATGTTTTTACACTTGGTTTTTTTCCTACCCTCTTATAAGTAGAACTTGAAATACACATTTACTACTACATAAATACATACTTACATAATTAGCAGACACCTAATCTCCCTTATATTGATATCCCAACTATTTGATTTTATGTTAAGAGATGGGTAAATAAACATATTTATTTTTTCTTAACAACAACAAGACCTATTTACTGAAATACAAAAACAAGAAACATTTCTTAAGTGTGAAGTGTGAAGTTACTTTTTCTCAAGATTATATAATTTTGTAATTTTTTTATCAATATGCATTGATGCTTGCCCGCCAGTAAGTTCCTACGGGTCACCCTTGCTCACAACAAGTATTGCGTATTTAATAATTTGCATTTCTCCCTATGAGGGTCAATTGACTTTCATCAGATTTATATAAATGCTTATAAGACAATCTACCAAGGTATACTATAATAAAACCGTAAACACTGTGTCTGTGTATTGAATATATCTACTTATTTATTTAGTAAAAATATCATTTAAGGAACCAAAAATAGTAGATAATATGTATCTATGATTTTTACTATTTTAGTCTGTCTGTTTGTCGGTTTGTACGCAGTTTGAAGTTAAACCTTTCTTGTTGTAGGTATAGCTTGTAACTAGAGACAGGAATTAGGTTACGATTGATTTCGTCTTCGAACCGATGAGCGTCTTCTACTTCTAATGTAGGGTCGTAATATACCAGCTATTAAATGATAGCTATAAAATGATTAAATTTCAAGAAATAATGAATATCCGATGTATGAAAATTATTTCAGCGTGATCTCATCTCTCGCTGACATATAAAAATTAAAAATCTACAATAAATGATTGAAAATCGACTTATTAAAAGTCGATTCGTCAACAGGTGGTAGGTCAAATTAGTAGGTACCCTATACCTATCATAAATTTATAAAATCTCAACAAACAGAGCTGCGGGCATCAACTAGTCTCGATAACATGATATTGTGTGAATGCGAATAAACCTTTTACAATGTACGAAATAAGTTCTTAGTACTTAATTTATTATCTAAGCTTACTTTTAGCTAACTGTACTTTGTTTCTTGTAACATAAGTTTTATTGCAGGTATCTTCTCAGAGAGGACAACGTGCCGCCATATTTCCAGAATGTCTTAGCTGGCGGTATTTGGTGGGAGGTAAACAAAACGGTTGATGATGCAATAACTAAAGTCGAACGTGTACCTATGAAGTGTAGTTGTGAGGAAGAAACCGATGAAGTGTAGATCTGATGTAGATTAGTGTATATTTAAACATATGCTTAACACATTCAGTGATTATTAACATATATATATACTTAATTACCTTTTAAATGAAAATACTCAAATCTCAAATAAAGTAAATGAAGTTTGAAATGTATTTTAATTTAATAACTTGTCTACAATATCATGTATGTTATCTAATTATTGTGAAAGCTTTACTAAACAATAGGTAACATTGAAATAGGTTTCATATACAATCGTAACTAGGTATCGGTACGTATATTTAGTTACGTTTTTGGATATTACTCAGACACGATCACCGAAAGCTTATTATTTAGGATTTGGGATTGATTTTATAATAGACGACATAACAAAATCAAAGTACCTCAATTATATATTTAAAGAGAAATATTCATATTTTTATTTATATAAACCGCATATTAATATATGACTGATCCATTAAAACATCGATGTGATAACAAAAAAGTTTTATTTGATAGTCCTTAGTGTTTCTTTAGTTACAATATTCTTCATAGTAAAGTAATGGTAAACATACCTAATTGTTATAAGACTATCACAAAGAAAAAGTCATTTTTAGAAAAGTCAAAAGTATTTTAAAATGTTCTCTTGAAATATATCTAAAATAAATTTACTTCTATTCTATTATTTATTATATTTGTTCTATTAGGTAGATAAGGGATTTGTAGTCATTATAAACTATTTTATTTCTTTTTTTTTTATCTTTTTCTTAACCTAGTAACCTTTTGGTTGTACCGCTGAATTTAGAGGCATTGCGTGTTAAGGGGCGGAACTTAATGCCGCGCTTTTGCCTCGACACCAGAGCGAAGGGAATGTAAATATTAAATATTTCCACTCCTCGATTCGGAATCGAACCCACAACCAGTCGCTTTACAGTCTCACTTACCTTCCCTTGCGCCACGACTGGCCCCACAAACTTACGTATGATAATAAAAATAATAAATATAAATAAAAATTAAATAAATTAAATCGTATTATGTGCTCTACGTGCAGACATATACACAGACTTATATTTAACACAATACATTAACAGTATTCAATTGTATTTTAGTTGTCATCGCATAGTATACATTAACCCTTTTGTGTCTTGGGAGTAGTACAGCCAAGTGAATATGAATTCAGCTCACCCTGCTCAGCTTTACGTACTTTATATGTCCAATTACATCCAATTGAGACATATTTGCGGATCAAAAAGTGCTAACTAAAATATAAAGTTGTCAGTTGGAAACATAATAAACTAAACAAAATACCTATTTAATGAGATGAACTCCTATCTCCAAAGGTTGATTCTGGTAGAGATTACTAAGACCGCCTTAGTCATATTGTGTATTATTATTATATTCTTTTTGTGCAATGAAATACAATGTATGCACTGGACACAGCAACTCTGTTTTCTGTAATAGTGTATACCTATACTATACTATTGGTTACAAAAATATCCGACGTTTACGCAGCAAGATTACCTACACTAAGGAGACATGAACATATTACCCGTGGGAGGACGGGTTAAGAATACAATTCCCCTCCGCAGCTGGGATAGCGTCCCTTAAAAGGTGGGTAACCTAGTAGCTTGGTGGTAGGAGATTTGTTCGCCGACTGGCTCGCGACCACTATCAAGTCAAAGACGAACCGCCAAATATCTGTTGATGTATTCCGGTTTGATGGCATGTAAACCAAATCTCTCCCTATTCCCACCATTCCCATCCTATCTCCCTCGTTCCCTTCTTCACCGCCATGGTCAGCAACGCATCTACAACCCCTACAGTGTTGTGGATGTCTATGAGCAAAGGTTACTACTTTCCATCAGGTGGTCCTTCTGCTCGTTTGCCTCCTTTATTCAATTAAAAAAAACATTATTCAGATATCTGTTAAGCAAAATAAGGAATTGCTTCTGTTCTGCTTGTTACCTAGTTTTGTAAACGTTAAGTAAATTACCACCAGTTCACTACCTAAATAAATCCTTTAGGTCTGAGAGAAAACGGAGTAAGAAACTCAGCAATATTCTTTTTTTTACTATCAACAATTAAAAAAATGCAGCTTAACATTTTTTCACGCATAGTAATGAGGGTCAAAGAGGACCTCATGTCGAGACACTTCGTCCTCTACTTTCCACCCAAAAATCCAGACTTTGGGTTTTAAGTGGCAGAACTTATCTACAAATGATAGACTTAGAATTAGTAAATAATTAGTTACTTCTAAGTTCTGAGCTTAATATTCGTACATTGCTCTCGAAAATGAAGCTTGTAGAACGGGCGATGATAATTGCAATAGGTACAGTTTTAAACTGTAGTCTTTATCGTTATTGTTTTATGTACCTAGGTAGGTAAGCATAGTCGATATTAGTAGTTCTAGTCAGAGAAAAAGTAGTGTTAACACACTGTCCTCTTCACTTTCCACCCTAATTCGGCATATTAATTACTAGAGTGGGGAAACTAAGATAATTAAAAGCCCAGAAAGAACCTGGAACCAATTTCGTTTACAGTCAAATACTTCCGACTGTGCCACGGCCACCTCTACTTATCTATATCTTTTATATAATAAAAATGTGGACTTAATAGTAGGTAAGTACTACTAATAAAATAAATGCGAAAAGTCTGTCTGTAACAAATAGTTGTTAAGCTAGTTTCACAACTAAACCACTGGCCCGATTTTAATGAAATTCAGAATAAAAGTAGTTGAAGGTTCAAATATAGGTACTTAGTGCTTTTTTTGCCAGTGCCACACCTAAGGGATTGAAATAGGAGACGAAAATTTGTATGTTTCATATACCTAGGTAATTGTTTTTTTTTCGCCTACACACCTAGGGTAAAACTAGGTAAAACGCCCCAGTTGACAAAACGCCCCACAGCCATAGCAGGCACATTAAGAAAGCTAGATGATACACGTATTGCACGGAGAGTAGCCATAAGTCGATAAACAACATAGCTAATATGCACGTGTGGTTTATTACGCTCCCTTAAAAAATATTAATAAATTTAGTGTTTCAGTGAAGTTACAATTTGTGGTAAGTTGCAAACATTTTTTTATATTTTAATACTCGTTAAATTTAAGTTAAATTGATATTAACTGTTGAAAATACACATAAATACACTTTATTATAAATGTTCGTTAAACGTGATAACTTTGAAATTGAGGCTTTTTTCTTGATAGGGCGTTTTAAAAAGCAAAATTTGCAATACGCCCCACCGCATGTTTTTTAAAATGCCCCCGTACCGAAATTACATAAATACCAATTTATATTGTATTTTAATTACAGAGTATGTCTCTTAAATATAAACGCAAGACTCTTCGAGCTTCTTGGAGGCATTGCGATCTGTATGAAGTAAAAAAATGGAAGAGAATGAAGCTTCAAAGCACTTCAAAGTTCCATCTTTGAGAAGCACCTTAAAACTGTTCAGATATGGACATAAATAAAAGCGTTGAATGTACAGAAAATTACTACATAACAAAGTCTCCTGAAGACTGGATTCAAGTTCGACACGTTCAGGGTACCACGTTTGTGTAACAACTATGGGCAGAAAGCTGAGAGAGAAGCTGTTAAAAGCAGCAAGATTTGATTTTATTCTGTTCAACTATTTTATGATGATTTTAATTTGGTTTATGTCAAAGTTAATTGAAAAGACTGTTATGTTAATCATTAATTTAGAAGACTGGTGTTTTTTTTTTATTTAGAGTTTTTAAGGACTTTTAAGTCTTGCCTTACATTTGTGTTATGTTTGTAAGTTATTAAACTATTGATATATTGTGTTTTTTTACGTTTTGGATAAAATTTAGGTATGGACATATATGAGGACATTTTAAATTGCATGGGGCATTTTATAATACAAAACGAGGCGTATTAGGTAACATGTACCTGATAAAACGCCCCACTCCATGTCTGCAGAAAAATTGAAATAGATCTTTAACCATCGTTCCAATTACATTAAGGTTTTGTAAAATTATTGTTAACGAACCAATTAACGTCCAGGAATAAAAGAAATAATTAAATCTATGATTATTTGGGTTTTATTGAAGGTTAAAAAAAAGTGGGGCGTATTACCAAGTTTTACCCTATGAGTAATTACTAGTACCTAGCGTGTTACTAGTAATTCAATAAAAATGAAACTGCACATTGTTCCGTGTGTACATACGTTTTATATGTGTTGTATAGGTCAAGATATTTTTTTTTTTAATTATAATAATATGACATATATATCTACATATTCATGCGAATGTCTGTGTGTTTGTCACGCTTTCACGGCTAATCTACTGGTCCGATTTGGATGAAATTTAGAATGAAAGTAGTAAAAACGACTGGGTCTAACATAGGCTACTTATTTTTTAAATATCCACCATCGAGGGTTCCAATATACCGAAACAGCCACGTAGCGCACGCGGCGAAGCCGCGAGCGGGCCGCTAGTATGTTATATGTATGTTTATTAGGTGTTATCCTAGGTATAGGTACTAGGAATATGTCATGTGGGAGTATAAAAGAATAGTTGTAAAGTATTTGTTATTACACACCTTCAACATAAACGTTTGTGCTTGAGCAGTGCGTAAAAAGTACATTATTAATAGTTATTCTGAAACTACTATATTAAAGTAAGTACCTATAATTAGACGATTCACTAATTTAAAAATTTGCAAATTACTTTAAATTCTTATTGTTAATAATATAGAGATTCTTATCCAGATTCGCTGTTTAATTATTCATTATAAAATGATGTAATGAATAATTAATCAAAATACCTTCTTTCGATTTTCTATTCATTAAAATAACATAGGTAGTCTTGTTGTGTAAAACAGAGTGCTTGAAAATGAAAACTTTATTGTTTCTACTGAAACTCTTACATGCTGCTTTCTGAAACAAAAGTTGAAAATGTATATACCTATTTATTTATGTATGTATGAACTATATGTAAATTTACATGTAATTTTATTTTTATTTTCTAATATAAGATATTTATATTCTTTTATTGCACCTCCTACCATCTTTTTGTACAACTCCACAATTCAAAGGTTGCCTGAAGGAGATCGCTTTAAGCGATAAGGCCGCCTTATTGCACATTTTTTTCTATTGTGTTTTATTTGTAATTATTTGTGTAATAAAGTGTATTTTGTTTTGTTGTTGACTTCTAAATCGCACGGAAGCATCTCCATCTGCCTAGTCGGAGGTTGCATTCGATTGGTGTCTCAGAGCGAGCGGTGTGGCCTCAGATACCAATTTACGTGAAGACCGAATGGCGGGAGAAGTGTTAAGCGGCGGAGGCGAATTCGCTTGTCAATTTTCCCCACCGCTTTTTCCGCTGACGGCGGACCAGTGGCGAGGAAGCGAAGCGCGACACGCCATTGGCTCGCCCTGCAGCCAATCACCGCCCGCCCCCGTATCGGCCCTCGACACGAAAGGGACCGAGCCCGGTACAGTCCGTCCCGGGCCCTTGGCAAGGATCGTGCCGCGACGCGAGCCGTATCTCCCATTTGCCCTACGAGTGTCTAATTGTTGTTTGTGTATGTGATTTTTCATTGTATTGGAATGATCAGATAGACTGTCCCAAATCTACGACTGCACGTGAGTACCTAACTCCTAATATAAGTCGTGTTTACTAAAACCAACAAGAGATGGCGCTAGAAGCCTCGATACACTAACGAGCTGTGTCATTGAACCAGTAAATATTTATGATTGCAATGTTTGACATGTTATCGGATGCACGAGTCTTTGTTTACTTTTTCACCGTCTAAACAAATTGCGACGGCAAAATGCATGCGCTTACACCCAAATAATGAAATAAGCCATTGCTTAAGCTAGTTATTGGGTGGTTAAAATTACAAATAAACGTGTTGTTGAAGGTTCCTTTAAGAAATATGATAGCCGTTACTAGAAACTCGAAGTGTTCTGTTGCGAGATATAATATCTTGCTTTGGTAGAGTCACCTAAGTTGTAAATTACAAGTCGCTCTTATTTCCCCTCTTATAAGGTTTATTTTCGCCGCTTACGACATGTACGGTGTTGTAACTCGTCACCAAGTAAGGTCTAATGACCCTGACCTACGAGCAACGCTTGCATATCGCGTAATGTGTTGTGTTGTGGCTCCCCGAAATCGACGAAAGAATGATGTCGTCACTTTTACTCAACTACTTCACTTTAGGTTTACTCGTAACATAACGTTATATTACATTTGGGAATATTTTAACTATTACTTTTATTTATTTAATGTTATTATTATATTAAATATGCATAAAAACTCTGAATAAGCATGCGGTCTGAATTATATTGGAAATTTATTTTCTTCTTATGTTATCATAAGATAAAATATGACTTTAATATTATCATTTTAACATATCGTTTCATACTGTTACAGTTATGTAAAATATCATTAAATGACACAAATTTGTCATAAGATATGTTTCACTTTCCCTTTTAAAGAAATTAAAGGTCCACCACTCGACAAGAACAGGTCGCTAGAGTTGAGTTTTCGTTAACATTCTTATTTAATTATGTCAGAGCTTTTTATGGACTTTTAGCTTGAAACATGATTAAAATAATATAAAGAATAATTCGTTTAGAGTATAGAGGCGTTGTTGGACAGCGTCTTACTGTGCACATCATGGTAGGGGGTTCATTTCCCACTCAGGGGGGAATGATTACTACTACTACTTCAATTTCTCTATTCAGGTACTTACACTTAACATGCAATGTCTCGATTTAAGGTGGAAAGTAGAGAATGGAGTGTCGTGACACTAGATTGTCTTTACCTTGTTATGAAGAAATATATTGAACCAAAAAAACATATTTATAAAGCTTTTATTATTCAATAGGTATTGTTAAAATAAATAGCTCCTGTTGTTATACCATCAACGATTTCATTTGTATATTTTTCGCTGTGTGTATTTAAAGAACATTGTTTTTGTTTCCGTACTTACTACTTACATACACGGTGAACGTAATGGTAGAAGTTCAATGTAAATATAATAGTGTTCCAATAAATTCAACGTTCTATCATTCCTTTAACACTCTATACTATACCTAGAGATACTCCTTTACCTTCTTAGTATTTCATAAAATATATTATTAGTTATTAGTTAAATAACAGTTTTAAAATAATTTTAAACCCTCTTTTCTTCGGCATTGACAGTAGTTATTCTTCCTAACAAGGATATCGGGTCCATGATAATATTGAATTTCCTAGGATCCGACCATATTAGCATAGGTACTTTCAAGCCAATCAGACAGTAGAGTTGGTCAAGACGTAGGACGAGAGGAGTTTTTTGATTTGGTAATAGATACTTAGTTACAGGTGAAGCTAATAAATACATGTTGAAAATATAATACATCGTATATTTTAACTTCCGAAATTGTTAATTTTGGACTTTGTTTTACAGAACCAATCGCTCATATTTCAACTGTGTTGAAATCTTATAACTTGTAAGGGTCGATTTCGATTCGGGGCGATGGATTGTTTTGTTAATAACGTCAATTCTCTCATCCTGTCATCTGTATTCCTTAGTTTAACTCTTATGCTAGCTTCAAGCTTTTTCAGTTTTACCTTCTTTTCGCATTGCAGGATACTCAGAGAGAATCTAGTGTCTGGACATTCCGTTCTTTACTTTTCGCCCGACATCGAGACATTGCGTGATGAGCGGTGAAACTCACTGCAGCGCTTTGCCTTACCGGAGCGTAAATTAAAAATAATTTAAATGTGAAAATAATTTATTAGTATCATTTCTTAAACTAGGAAAGTCTTACAAGACTTATTGTATTATATGTAATTCTAATAAGAAGATTTTTTTAAGATCTTTATCCTTTACCACAATGTTTTTTGATTCTAACAAGATTTAAGGTAACTAGAATAATATTTTATTTAAGCAACGTAACTTATTTGGTATCTTTTTTGGTACACTCATTCATAAAATGATCATGACAAAAAGTGAAGAAACGTGAATCGATGTTAATTAATAGGTAACTACTGTTCATATTCAAATTTTGCAAGAACTAGTGGGTAGGGTAAAACTAGGTAAAACGCCCCAGTTGACAAAACGCCCCACAGCCATAGCAGGCACATTAAGAAAGCTAGATGATACACGTATTGCACGGAGAGTAGCCATAAGTTGATAAACAACATAGCTAATGTGCACGTGTGGTTTATTACGCTCCGTTAAAAAATATTAATAAATTTAGTGTTTCAGTGAAGTTACAATTTGTGGTAAGTTGCAAACATTTTTTTATATTTTAATACTCATTAAATTTAAGTTAAATTGATATTAACTGTTGAAAATACACATAAATACACTTTATTATAAATGTTCGTTAAACGTGATAACTTTGAAATTGAGGCTTTTTTCTTGATAGGGCGTTTTAAAAAGCAAAATTTGCAATACGCCCCACCGCATGTTTTTTAAAATGCCCCCGTACCGAAATTACATAGATACCAATTTATATTGTATTTTAATTACAGAGTATGTCTCTTAAATATAAACGCAAGACTCTTCGAGCTTCTTGGAGGCAACGCGATCTGTATGAAGTAAAAAATGGGAGAGAATGAAGCTTCAAAGCACTTCAAAGTTCCATCTTTGAGAAGCACCTTAAAACTGTTCGGATATGGACATAAATAAAAGCGTTGAATGTACAGAAAATTACTACATAACAAAGTCTTCTGAAGACTGGATTCAAGTTTGACACGTTCAGGGTACCACGTTTGTGTAACAACTGTGGGCAGAAAGCTGAGAGAGAAGCTGTTAAAAGCAGCAAGATTTGATTTTATTCTATTCAACTATTTTATGATGATTTTAATTTGGTTTATGTCAAAGTTAATTGAAAAGACTGTTATGTTAATCATTAATTTAGAAGACTGGTGTTTTTTATTGTTACAACTTTTCTTTTAATTAATTACTTACAAATGAAAATGTTTTTTTTTTATTTAGAGTTTTTAAGGACTTTTAAGTCTTGCCTTACATTTGTGTTATGTTTGTAAGTTATTAAACTATTGATATATTGTGTTCTTTTACGTTTTGGATAAAATTTAGGTATGGACATATACGAGGACATTTTAAATTGCATGGGGCATTTTATAATACAAAACGAGGCGTATTAGGTAACATGTACCTGATAAAACGCCCCACTCCATGTCTGCAAAAAAATTGAAATAGATCTTTAACCATCGTTCCAATTACATTAAGGTTTTGTAAAATTATTGTTAATGAACCAATTAACGTTCAGGAATAAAAGAAATAATTAAATCTATGATTATTTGGATTTTATTGAAGGTTAAAAAAAAGTGGGGCGTATTACCAAGTTTTACCCTAATTTAGAAAATCTTGGCCTGTATGTTACGTTTAAATCTAAACCCTATGGTTCCTAATAAAATGCAGGAACTCTATAACTGTCATCCCTTAAATTCTAGAACGTATTTAGAAAGGGGCAGTACTTAATAGGATCCATCTTTATTTAGTTTAGAATTTTCTTAGGTAGAGTTGAGATAATAGAGGGCAGCGTTAGTAGTACCTTGAAGTAGCCCCTCAATCTTACACTTAGGTTGCAAGTCCCAGGCACTGCTCTGAGTTCCTCTTTCTGTAACATGCTAGGCACCTGCACGGTAAATCCATGGA
Source organism: Dryas iulia moderata (assembly GCA_019049465.1). Classification (NCBI taxonomy): domain Eukaryota; kingdom Metazoa; phylum Arthropoda; class Insecta; order Lepidoptera; family Nymphalidae; genus Dryas; species Dryas iulia. The sequence goes on along the minus strand of CM032415.1, from coordinate 5,544,930 downwards.
ACACTAAGTACGTTCCTCTCTCTAGGAAGATAAATATTTCTAAAGTTAATATTATATTGAAATTTGTTCTTTATCGATACAAATTCAAGGCCCTTTTTTCTATACTGTCTTTTACTTAGGTACACAAAGGCGACATTCAAACAAAACATTATTTTTTATTTGATATTGTATTTCCTAGATGAAATACAATAAAATCAAAGGAACATGTTTAAAACAAGTCTTATAAACAGTTTACATATGTGAGAAATTCCTTCTTCTTCTACCTACTACGTACAACTTAACTTGATCTTTTTGACAGACGGGCTAGTGATGGGAAACATGAAATATCTAGTTGACCAAAAAATAACATTTTAAAATCTTTATGATTGACTAGATGGTGTGGGTGTATTATGTGTGGAAATTCTTTATTGCACTAGATATATAAAACATTAAAAAGCTGAGCGACGGTGGGTCAATATTCATATTTAATATTACAGGGTTATTTGTCGACTACTAGATATTATATATTTCCCAAATGTATATCTTTGTAACCCTAAGTAGTTTCCTCTGTTTAAGAAGATAAATATTTCTTAAGTTAACATTATATTGAAATTTGTTTTTTATCGATACAAATAAAATGCCTTTTTTTCTGTTGTATTTTACACAAAGGCCACATTCAAACAAAACATTTTTTTAAATTGTCATTTTGTATTTCCTAGATGAACTTTATATAATCACAGGAATGTCTCAAAATATATAATTTAAATAGTGTATATGTGTGCGAAATACCTTCTTCATATAAACAATAGTTTTTGAAAGTGGAACTTGTTATTTCTTCATTAATATGCTTAAGTCGATTTACCTACATAATACTTAGAATATATAACGTTTTTTGCATCGAAAGAAACAATAAAATAATTTATTTAGATAATTAATCTAATATTTACTGCCATACATTTTTTATATGTACTTTTACGTTCAAAAGAAACGAAAGGAAATAAAATAGACACTTCGAATTAATTGCACAAAAAAATATAGAAATTAGAAAGTTGTTCAATTGTAACATACCTATAAGGAAACAATAAAGAACTATTGTTTAAAATGACAATAAAACGTAGGGTATTTTTAAAACACATCTCTTGGAACATAACACAACACAACATAAGCTAGGTATAGGTAAGCTTAGCATATTCCAAGAGATGTTTAAGGTTTTTGTGTTACTTTTCTCTTTGATGGACCTACTTAGCGTCACATGGCATTTGTCAAATATTTATTTTTAAAATTATTAAAATAAAATTAATTTAGCTGCCAGTCGTGGCTCAAACGTAACTCGATTGGTTGTGGGTTCGATTACCACTCGAGGAGTGGAAGTATTTAATATTTTCATTTTATTCGCTCTGGTGTCGAGGCAAAGCGAGGCGTTAAGTTTCGTCACTTAACATTTAATGTCTCCAGAATTTGACCAAAAGTGGTAAACGGGATGTCTTAACACTAGATCCCCTCTGCCTACCCTGCTGTATACGGGATACAGCGGGAAGCTAAAAATACCTAAGAATAAGAATTAATAACATTTATAATTTACATTTAGTTTCGTAGTTATTAAAGCAGTGTTAGCGAGATAGATGATATTTCACTTAGTAAGAGTAATAATACACCGCACTACCGCCGCGAAGATTGTTTACAGGAAATATGAGCTTTGCATAGTTTTAGTTTCTTATCATGCGACATTGTTTATTACAAAGTAACGTTATTTGATTCGCAAAATTACCTATATTAGAATAATATAAAGCAAAATAATATTAAGAAATTACTCTTGTTCAATATTTTTAGTAGTAGAGATAGAAAGATCTAGACTTTTCGTTCCATTTCAACATTCATTTGTTTTATTTATTCATTTGATTTATTGATTAAACTCATATTTTATCCTCCTATTAGATCGAAGAAATCAGTTATTCCCCTAAGGAGGGGTTATAACCCACGAACACCGTCATCAACACGCTTACATTAAGAGATTGGCGCCACTGTGCCACGACCGCGTCAACATACCTACCTACCATAAAATCCTATTCAATATCTTGTAGAATTATTATTTTGCCAACATTTTTACGTCTTATTCGCAATGTATAATAGTACCTAGTACAAAATCGAACCCGGGTTTCTCAAGAACCGTCCAAGCGCTCTGACCACTAAACCACACGTTCAACATATGGTTTATGAAACTACAAAAATACTAACTTTGTTCATTTCATGATGAATTCTTAAGCTGTTTATGATTTAGTTCTATGAGAATTTTAAACATAGTAAACGCACAATCATTAGAATATGATAAAAGTGTGACTGCATCGTTTATAGCGATCGAATGTACTGCAAGCTATGTACTCTAAACTATCTCTTACGGACATAGTAATATAGATTTGTATGGAATAACACGAACATTTTTAATAGCAATACAGCCATTCGTATCTCAGGGGTTCTCGAGTGACGGGTTGTTCTCACTCAGCGCTTTTTGTCATACGATCCGTCAGTTCCTGCCTCAGTCAGCTTCGTTATAATGACTTAATTGATAAAGTACAGGTAACAAATCATGTATCTAAGGGCTTAAAAACAAGTGAAAATAAAATCTAGACTCGGTTATAGTACTTATGATTATCATTTGTTAGAGTGTAAAATAATTTTAGCTGGAAAATGGAAACCAAAATATTTCAGTCACTTCATTCTTTGCCAAATCTATATTAAATTGTTAATAAATAATTTGGACTATTTTTGTTTAATATTTAAAGATATCGATCGGCATATTTTGACGGCTCTATGACATAAAATCCACGTTTTTGGTGATATAAATTAGTAGTATTTTGTTATCCGTAACTAATAAGGGTTTCTCTCGTTTCCGTCTATAAAGATACCTAAATGAAAATACTATACTCAAGGCATAAACATTGATGACATGAGAATGAAGCAGCTTTAGGCTTTTTCTCACATAGCAGTATTGTTGAAGAGAACATAGTGTCATGACACTTCGATTTTCACTTTCCGATCAAAGTCAACACATTACGTGTTAAGCGGCGGAACTCAACGCTGCGCTTTGATGACATGACATTTAAATTTTGATAACATGAGCAGTCACAAAAAACATTTGGAACAATGAGATGATACAATCACGATAATAACTCACCTTTAGAATATAAATGAGCAACAGTACATGTGTGTAAGTAAGTATTCTACGACGATTGAGACTACAATATTTGAAAAATAAGTTTTACTTACGAAGAAGAATCTTCGGACACTTGGAAAATTTGGGAAATTATGAAAATAGAGATGTATTGGTGAATTAGTGGCAAGTCAATATGTTTTTATGAAAATACATAAAAATAAATACTATCACACTATCATGTCTTTGTCCTACACTATTATACGTAAACGTTGCTAAGACAACGCCTATTTGACGTCAATGGAGCTCGAGCATATACCTATTAGATGAGGTTATCTCATCTTGGACGAACTTATCTAGTCATTACTTAAAAGCAAAAAATCTAAGTACTAATTTAAGAACCTATATTTAGGATTTTTGTTAATAATTTGATAATTATTTTAATTAAAATTAAGAGAAACAGTGTTTCATATTAATCATGCAGATCCTGTAATGAGCGAGTTAGACAAGGGCAGCGATGTAATTTTTTTATAAGAGTTTTTCTTCTCCACGGACGCAGCTCCGTGCCTTTGTTGTTCTTGATCTTCGTTGAATTTCTTTTTCCTTTATTTTTTTCTTTCACGTCATTTACACAACATAGTGTTAAGACGTTATATTTTCGATTACGATAATACAAAATGTACATTAAACATGGATTTATAAACATATCGACTAATGTTGTTTTTCTCGTTGATAGGTACTATATAGTAATTTCGACACATTATTTTTTTAGCTTCACGCTGTATCCCGCACACAGAAGGGGAAGGCATATGGAACATAATATGTAAGACACTACGTTCCCCACTTTCCGCCGATTTTTGGAGCCATTGCATGTTAAGTGGCGGAACTTAAAGCCGCGCTTTGCCTCGATACCAGAGCGAAGAAAATGGATATATTTAATATTTCCACTCTTCGAGTGGGCATCGAACCCGAAACCAGTCGCTTTACAGTCACACTTTGTGCCTCTGCGCCACGACTGGCCCCAAATTCTTAACATTATCCTAATATTTAATGTGCTTTTCACAATTGACAGTTTATAAATATAATTCTTACAAAATACATAGTTAGCCTACCGAGTACCTACTTGTATTATTGTTTATTGAATACAATTGTTAGATTACACAGCAAAGTTGTACCTAGGTATAGTAAAGAATTAAAGGAACAAGAGAATTTCTCTACTTTGTGGGCACATTGATTTCAAAATAGTTTCCTAAATTACGGTAATAACGTTAAAGATTAAGCTTTAAAGACGTATGTAACGAAAAATAACATTAAATTTTTAATATTTTTAAAAGTGACTAAGATGACTCTCCTAGGATAAGAAACGCATTGTTCGAAAACGTTTGAACTTGGTAGGACTCGCACTTACATAACTTGTAATATTAAATTATTAAATAAATTCTCCCTTGTAAAATGACTATTCTGAGAAATAACATCTGAGCACCGGAAATTATTCATAAAAATATTCATACAAAAGAAATACTTGTTACTGCTACAAGCTTACGTAGGTATAACAATTTCTTATTGGTCGATAAGAAAGTAAAACTTTATTGTGGCCACTGGGGCGCAGTAGGACAGCGTCTGACTGTAAACGTGATTCGTTGTGGGTTCATTTCTCACTGGGGGGAATAATTATGTTTAAATTATTTTCATTCTTCCTTTCTGGTAAAAGCGCGGCTTTAACTTCCGATGCTCAACACAAAAAGAAATCGTAATTTCGGACTGAAAGCAGACCACGCAGTGTTTCTACAATATCTCTTTGCCTATCGTGATATGCAGATCAAAGCGTGGTGAAGCTGCAAAATGAAGCTTTATTGTTTGTCAACGCAAACAGAGTTGCGGAAACAACTAACTTATAATAAAAACAGAGATAAATAGATAAAAAAATGATCGTCACATTATAAACAAAACAAATGTTGGCTTGGTTTCACATACATTTCAAGTGAAAGAAGTAAAAACTTATGATCGATCAAAATTGTGGTGCGGAATTTGGACAATTTGTGCTGAATATCGGGTTGTAAAAGAGGAATAAAAGAAGACGCTACAATATGTATCAGATCAAATGTATCATGTAATATTTTCGTATGCATCAACAAGTTGGCAGTAACAAGTAGATTTACAAACGGACAGGTGCGAAAGTATGCTGTACCTATAGAATGAAGGGAACACTGGTAACCATAGAGAAAAATCTCAATGAGATAAATGAGTCAATAATGTTAAAAAGAAATGATATGCAAGTATTATAGGTAGGGTGAGACTTCGGTTGACCTTCAAAGCACAGTATGGATGATACCCCAGGACGCTACAGTACTCATGCTTATGAGTAACCCCTATAGTGTAACATTTGAAGGGGTTGATGAAAGTGTACAGTTGTAATACTTAACTAAAGCTTTTAGATCTCTAGTAAAATTTTATAACTGAGTAAGCAAAGGTAAAAGCGCCAGGCAGAAACGCAACAAAGTTAAATTGTGAGCTTTTTAGTTGAGTTTATTTTTAGTCGAATACCTGTGTTAACTAATAATCATATCACATTTAGTTTTACTACTAATTAGATAATATATTTGTATAACAGCGGCCCGCTCGCGGCTTCGCCGCGTGTCCTATATCGGTATATTGCAACACTCGGGGGGAGCATTTTTAAAAAATAAAGTAGCCTATGTTTAAGCTTACATTATCAACTATATTTATGCCAAAATTCATGACAATTGGTCAAGCGGTTTAGATTTTTCATATAAACTTTCATCCCCTATTTCAACCCTTTAGACGTTGATTTTTGAAAAAAATAAGTGGCCTATGTTTGACCCTGGGTTTTTTCTACTTTCATTCTAAATTTCATCCATATCGGACCGGTAGATTAGCCGTGAAAGTGTGACAGACAAACACACAGACTTTCGCATTTATAATATAAGTACTATAGATAGTAATAATAATACTGTACAATATATTTCTTTATTTCTACAACAATAACTGAATTTTAAAACTAACTAGAATAGGAAAATATCTGTTATATAAATTTTCATTAGGTACACATCGCTGTTCCTAAGCACGCTATCTTATATTAGTCTTGGTATTCATTGACTGGCGTACAACGTACGACAAATGTGAGATTTACGTCTTCGCAGAATAAATACTATATAATGTAAATCGAATAGATGCAAAAAAATAAAAAAAAAATCTTTTTAATTATCTCCTAAATATTTTTTGGAAAACTTATAAAAAAACCTTAAACAATTCGTTTCATCATCGGGATTATCATATGATATTGAGTATATCAAAATATTTTTTATTTACTAAATAATTAAAAATAAAACAGCGTTGCGCTTTTTCCTATATAGCAGGATAGTCAGAGAGATCGTAGTGCCCAGACACTGTGTTCTCTACTTTAGAATATTCATTTTAAAGATATTAATTTATATAAGTAGATACCCGTTATCGTCGTGGACGGAATTCGCGTTATGTTTCTATTTGGGTCGTTGTTAAAGTATAGAACTAGGTATAGGTATATCACAATATAATGATAACGAGATGGACAAAGTTAAATAATATATTACTTATAAGAAGCTTTGGAAAGTGATCGAGTTAGTATTGTCTGTGAATCTCTATAATAAAAAAAATCAGTGAAGCCATTTTGGACGGTAAATACATAAAATAAAGCCAATATAAATGATTGTAACTAAAATATGATAAATTTCGGATATATCATTATTGTTGAAGGTGTAGACAGTGATTTTGTAAACTCTTCTATCCCCATCCTGCCAAAAGATAACAAAACTTTTAAATGATCGGCCGAAGACCGGATATAGCATACCGAGTGGCAGAATTCACCAATCGAGTTGGACCAAGTCTGAATAAATTATGTTTTGCTGTCGCCATAATAAACAGAAATAATAAGAACTGACATTGTGATAGTAAATCTAAAAAGAAGAATGCATGCCTGAATATGGTGCCGAAAACTGCTGCGATAAAGTATTAATATTAATGAAATCATGAAAAACGACGTGGCACTGGAAGCTTCAAGTGATGTGAAAGAATCAATTCTAACTGACGATTTACTCTCGAAAGAGCCATTCTTAATCTATGGAAAAGACTACAACGTCACATCTTCTTTCAATAATGTCTTACAGAATAAATTGTATTACCAAAAGCGGTTAAGCGCTTATTATACCTACCTTAGGTAATGCTTGTGGGCTAGCTACTGTTTAACAACTATTACATTTTACGAAACGTGTCAAAACCTAGATATTTTATAGAGTTGCTTATGATTTTTGATTATTAATTTAAATTTTACTTGAATTGTATATTTTCTTACAATATCGTATTAATAGATTGAAGCGGTAAAAAAGTATTTGACAGTGGAATGTACGTACACAAGCTAGAATTCTTCGTAAGCAAATCATGTTCGGAATAACATGTGTTAAATTATAAAAAGTAAGGTAATGTAATTATAAAAAACGCCCTTGGTCACAATAAAATTAAAAACACTTATTATCATTGAATAATTTACTGCGAATTAGCGCTTAGAATGCAATGCCGTGCAGTTAGAATACAAAATAAAATGGAAAATAAAAGAAGAATTGGTGTAAAAGTACAGATGATGAGTGACATTTTACTCTTTGTTCTCCGTGTACTTTGCGGAATGTATATTGTTTGAAATTAAAAGTAAAAAATCTTATATCAAACATATGTAGGGTGTATATTTCTGGTCAAGTCATATGTATGTAGATAAATAACTACTGAAATAGTTTTTGTAATAATAAGTAATTTGTGGAAATACTTTTAGGGTCCATGACTGTTCCGTAGTCCGTAGTCCAAGTTGCGTCATAATAGCTTGTGGTTTAACCGTCATAACAGAATGTGAGTCCAACAATACTCAGCACATCACGCTAAAAAAAATTACAAATGTAGGATAATAATATGCTGTACATTTTTTAATTAGCATATTTAATATCAATTAATTAACTCGCACTTGGCTTTAGCTTGTGATTTCAATAATTAAAATTGTTATAAAATATTTATTATTCATGAAATAATTTTTATTTATGAAATATTTTTTATTCATGAAATACTTTTATATTAACAGTTCATGAATATGTACTGATTGTAATATTCATGGACATTAAAATTACTTATTGAATGAAAACGTATTTCTTAATACTAACTAAATAGGTATGTATATATATAGAATTTTTTTTATTCGTTGTATTTACGTAACCAAAATGTTATTTTAACATTTCGTCAATTAAAAAGCGGAAATCCACAGTACTTTATTATTATACTAACGGCCCGCTCGCGGCTTTACGTACGGCGTGATCTACGTGGCGGTTTCGGTATATTGCAATCCTCGGTGGTGGATTTTTGAAAAACAAAGTAGCCTATGTTTAACCTTGTGTTATCAACTATATATATATATATGTCAAAATTCGTTACAATCGGTCTAGCGGTGTAGATTTTTCATATTAACTTTCATCCCCTATTTTAACCCTTTAGAGGTTGATTTTTGAAAAACTAAGTGCCTATGTTAGACCCAGTCATTTATACTACTTTCGTTCTAAATTTTATCCAAATCGGACCAGTAGACTAGCCGTGAAAGCGTGACAGACAAACACACAGACTTTCGCATTTATGATATATGGATTATTATTCATTTTTACATATTTATTCTGTAACGTTCTTAACTACATTTCATTATTATACTTCTACGTAGCAGAATACTGACGTCCACAGTTATTTTAAAAAGAAAATAAAGTAAAACAGTCGGAAGAGGGGAGGAAAGCGACGACGGCGACCCAATGGAAAAGGGAAAGATGAACATTATACATAGATAGAAATATTTCACGTTGGGAAAAACGATTTAGCTTAAAATAGTAGACACATTTGATGAATTACAATTTTCAGGTACTTGATTGAACAGCACTTTTATACTTAATGCTTATATATCTATTACCCTTCTAACACTTTTGTCAGCTTTACCTGTCTGTCTGTCAAAAAATACTCGTATATTGCAACACCATATTGTCGTGTGTATGGTAATACCTACATAGGGGGAAGTAGCCTAGTATCGAACACTTAAGGAATAATTAAAATGAAACACATCAAGCATCAATAATTAAAATGAAACACATGAAGTAAGTGTCATTTGTTTATTTACCTAAGTCCGAACATCTCTCAATTATATATTTAAACATAGTAAATATCATCTACGTATCCTACGTATCATCATATCTCAAAAAAAAATATTATAAATGTAATAAAATCAAGGGTAAAGACATATAGTAACATAAGAAAGTAAAGACGACGTCATCGAAAAGGTCCCCTAAATTTGGACACAGAATTTTACTTCTTTATTTAAACTTATACTTTACTTATTTACAATAAATTTAGTAATGATAATCGTAAGTATTCAAATTAGAATAGAAGAATCAACAACTAGTGAAAAAGTCACATTTACTGTTAATATACTTGACTCTATAATCACAAAGCCATAATTTACAGCGTGCCATGGCACCAAATATAGCTAAATGAATCCTTCACGTTTTTTTTCAATTGGACTTACCAGCGTTAAATCTAAAAGAATGACAAATAATATTACTAGGTACAGCAAAAAAAAGTCACCTTAACATTGTTCCGGTATTAGGGAACTTTGAAAGTGTCGATCTTAGGGACCCTTAGTTCCATTCAAAAGGAGTTCTCACTTACGTTGGGCGTGTAAATCTAGACATAATAAAAAGAATGCAGAAAAATAACATCCATACTTATTATATTATAAATGCGAATGTCTGTCTGTTTGTCTGTCATGCTTTCACGGCTAGTCTACTGGTCTGATTTGAATGAAATTTAGAAGGAAAGTAGTAAAAATTACTGGGACAGACATAGGCTACTTATTTTTTAAAAAATCAACCTGTAAAGGGTTGAAATAGGGGATGAAAGTTTCTATGAAAAAAAAACGCTTGGCCAATTGTAATGAATTTCGGCATAAATATAGTTGATAATCCAAGATTAAATATAGATTACTTTGATTTTTCAAAAATCCACCTCCGAGGGTTGCTTTATAACGAAACAATTACGCAGTTCACGCGGGGAAGCCGCGAGCGGACCGCTAGCATAAAATATAACTCATTACGAAATCCATCCATTTTCATAGTAAAAAAATAATTATTACTTTATTACTTTTTTCAATGTTAAGAAGATATAGGTATAGAAGTGTATTAAATAATTGCTCGCTACTCAATACAGTTTCTATAACTTCCTGTTCTATAGATTTATTCATTATAATGTTCATTGTGATTATAAAAGCTTAAATACTAAAATAGTTTGAAATACTAAAATAGCAATGAAACATGAAATATGTACTAAGATACATACATTGCTTAGCTAGAATATATTCCACTTAATTTTTTTTTTTTTAGCTTCACACTATATCCCGTAAACAGCAGGGTATGCAGAGAGAACCTAGTGTTCTTTCTACTCTGTTCCCCACTTTCCGCCGAATTCGGAGGCTTGCGTGTCAAGTAGCGGAACTTAACGCCGCGCTTTACCTCGACACCAGAGCGAAGAAAATGGAAATATAATTTCCACTCCTGGAGTGGAGTCGAACCCACAACCAGTCGTTTACAGTCACACGCTTGTGCCATTGGGCCATGACTGGCCACACTTAATAACGCTTAATATGCTACTTAATAACGCTTAATAATGTACCTATGGGGAAAGTATGGGTAAACCCTTTTGTGCATAAAGATGAGACATGCTGTACAAAAATCAATAAACTCCTTACTCTTCCTCTTTAGTCAAAATTTTAACATTATTGACGGCTGTTTACTGTTTTTTAATTTTTTTCCATATTAATAAGGCATACTGTTAGATCAAATCTACTTAGTAACCTGTTTAACATCCCACAATATATATTTCAAATGAACAAAATACGTTGTTATGTCATGTCTATTTTTGAAATAAGTTGTAGGTAGGCATATTCTGCCCGTAAAATAACTATTTATTAAGTATAAATAGGTAAATGAAAAAAAAATCATTGAAAAAGTTTAAGACGTAGGTAATCACAGTATAAGTACCTACATCATTTTACTCTTTGAGCATATTGATTAAAACCTCAAAGTAAGAATAATTTTACAAGCACCTGTCAAATGCAGATTATATTTCACATTACAAATGTCAATAACCCGATTTTAAAAAATAAAAAACAAAAAATATATATAATCTGTTATTTATTTTATTACAAACGAGCAACAGAGAACAGGTCTTTAAAATATATTATAAGAAGTACAAAATTATACGTACACTTCATTATTGATTTCACTTTCATTCTTTTTCTGCAATAACGGTCTTGTCAGAAAAAAATTGTATAGGTAGGTAGTCGTGCGGCGTAGCGTGTGGCTTGTAGAGTAAAAGTCCGTGACGTACCTTTAACAATTGCATTTTATTATTTTTTATATTTTTTTTTTTTTAGCTTCACGCTGTATCCCGCACACAGCAGGGTAGGCAGAGCGAACCTAGTGTTAAGACACTCCGTTCCCCACTTTCCGCCGAATTCGGAGGCATTGCGTGTTAAGTGGCGGAACTTAACGCCGCGCTTTACCTCGACACCAGAGCGAAGAAAATGGAAATATTAAATATTTCCACTCCTCGAGTGGGAATCGAACCCATAACCAGTCGTTTACAGTCACACGCTTGTGCCACTGGGCCACGACTGGCCACAATTTTTTTTTTATTATTTTTGTTTCATTTATCCGTTTAGTAAGCAGGGATCTTATAGGGAATCATAACCGTACACGAAACAAAACTATCCGTAACCGTAACTGAATCAAGAATAAAATTTACAGATAATTGCTCATGTAGGAGAAATTTTAATGGGAGCTTTCTATAATAGAGCGTTAATAAATAAAGACACGTGGTATGAAAGAAATACCAAACAAAATAAATAATAATGAATTAGGACAGCAATTTAGCGAACTAAATACGTAATCCGTAAACAAATTAATAAAACTTACACACACGTAAACAAATTAAATAAATAAAACTTACCAATAATCCGAAATACTTTTATATCGATAACGAAAGCTAAAACTGATTTAGGTAGGTACTTGTCTAATATTATATCCAGATCCAGAATATTACATCTATATAACAACCTTACCTAGTAGTAAATAATTAGCAAGTATTCATGTTCTTACCAAGACAGGCAAATCTTTATCAAGTATTTCATACAAATTTAAAATAAATACAACAATACAAACAATAAAATAAATATAAAACGATAGCTACAGGAGATAGCGGGTTCCCTTTAAGGCGATGTTTATATACCTATAGGTCAAATATCTTCGTTTTCTCAGCCGGGTTAGATAAAGTGCGACATTGAGTTTATCTTCTTAACACATTCCTGGTTAGAAAATCTAGAACAAAACTCGTAAGCTGTAGATAATTAATACCTAGAGTAAAATAAAAAAAATAGCTAAGACAATCCTTACTGTTGAGGCCTTAGACCATCTACTTTAGAGCATTGTACATCTATGCAATGGTCGAAACGTGATTTTAAATTATTAACAAAAATTACTTAAATAGTTAACTTTGATTCCTAAGACAAAGCGATAGAAAATGGAAAACGGAGTGTCTTAAGGTCACTAGGTTGATTCTGATTGTTCACACGAGAAAAAGCGTAAAGCTGCATAACAATAACTAAAAATAGTAGCGTAGTAAGAATTCAAAATATACAATACTTGTTATTTTAAATGTGTCTAATGAAACTTCTTACATTTCGCGCCACACACGAGCTTCTCACTTTAATATACCTACATTGCAAAAGGTGTTATATTAAAAGGTTTTGAATTTCATATTGTGTGTGGTATACGAACTGCCGTGGCAGAGATATCGCTACTGTTACCTGCTGCCTTACTTTTATTAGTATTTCGATTGTCAACGCTTTTGGCGGGAAGTAAAATGTACTAAATTTTTTGCAACAGGAGATTTTTTAAGTTTAGTACAGATATTGATGCTAAACAAATAATTACAATAATCAATTTATTTCGGGATTTTTACCCAATTTGATTTCTCCGCTCTGCTACCTAGACAATCGCGTCGCTGAGGTCCACCCCTTATACAATATACAATGTCGCAAGTGGAGAATGGAGTGTTTTGACATTAGGTTCTCAGACTACCTTGTGGCATGTTTTCCTGTCAGGATGAATGTTTTCCTGTCAGGCACGTTTCCTGTCAGGAGAAATGAGTGTTGAAGCTGTCAAGAAAAATAAGGAAAATGAAACACGTTTCACGTCACATTTCCTTGAACATCAAAAACATTTTCATGTAAAATGTTCCCAAAAAATGGTCTCACCATATGACTCGCAACAGCCAAACTTCCAATTCTATGCACCCTAACTCTGCAAGCCCCTTCACAAATTATATATCTTTGACAAATTATGTGGCTTGGCCATTTCGCTAAATTTATATGGGCGTAAAGTGATAAATTTTACTCACTACTCATTACTTTTCTATTAAAGAATAGCTGTAGTAACGAAAGTACCATGATTCTGCCAACATTTAAAAAATTTAAACTAAAACAAACCAAAGTTACATTTATACATAGAGTTACAATTACTGAGTTTTTAACAATCCATTTACATTTACCACAAAAACAACCAAGTTTATAAGACTCCAAAGTTTTGGCGTCTCGAAATACAAAACAATACAATCATAGGCTTTTTTATTACTGACATTCGGTTAAGCGCTGCGCAAACGTAGACACTTCTGTGCCTTGTATGGGTTATAAGCTACCAGTGAATATAAAATCAGCCCAACATGTGAGAGACGTAGACACTCTTTGTGGCAAATTACTTCCACTCGTCACCTATCAAGACGCTTTCTGTGTGTGTAACAGAAATGTAAATTGTCAATTACCATAAGCAATATTAGCAAAATATCCTTATTAAATAGATTTTTGCAAGCGCTTTTGAAGGGTCGAACGAATAAAAAAGCTACCACCAGCTTGAAAGCGGTTCAGTTGAGAAGAGCCTACGAGTAACTAATAGTTGCGCATTTGAAGAATAAAAGCTACGATTTTATTATTAATATTAAATACAATTATAGGTAACTAATATTACACTAAAATCATATAATTTCCAAACATTTTTAATTTAAATTACTTTGTCGGTAAGATTAATTCAATTCACCGTCTGATACATAGTAAGTATATCACGCTAACTATGGCTAATTAATTTTCAAAAAAAAAATAACACTTTAAAAACATTAAATATTTGGGAGGAAATATGAACCACCTAAACTATTTTGTTTTCGTCAAGTATTACAAAAACCGTGTCAAAATTGCAGTACTAAATACCAAAGTTTATACGTAAATATGTATTTATATTAACAGTTTGTTACTCTAGTCTTTCAATAAATAGCGTTTAATATTAACTATTGAATCTAACCCAGATGGTAAACGAAGGGTTGGAAGACCTAAGCTTAGGTGGATTGATGGAGTTACCAAAGACCTCAAGACCCTAGGCTTTCAAAATTGGAAAAGAGCGGCGTCAGACAGAGAAGAATGGTGCAAAGCGTTAGAGGAGGCTAGGGCCCACAAAGGGCTGTAGAGCCACTGATGATGATGAATATTAAACATTGTATATCTAGTATTTTTATTATTTAATAATAAACCGTGAGATTTCACTAAAATTCAAATTATAATAATTTTAAAATATAATAATTCTTTATACTCTTCAATAATAAAAAGAGTCACGAATATGATTTTACTTAGATATTTATGTAGTCCCAATATAGTTTAACCCTTACAATTATTTGGTGTTTCATTTGAGTATACCTAATTATTTTTTAGAATTTTCTATTTTAAAAATAAGAAAATATTTGGTAAGATTACCTATAAAAAAATAACTCAAATATAAGTATATAGTGCGTACCTGTGGTATGAAAATGCATATAATTTCCCTAAAAATAATTTTGCCGTATACCAAAGAATTTAATAAAAGTCTGTTTTTTGACTAAATATCACAATTAAATCATGGAAGATAAAAATCTACGGTAAGAATTCAATATATAGTATTGTAACTTTTAAATAAAAAAGGGCAAGTGTTGAGTTCTCTGCCAGCATTTCTCAGAAGAACTGCTTTGCGAGTTGATGGTAGCTTCAACAGTCCATATAAACTTACACAAAAATATTGAGAATTTTAAATTGTTAATAAAATATCTTCTCTTCATATACAACATATTACCTATAATAGGTAAAATCTATTTCGACTTACCAATATTGAAACTACAACATCGAAATATAATGGTAGTATACTATACCTACACATAGGTACATCATAGGTACAGTGAGATGAAGCGTGATCGATATTCCCCACCCTATTCTGAGTACCGGACCAAAATTTAACTGAATGGAATTTGCTGTAGAGGAACTATGAAACGCTTCAAATAATATTAATGATAATATTCTACAGTACATTACAGTAATGTCAACAACAGCTTCAGGCATTTTTCCTGTGTATCAGTCAGTCATATACCTATAGTAAAGTCAGTTAGACAGAGAGCACCGACAAAACGACCTTATTTATTCTGCGCTTTCCTCCCAAAATAGAGACATTGCATGTTGAATGGCGGAACTCAACGCTACCCGCGCTTTGTAGACTACAGAAGAGGCATTAAAATACAACTTAATCAAAAAATCATAAATATAATCATTCGCTCGTGTGGAAATAGAACTCGCAACTATCGTAGGTATATAGTCAGACGCGAACACTACGCGACGTTGGACTCATTAAGAACATATTTATTATAATTGCAAATATAGAATAATTCATATGTTTATTTCAAAGAGTATATTTGAATATAAATTTTAGTAATGATGAAAAAAACGAACCAATAATACCAGGAATACTACTGTATTCAATACCAGGAATACAGTAATGCATGAATATTTGTAGATATTCGCACGTTATTTCAGGAATTCAGTATTAAATTGTGGTTTAGCTCACTGAAGCTTTATAACATTTGAACTTTATATTTTACCCTAAATGTTAAAGAAATTAATCGAATGGGTTCATAAAGAATTATATGTTTGTATGAATAAAACGTTCTGTGAACGTAAGTTATTGTAATCAGAGAAAATTAAATTACAGTTATAAACAAAACTGCAGTAAATAAAATTCTTGAGTACATACTTCATATTGATTAGCGTCTAACAATGTTTGATAAAATAATACGTGGGTTACGAAAATAAACATTATAAGTTAAAAAAATTGTCTGAAACCTAATAAATTGATCTCAAAACTATGGCATGCGACTATCTTGTATGCTAATGGCAAAATTATCTAGGCTCTATAAATTGAAATAATAAATAAAGAAAGAATTTAATCACATTTTCTCTATATATTTTCTCGAATCCAAATCATATCTAATTTAGGTACATGATTATTTTGATTTTACAATATGGACACACGCTAGGCAAATATCATTCATCTGATTACGGCTATTCATCGAAACCACTTTAAATATACGGTACGTTATAAAAACAAGTAAACTATTTGAACCAGAATAAAATTAAATACGCTGGTGAACACAGTGAAAAAAAAACTTAAAAGTAACTGCCACATTCCAAATGAATTGTTTGACTTATAAACATAACCAAAGTAACATGCACACTCAAAATTCGTTTCAATTTACACTAGCACTTATCGCTCGGAATGGTTTCGTCTAAACAAAAATTTGATCGTACAAAGAGGAAATGGGTTTGAAACGACCGATCGACTGACACTCACTGACACAACTGACACTGTTCTTTGTAGTAAGCCTTACCGGTTGTGAAATAGTTCTTTATTTGCGGCAAGTTCCGCCAAACTCATAACAATTATAATAGCTGCCCAAATAATACGCACGGTCTCTAAGAGTGGAGCGTATCCTGGCTATGCGGCGTTGCCGGCTCTATGCCCCCGGGCGTTAGCTTGTGACAGCGGCGTTGCCAAATCGTCCTCCAACAAATATTCCGTGAGTGGCTAGATTTGGGAAGCAAAGGACGACAGGGACAGGGTCTCCTTTTACCTGATCTACTATTGTTACCGTGACCGTGTTTTTTTCTTATTTAGGATGCTTTGTTCTTTCCTACTTGTTCATTTCAAAAAAATGTAATTAACCATAGAAAATTTACAAACTATTGTTCAATAGACGAAAATTATGGAATATGTGTATCTTTTTACAAAATTCGCTATAATACATTTTAAAAAGTTTATACTAATTCTAAAACATTCTAATTTGCAAATAATGGCCGTTATCCACACAATTAATGGATGGCAAATCACGAAAGCTGGTATTTGTCATGACGTATCGATTCAATTAGTTGCAGTTTGATAGGAAGGGCAGACAGAGTGGGCGTGTCTCCATGTACCTATTCGTACCTGTTATACTATATAAATACCCATACTCACCTGGGGCTTGCAAGGCATTTGCGAGCACCTCCGATATAGATATTAAACTTATGTCTAACCAATTCTGAACTACCATGTTGCCGGAAGTTACCTAACTACTGCTCTAACAGCTTCGGAAAGTTTTAGAAAATTGTTGATGTTAAGAACGTTACGCTATAACATAAAGATACATATTCTTTAAAATATTTTTAAACAGAGTTTATTGGTATACGTTGTAGTAAAAATCCTTTTTCGTATAATAATAGAAATTTATTTACAAGTCACAATATATTGTTAAAGAAATTCAGTATTCTCCTGTAACGAAAACATCCGCTTAAATTTAGTATAAAGATAAAAATATACGAGTATAAAGATAAAAATAATACACAATTGTAACACTTATAATAAAATTATTTTATTTTATTTTACTGAATGCGATATGGTGACATCATCTAGGGTAAAACTTGGTAATACGCCCCACTTTTTTTTAACCTTCAATAAAACTCAAATAATCATAGATTTAATTATTTCTTTTATTCCTGGACGTTAATTGGTTCGTTAACAATAATTTTACAAAACCTTAATGTAATTGGAACGATGGTTAAAGATCTATTTCAATTTTTCTGCAGACATGGAGTGGGGCGTTTTATCAGGTACATGTTAACTAATACGCCTCGTTTTGTATTATAAAATGCCCCATGCAATTTAAAATGTCCTCATATATGTGTATACCTAAATTTTATCCAAAACGTAAAAAAACACAATATATCAATAGTTTAATAACTTACAAACATAACACAAATGTAAGGCAAGACTTAAAAGTCCTTAAAAACTCTAAATAAAAAAAAACATTTTCATTTGTAAGTAATTAATTAAAAGAAAAGTTGTAACAATAAAAAACACCAGTCTTCTAAATTAATGATTAACATAACAGTCTTTTCAATTAACTTTGACATAAACCAAATTAAAATCATCATAAAATAGTTGAACAGAATAAAATCAAATCTTGCTGCTTTTAACAGCTTCTCTCTCAGCTTTCTGCCCATAGTTGTTACACAAACGTGGTACCCTGAACGTGTCAAACTTGAATCCAGTCTTCAGGAGACTTTGTTATATAGTAATTTTCTGTACATTCAACGCTTTTATTTATGTCCATATCTGAACAGTTTTAAGGTGCTTCTCAAAGATGGAACTTTGAAGTGCTTTGAAGCTTCATTCTCCCCCATTTTTTTACTTCATACAGATCGCATTGCCTCCAAGAAGCTCGAAGAGTCTTGCGTTTATATTTAAGAGACATACTCTGTAATTAAAATACAATATAAATTGGTATCTATGTAATTTCGGTACGGGGGCATTTTAAAAAACATGCGGTGGGGCGTATTGCAAATTTTGCTTTTTAAAACGCCCTATCAAGAAAAAAGCCTCAATTTCAAAGTTATCACGTTTAACGAACATTTATAATAAAGTGTATTTATGTGTATTTTCAACAGTTAATATCAATTTAACTTAAATTTAATGAGTATTAAAATATAAAAAAATGTTTGCAACTTACCACAAATTGTAACTTCACTGAAACACTAAATTTATTAATATTTTTTAAGGGAGCGTAATAAACCACAAGTGCACATTAGCTATGTTGTTTATCAACTTATGGCTACTCTCCGTGCAATACGTGTATCATCTAGCTTTCTTAATGTGCCTGCTATGGCTGTGGGGCGTTTTGTCAACTGGGGCGTTTTACCTAGTTTTACCCTATGCTTCAATGTCTATGGTGCAACAGTACCTATGTTAGTTATTACTTATAACTTAAACCCAAATATCCATTAAGGAATTTAGAACAAACCCAGGGTAAACGCCTATATTAGATAAAGATTGTTAGTTAAAGTAGCTTCAATCAAATATTACTTTGCTGATGTTGACAATGCAAAAGAATTCCTAATGTTAAAGACAGTTTTGTTTCAATTTAATAGGTCATAGATAATTAGGAAATAAATAAAGCTTGGACATTAATCTAGCTTTGCTTAAGGCTGCTAGAGCCAAAGAAGTTATAATGATCTTCGAACTTATATGGTTCTCATTACAGTTAAATGAAACATATATTTCCGTACCAGCTTGTAAATACGTCCAAATATAAAGTGTTGATAAATGTTGAGATAAAAATGACTAACTAATTTTATATAACAACACAAAATATCTCGAATTCGGGTGGAATGTAAAGAATGAAGTACATAGGTTCTACGATATCCCTATCTTGCTATGAGGGATAAATCGTTATCTTTTCAAGACATTATAAAAAATCGATATTAATATGTTACTGTTATTACTACTACTACACCATATTTGAGTACGGAGATGCTACGAAAAATCTCCTAACAATCACAAAAGTTTATAAAAGTAATATGTTTTATTTGTGACAATATTTTTAAAATTAATGAACAATGTATGAATTATGTGTATTTTTCATATGAATGAAGTATTTCAGTATATTAACAAATATTATTATAGTAAATTAACAATGGAGTGTCATGGCACTAGGATATCTCTTTCTATAAAGAAAAAAGAGTAAGTTCCTTTTTTAGTGAGAAGGTATATTAATGGTCACCGGAAATGTAAGAAATGAAGACAGTTTTACTTGTTCTTTATTAACATTTTATCTGTTAATACAATAAAATAAATTAAAAAAAAATCACTTGCTTTCGACAATAATTAAGTAAAGTAGTTATAATTGTTCAGTCTAGGTTTAGATAAGTTAGACTTTTTCGAAATGAAACTATTTTAACCGGATTAATCGCCTATATTTTTTGTATTCGAAAATACATTTTTAGAAAACCCGACATTGCGAATACTTTCACAGGTAGACTCAGTCTACAAAAGCATACGCAATTAATCCGGTTAAAAATAGTTTTTTCAAAATGTGTAGTAATTGCGAAAAAAAAAGATCTTATTAGACCTTTTCATTTTATACAATTCCTATTATTACTATTCCTATTCCTAGAAGTTGTATTGTATTATATAAATAATGAAATAAATAAAAAAAAAACAATTTAAATATAGGTCATCGTAGCGCAGTGAGATAGCGTCTGACTGTAAAGCGATAGTTGTGGGTTCGCTTCCTTCACGATGAAATGATTATACCTATTTAAATTGACGTTTCTTCGGTCTGGTGGAGAACGGAGTGTTTTGACATTAGATTTTCTCTGACTAAATATAGTTTTTCCCGTATAGGAGGGTCTATACGGGAAAAACTGTATTTTCAGGAATACATTAAAAATATACATATATTGTATTTTGAAATGAATTCGACATTGTTCCTCAACATATATACATACATACACTCTACACTACTGTCACAAGTTGCAGGCTTTGCTCCGTGCTCCTCTCTGCAACGTGATGTGCCTGGCACCCGTACCATAATTTCTATAGTTTCACAATCTATGGAATTCGAGAGATCTTCTTCTATTGTGTACATTTTCTAATAGTGTAACACATTGAATTTAGAGCTTAAATTTTATATTCTTGCTAATCTGATGTGAACTTATAAAACTTATAGTATGAATTTACTCACCGGTGTTGCCAAAAGTATAACAGTATTATTACGTACTGCTCCAGATGTACCTACCTACATATATTTTCGGATTATGATATTGTTTTTATTTATATCGATTTTATTTATATTATTATTAAATATACGATACATCTACATCCTTTTATAAATACTTATTAGAGCGTCTTTGACCAAGACAAATAAGAGGGTAGGTCGTACTAACCAACATGGATGTAACTAGTTAAGAGTTAGGGCGACTCGTGCCCGCCCTAGCTAATACTAGCAGTCCCCTTAAGTTTCCCTTAATATAAAACTGTTGCCTGTAATTCTAAACATGTGACTCTTTTTATTAAAGCAATGCTCAAAAGTTCAAATTTTATTTTTCAATTGTATATTTTTAAATAGATAGGTATGTGAAATTATTTTAACAAACTAATGACCAGCATAAATTGAAGCTTCAGCCAATTTAACAATACAGTTATTTTATAGCAATTTTTCGAGCAAAATTTTAATTGTTGTAATGATTGAAACAAAATAAATAATAAAAGTTACATTAGGTAGTTATATTAAGTTCAAAAAATTTAAAATATATATGATTAAAAATGCATTCTGAGGTTAACGCACACAAGAGCACAGACAAGAAATAAAATAAAAAAAATATTTTACCCATGTATCTACTATTTACAGACCAAAAAGACAAGATAAGAGAGAGAAAAAAATATGAAAAAGACAAGAAGAATGGCAGCACACAGTTTAGATTAAAAGGAAACTTTTTATCTATTATTTTTAAATTTATACCTTATACGTCCATACATAGTAAATTGTAACTTGTATGTAATTTAATTTCTTTTTTTTTAACTTAAAATGGAAATTATAGAACAGTACTTTTTAGATTACGAAGAATATCGAATAAACTTAATGCACAATGACAAAATATATTAGGTATACATTTAAAAAACACGCCTTCCTTACTAATTTTATTCATCTACCTAGTTACGGTACGTTTAATAGAACCTAAAATGAAGCTCATGCAGGATATTGGATGCCTAATAAAATTACTTTGCGAGCGAGGGCCTATTATGCGAGAAGGGCGGACGGAGCGAGGACGTTATTAGTATTAAAGTAGAAATATAGGGTTGAAACACACTCTTAAAAACATTTATTTTCTCTAAATATTTTGAAATAAACTGCCATCATCTAATAGTGACGATGCTGTAAATAATTTTGAGTATTTACGTGACGTGATTTGGCTTAGTTTGTACTGGACTACATGTCAAAAGTATTTGTCGATGTATTAAAGGGTCCATGTTTCTATAGATTTAAATAAAGTTTTTAAGATCTAGTATGTATATTAATTAGAGGTTAGATAGTAGTCATTTTAGTTTTTAATATTTCTTAAAAACAATGACTTTGTGAAGGTTCTTTAGCGAAGGATAACAAATTAAAAATAAGCTGAATTATTAAAGTTACAAGGACTTTTTTTCTTAAGCTTTCTAAGGAGACTTAGTACGAAGATGTTTTTAATACTCACTAATCGTCTTTTGTATTTTCGAAAAGTAGAGTAAACAGCTAACCCATACTTTAAAATCTATACAAATAAATAAAATTGCATTGCATACCATGTACACTGTACGTTTATCAAAATAACATTTTTATATATAATACTATTTTTTGCCTGTCAGTTTTTCTATTTGTTTCAGCTCATCTCTGGAACGCCTAGTCCAATTTTCCAAGACTTCAACTGTAAAGTGGCTGATACAACGAGGAGTAACTTTGGTTCCTTTTATTTTAGTATTATTTTCTGTTGAACTGCACGCGAGCGAAGTCACGGGCAGCCAGTTGTTCTTGTAAACTTATAGAGATTTTACTAAAACTTTACAATTTCTAACTTAATGAGATTTTCTTTTCAAATATTTCTTTAGTGTGGCCAGTCGTGGCCCAGCGGCACAAGCGTGTGACTGTAAACGACTGGTTGTGGGTTCGATTCCCACTCGAGGAGTGGAAATTATATTTCCATTTTCTTCGCTCTGGTATCGAGGTAAAGCGCGGCGTTAAGTTCCGCCACTTAACACGCAAGCCTCCGAATTCGGCAGAAAGTGGGGAACGGAGTGTCTTAACACTAGGTTCCCTCTGTCTACCCTGCTGTGTGCGGGATACAGCGTGAAGCTATAAAAAAAAAATATATATATTTCTTTAGACACTGTGATAAAGATCAAAACTTTTTTTTTATTTTATGTCACTGACATTACATTAACAAGCACAGCAACGAACAACATTAAGTAGCGTTTTTTACAACCTGCAATAATTGTTTAGCAGTCTTTTGACGAATGGGAACAACATGCACGCGTTTAACAAATTATTTATGCCTAATGCCCATGCAAGTCATTTATAATTTCCTGCCAATACGCACGTTAAGGTTGTGGTTCGTTAAGTATCAATATTTTTGTTAATTAGAATTTAGTAATTAGATAGATTGTACAATTTTGTGAATAGGTACTCAAGCGAAGTAGGACTAAGTCTGTCTTTAAGCGGGGTAATTGTGGGTTCGATCCGTAATTGATAGAACGACGAATGATTAACCAGAAAGAAAAACAGTGCTAAGTTCTGCCACTCAGCACGTAATACTCCGAATTCGGAATACGGAGAACAGTTGGTATCATTATAAGTGCTTACTAAACATAAAACCAAAGTAATACTTTCGTTTTATTTTGAATGATTATGTGAACCGAACATTCCTTACTTAAAACGCATACTATCTAGCCATTCTACAGAAAAATAGCTATAATGTTATTGATGTCATGCTAATGGATAACTTGTTTTTTTTTTTGCAGCATGACATTTTTTCCTGCATAGCAGGGTAGTCAGAGAGAACCTAGTGTCAAAACACTCCATTCTCCATTGTCTGTCCAACATTAAGACATTGCATGTCAAGTGGGGGGTAATAAATCCGCGCTTCTAATGTTATTCAATTAAAGTTAAGAATACATGATATAAATATCAATATCGTTAATATTGTTAATTTTTACTATTTCAGTTAACGATAAATCGTTAAAGTAGGAAACTTTGTTAACCGACTTGCTTGCTTTGCTTGACTTGCTTGAATTGCCAGTTCATTTCACAAAGATACCGTTGGTGGCTTGCAATTGTGTTTTCTGTCTCTTTGTTGTTATCATTGAAAATACCTTATTAAGTTGAAGTGAAATAATAGATATTGAAAGTTACCTATGAACTTACAAAATGTGAGTGATTTTAAATATAACTAGTATAGTAGTACCTAAAACATACTAATCTTTTAAGGTACCATACACAATTAAAAAAAAGTGTTGCTTCAAGTATTTTGTCTTAGCAATAAAGAATTTAACACTTAAGGAAGACTATATTATTAAATTGTTTCCTATTCAAGTAAAATCTATAAAAAATAAAAATATTTTGACAAAAAGAATCGTTTTTTAATTATAATAAACTTTAAAGATGTCCCAATCTTTTTACATGTATTAACTACTTCAACATATTCGGAAGTGTCCTCCCACAGCTGTCGCAGTACCAATTTTAAGACCTTGTCCTGCCTGTTAACGCGACTGTAATATCGATTATTTTTTTTTTATAAAATACAAATTATAAGGTCACGTGTACAAAGTTCGCTTCATGATTTGATTCTTTTCAGGATAATTTTCAGAGTCTGACTACCCTGTAGTCAGAAAGAGCCTAGTGTCAAGAAGCTCCATTCCCAACTTTCCGCCATTAAGTAAAAATTAACGCTACACTTCGTTTAGCTCTCCGGTAACCGTGCGGAGAAATTAGAATAAATAAATAAAACAACTCCCCTAAGTGGAAATCGAAGCCACTACCGTAGCACTTACAATCAAACGCAGAAATTGTTGCTCGTTGTAGAATTACGGGATCAGTTGTAAGAAATCCTTAAGCTTGGAGTTTTATTGACGTATTATGCAATACCGGTTCCTACTTGTCAACAACAAATGCGACGAGGACTTTATATGTCGTACATTAAATTATTTTCAATTTGTTTCTTCTGCGTCTTGCATATTTGCAATTTTATAGAGACTAGAATGTTTTCAAAGAAAAATGAAAGATGAAAATTATATTTGAACACAAATCGAAAAGAATATTGAGTTATAATATCATTCGCTGTACCAATAAGTGTCTGACTTGTACTTCGATGTAATAAGGTTGTAAAATGTTTCATTTCAGCCATTTCACGTGATTGGTATTAATAAAATATTGATGGTAGCAAATATTCTAATATCTAATATCGCTTGTATTTATTAGATATTTACCTATAATAAGTTAAGGTCAACATAAAATCTTAGAGTACAGTGCTGCCTTATTATTAAAGGCATAACCTTTAGCTATTATTAGCCAACCTTTGTATCTTTTTTTACAATTGTGTTCTATTGTAACAAAATTTATAAGTTGAAGATATAAAAAGGAGCTTTGCATTTTTCCCCGCATACCTAGTAGCGTAGGCACGGAGATCTAAGACAATTCGGGACATGATGAGTGGCGGAAAAAAGTAATATAAATGTAATGTTTCAAGACTTGAAATTTAACACACAAGCAATAGCATTAGCGTTCAGATGCTTTTTAAGTGCGTCACGATGGATTTATTAACAGGTGTTATAACGCCAAATACATATTAATTAATTAAAGAATATGTTCACCACACATATATATTTAAAAATAAGTATATTTGAGTAGGTAATATATGTACTCATATCTGTAAATGTAAGCAATATATCAGAACTAGCGGCCCGCTCGTAGCTTCGCCGCGTGAACTACATAGCTATTTCGGTATAGTGCAACCCTCGGGGGTGGGTTTTTTGAAAAATAAAGTAGCCTATGTTTAACCTTGCATTATCAACTGTATGTATGCCAAAATTCATTACAATCGATGAAGCGGTGTAGATTTTTCATATAAACTTGTATTCCTTATTTCAACCCTTAGAGGTTGATTTTTAAAAAAATAAATAGCCTATGTATGACCCAGTGTTTTTTCTAAATTTCATCCCAATCGGACCGGTAGATTAGCCGTGAAAGCGTGACAGATAAACAGACAGACGCATTTATAATATAAATATGGATAAAGGCTATTCGAATTTAAATAGATAGGTATATGAGTAATAATGAAAATTGACATTTTTAAAATGTTTTCTTTTCGAGAATTTATTCACTAAGACATTTAGAAAACGTATAAAAATTTTAACGCAGCAGATTTCGACCCCACGCCTCCTGGTAACCGTCCAGGCGCTCTGACCGCTAAGCCATGCGTTAACTACCAACTGCGTCGAAAATCTTATACGACGATACGATGGATAAAAAACATACGAGTATTTAGAAAACCTATAAAAAATTTTGCTTTTCAATGCAGATCATAAAAATTGTTTATTGTACCTAATGAAAATATATTTCATTGAATGCTATTCCGATGCCCTTAAGTAAGTAAATTGTACAAGTTGTGTGGCAAAGATTTATACCCTGCGGCATTATAACAGCGATCGGTTACATTAATAAAAAGGTAGCTTTCATGTAATTTTCCTGGTGGCTTTAATAAGACATTTCCATAAGATAATTTCTTTTTGATCGCAATACAGTAAAAAATAAATAAAACTTAAGTTGTTATACCTACTAATATTATAAATGCGTAAGTCCTTCTGTCTGTTACGGCTAGTCTATTAGGTTGATTTGTATAGAATTCGAAAACAGAATAGTTGAAGACCCTGAAAGTCAAGCATAGGCTGCTTTTTTCAAAACTCAATCGGATATTTCAAATAAGGAAATGAGAGTTTTTACGAAAAATCTATAGCGCTGGACCAATTTGGATAACTTTTCAGAAAAATAGAAAGACAGTTGTTTACTTATCGCAGGTCAGTATGAACCTGCAGGTCAAACTGAGCTGAGACAACTAAACAAGCAGAGCAGAGCTGAGCATGGCTGGCATGAGAGGCCTACTTATATTTAAAATCCACAACCATCTCGTTCAGATAGGATAAGGAGAGACAGTTATTTAGTGATATAAATTATTTTTTGTAATTGTGGCTATTGTGATAGAGTTAGGCAACTATTGACTGTAAACACGATTGCTTATGAGTTTAATCGTCACCTGGAAGATGATTACATAATATGTTTTTATATAGTTTCTCTTCTCTGGTATGACAAAGCGCAACGTTAAATTCTTTTTCTCAATTTTCTCAATACACGATCAACATGGAAATTATTTCTGGCCTTTCTTAAATACGGAAAGAAATACAAGGCTGCTTTATTTTAGTATAATATGGATAATGCGATACTTGAAGATAGTGGTCATTATTCAATAGGGGAGACTGGGGTATGTACTAACGGATGTAAGGATTGACAGCGCAATTGCTGCTACACTACTCTAATGACTTAAGTTTGCACAATTGCTAGCGACAGTAGCCACAAATACAACGTGATAAGTGAGACATCCAATATAAGCCCGTTCGTTTACAACGTTGCAAGTTTGATCATGTAAGTGTTGATTTTATAAGATCAAAGAGCTTTTTAATACAATATATTTTATTGATTTGCAACTTCAATATGTATTTTAAAAAAGACTAGATTTATTTCATGAATTAAAATATTAAATTATTCATGATATTAGATATGTTGAATTATTATTATCATTTATATACTAATTTTATTTTGCTTTTAGGCCATATAGGCTATTTGATCTATGCTAATAGCACCACCGTCTCCTCCTAATGCTTAAAGTGAAGGCACTGAATATGATACCTTGCTTTGACCAATAAAATAATGAATAAATCAAACTAAAAATGAAAAAAATAACATGAAAATAAAAAAATGCTTATATTCTCTTCTTATATATATCTTCAGAGAGCTGTTCCTGTATTTATGTTTAATTTTCGTGCCTAAACAAATCATTCACATAGATAGGGTTAATTCAGTAACTTACAGATTTCCAATGGCAACAATTCGTCTCTATTGTCATATTAACTTCACGTCATATTGATTGTCATGCAATTCAAGTATGTCTACTAAACTTTCACTTTGTTTAAGCCTGTTTCAGTCACTTTGGGAATTTTGTAAATTGGCTCTAACTAACAAGATTTGATTACAGACTAACAGATACCAAAGTACAATAGATGATAATCAATAAAAATTTTGATAAAATAGTATAGGTTAGGCTACATTTAGCTTTGTGTTAACTCGCTTAGTTTAGCTTTAAATACTACGGCCATTTTGGACTATTCATATTAAATTATTATACTTATATAGATTAAAATTCACACACTAGTTAAACTAAAAACAACCCCCTACCCCTCGCATAAGCAAAAGTTAGCAAAAAATTTAACCTATTGGTAAATAATACTTGAATTGTGAAAAAGTATATGCTATAAATAATATTCTCTCTTGCCAAACGATTATACGTAGAATAATCTTTGGATAGCAAAAATTTGTAAAAATTTATCTACAGAATCTCTAACATCAAAAATAATTTGTAATAAAAAAGCGTATAAGAAGTTCAGCCAATAGTAGAACGCATGGCTTAGCGGTCAGTGCTTAGACGGTTTCAAAGGGGCGCGTGTCCGAATGTCGATGCGTTCAATTTTTTATACGTTTTCTAAAAATGTCTTTTTCAAACTGTACGCTTCTTTCACAATTACACACATAACAAAACTTATTTTCAGTATTTTAACTAAATATACTTTTATATGATATGTTGAATCCTAACTGCTAATAGGTACCTATATAATTTGGTAGCCCGCAATTATTTAGATGCCTAACCATTATTCTCTTGAGTTATTAATTAATTAATAATTTAATAAAAGATTATCCTAAACCGGTTTTGGTATACCATAGGTTTTATAAAGCAAAAATTAAGAAATATTGCAGAAAGTCCGAAAATGTAAAACAAATAACGGCTGACATTATCACTGTTTATACCACCCTGTACCATCAAAACTAAGCATAGACCACCGCCTCCCTTAGTGCTTACGTAATATTCGAGTAGCCCCTTAGGCAAAATTAAGGAAAACGTCATTAATAAACTGCAACAACCGTTAATAAATGGCTAGCCCTACGTATGCCCTGCCTCCCTATTGATTTTCCAATGTAGCCTTGCGGCTTGCTCAGTGGTGATGCATTTTGATGGGAGCCAGTTTTTTATTATTTTATTTGAGCATTCTGTCACATAAATAGGTATATACCTAGATTAAACCTTGGTTGTGCAGTTGGGCTGTGACTGACTCTTGCGTTGGTTATAGGCTCATATTCTGTTATAGGGAATATTCCCAATAAAAATACGTGGAATTAGTCTGATTTGAGTTTGAGTTTAGAGCAGGTTAGCTAGCTATGTACTAAACAATAAAATTGTTATTTTTTGACTGCAAAGAGCAATTGTTGAGTTTCCTGTTGGTTTTTCTCAACAGAGTCACCTTACTAGCCAGTGGTAGCTTTAAGTCCATTTGACAATTCAAAAGTCTATTTGAATAAAGATATTTTGAATTTGAATTTATATAGTAGGTGCATCCTACATCTAAATATTATGCATCGTCTATGAAATATACATAAACATAACAACTCAAGAATATTTAAAGAATAAAATAAAAATAACAAAACATATAAAACGCTCGTACAGCGCGCAGTCAGTAAATTCGCACGCGTCCTTTGTAACCTGTAATCATTAATTTGATCCGTGTCTTTTATGTTAACGCATAAGAATAGACCTACCTTGCGAAGCTATATTCAACTAGTGTGACGATGCAGTAAACAAATGCTAAGTTTGAAAATATATATTATTGAAATTATAGATTAGGTATAGCATACCTGTATACTTGGTTACCTAATGTATATAGAGAGATAAAACAAGATCTTAAATTTTATAAAATCAAAATATATCTCCTTATAAAGTAATAACTATAGGTAAATAGTGTTTGGTCCTTTTTAGGTCATAAAAATCATCACCACGATAAAACGTGTGATAACTTTAAACAAACACATCCTATATAAACTTGGTCATAAGTCATAAATAAACATATCCCAAATAAGTCGGTCGATATACAATAAAAAGTTCGTATTGAAAGTTTTCAAAGTCGAGCAAGCCCGGTCAATGTCCCTCGACGTCACTTTACGAACATAACTCAGGTTACGTAACGCCGCGGCGCGTCGCGCGTCGGGGACCGGGGCGACACCCCTTAGGGGGTGACAGCCACCCCACGATCGATGCAGCCGCGTCTCCGCTGCCCCAGCCGTGTAATCTCGATTGCGAGATAATTTTGTGCACATTTCATATTGCGTTCACAATAAATTCTAATACTAAATTTACTTTGTAAAAGTAGACTTTTGAAAGCACTTATCAATTGTTGATTAAATAAAGATAGCACTGGCTCGGGAGACGGTTTTGCTGATCTTATTGTCGGCGAGAAAGTAATATACCTAAATACGTTTCCTTATTGTTATAAAAGTTACTCGAGAATGATACTAATGAAACATTTAAAAAATGTCTGTTCCCCACTTCTTCTTATTTAATTTTCTTCAAATGACATTTTATTTATAGTTAAGACAAAATACTAAAGCATTGAATAAACAAAGTAAACATAATAATCTATTTTTTTGCTTCTTTTATAACTAATTAGTATCTGGAATTCACCTTTCTTTTAGTTTCATAGACCAGCAGAAACTGAATCAGAATTCAAAATATCATTATCGATGTATATTTTGAGTGGGACACAAATCTCATAAGACCAAATTGTGTACCAACATTATTACGTCGAAACTAACAAAATTAGCGTCATACCATATAATTTTAATAGTATTTTACATAACATCCTCGTAGCACAATTACCTGAGACACTGCCTCGCTTACATCCTCTAAATGAGATGAGTTTTAATATCAAAAGCATAAATTTCACCTCTAAAATGTAGGAATTTGCCTGGTTAAGTTTTATAAAGTATGCCATTGGGTTACACCACCCAACTTGCCTCACTATGCAGGTATGAGCGAGCTCGAAAACTACACTTTCTTAGTTACGAAATGCAATGAGTGCAGAAAATTATATTTATTTTAATATAGTTCAATGTAATATAAGTGTTTATAATGAGTAGGTACCAGAATATGTTTTAAATGCTGATTATTTTGTTAAAGCAATTACTACCTCTCCTCAAGCTCCTTAGTAAACATTTTATCATATAAATACTATAGTAAGTGTTTAAATTTAGATTGAATGTAATTACCTATGCCCTAACCTTAATGTCATGTCATAGAAAAATGTCACTTTATAAAAAAGTTTACGTAAAACACACAATATAATATTAATTTTATTATTTCAATATACATATTATGCATTATTATACAAATATTGAATTCTGTCCTCCTTCTTACAAAGTTTAACTATGCCAAACTTCATACTTCTTTGTAAACATAAATTTCCGAAAACGTATCTGGACGGTTTTATTTATTTACATATTAATGTTTACAAACAACTCTACGTTTCAGTCTAAAAATTGTATCGCCTTATAACCTAGTTTGTCGTTAGTAGGTTAAGTTCTAGGCTGGAAGGCTAAGTCAGGTCACTTGGCGTCATAGCCACATATACACATACGTAAGCTTGCCTTGACGGCCTGCCTGTCGTAAAAATAAAGAAAGATAACATAATAACGAGAACTTAAGAAAAAACTATGTGTAGATCACACACGATAGTAATAAAGTTTGATAAGAATAAGAAAGAGTAAGAGTAGAATAATTATATATTTATCAATAGGTATACAACTTTATTAGTCCCTTACTCACTAAGTGGCTGATAGAAACAAACATAGCCGGAGCTTCTGAGCATAGAAACCTACATTTCGGCGGCCTTGGCTGGGTTGGCTGGCCTATAGGAGTTCCTTGGAAAGCGTGGTTGAAAACAAGGAAACTGGATTTCCCGGAATTCTCACGAAGACCGGAAGTTACGACATCATATATGTTATACCTAAAGCTTAGGACAGAACATAGTAACGGAAACAGTACGGCAAGGGGTACAAAATCAATGCAAACGAAGTTGTGGGCGAGAACCACTTTGTTAGGTGTAATACAGGGATGTGAAGCGGATAATTAATTTTCTATTAACAATTGATCGTTTATTAAATTCTAACCATGTGGCTCTCTTTATTACATAACGCTTATAGAGAAAAGTGTGGTGCAAGTGCAGTGTTCATAATCATTTGTAAATACGGTTACACAATACAGCCACGCACCTTTTCCCGCAAAGCAGGGTAGTCAGGTAAAGTAGGAGGGGAGAGCGAAGTGTCTTGACACTAGGTTCCCTCTGACTGTCCTACTATAAAGGAAAAATAGGAAGCCCCTTTAACTAATTATAGTTGTTTTATTAAAAACAAAACACTCTGAGTCTTTTTAAAATATTAAACAATATACTTACGTTTCATATCTCTAAATCATTGGAAAGTAAATAAAAAATAAGCTGCACTCTTACATTTTACTAGCTACGCTAAGATTATGCTAAGACTACATACTAGTATACATGCCTGTAGAGGTGTATGATTGTTCCTTGATAGTGTCACTTTTCGCATTAGGTATGTCGAGTTTCAAATCAACAAAAAATACATAAAAGACATTAACAGTCAATACAAGCAGCGTGTTTCTCTCTATTCAAGAATTCGACTTAGTATGAGTATGATATAAGTTCGGTATGAGTATGATATGAGCCCAGGATGTAATATCTATGTTGGTTGTGGGTTCGATACCCACTCGGATGAATAATTATATTTAACTTATTTTTACTTCCATGCAAGACAAAGTACAACATTGAGTTCCTCTACAAGCAAAGAAAGTGGACAACTGATTGTCTTGACACTTGTCTATTTCTGTAAAAACTAGAAACACGAACTTAAATTTACACTCTCTCTTAAACAAATCGTACAAGTGATCTATAGTCAACTGAGATTGCAATATGTAGTTTTCCAATTTTTACTATACATAAAAAAAAATTTACAATTTTGAAATTTTCTCTTTATGAGATAGGTTTAGGTGTTATTGGTTCAATTCCCAGTCGGGCAAACGATTATGTGTTATTGTCTTTTGCCCACTCTTTGAAAAAAAAATGGATTTTAGGAAATAACACTGTAAGCTACTTAACACTCAATGTCCTGATTTCTGGCAGAAAGTAGAGAACGGATTGTCTTGATACTAAGTTTTTCTGACTGACCCTGCTATGCAAAAAAAATCGTGAATATGCTTGTTCGATATTGATTTCTTGAAAATATTTTTTATATTTTCAAATACATACCTACATACCGAAAAAGCATAAAACTGTATTTTTTAACGATTTATTTAAAAATGGATCTGCTACATATCTGTTGTTGACATACGCTCCCTACTCTACAAGAAGCTTAACACGAGCTACCTACAATATTATTATACTATAGCGCTTACATCACGCCTGAAAAGTACTCTTAAAGCATTGAATATTTAATTTTTAAGCCCTCAGCACTTCTTTTGCATATAGCACTCTAATGCAAACCTGATGTACTTTTTTTTTATATATTGGCGGAGTAAGTCGTAGATCTCAACAATGTATTTTGTAGTACACAGAAACAAAAATATTAACCACAACCATCATCTACGTGTAAAGTCAGAGTTGCTACTACGATGAATTACTAACGACGATAAATAATTCGTATATTGTTTATTCTTATTATAATAATTAGTTATCCTTAGTTAGCCTTGGTCACGCGCTCATATGTGTCCGTTAACCTCATATTCCCTGCCCTCCACTGAGGTAATACTTTAGTAAATCTGGATAAGCCAACGCGATCTGGCCCGAGGTTGGGCATCCCATGTTTCAGTAGGTACGCCGGAACAACGTGATGGCAGAGTTCAAATAGGGTACTTTACGAGGTATAACGTGAATCTCTTGCCAAAAGTGATAGGTGAAGACCTCAAAGGATTAAAATGAGAATGCTACGGCTTGCTGGCGGTCTGATCACTAGACTGGAGTGGATAAAAAAAACGATAACAGCTTTAAAGTTGCCCCAACCCAAGATAAACTTTTCAAAAATAGTTTAAGATGGTATGGCCATACACAGTCTAGAGGAAATAACCACAATTACGACATTTTTCAAAACCTCCCCCAAGAACCGGGATGAAGAGGCAGACTAAAATTCACATATTGGTCTATAGGACCTATGAACCCTAAACGGGAAAACCCAGAAACGCGATATCTGGTGCAAGCTGACAAGGAGACCCGCCCCGAAAAAAGAAGTGAAAAAAGAAGTAGAACATTAAAATACCTACTTATTTTCCACAAGGCTTTTAAGGCCTTTCTGTATTGCGTTTATATTAGTAGTTTCTGAAAGTTACACCAATTACCAATAGAAAATGTGTATTCTTACCTATAAAAGATGACACAAGTGTTAAATGTGTTATTGATTTGGTTAGTTACACAGACTAATAGCGTGTTGTGTTTTTAACGTTAAAGCTATGATTTTAAGATTTATGCAGACAATTTAAATCCAGACTGCAATTTCCTCTCCTCTAACACCGTTTTTATAAGATGACGCCCGGCTTAAGAGTACAAACCAGCCTTATCTTTCAACAACTATGGCTTGCTCTATTTGACAATACTATTAATATTAGGTTATATTAGGATATTCTTTATAGTGT
Source organism: Dryas iulia moderata (assembly GCA_019049465.1). Lineage (NCBI taxonomy): Eukaryota > Metazoa > Arthropoda > Insecta > Lepidoptera > Nymphalidae > Dryas > Dryas iulia. The sequence goes on along the minus strand of CM032415.1, from coordinate 5,510,146 downwards.
CCTTGATAAGTAATATATACTGCTAATGGGCCCAATATAATAATACGTACCGCAGAGCGATAGCTATTATTGTAAAGCCACAAATGTAAAAATTACTAAACACCTATTTTTAGTTATTTATCAATACTTCTGATGTTATGTATGGCGAACGAATTAATACTGCTCGATTACCAATTCGAAAGGCTGTCGCTTAAATATTGAATTGGCCAAGAACCGAATTAATAATGCAGTATTGCTTGAAGCGGCTCGTATTGTGAGAAGGTACTTCGGTCCGGGTTCATAGTCAAACCTAGCATTAACCACTGGTTTTCACCACCAATGATTTTCATTTTTTTCTTTCTTCATCCTTATTTTCTGATTTTTCTACATTATATTTTAAATTAAATTGTATACATTTTTTGCATAGATAATTTTTCGTTGATCTTAAAAGAAAATTGAAGGTTAAATTTAAACTAGTTCCATAATATTTCGTTTTTTGTAAAGCTATACCATATTCCTGAACGTTTCGCAAAGCTAAGCTGCATTATAAACGGAACACCGTGTCAATTTTTGAAAGTGACAAAGAAAATATTCCGTTTGTATGCAGATCACGCTTAATCAGATCACGTAACATATCTCAAGTTGTTAGTCTGTGAAGAGGGTATTTAAGGGGGCCTTGCGAGACCCTTTATGTGCGAGGCCATGGGCGAGGACCCACTTTGAATGACTAGAACTTGCAATAAACTGTTAGTTTTTTACGCTACATACCCAGGAATACAATTGAATCATTGTTGACAAAATACTATTATTTTACTGGTTAAGGTATAGTGAATATCAAATGTGTATAATACACAGTATCTGAATGTTATATTATTCTAGTTCAATAATTCAGTGAGTCAGTCAAGCAATGGACTGGACTTAACGATATCGTTACATTATTCCAGTCAACTGAATTCTGAGCACTATAGCGACAAGTGATCTTATCAGGAAATAATGTAATCAAGTATTATTAAATACTAGTGTTATTCTGATATACCTATGAGCTATATTACTGGAAATTTTCATCTAAATCGGCTCTCTCTCGAGTCTCTTGAGGGTAGGTTCTTTCTGACTGTCCTAACATGACTTGGCTTACTTTTATCATATTAGTACGATAAAATGTCGTTTTAAAGTATTAAAGTTAAAAAGGAAATAAGAATATTTTTATTCGTAGGCAGTACCTATGTGTTGGTGTATTGGATGTTTGATATTGTTACTAATTAATATCTATTTTTAATTTTCCGGTCTTGTGAGACAAAAAGTGCAGAGTTGATTTTCGCCATTTAATACCCAATATTTATATTTTAGGCTGAAAGTGAGTACTCTAGGTTTCGACACCAGGTTAAGAAAATCTTAAAAGTGCGAGAAAAAGAATAAACAATAGACAGTCACATTCCATATAGGGTACTATAGCCAGCGTATTTCACAATACTTTATACAATCTAATTGATACTTATTCGAACTAAACGTATTTAACAATCAAACGGATATTAAAAAAGCAGCTTCACGCTTTTACCCTCTAGGTGGGGTAATCAAAGAGGACCTGATGTCAAGACACTCCGAACGAAATCGAGACATTACTTCGCTTTGTCTTAGCTATTATAGCAAAGAAATGAAAATAATTTAAATGTTATCATTCTCGGAGTGGGAATCGAATCCACACTCATCCGTTTACCTACAGTCGGTCAGGTCATAATGAAAACATAGTGTGGTGACATTTAGGCACATAATCGTATATAGTGTCTCAACTAAGCCCAATTGACTTCATCAAGCTAGAGTTACAAATCTTTGTCAAACCTTACCTTGAAAATCAGACTTACGTCCAACAAAACCTCAGTGCCTTACGTTTTGTTATATCATTATATAAAAAAAATATTTAATCTTATAATATTTGCAATATTATTAAAATAAGTAGTTTTTATTCATTGAAGGGTGCTTAGTCACTGGAACGTTTAGTATAAGGTGTAACAACAACATGGTGATTATAACAGATTATTTTTAAAGGCTATTAAATTTTATTCTGGCGGAAAGAGGAGAACTGAGTGTCATTATAGGCTCTCTCTAGCCACCCTTCTAGATATACTGGATGAAGCTCGAATGAAAAAAAAGATGTAATAAAAAGTTACACAATGAAAAAAAATTAAACAGCTTCACGCTATATCCCGCACACAGCAGGGTAGGCAGAGGGAACCTAGTGTTAAGACACTCCGTTCCCCACTTTCCGCCGAATTCGGAGGCATGCGTGTTAAGTGGCGGAACTCAACGCCGCGCTTTGCCTCGACACCAGAGCGAAGAAATGGAAATATAATTTCCACTCCTCGAGTGGGAATCGAACCCACAACCAGTCGTTTACTGTCACACTCTTGTGCCACTGGGCCACGACTGGCCACACATTACACAATGAAACTATTTGCATGCCATTAATTTTTTAGCTAACAAAATAAAAATATTACCTACTAAAATACATTAACTAAAAATATTAATCATTTCTTTTAGATTGTATTAGTCTACATATAACACATACGTAATTACATCACAGAACCATCATTAATTGTAATTTGTCCGTTCGTTTTAGGGGATACTAACTGTTTTACTAAACTAAAATTGACGGGCGGACGCCAGTCCCTCACAATAGCTTCTTTTCTGCTCGCCAATTGTTTACACGTTTTGTTACGTATACATTATGACCAAGCTTTGTAAGATAAAATAAAGATTAGTATTTTATTAAGCCACATTTCGCCGTTATTGTAGGACTACCATTTCTATCTCTGGATCCTCAAAAGCCTGTTTATAATCAGTCATGTAACCTTTGTCTTATAATTATTATTACTTGACAAAAACAGCTGTTGTAGGGTTCATCGGCCGATGGGCCCACACCCACGCAGTAGTGCGAGCGAGACCACAATATAAACTTAGATGCGTGTGAAAAGGATAACAATAGAATAATGGATGAAGGAAGAAACAGAAAAAAATCTCCGTTTGGTGTGGAATAATAATGTAAAAGGAACTAGCGGTCGGCATTAGGTTATTTCTAAGTAGGAATACTAAATTGTTTACAGTGTAGTGTAGTCATATAATGAATTTATTTATAAAAAAAGTATTGTAAGGACGTATGTTTGTTGTTTGTATTTCTTTAATAAATAGTAACTAACATCGACTTTGAATGAGAGCTTTTATGTTTTGTTATTATCTGTAGGTTGATTAGATTTCTTTTGATTTTAAGATTTCTTGAGAAATTGAGAGACCTCTATGCTAACTATAAATTAAATTAGATTCAAAGTTATCTTTAATCAAATTGATTTTCGTAAACTTTTTATTTCCTTTTAAAAACAAACATGAAAATGGAAATCAATTTCGTTAAACACATATTTGGTTGTCAAGTGTTAACCACGCCGACAAAACAATTGAGATCTAAATGGATGCGAAATTGTATAGATAATCCTGTATCTTGAATGTAATATTGGACACAAGTCCCATTTTCACATTTATATTTTTGATGACATGTCATTATTACTTATTATCATCATGGTAGCCATCGTAACGCTGTGAGAAAGTGCCAAACTGTAAGCGCGATGGTTGTGCCTTCGATTCCTACTCGGGAAAATAATTATATTTTACATCTCCGTTCTAGTATCTAAGAGAAAGCGCGGTGTTGAGTTCCACCACTCAACGAGCAGTATCTCGACAACGAACGGGGGATGGAGTACTGAGGGTTTTGAGAGTACGTTTTCTCTGACTAGCTTGCTACGCGAGAAACTGCTAAATATCAATACATTTTTTTCCTAAGTCATTAACAACACCAGCAGCTTTTTAAGAAACCCTCCAATTCCTTTAGGATTGAAGCATCAGATGCTAACTTGGTGCCAATGAGACGATTTGGAAGGTACCTATTTAGTTTCAGGGAAAAAATCTTTAATAGGATTATAGATTATAAGGTTATACATTACATGACTGGATATTAAATTTATACTTCTTCAGTTTAAATAGGGTCTTAATTTTAATGTTAATCATACCATGGCTATAAGCGGTTTTTTAACGATAACTTATGCAATAACTGTTTAAATTAAATTTAGAATTTCTTAAATTTTAAGCGCGAACAAGCGCATGGCTTAGCGGTCAGAGAGCTTGGACGGTCCCCAAGACGCGCGAGTTCGAGTCCCGCTGCGTTCAAAAGCACCTACAATTGTAATGTACATGTGAGATAATTACAAATCAAAGTACAGGTTAGATATAATCTACTATCTCTTTCATTAAATTGTGATATTAGACCTAAATTTTTCGATATTTCGAATTTTTTTGACCTTGGTTGTACCTATAGTGAAATAAGAAAGTGATTGAAGTTTTTATCATTTTCCTCAATTCTTTCTCCTCGAACTCCTGATTAAAGATGTAATATACCTGTGATCACAAATACCTCTCTCATCCGATCGTTTTCAAGTTTAATAACCATTTCTAACTTCTTTACGCATCAGCGACACTTTGGTGGCTTTGACACGTAGGTCTCAGCCTCATCTTTCAATCTGTTAATGATAGATTGATTTCTGCCAATAACATGCTTTAAGGAAACTCAACATAAACGGTGTTGCAAGCTATCTTCTTCTTCTTAAGTTCTTCATTTAGCTCTACTTGTGCGCGTCCTTCATTTTCTGAAGATCTTCTGAATGCCTAATGCCAACATGTACCTTAGAGAAGCCTTGGTGATCTTCATAATATTAGAGCCGTTCTTTCCAATAACATACTTAATATCTTTGTGAGGTCAGTTAAAAGTACTAGTAGGTAGTACTTTTAACTGATCTCGCTTTTTCACATATTTTATTATTTTTCACATATGATGCAGCAAGATCAATTTTATTATGTGGGCCATATAGAGTAATAGTGTAAGGCGGAGAGGCGGAGAGAACGGTTAGGGCGTCTCAATAGATACAGAGTTACATAAATATGTAACTCTGTATACAACATAAATATGTTGAGTTTTAGGTACCTCAATTAGAACAGTGGACCATTTGTTGACCATTTCCTCATATTTGTGATTCGTGTTTTAACAAACTGTAGTGTCTCTGGCGAAAGTTTACAATTACCATCGCTTACCATCAGTCCTCCTGCTCGTTAGCCACCTTTATGCAATAAAAAAGTATAGGTCACTCATTTCACTATACAAGTGTTGAATAAGGAAACAAAATCTATATTGTAAAAATACATAATATACATCTATTTAATAAATAGAATGGTCAATTATACTCTATGCCACTCGCAACTTTACCAGTCTCTAGCTTTTTTCTACGCGTGACGTAGCCGCTTTGCATTAGATGCGAGATGGCAGTCCAATGCATTTACTTTGAGATGTTCACATTGTATTAACGTTGCACTCTCAACTGTAAGCTATACTGAACCTTATTATTTGGATGACAAGACTCACTTTTCCTTCCTTCTGTGCTAGTCAACGTGTTCTATTTTATTTTCTTTACGTTTTTTTATATATTTCTCTTTTCATGTAAACATTTCTTTTGTCGTGTGTGTTTGTACTTAATTAAAGGAAAGAAATGACAAAAATGGATTAGTTAATCTCATTATAATAATTATTAAAATATTAAGCTTAAAGTCAACACATAATCACACCTATATAAGTCACCCTTATAAATTCTATTCGATCAAAATTAGCTAAATTAAAATATTTCAATCCGTAAGGAAAAGAAAACAAGCTTTTGAAAGCTTTGAGTTATAAAATTGTTATGTTCACTTGTCGTCTCGCAGTAGTTTACTAATAAATGTATAGATGGCGCGATTTCAAGAAAAAGCTTTGTAGTTTTGAAAAGAGAATAGAGATGGCGTTATTTCTTATTTTTTATTAAAAAAAAATTAAGCATTTAGTTAAATATATTTGCACAAAATTATACAAAAAAACTCCTTAAATACAAAAATAATCAAATCAACGATATCAATACATTATAGGAGTTATTAAATGCAGCAGCATTTTTATTGTACAGTACCAATATGAAAAAAAAATATATACTCATATTATATATTTATCACCGAAAACCGTACCGTGAAAACCATAAATTTATCAAAAACTTTGTGTTCAACTTAATTTTAATATGTAGGTTTCATTAAAAAAAAAATTCTTTAAAGACAACGTTCTTAATTTTATACCTACTTAGGAGAAAATGGACAATGAACCTTTGATTGTTTGGGGAATAATTATAATTTATATGATTAAAAATTCGATTCAAACGTTTTTATAATTTGTATATAATATAATATATAGTTATTTTAATAAATATACATACAGTATGAATATATAAATAGTACGCCAAGCCTATTTCTACCCCGTTTTATTTGAAAAGGGATTACTAGTTACTTCAGAGGGGTGAATTGACGAAGCCATTGCACGTCGAACAGGAAGCCGTATTCGTAGCAAGTTCTATATGTCCTTATGTTTTATCGTGCATAATGGGTTATAATTATTAAATATAGTTTAACTTAACGTAACCATTGGTTTTGTTATATACACATAAAATTACATATTGTAAAAGAAATATTCTCAAATTGTAAAAGCTAAGCGTACCTAATATAATTATGATTCTCAAAGAAAAGTTTCAAACAGACCGCACAAATGTGGACCTTTTGAAATATCTTTGACTTTATTTATTATAATTGAAAGAATAACACCTACAATAAAACATAGAAAGGTATATTAGTGTTTCCAGGTACTTAATTGTCTGGGCAAGCTTTGTATTTGCGTGCTCAAGTTTTACAAAAAAGAAGAACGAGATAGCTGTAGGAGTAATAATAATAATGCAGAAACGCTAATTTCGTTCCTCGCGCCCTTTCGCGCCGTTCATGGCAACCAGTTTTGTTTGTGGAACGGTCGTAAACCGAACCAGCCAATGACAGCGCGCAGCTTGCAGCAGGCGTACCATTGGAGATGCGTGAGGGAGAGCGCGGCGGGGCGCGGAGGCGGGGGCGCGGGGCCGCGGGGGCGCGGGGGCGCGGGGAAGGGGAGGGCAGGGGGAGCCGCGGGTGTAGTGCGCACCGCGCGCATTCTCTTACAGTCTTATTTCGCCATTCGGATAGAAGGTTGTTGTAACGATGAGACGGGAACCGGACTATCGATAAAGTGTGTTTGTATGTCGTTTTCGTCGATAATAAGTGTTGTGTTCACTTTCACCTGTGCGAATGTCTCGATCCTTACCTTTTTGTTTGTTTTTTCTTTTAATTACTGCCGCATGGGTCGGCGCTTACGTTTAAGTTAACCCTTTATTTTGAAACGATGGAACGTTGTTCTTATGGTTTTTACACCAAAAGGTATTTTATGTTATTTTTTACTTTATGAGTGCGAGTAAGCTTGGTTGAGTGCGTCGCGTGTGGCTAGATGGTGGGTTGAGCAACTTATACTTCACCACCGTGAATCGTATCTGTAAGATTTTACTAAACTGGTACAAATTTTACTGTCAAATAACATAAGAAATCTTAACAGAAACTTTTCATAAATATTTAAATAAATTGTATATATAATAAATTATACAGTTGTTCGTTAGTCGGTAACACGAGCATTGTAAAAAACCGTTCTGCACGGGCTTTTTGAGTATTCAGTAAGGGGAGTAAGCTCGTATTATTATTATTGAAACGCTTCGGGGAAAAGCCGACAATACACGGCCCTCGGAGTCGAGGGTCGGCTGGCGGGGGGAGAGGGGGGTAGTGTCTGTCTGCACACATGCAGAACCGGTTCACTCTCCAACTCCCCTAGTGCGTTGCATAAATCTCTTTCTTTCACCACACGCGACTGCATAAAACCCTCTCACTCGCACATTTTCATTATTTTTTGCTTCCCCTTGTGAAATAATGCCAGACGGAACGTTTTTATTTAGATATCTGTCCCTAAATAGGTGCATAACTGTATATTTATAATGGAGATGGTAAGTATAAGTATGGCAAAAAACATGTGGCATGGGTCTCTTGTTACTAATTATTGTCAAATATATAAACAATATAGCAAACTAATAAATATATTAATATACAAAAGAAAAGTATATGCATGAAACTTGCTTGTTGTGTTTAACTGGTAAAAGAAATGTGGTAGGCTATTATTTTACAACTATCACAATGGCCTTCGTTTTACAGAAACTGTCTTAAAATGGAACTTTATAGCATTTAAAATGCATAATGATCTTAAAAAGTAGGTTACTCTGTATCGTAATCTTAAAAAAATGATTTATCACCTTCAATAATCGACATCACGTCACTATCTGTTATAGTCGATATAGAAATGAATACAATCATTTTGATGTTACTAGTTTTATATTAACATTTACGTGTTTTCAAAATTCACAATATTAATAAAAATATGTAAATTTTAATTATTTTCCAGTTTCAAGTGTATAACATACCTAAGTATAGTTCTTTGTTTATGGAACAACTTGAGCGTCTATATTCTACAATTTTATGTTGACGTTGACAATTAAACGAATGACAGCTTTATAATTTATACCTACTGTTCACTTTTTTGTGGTATTCGGGTATTTTTAATTACCGAATAACATATAGTATTTCAGATTATTGCCATGTAGTACAGTAAAATAGTTGCTTATAGGCTTTATATTTAAACCAGTTATATTTACGTTTGAGTATTTATCGTGTCCTTTACAAAGAAAGTGCTTGAAAACTGAGTTGATTAAATTAGATTTTGAAACGATAACTCGATGATATTTATTACTGGCTTTATGAATAACATTATAAAAGCTAGGGTTATTCATTTACATAGCGTTATATCCTGAATAATGGCTGAATTATCCAGGTACATTACCAACAAGTGGTTATGAAATGACGGAAGTTAGTTACAAATATTGTGTATTCGTGCTTTTATTATTTTTATGTAGCATTTAATGTAATGTATCGACTACTTACAGGTCGGAAATTCTCGATAATATTCAGAAAAAGAAAGAACAAGATAAAGACCAGCCACAGAGTCCCAACTTTCAACAACAACAACTGGGTAAAGCTGTTGATAAACAACATTCTTCTGATCACCCGAATGCTAATGTAACGCAGCATGTTCCAACGCAGCTCCTTTCGCCAACGCATGGCTCTGGTTCTCCAGTCCAATCTAAAGAGGATTCAAAAGACAAAACTTTAAAAGTTGCCAATTCTACTACTATAACGTTGATAGAAAATAGCAATATAAACGGGGAGAAAGAGAAAGACAGCAACTATCCTAAAAATTATTTCACTTTGGAGCCAAAGAATGATAAGAAAGATGACTGTAACAAAAACAGTATCACTATAACTCGGACTATACCGAAGCAGTCGCCAGGAGGTCAAGCTGAAAAAGCTAAGCCACAGTCAAAGCCCTCTAAGAGGCCACTACAGTATTTGGAAACCCTTGCGGAAAAAGCAGGTATAACATTTGAGGATAAATACGAAGCAGCCAATACTCTACTTGCATTGGACAAGCAAAATAATAGCTTTCGGAGACCTGATCTGAAGCAGCCAAAGGCAGAACCTGATAACCACAATCAAGGGGAGGAATTCAGATATAGAAATCAGAAAGAAGAGGATGATAAATTACAAGTAAGTATTTTTAAATAGAGGTAATGAACTTATTAAAAATTGCTATTCAAAAATTCATAATTTACTTTGATAAAAGTTAATAATTGTTTCTTAATTTGACTTATCGATTAGATAGCACAATGTGAAATGCTTAATAATATTATGGATTTGGGGTTAAAAACAAAATGACTATTTCATAAAGAAACATTAAAACATTATTTTTTCTTATTAAAATATGTTTATTTAATTGACATCTTTGGTCTTGTGATTTATATATTCTGCCATCTAATCTAAAGATTATTTAGGCCCTTGTACTAGAACCTACATACATCTTGAAGGTATTTTGTAAAAATTTGTCTAAATTGTGTGGCAATGGTAAGTACGATTGCCATACAAAGTGAAGTTTGGTAAATAATAATGATGCATGCTCCAACATTAGATCCTTGATAGATTAATACAGATTGAATTCTCCCATCAGCAATTCATTGCATTGTCAGAACTCATATTTCGAATATGAGAATCACTAATGTTGACAGTCAATTTTGCAGCTGAATTTAAAAAGAATCGAATGTTGAAAAATCACACTTGATTATTCATTTGTTTAGTTTAGAATGCTATGGTTTTCATGTAAAAGAGTTTCACTACAAAACTTGTAAAAAATATATCTGAATGGTTTTGATTTATTCCTGATAATTACAAACAGATACAACAGCAAATAATACAGCAGCAGCAACAGCAGCAGTTTCAGCATCTGCAGCAGCAACAGCAGCAGCAGCAACAGTTACAGCAGCTACAGCAGCAGCAACAACAGCAATTACAACAATTGCAGCAGCAAGCTTTACAGCGTCAGCATCAGGCTATACAGCAGCACTTGAAAAATCAACAGGATCAGCAGGAATTGGTAATGATTGTTCCATATTTTTCAGTCACTACTGTTATTTAATTTATATACAAATATTTATTTTCATTTATATATTGCGCAAGAGTAGGAGGGTTAGTGATAGAAGAATTTTTAATTTTCAATTGGAACTTCTTTTGGTCTTCTATAGCATTATTCAGTTATAAATAATTAATGTGACCAACATCTTCGATTATTGCATTTCAGCTTCAATGTGACTTCTATATAGGCAATATACCATTTACTAATTTAGTTGCAGAAGCAATTCCAGCAGCAGCAATCTCAGCAGCAACAGCAGTCGCAGCAGCAACAGCAGCAGCAGTCGCAGCAGCAGCAGCAGCCTAAAACTGAAATCCAGCAGCTTTCTCAGCAGCAGGAGTTGCAGCAGCAGAAATTTTTACAGGTTCTTATTTAAATAAGATTCATGTTATAACTGTGTTATCAAAATTTAAATATTATTTTGTATATTATGCTATTTTGATATAAATAAGGGCTATAATTTTTGTTTTATGTGATTCAGGTTGTTAATAATCAACCAGTGCACACACAACAATTCAACGTCCCAGGTATTGGTGAGATTAATCTTAGTTTCTTGGCGTCTCCTCAAAACAACGTCAACCTGCTGTTTGACAAGAATCAGAAGTCAGGCATGAGTGGAGAGATAAAACCGCAGCAGGTATGTAAATGTGATAGAAAAACCGTGTTTTCTTAATTTACTTAGGTGTATGTGTTCCGCATAACAGGACAGTCAGAGAGAACTTAGTGTGAAGACAATCTGTTCTTTCCACTTTGCATTGAAATTGAGACATTACGTGTGTATGTGGCTGAAGTCAACGCAGCGTTTTATTTTTTTATCAGTGGAATCAATGAAAATAATCGGGAAGGGAATCGAAACCAAGCGCATTTAATGAAAGTCTCACTGCGGTACAACGGTCTCGATAAATCGATGATTTTTAAATAATTTGTGTTGTATTTTATTGCATTATAAATGATATTTTTTTATACATTTAAATTACTTTCATTTGTCCGCTTTGGCATAACAAAGCGCGACGTCGAGTTCTGCACTCAACTTGTAATATATCGAATTCGGATGGTAACTGGAAAAAGGAGTGTATTGACACTAGAGTTTTGTTTATTGAAATGCACCTACTAACTAATATTTTGTTATTTGAATCTGTGCAGATAGTTGACGGTCAATCTCAAGTAGTCCCTCAGCAGATTAGTATGTCCCAGCACGAACCCTCTCAGCAACATCACCAGACGGTCACCGTGGTATCATCTATGCCCAGCAGTATGGCGTCTCATCAGGTAGGCTCATACATTGATAACTTAACCATACTTTAATAACATAAAAATAATTGTTAATTTAACAAAAATTGACAACTATTTATATGTTATTAAAATATCTGTTTAATTGGAAAATGGTTGTAAAATATATTATATTTTGTTTGATATAAAAGTCACTAATTATAAGTATGCAATGGTCGTGGATTCGATTTTCACGCCAGGGAATAGTTGTATAGTATTTTTATTTATCCGCTCTAGCACCTAAGACAAAGCGGCGACGAGTTCCGCCAGTTGACACAGTAAATCTTGATTTCGGTCGGAGAGTGGAGAACGCATGGTTTCGACACTTTAAGGTTCTCTCTAACTTCTATGCAAGAAAATGCATAAAGTTCTTACTTTATAAGTAACTGCACGAATTATAAAATATGATTTCTATAATCGGTAAACTCTCAAGTAAACTGTCATAAAATGTATATATGTAGATCTTTTTCTGAAATTACATATTAATTTGTATTTCGGAGTTCTAAAATGGTAAATATTTAACAAAAGCCAATATCCGCCTGTCGAAATGTCATTGGCAGGTGCCTATTCACTTCAGATGAACTGAAAACGTAATCCTTTCACGGGAAAATGCATGCATATATTCAAAATTGTTTTTTAGAACTTTTTATATGAGCTTTCGGCTTGACTTGTTTTACAGTTAATTGACAGTCGGAAATGGGACTGTATCGGTTGTCTTCAATGCAATGCAAAAGCATTTTAATAAATAAATACCTATTGGTTATGTTCATTTCCTTGCTCTGGTAAAATTAAACGGTGTTTTCGATCATTCAATTCTAATTTTTTATATTCGGTAAATTGGGAACGGAGTGTATTGTTATTATGTTTAACCTTTTTAAATACTTTGCAATGTGGAAAAGGCCAAATAATAAAAATAGCAACCGTTATTCTCAGAGGATTTTTTTAAACAAAAAGCTGTTTTCTAAGAAATATATTTTTATTTCATGTCTAAAGCTGGCGGAGAAAGAAAGTACGCTATAATATTGCAGGCTTAAGGCGCTTAAGTGACGTCGAGTGCTCTTTCTCATTAAAATCATAGATTCCCTTGTTAGACGGTATTATAAACAATTATGAAAAGCTTATTGTCTGTCTGAGAGCATTGTTCGCGAGGCTCAAGTACACAATACCCACTTATGTACGCTTAAAAATATTAAAAATATTGTTATATTTCATATTGACTTAGGGCGTTCCTTTTTCGATTTAATTGTTCTAGTAATATTGTTGTATGTGCTACGGAAAATAATAATTATTATTAAAAATAATTTGCCAAAATTTACTCAGGCTTAATTATATTCAGATATAGGCCTATTGAATTATCATCTTTGAATTTTTTACACGTATTTCGAAGCAAGCATTTGAATTTTTTACACGTATTTTGGCATTAGTAGGATATTTTTTGGATTTAGGTAGGTAGAGAGACCAGATCAGACAGTAGAGGGTAGGGTAAAGCATATTTTTAAGGGACTCTAATCTTACATTTGAGTCGCAAGTCTGCTTTGCAATGGGCATGAGCACTGTGAATGCATAGAATGCTAAGGAGTTTCTTCTGTTACGTATTATAATTTGTGTTGTAATTGTTACATTTTTCTAAATATATTCTTCTGAAAGAATGCAAATAATTCAATTCTCTATTATTAATCAAGTATTGACTTCAATTAATGAAAATACTGTCATATGTCTACGTATGTAACTCTCTCTCGTTCGCCATAACTCAATTATGAGTTATGGCGTTGTTAACACTAGATTTACCAGACCAGTCAAAATGACTTTTCTTAACAATTTCAATTTAAAACTCCTACTGCATGCATGCCTTGTTCTCTGTAATAATATCATGTCTTTTGTGACTATAATTAAAGAATTAATTTTATGAGCGGAAAATACGAAAATAATATACATATAATTAATGTACGGTTTTTTTTTTTTTTAATTATAGCTTCACGCTGTATCCCGCACACAGCAGGGTAGGCAGAGGGAACCTAGTGTTAAGACACTCCGTTCCCCACTTTCCGCCGAATTCGGAGGCTTGCGTGTTAAGTGGCGGAACTTAACGCCGCGCTTTACCTCGACACCAGAGCGAAGAAAATGGAAATATAACTTCCACTCCTCGAGTGGGAATCGAACCCACGACCAGTCGTTTACATTCACACGCTTGTGCCACTGGGCCACACGATGTACTGTTATTACATAAATATTAAAAATATAAATATTCTAGGTACAGCAACAAGCGAGCGGAATACAACAACAGACTTCCATGCCGCCCCTACAAAGCTTGCCGCCCAATAACCAACACCCGCAACAGATAAGGTAGGATGATTATTTAAGGGTTTTTATTGTGTAAATTTTATGTAATTAATATTTTTTAATTTTGGGCAAAGTTCATGGTTTATGTAGTGGCAGTTATGCTATAAACAGGAGTTTTTTGATCAATAATTACAGATTAAAAATTATAATTTTATTTTTAGATATATGATGTTTTGTTTAATAAATAAGGAAGAATGAAGTAATAAATTAGTTGAAGCTATTTGTTTATATATACTAAGAATGTCTTCAAAAATGATCACGTTTATATTCTATTTCAAGTGCAATTAATTAATTAATTAATTTAATACTTCCCATACAAAATATTTTGTGGAAAAGTATAAAATCTTTTGATTTTTATATTATACGTACTCCTACCTACTCTGTTTTACTGTTTACTCATTTTACTAATGACTTCAACTTAAAACTTCGTCCGCGTGTCGAAATTAAAGTACCTTAAGTTAGTCCTTATTACATCAGCTATCTGTCAGTGAAAGTCACTTCAAAATCGGTCCAGTCGCTCCAGAGGTTAAACAGAACAAATGAACAGACAGACAAAAATTGTAAAAAATGTTATTTTGGTATACAATGATGGATTTGACGGTTATTGTAATATTACAAATAGACACTCCAATTGTATATATTTTTTATTTAAACAAAGAGTTTTCTTAAAACAATAGATTTCATATTGCTATTTTTGATGATATTTTACTACGAAGTAGGCTTCGACGTCTAAGGTTAAAAACCCCTGTCGTGATCGAACAAGATAAATAAATAAACACATAGGTCAGGAAATAACAGTTGTGGATGAAATTGCAGTCGCATTAGCTAAGACCAGTTTATACTGGACACATGTGAATTATCATATACTGACCACTTTAATTTGACTTAAAGCTAGAATAGAAATAGGGCTCAACGTTTCAATCAATAAAAGCTAACTTGAAATGCGCTTAGCTATATATTCTCCTGTGTCTTATCGGCTTCTTTAGTTGTTCGCAGACGCTCTTCATTTGATTACTATCGCTGAAAATTCAGATTTTAAGTAATAATTTTAAAATCTTAACAAGTAACTTGACCCTGGGCCATGTATTTTAAACAAATCTATATGAAAATGAATGTGAAGAAGATGTCTGATAACGAAAATAGGTATTAGATGTTAAGTGTTTGCACTTGTTTTTATTTTATTATCACTCATTTTTTATTTATTTAAGTAAAGTAGACTTTAATTACTTAGCGCAGTTTTCAGTCCAGTCAGTTAACACGTAAAGTCTCCATTTCTCAAAGGAAGAAGGAGGAAGGAGTGTCTTGACACTAGCTCTCTCGGACTACCCTGCTATGCCAGAAGCTGCTTTTTTTTATTTACACGCAAGCTTAACTATTTATTATCTACTTTAATGTCACTTAATATAATTATAGCGCGGAATGGGGTCACAGTCGAGTCCAAGTAATTCAACAGCCGCTCCAGAACAGTACCTACTTGCAGCAACTCTACAACCCCCAGGGCCCTTTGCTTATGCCCGGGAACATTCTACACCCCGGTATCAATTCTCAGCAAATACAGGTAAAAATAATAGTTTTAACCTTTAGCTATAAACCTATATAGTTTATAATAGTTTGCGTCTAATAAGTCGCACTTAGTTTTCAAATCGGCTAGATATTTTCTTTTAGTTAGTTACGTCATTGGTTAATTTGAATTTCATATAGTGTAATATATTGAATATATTGGTTGGTTGGTTGGTATAAGGCGATAGACGCCATGATTGAAATGTATTAATGCATCAGATTTTTGCAATGACAAGCGTCTTGCTTTCGTCAGTACTCACCGTGTTCTCTGTTTATCCATACACATTGGTTATTTTATTATATTTCATTGAATTGTAGCTATTTGCAAAATTTTGACTTTATTATGTAATATTATTTTACTAAACAAAGTTAGGTTTTTAATTGTTATGTTTAATTTGTGATAATTTATTTGGTTTTGTTTTCAGGTAATTGCTGCCGGGAAAGTGCCGTTCCAGGGTAATCAACTGGCGCCCCACATGCTGACGACACAAGGAAAACAAGTTCTACAAGGCCAGGCTGGTGAGTGAAAGTCATAACCACTAGTATTCAGATCTATTTTTTTATACATACATATTATTACTTTCTTCTTGGGTCTATTATTATATATAACAGATGAAATACAATTAAATTATGAAGTATGCTAAATTAGTTCACTTTGTTATTAAACGTTTTTAAAGAGTAACTTATTGGAACGAAAATGTCCTTACAAGTCGTTATTGATAATTATTTATGTAATTTTTATGACTGAATACCTTTCATTTACCTATATTTGCCTTTGAAACCTTCCATTTATTCGTGATTTCATCTATAGTTACAAAAATAAATGTATAGTTGCTAAAAGAAATCGGTTTATCATATTTTGGCATACTATATGAAAAATAATTGTTTTTATTATTAAATTGATTTCGTAAGTTCTCTGTGTACAATACGCACAGAAACTTATATCGTATTTGTATTTTTTGTTAAAATAATGTAACTGGAATATAATCGATACTTTTGATATTACCAATCGGTATCTTCGATATTATTCCAAGGAAATGCGGAATAAATCGTGACCTGCTATTCTAGTTCATTTTTTCAAGGCTTTATTGCTTTACAAATAAAATAATTTAATTACGATTTTTGACAGCTTCGCGCCTCATCGGGACGTTGGGTGTTAAGTGGCGGAACTTAACGCCGCGCTTTGTCTTAAATACCACAGCGAAAAAGTGTAATTAATATACAATCATTTCCCGACTGGAAATCGAATCCACAACCGTCGCGTTTACAGTGAGACGCGGTACCGCTGCGCCACGACGGCTTGTTTCCTTTATAGGAAAATTAACAGTTAAATAATTTAATTACTATTCTATATTAAACACTATGGAGCCAGTCGTGGCGCAATGGAACAAAGTGTGACTGTAAAGCGACTGGTTATGGGTTCGATTCCCACTCGAGGAGTGAAAATATTTCCATTTCATTCGCTCTGGTATGGAGGCAAAGCGCGGCGTTAAGTTCCGCCACTTAACACGCAATGCCTCCGAAATTCGGCGGAAAGTAGGGAACGGGGTGTTCTAACACTAGGTTCCTCTGCCTACCCTGCTGTGTGCGGGATACAGCGTGAAGCTAAAAAAAAATTAAACACTATCAACATTATAAGTGAGGAAAAGAACGGCATCACTATTTAGTTGTACAGTTAATTTTACAGGTCTAACTGCATACCAGGAACAAGGTCTATAATCATTCAAATGACTATTATTTTCGAGTCTCGTGATTCGTTTTATTATTATAATTAATATGTTAATGTCATGTGTCTTTTTTTTTCTAGGGAATCTAAATTTTTTTCTTTATTCATTTTTTAATTGGCAATTCGAATAGGTATTGGTTGAAGCTTTTTCTCAAATCATTTGTTGTTGATTTAGTAGAACTATGTATGTTGTTTGTAGGGTAGCAACGGCTTCTAAGTAGTAGAGGTTCTGTTCTACGTGCGTTTTTAATTTCGGCTTTTTTCATGCAGACTTTTTCTAAATTTTTTACATATATTCAATGACTCAACATATACAATCACTAGTACTAAAATCATATTGGCTTAAACTCAAAAACTACAAATGTAACCTACAAACTGACCACACTGAATATTTATTGCTCATGTTAATGCAATATAAACAAAAATAGTCACATATCGAAAATTTATTTCAACTCAACATAACCATATCATGTCGGACTCATTAAATCAGTTCAAAGATATTAAAATCACGCAAAACCTCTATACAGATGTATACACTCAATATTTTAAAATAATCAACTCGATTCTTAATTCAGTTAGTGAATGTGAAAGTGTTAGTTTGTTTGTCATATATATGTATAACATATATATTGAAATAAATATTTTATTTTTTGTTTTTTTTTTATATAGCTCCTTTCCCGGGATACACGACGATACCAACGATTCCTACGACTCAAAATCAGACGTTTGTCTTCAGTCCTTTAGGAGTGATTAACTCTCAGCCCAGTATACTACCAGCTCATTCTCAGCCCACTGTGTCTGGACAGCAACAGAAATCAGCTGAAATGCATAAGGTGACGATTTTATATTTAAATTATATGTAATTGCAATGGTCCTTCAGTATGCAGATAACAGGTTAAATTTTATATATTAAATGAAAAATATTTCATATTCTGCAATATCAATAAAAAAACATGTCTTTAAGTTCACGTTGCAAAGTTTCCATGCATTCCATAGTATATTAAATACATAGCTTTATATAATTCTTCTAGCAGAGACAAATGGCATAAAATTGTGGCGGTAAATTTCTCGTATCATAAAATATATTCCAAAAGAAAAAAATATCAGCACATGAAAAATTTTGAGTTACACGATTAAATTAATTAATACTTAAAAGTGTATGCAGATTTTGATAAAACTTAACAATTTAATAGGTAATGAGTGGTGGTAAAGTGACTACGAAAGTGGGTGCGGGTGGAGCTCAGACTGTGCCCGTGCAGGCGCAGTGCGTGCAAGTGTCGCAGCCTGTTCTAGGGCAGCAACCACAGGCTCAAATCATCAGTCCTTTACAGGTTAGCTATAAAATAAGATGGTTGTTTTTTCTAACACATTCTTAGGACTAATTTCATTCTTCATACTCCACATTTCGTTTATTTTGGGGAAGTAACTATTTATATTTGCCTTATAAAGGTCCCTTATTATTTGTGACAATGAATTTGTGAAAAGACATTTAAAAGTATGTAACAGATGTATCAGACTTCTCACAACTGTTTGTGACACAAATTATTCCTTATATACTCTGTATGTTACGTAAATAATATTTGATATTCTGAAATATAACTTATTAGATTTTCCTCTTTGACATGTGATTACACTTTCATTACGTCCAATATTGAAACAAATATTTTTATATAATCATATTCTGTTTTAAAATATGTATTAATGTAGTAAAATAAAAAATATATATATTATTATTCAAATTAGGTAAAAAAGGCAAATGAGCCTTTTTTTGCCCAATATATTTTGACCCAGTTATAGATATTTGAACATTTCAATAATATATTATAACATGTACATACATACACCATACATTTCCCTTTTAACATATACATACATGCACAGTTCATATTTGTTCTCCTAATGTGTAAAAGCTTGCGATTTATTATTAAAATGCATTGCGATAATATTTTGAATTGTTGGCGTTGTAATTGCTTGCGTGTGTACCATTTATGAATAATTTGGTAAGTAATAATTAGTATTTATGTAAATTATTTTTATATATCAGATGGTACGCCCTTTTGTTTTTAAATACATTATCAAAAATAGGTCAAGGTATTCATATATAAATGCACTACATAAAATATCACGAATCATCAAAATTATAAAAAAATAAAATACTTTTAATGATTTGTGTTTACAAATATTTGTGTGATGAATACTGCAAATCTAATTTAGATGTTATAATTTAAATTATTGTTTATTTTATTTTTTTATCCCAGTAAAGCCTTTTTTTAAATAATATTTCTAAGGATTTTTCTTTATTGTTTATTTTATTTTACATTTTATATTTTTATATTTTTATATATTGCAAATACAGCCATGTAATATACATGCTTGTATTAGCATTTTTATAGGTTTGTGTTTTATAAATGAATAAGTTTAGAGCAGGGGTGGCCATCACGGCTTGTGGGCCACATGCAGCTTTTTAAAGTCTTTATTATTTTGTATGTCTTAATAAATTTAACCTAGTACATGTGTCGTTATATTTTAAATTGAAAAAATATTAATAGCTTTTTTCATACATTTTAAATACGAATTTAATTGCGTCTAGCGAAAATTTTAAATTTTGAACAATGGCTCAGGCTTTCAAGGAACTTGGTCATCCCTGCTCTATAGCAATGACTATTTATTATGCGTTAATCATATTACTTACATATTTTTTTGTTTTTCATATAGACGTAAGTGTATTAAAATGCATAATTTTATTTTATCATATATTAAAATGTTGTGTTAAATTACATATACTATTTATATATTTATTTTATTATATATTTGTTAATAATAGCGGTGGTTACAGACTGGCAGTCAGACAATGCAGTTCGCGCCGTGGCAGATCTCGGGGGCCCTCCCTCAGATGTGGACTGGGGGTCTCCAAGCGGGGGCCTTACCGGCTGGGGGTCTCCTGGCCCCCAATCCCATCTTCATAAGGGGCTCCCAGCCAGACGCCCCTCCCTCGATGTTCATACAACATTCACCGCAGAACAATGTTCAGCATAACAGTTAGTATCATTTTATATGTATTGTATTGTTTATATTATATGTATGATTTTTGATTGTTTTTGTATGTGGCCATGCTGTTGCGATTTCTTTTCTTTCATTTGTGTAAAGCGATTGTGCGTTTAAACCATTGTAATGAACAATTGCATTGTATTTAGGCGAATAATATTTTTTTGTTCTATTATGTTTAATTAAAAATATTACTATTGTGTGTATATTAATATGTTTCAAACTTATGATTTTCTCATATTTTTATGTTTCTTAAACTATTGACTTCATTATTATTGAAATTGAACATGTCAATTTAAATTATTCACACAATAATTTTATTAAGAGTAATAATGAAATAATGATATTTTTGTACTAACTCTTTTTTTGTATAATTTGTACTTAGATGCGACAGTAGCGTGTGCGACTACAACAACTAAGCCCCGAGCGTCTACAGATGGCCTCTCAAAGACACCACGTCCGTTATCGAACATACTACCCTCGGGCATCCGCCCCGCGTCCTCCGTCTCAACACAGACAAACGCGAATCAAGCTCAGAATCAGGTATAATAAGTATTAATAAATTGAAAGTGAGAAAGCTTTTGTAAAAATAACTTTGTTTATAATTTTTCGCAGCATATTTTTTATTAGATATCCATATTGTTTAATCCATCTATCCAGAGAGAAACATCACACAGGTAACCTTACATTATCATCCAAAGTAAACGTTTATAAAAAAATCTGGTCAAGGATAATGGATACATGCTTCATAAATGAGTTGTAAAATTTATATAAACATACGTACGTTGCAAGTTAATAAAAGCATGTATGTAAAGACAAAAAAAATCTATGGAAGTATTCCAGAAACGCAGCTCACAACTTTTTATAATTATTTTAAAAATATGACAAATAATAAATTTTTCTTATAAGATTTATTGTTTATCCGCATGACACAGTTATGTAAACTTACATTCAGTGATTTAAAACATAAAAAGAGTTGCAATCTTTTATATACATTTACATCATTAGTGCAAGTAAAATCTGCCTAAAATATTGTGATAATCTAAAATATTGTGATCATATCATGACGTTTTATATATTCAGGCAAAGCAGCGAGGGAAACCTGGTGTGCGATCGCCGGCGCCCACATCCAAACAAGATGCCGCCAACCAGACTAACAAAATGCAGCATCAATTACAACAACCCAAACAACAGTATGTAACAAAATTATTAAGCATTAAATTATTTATAAATAACATAAATTATTGAGTAAAAATGATTAAAATAACTTATTCCAAATATCAAACCTCAGAGTTTAATATCTAAATGAACTTCTTTATTTTCTTAATTTCTAGAAATGGTATGATGACATTAATGGCGGATTTTTTACTTTTTGTTGTAACTGACATTACACAAAATGTTTAGTTATATGTAATAATTTTCAAATATAATAAAAAAATCATTGATCGCTCTCTATAAATGGAACATATATGAGAAAAGATATAATTTTTCATTTACGATTTTTTCAATATAGCTGGACCCAAAATAGTTTGCAAATTTATTTTCAGTCTGTCTGTTTATTTGTACACGCTTATCTCAGAAATGTCTTCAACAAATTAAATGCAGTATGGAAAGAGTGAAAGATTTTTTGAAATTGTTTTAGTAGTTTCGGAGATTACCTATCTCAAACATACAAACTCACAAACGCATACCACTTTATAATATTGATAGATAAATAGATATAAAATTACTTATAATATTAGTGTAGATTTATGTAAATTTCCGTTATTTTAGACTGTTGGTAATGAACTCCAGCGGTCAGATGACACAGATAGCCAGCGTGGCTGACAAGCAGCCGCTGAACAAGAGCATACAACAGCAGGCCATATTGCAACAACAAGCTATACAGGTGAATTAATATTATTTTAATTGAAGATTAAAATAATATTAATTCTAATTTTTCGATATGAAAAATTAGAATTACGAGCAAATTTAAGTTTATGAACAAAAATTATGAAAGGGATGTTAAACTTGTTGAAGTGATTTAATTTTTTTAATATGAAGTGATTTAATTTTTCTTTTGTCATGATGAAAACTTAATATAAAATGTTTGAAAGAAGAAAACGTTAAAAATATGAATTATAATGATTGCAGTACTAAATTTAAAGTCAGAACTGAATAATGTTACAAATAAAGTATTCTAATTACTGAAATAAAACGTGAAGCTAAAAAATAAGATAACGGAATTAAAAGAAAGTATACTTATAATAATAATTTCCAATAACAGCAGCACCAGCAACAACAATTGATACATCAACAACAAACACAGCAGATGGTACAACACTACCAACAACAAGGTAAATACTCTATTTATCGATTTAAACTTAAACAATTACTATAATTAAATTTTATTACTATATCGATTAATTTAATCACACAATTTAAAGGAGGCCATCATGGAGCAGTTAGATTAGTTAGTTAGGTGTAATCGCGGTGGTTGTGGGTTCGATTTCCACTCCTGAACATAATATTTACTATTTTTTATTTGCTCTAGTAAATAAGACAAAGCGCAGTGTTAAGTTCCGCCACGTAACACTCATTTTTTTTATTGAATAAGGAGGTAAACGAGCAGAATGCCCACCTGGTGTTAAGTGGTTACCTTCGCCCATAACAATCCACAACATTAAAGTTATGGATGCGTTGCCAGCCTCTGGGATATAGGACAGAAGGATGGAGGAAGGATGGGAATGGCGGGAATAGGGAGATCTGGCTTACATGCCATCGAACCGGAACACATCATCAGATATTTGGCGGTTCGTCTTTGACACGATAGTGGTCGCGAGCCAGTCTTATTCTTAACCCCCCTACGGGAAAAACACTCAATGTCAATTAAGTTATATTCGAGTAACCTGCTATGGTTATAGGTTATAGCGTGAAGCTTGTGACTAGACATGTGTAAGTAATGCGAGTGATGTATTACATGTAATATCACTCGACCGCGTACTGTAACATCACATATCACTCGGCTGAACTAAACATAACACATTACACCTAAACATCACATTACACTGCTCGGACCGCTGTCGGCCGAGCGTCGTGCGCCGTGCTCGTGCGCTGTGTGAAGAGGACGACATGACGTGCGTCTCGTGTCGTGACGCGACACTTCGCGATCGAGGGTGGCTTAATGTTTATTTAGAACTGTATTATTATAAACATAAGGTTTATATTTGTGCCTGCACATTTCTTAGAGTGCGAAGCAAGAAAGCGCTCAGTTAAATGATAACAATTAGTTTATTTATTTGCGGAATGCTACAATTAATAAATTCATATATATTTTTTTGCAAAATCATGAGATAGCTACAAATACTCGCGGTATAATTTATGTTGTTGCGACTATTACCGTACTATGAAACCTGTATTACGCTACCTATATAAAATTCAGAATTGGTATCAAAAGTAATTATTATTTTTTTATAATATTGTGGGACCTACATTACCTACCACACGCAGCGTTCATACATAACATGAAGCATATGACCGTCGCGAGCCGAAGGCGCGCGGTTACTAAAGCGTAGGAGCATATACGCCGATGGCACCCCCCCGCGCCCTGACGGTGCGCCCCTCACCTCTTGTACAATTCGTAAGAAATAATCATTGTTCTTACATACTCACTTGCTATTGGTAGAAAAGCCAATGTTTTGATTTGTACATAATTTTACTAAAGATTTTTATTTTTAATATAGCCCTTCCGATTGGTAAATCAGTAATTAAATTATAACTCACATTATAATCCAATTTCATTGGTTATAATGTGAAAGTTTTTATTGGAGACGAATTTCTGTAAATATTGTTTATTGGTTATTTATAATTGTCATTTTTGTATATATACCAGTGTAATTTTCAAATAAAAACCCCCCCGCCCACCGATGACGCAAGCCGAGGTCCTAGCCCCGCTAGGGGGTGCCCTTGCGCCTGTCGGTTCCCTCTCGAGCAGCCATTTAGTGCTTGCATTTCGCAGGGACTGAGTACCCTCTTCCCTCACCCTCCCGGTGTCGCTATAAAAACCACAGGGTAAAAAAAATTCCCACAAAAAAAAAAAAAAAACAAAAAAAAATCAAATAAAATCATTCCACCTGAAGCATCAACAAGTGTATTACTATACCTCCAAGAAACCTCCGAAATAGTTAGGGAAGTAATAATCCCCTACAATATAAAAGTAAAACACTGTTTTACTGTTTAGATAGCTAATTTTAATATAAATGTCAATACCGCAGGAGTGATAGTAATGTATGGCATTACGTGCAATTGCGTGTTATGTTTGAAATAATGGTAAAACCATACGACATTTCGAAAAATCATAAGTTGGCTACTATTCAATCAACTTTAGTTCATTGTACAAATAGCGGTGCGATGGGCATGCCGTATTACTTATTACATTTCATATTACATGTCATCAGTATCTCAGTAATATCACATCACGCGCTGCCATGTGTGATAGTAGTGTAATGTCATTACGCGACATTACGCGTGATGTTTAAAGTAATGCTAAAATGTAATATCACGCGGCACGAAATGTAATGCCATATTACATCACTTCATGGCGCACTGTTTTGCGCATGTCTACTTGTGACATTGTATAATATATTAAAATCGGTGTTTTTTTAATAGGTATGACATTAGGCATGCAACAAGGCACCCTGCCCGTTGTATCGCAAGCCCTCCCCATGACCGCCATGCCGCAAACTATATCGATGGTGCAGCAAATACATCCGGTACTAATTTATTTAATTTTATTAATAAATATTTTATTGCTCTGTAATTTTCCGTCATCTTGTTGTAGATGTTGAGCTCACAAGATGGCTTAGTTTGGTTTGCTTCACAAATGAGACACTTTTGTTCAATATTTGTAGTTTTTTCGGTAACATGAAGCCATCTTAATACGCAAAATTTCAAAATCTAAATTTGCTATATTCCAAGTTTAGTTTCTGTATATTAATATTTTTTATAACATGAAACGCGATGGTTGTGGGTTCGATTATCGCTCGAGGAAATAATTATATTGTAATTTTAATTTCTCAACTTTTAATACCTAAGACAAAGAGTGAGGACCATCACTGCACTCATAATGTCTCAATATCAGGTATTTTGACTCTAGCTTCTCTCTGACTATCCTGCTAATAAAAAATATTAAGTTATAACTGACATGTAATTATTTTTTATTTATAGCTTGGTGGAATGGGTCAAGCTGGTACTATTGTGGGTCAACTGGGTGGTAACCAGCCACAAACCACTCTCACCCAAGTGCACACCATCCAACAACAACCGCAGGTATTATATTGATTTATATATATGTTTTCTTTTACTACTACTACTGTGTAAGTGCGACTAAGTAAGGTAAGTCATGGCGCAGAGGCTCTAAGTGTGACTGTAAACACAACTGGTTGTGGGTTCGATTCCCACTCGAGAAATTGAAATATTTAATGTATCTTTTTTTTCGTTCTCGTGTCGTGGTTGTATAATGAATATATTTCAATTCCTTTGCAGGGCTTAGTTGGCAATAACTTGGTGCAAACATCTGTAGGCATGGCGGTTCAACAGCAAGCCCTCAGCCATCCCACTCCGATGCAGACAGTGAGTACAAATCCGAATATTATTGTATATTAATAATTTATACAATAATTTACTTTATAGGTTATTTTTAATACTTTTATTTTATAGGTTTTATTTTATAGGTTATTTAATAATTTTTCGATATATAATATGAAATAACATAGTTTTAAATTACGTTAGGTTAGCTCTTAGATAGAATATAAGTATAGATATGATAGAAAGTTTAAGTCTAGTTTTACATTTTTTAATAGTTTTTAGGTTATACATTAAAAGATATTAAGTTAATATATATCTTTTATAATAATGAAATCTAATATTTACTTAGGCGCCTTCAATTTGTTTTATAAGACGTTTTGAGCGGTAAAGTATTCATGAATTTTGAAAATTTAAAAAGTGTTGAAAAAAACTTCTGTTAAATTCCTAACATACCAATAAAATCGTAGCTAGAATCGTCTTACAAAATAAATTAGTCATATAGAAAATACATCTTTATTACGTTTCTTAAAGAAATTATATTAATGTACTTTTAATATAATTTAATAGAATAGTGATGTAGACTATAATAATCATATAGATTATAGATCTAACATAGCTTATTTATATTTAATTTTACTCATCATATTAATAATTCATAATCATAAAATCATGATCATCATAATCACGAAAATGCATTAATTGCAAATCACTAATGCATTGCATGAAATAGTAGGGATGGCGATTCTGTATTTAAAAATCAATTAAATTTAAAATTAAAAAATATACTAGAAACATTTGTTTTTAAACGGTTTTCAGTACTGAAACAAAAAACTATTTTATTTTTGGCATATAATTTATAAATAAAATATTATTTAATCGCCATCCCTAGGTGAAGGGTGTATGTGAAAGTCTTAGCAAATGTGTCAGTGAGCATTTTTTTTTATTATAGTTCCAATTTTTAATTAATTAAATAATTTTATACTTACACAGCCTTATCGTAAGCGGCTTTGCTCAAATGAACCCTTCTAAAAAATACCCTCGAAACTACAGAATGATATTTTTAATGTAATTACAAAACATTTTGCCTTTTAAAGTATTTCGATATATTAGTACTAAATAGCAAAGCTTGTCGAATCCAGTATGGTGAAAAAACAATTCAAGATTTTTTTAACAGTTTTGTTAAAAAAAATATTAGGTAGGATTTAAAGTAAGCTTAATTTAATTTAATTATTATTCTATATATTAGGCTAGGATTAAATTAAATATAGAGTAATTAATAGTTTAAATATATTTAATGATAATAAATACACATTTAGGATTACACTAGTGATGTAACCAAATTCGTGTCGATATTTTCTAATTGCAATTAGGTCTTAAATTTAACATACTGAAAGTTTTCTAATAACTGTTAACTGCTTTCTAGTACCAGCACTTATATTATGTGGATATAAATAATATCATTAACGTATATTCATAGGCTTGCATTAAAACTTATTTATCGGTAATTAATGAAATATATATTTTTAATATAATTCATATATTTCATGTGTCAAAAAACATCGTTACATCACTGGTTTAAAGTTAATTAGGTAACATATGCTTACACAAACATAACGAATATACCCAATCTTAACCATAAAATATTTCATTGATCGACTAAAAAACGTTACAAGTTTTTCAAAATTTCTTATTATTTTTACGTAAAATTCGAGTACATCTGGCCGTTATACTCGTTATTAAATTATCTCTTATTCAAATTTCATAGTTACTTCTAATCACATTGTTATGATTTCACAAAACATTTTTAGTCGATTTCTACCCCCATCTAAGCACCATTTCCCTCATAATCCGTGGGGTTTGAGAACAAATTAACTCCGATTAACTCCATTTTGTATACTAACTGGGCAAATTGTTCTGCACGGATATTTTTATGGGGTAATGGTGAAACCTGAGATAGGATAATGTTGATATCGATGCGATTGGCAGCCGCGGCTCAGGCTCAAGCCGGCTACGCTGCTGTCCCCAGTCTTGCGGCTTACTTCCGCCGTGGTGCGTCAAGAGGTAGAACCTCCTTAAGCCCCCGCTCTCGTACACCTCGCATGATTTATCGACTATCTACTTTCAGTTCAAACGCTTCAAGTATTATTAGACGTAATTAATATGTTGTAAGGGGTATAATTGCACGTATCCGGGTGTCGAAATAACGTTCTTGATCAAAATCGATACATTAAGATTAAGTTAAATGTAAAGAGTGTCGATGTGTATTTGTAATCTTTTATTGGACTATGGATTAACATAGTTCTAATTAGAAATTGAAATAATTTTAATCTTAATGTATAATTTTCCATTCTTGTCTAAACTTCTCGGGACAAACCCACAAACAGACAAATAAAACTATCCAAAATTCGTTTATTTTTTTCTAAATTTGATTTTCTCTCACTAAATTCGATTGGCTATTTATTTTATTCTTTTGGATCTAAATTATAATTACCAATGTACTCGTTTGGCTCAAATTTATACTGGTTCAACAGTTTACTACCTACAATAATATGGATCTCGTATGGAACGATTTTGAGGATTAACAGGTGTTGTGTAGATTTCTATTGCTCAGTATTTGCTATGCGAAAACTGTGTTTCAGAGTGCCATAAATTCTTAAATAATTGATGTATTAAACGTAAATCATTCAATGTGCATGATAATCGTCATACTTCTGGGTATTTAGTATGCATGTTGATAAAATTAGTTAATTTCTGCCGTAATAAAAACTTACGCATGAAATCTTTGTAGAATCGAACAAATTGTTAACATAAAATATGCTTTGCGATTCGTAGATCATAACTGATTTCTTTCTGTCTTATCAATCCCCCCTGCCATTACTTATGTATAGTATTTAAATGGATCTGAAAAATGTCGCTGAAAAAACGCTTTAAATGTACAAATAGCCTGTAAGAATAATATCATTTCATACTTCACATTCAATAATTATTAATCTGTGTTACTTCTAAATTTACTTGTTTTTGTAATTAACAATAATAATTGTACCCTATTTTTTTTTCAAATAAATATTTTTTCTTAATATTATTATCGGATAATATATAATTACGTTACTATAGGTGCCAGCGAATAACCTGAGCTCATCGCAGTTGACCTTGCAACAGGGTACGGTTGGGCTTATTACTGCGCCGGTACAAGGTTCAGTTTTACCCCTACAGCCACAAACGCTAGTGGCGCATGTCAAGAATGAAGACGAGAAGAATCACCAAATACAATCCACGGTTAGTTATAAGCTATTTAGCTATTGCAAGTTTTTATATAGTCTCATCTGTCTCCATGTTCGTCTGTCTGTAATCAAATCTTGTAATCTAAATTGTACCCACTTCCCAGTATTCATTTGATTTGAGCTGAAATTTTAAGTATACCTCTTACTTGAAGACTATGGAGCTATCAGTAATCAATATTATTATTAATCCAAAATGGACGGCTTGACAAAATACCACCTGAAATGGCTTCACATGTATTACACCATGAAAAACCAATATTTAAAAAAAAAATTAAATGATTGACAATAAACAATGGTTCATTTTATAAAAGGTTTTACATAATTATTAGATATACTTAAATTTTCTCATTGTATATGAATATGAAACCACTTCTTGTATTTAGACGAACATTCAGCAATCGTCAGCACAGTCAGATAATGCTGAAGTGTCAATAGAGGCGACTCCAGCACCAGCAAGCTCTCACTCCAGCAGTTCTAGTGTGACTGATGCCGCTGTGTCCACCACTACTTCTACTGGTAAACTTAGTTTTAACAATTTTTTAATACTAAGAACATGTATATTTCATAAAGCAATAACAATTGCTAACAAACGAATAGCAGTTTGTAGAATTATTATAATTTAACTATTTTTTTGAATCTTTACTCTAGTGAATAAGCGCGGCGTTGAGTTTCGCCATCTACTGCCCAATTTAATACGCATAGCGTATATTTGGCTAGTATTATTGTATAATAATTATGAATAAAGTTTTTAATTACAATATTTTGACGAACATTTATATATTAAACTTGATTTTTTATATATAATATAATATCAAACAAACAGGACCAAACACGCCAACGGAAAACTCATCAAAATCGAGCCCGTCTAAATCGGAATCGGTGTCTACCAGCGAATCTGCAACGACATCGTCAAGCACTGTTCCGACTACTTCTGCACCAGCTGTGACAAGCAGTTCAAGACAAACTGCGTCTCCAGCGCCACAGGTTCGGCTTATTTGTTTATTGTAAAAAAAATATTAAAAATATTATCGATATAAAGTCATCAAGATAAAAATTTGAAAAAATTAAAATGATTATAAAGTGAATAAATCAATTGATATATATACAGACGAGAAATCGATATAAAATCGAATAATTGATAGTATTGATTAATATAATAAATAAAGTTGAAATAGTCGATATGTTGAATAGTTAAATAACCGTAAAAAGTCAATCACAGTTGCCACTAGATGGCGCGATATGACAATTGTAAAATAAAACTTTAATAGTAATTGTAGTACACATATATATGTATAAATAAATTTTATTTAAATTATCAGCTGTATTATACATAGTTTTATTTGGTTGACTTTTTACTAGAATCAAATCTAGTCTATAAACAAAAATAAATAGTTTAGATCTTTACGTTTCTAGCGCCTTTAAAACTGTAGACAAGTGAACGTTTAAAAACAGTTCGAACATTTTAATATATTATATTACATTTGCCTAATATATACTTTTTTCTCTACACAACAGTCTAGTCAAATTGTGCTTGCTAATTTATATCTATATTTCTTATTTAACTCTAGTTTTCTAAATTTAGTTATTACCTATTTAACTCTAGTTATCTAAATTTAGTTATTAATCCTCCTTCTTATCAGGTGACAACGACAGTAGCGTGTTCAAGTTCGTCGTCCAGTATAACGACGTCGATAGGCGTGTCCATATCGTCAGGCTCCTCAGCGTTGTTCAAAACGTCACAAAGCACGAGCAGGCATATGAGCCAGCAGGCTGTACACGGTGAGTGTTTGTTTATTAAATGTATATTATTAGTTATTATATAATAGCGAAAGAACGGACGGACTCATTGGTCGTACCTTATAGTTAGGATGTCTGTTGATTTTGCGACTAATAATTGGCTCTTGCAAATTTATATAAAAAATTTTTTTTGCTATTGTTTTGGAATTTCGTTGATAGATCTGCTATATGCAGGATGAACTCATATATAGGATGAATTCCAGGATATAGGATAAAGTCGTGTTCAATAACTAGATGCTTATAAACTTAATAAGAAGAATATAACATTAATAGCTATATAAATTCAGCTATATGGTGAAAATATTACTTTTTAATTTTAATATAATTATTATTTACAGATAAAGGCTTGCCCAAAGCGATGGTGAAACCGAACATCTTGACTCACGTCATAGAAGGCTACGTCATACAAGAGGCTGGGGAACCGTTTGCAGTAAGTATCGTTTACTTTTCAAAAAATTAAATGTATGTATTTTATTGTAGCCTCAGAATTATTCCCACATTCTGCTAAATATCTAGTGTCGGAACTTAGAGAAACTAGAGTAAATGCAAAATGATATCTTACTAACGACTCGCCTGATGAAATAACAATTTCAGTCAGTTAATTAATCAGTTATTTAATTGAGATTTCGTCGCAAAAAATAAAATAAAACTGTTGTAACTCTTTTATTTATGAACCGATTGAAATAAAATAAAAACTGTTTAGCTGTTTTTGAGAAAAGCATTCCAAACAGAAAAGAAATGATGGAGTGTCTTAACACTAGGTTCCCTCTGCCTGCCCTGCTGTGTGCGGGCTATAGCAGGAAGCTTAATGATAATATTTTATATATAAACATTCTCTCGAATGGGAATCGCACCCACAAACAATTGCATTTACTGTATAACGCTACCACACTGTGTCTTAGCTTCTATATTATATTCATAACAATACGAAAAACATTTTTAGGAAATTGGGATTCGTACCCGTACTCCTCTTGGAAGATGTCCAAAATGTATACGTTTTCTAAAAAATTCTCAAATGTGTGTAAAGACACTTAACGTTTTGAAATATTGATCACAATATGTACTTATATTTTAATTATATATTATATAATAACTTTCATTGCTTTAGGTAAATAGACCGCTTCGTGAGTGGACTGCGACTGATAAAGAGCAAGACAAAGAGAATAAGCTACCCTCTACCGATGAACCGCCACGTAAGTTTTGATGTCGTGTTTGTGCTTTTTATATTATTTATTATTATATTTAAAATTGAGAATAATCAAAACAAAATGTCCGAAAAGGATACATATATACTTATATATGATAATAATTAATATGTATGTGTGTTGAATTGAACACCATTTTTCGCGCCGTTTTCAAAAAATTGTTAAAAATGTAACAAACATGAAGGAAGGTACTTTAACAATATATTGTAAGGAAACATTATCTTGATTTCAAATAATAAGAATATTAACATTTTTTGAAAAGCTTACTTGATCTGGGAATCGAAACGTCTAGAAGTGCAAAAATGGACCCTACTTTTTAGTGATCTAGTAAAATTATAGATTAGGATGAAAACTTTTGATTAAACGTTGTATCTTATTATAAAAGAAGGGCATGTAGTTTAAAAAATAATGTATATATTTACTCATATTATAATAAAGTCAAAGGACAAATTTAAACACTAATGGAGTTTTGTATAAATAGTCTACCTTTTTTGATATTTCTATCTAATTAATATTAATCAAAATTATAAAAAAAAACAAATCAATTTACTAAATGCCTACATATAAAATTATCTGTGTATATACATATATTGAAAAAGATAACTGTTATTTACATTGATTTTAATATTATGCAAATTTGCAATTTTCCCACATTTTCATATACTATACTGTCTATATTTCAATTTTTCATTGTCTAACCCTCTAACCACAATCTCTATTTAAATAAACAGAAGTCCTTAATATCACCCAGGATATGAACCCAAGACCTTGTCCTTTCATTCAAACTACTTTCTTACCTATTTCTTTAATAAATAAAAATCACATAGAGTTCTTACAAACACCGATGAGTAGTAAAATTACCATTGGTTATTTGGGAATTCTTAAATTTCATGCTCTTCTTAACTTATAAGATGTAATATTCAATCAAAACACTTTATCCTTACCGCATAGACACAATAGAAGTAATAAGTCTTTTTTTGCATTTCTAGCTGGTTCGAATCTCAGCTCAGGTAAGCATTTTGAAAAATGTTTGAATGCGGCCATTCTTATTATTTGAAAACAGGAGAATGTTTCCTTTAAATTATAATTGATTATATTAAATATATATATATAAAAAAAACACATATCTTCGTGTCCTGTTTCTGTTTATTTCGCCCCTGTATATCCTTTACGCTGTTACTAGAGGATATGAAATTAGTTGTGTACTTTTTTTAATAACTTCTATAAGTAGAATAGTTTCTCTTATCGGTGTATTATTTATGCATGTTGTTGTTGCTTCAACGTAACGGGCAGACATATCATATGTATATATAAAAATAATCCATTGTATTAAAATAATAATGTATTTGTGATATAAAATGGCGCAGGTAAAAAGCAAATGCTGGACAATGGGTCTAGTTTGGCTCGAATAAGCTCGAGTAACGAGCCCAGCGAAAGCAGTCAACCCAGCAAGCCAGAGCCCATGGCGGTGGAACTGCCTGACGCACCGAATGATGAACAACAGCCGAAAATACCCAATGCTAATAATTGGACGGTTAGTACATTATGATTAGTGTTAAAACACAGTTTTTTCATATTTTTTAGATGTTGAGATGTTGTGTGTTAAGTGATGGAAGGCAACGTAGCGCTTTGTTTTTGCTAAGTGTGGATATGGAAATAATTTAAATATAATCATTTTTTCAAATTATGATTGAGTCCCCTAATGGTGTTAACAGGTAAATGTGTATAAGCTGGTCGGGTGATATACATTTGGCAACTGTATGTTACCTCTAACTGATGGCTTAAGTTAGACACATATTATTATATCAGGCATATGAAAATGATTCAATTTATTTATAAATTAGGCGTTTAATTACAACTATCGCCTTTACTTCGTTTATGTAATATTTATATAAAGGTAAATTCAAGTTTCAGCTTATTTAATAAAACATTTATTTAATAGCACTATAAATTGTATGTTACTTTTTTGTTCCTGAACAGTTTACAATAATATAGACACTAAACGGTAAGGAAAACTTACTAAAATACAAGAGCCAAAACTACATTTAAACCGTTTCTGAGATTCACGTGCACAAACGCACAGACAAACAAAAAAGTCCTGTTTATCCTATTACTTTAATAAATGATATAAATTGGGGGAATAACAATTTATCTCACATACCTTCCACATACAAACATAAATCACAATTTTATCATAGGTATATATTATAATTTAATTTATTTTTTAAATTGCAGGTGAGCGAAGTATGCGACTTCATCCGCAACATCCCAGGCTGTGCAGGATATGCTGATGAGTTCCTGATGCAGGAAGTGGATGGTGAGGCGTTGCTCCTCATCAAGCCGGAACACCTTGTGATGGCTCTGTCCATGAAACTTGGACCGGCGCTTAAGATTGTGGCCTGTATCGATTCCCTACGCCCTGAGAGTGATCAACCGCCTCCTTGTGAGCATGAATGAGGTACATATAATTTTTTTTTTTATTTTAGATCATTATTCGGCGTGAAGTGCGGAACGGAGTGTCTTAACACTAGGTTTCCTCTGCCTACTCTGCTGTGTGCGGGATATAGCGTGAAACTATATAAGAGAAATTTGTCGTAAATTGAATTAGGGTGAATTTTTTTGAGCGATTATTTAATGGCTAGACAAGCTTAAAATAAAACCTTCTTTTGATACCGATATTGAAGGAGTGTTTTAAAAGTAATTAAATTTCAAAAGATTATAGCTGTTAACAGACAGACAGACTTTCGCATTTATAATATTAGTTATTAAAATCTCAAAATTCATTGATTACTATACCTACCTAAGTCAGCAGTGCATAATATATACTAGTTATAATTTTTTATTTAATTTCACCGGTCTCGATTTTTATCTGTATGTAATCAAATTTTGTAAGCTGAATTTCGCCCACTTTCCATTGTTCATTTGAATTAGAATTTAAAATATACCTTTAGTTGTAATAATAATGCAATTATATAATCTATATTTTTGTTAATCTAAAATGGCGGCGTATTTAACTATGAACAATCCGCCCAATATGTACATCATATCCAAATGTAAGAGCTCAACGTGTTTTTAATGCACTTACAAAACATATAAAAATCTTTATCTTTAACTCAAATTATTTTAATACAAGCTACTAATTTAACTTTTTGTTTGTTCTAGGGTTAAGTAACGCAA
Organism: Dryas iulia moderata; assembly: GCA_019049465.1. Classification (NCBI taxonomy): domain Eukaryota; kingdom Metazoa; phylum Arthropoda; class Insecta; order Lepidoptera; family Nymphalidae; genus Dryas; species Dryas iulia. Next base: position 5,474,683 of record CM032415.1, on the reverse strand, counting down.
TCCTGGACAGTATATGCGACGATATAGCAGCTCTAGCTAGAAACAAACGGGACCGCAGATACGCTCACGACCTGCTGGGCATGCTGGTCCAGAAGCTAGAGAAAGCTTCCGCATACTGTAACAAGTATTGCTATAATAGACGTAAATGTTAAATGTTTTGTCTAAACAATTTAGTATGTAAGAATTTTTGCAACCCATCATTTTTGTAACTTAATGGAACTTTTGCATATAATTGTTTAGTGTCGCCGAAATGAAGATTTCAGCGGAAAGCGTTCGTCGTAGTCTTGTTTTCGGCTGAAACCGAAATTAGTGTACATTTTTGAATATAATTAAAATGAATATGTTTTAAAATGTCGAGAAAATCTAAGCTATCGGCTTTGGCTGTCACGATATATCCGTTTCAAATATCAGAGCGATTTCTCAGGGAAATACCACGCACGACAAATGTTAATCGTGGTATTTTTCATAACATATCTCTGGCAGATCCTTATTTTGATATTTTTTTTATTAAATGCAATAAATTCACCTGATAATACCTAAATTTTATTATTTACAATTACTGAGTTTCGGTACGGCCACAGTCGGTCATATTTTGGCCGAAATTGGCCGAAACCGAAACCATTTCTTCGGTCCTACCAAAGAAACGGTTTCGGTCACTAGACTATATTGCAAAAGTAACTTAAGTACTCAATTTAAAACTAATTGATGTCTATTTGATATTTTGACCGTCTCTTTTATGGGAAATACTAATCCTCAGACGGTACCTTCGACTTTTATAGTATTGTTTGATCTTAATGGTGTATATTAAGGTAGAAAATATATCGCCTTGCGATAACAACGCGGTATCTCCTTTAACATGTTTTTTTTTTGCTTAATATTCAAGGCCCCGGTGTTGAGTTTTGTTTTTCGCTAAAGCTCGGTATTTTTATTGGTGACCTAAAAAATATTGTATCTTAGCGGAAGATAGAACTCACTACCGTGGCTTTGAATGTTAAGTGGTGAAGGAAATGATATTGAGATGTCGCTTTGTATGCACCTTTAGAATTAAAATGTCATATCTAAAAAGGATTTTATCAGTTTTTAATATTTAAGCTGATTCTTTTAGGCTTAAACAGGACAAACGCACTGTTAGGTGCTTATCAAAATATTTTAATTGAATAACAAAAAAAATGCTAATTATGATTTTGATGTTAAATTTTAAATTAGACCATTACAATTCTAAAGGTGCCATGTATTGTGTTAGGCCTACCTTAATATACCCTTTTCTATATAAGGAATTTTGGACATTAAAATCCATTTTCTCACAATACGTAATATTATATAGTTTTTGATATCCGTGCTAATAACACCTTCATGTTGGCAAGTCACATTTTTTTTGGAAGAAATTTGCTCCATTTCTGCACTAAAATGTATTTTATTTTTTTTATATATTGTGTAAGTTATGGACTAAGTTTGCGACATTCGCTGTATTTGTATTTTTTTTTTCTTGTATTTAATGTAATTTTTAGTTATTTTTTTGTGTACTGCAACCATGAACCTAGGACTATGTCGAAAGTTCCGCCTACTTAGTGTTTAAGTGCTTTGTGTTTTCAAACAAAATACACTGCTAAATTTATCTTTTTATGGAATTTGAAACGGTAACAAATTAAACTTTAATAAAAAAAAACTTTTCTAAATCAAAAAATATAAATTGTATATATATTATTTATAAATTTTTAAATGTCGTCGTGCAGTGAGACAGTGTGTAACTGTAAACACGATGATTGTGGGTTCGATTCCCACTCGGAGGAATGACTATATTCAAATTATCATTTCTTCGATCTGATAACCTAACTAACCAACTACGTAATCGAGAATCGAGTGTCAAGGCGTCTTGTTTTCGACTTTCCGATCGAAATCGAGACCGTGTTGAGTGACGGAGACTCAACACAGCCTTTTGTCTTAGAACAAACACACTTATTTCTCTATTATATAGTTTAGTGGAGAAAAATCATGAAGGTGCTTTCTTTCTTTATAAATCTATTATTTTATAAAACAATCATATTTTACTACAACTAACCATATATACTGACGGAAATAATTAAAGGATCATAAACTTTTTCGAAATTTTTTAAAGTTTTTTTATGTAGCTGTATTTTCCTTATAAAGGGTCGCATTGAAATCAAAACACAAGTATTTTAAAGCTTAAAGTTTCTAGTTTTGAGATCTTAAGATGAAAAAAAATTCAAGCGACTTGCCCCACTCTATTCTAATAATATCGACAGAAAAAAATTAATTCTTTTTATTGGTCTAAAAAATTAGGGCATTTTTTTTTTTCAATTTAACCACTATGGATCGGATAACTTGTTTATCGAGCTTTAACTTGCTGTTGTTAAATATTCGATACATTTACTTTTTGCTGAGATGTAGAGCCCTAAATGTCTCAGCGAAAAGTAGATGTATCGAATATTTAACAACAGTAAGTTAAAGCTCGATAAACAAGTTATCCGATCCATACAGTGATTAAGCTGGAAAAAAACTTTTTGGACCATTAATAAGAACTGAAAAAAAATATTTTTTTTTCTGTCTCGGTATTCATTAGAATAGAGCGGGACACGTCCCTTGAAGTTTTTTTCATCTTAAGATCTTAAAACTAGAAACTTTAAGCTTTAAAATACTTGTTTTTTGATTTCAATGCGACTATTTTTGAGGAAAATACAGCCACATAAAAAACCTCAAAAAATTTAGAAAAATGTTATGATCCTTTAATAATTTCCGCTAGTGTATAACATTAATGAGTTTCTAACATGAACAGTATTTACATTGTTTTATTTGTTACCGTTTTTACTTTAGAATCTTTATTTTATTATTATTAACTCTTAATAGACAAGTATCAGCGTGAGTGTACTTTCAAATAAATATAACGTAATGTCGATGTCAATTTTAGATTCGGTGCTAAACTTTTATATGTTAGTTGGATTTATATTACAGAGGTCGTTCCTATAAGTATTATATAGTAGCATCAGTTTTTAGGCGTAACATTAAATTCACACTCAAATTTATTAATAAATAATAAAGTAAAAAATAAATTAAGCATATTTTTCGATAAATCAACGCTGGTATTTGTCTATTGACGGACAATTATTTACTTTTTTACTTGTAAGTGTAATGTTACTATTTCTTCTAATGCAGAGATTCTCAACCTTTTTTTTGTCTTGCGCCCGTATTTTTTGTTTAGATTTATAAAAAAAATAATTAATTTGGTAACTTAAATAGTTACTAAATTTAACACTGTCATGGTTAGGTGGGAAAGTCTAACTGCAGGTGTTGGTTGCGCATTCGAATATCATTTGGGGGAGTTTTTTTAACTTATAAAAGGGGCAAACGAGAAGAAGGACCACCTGATGGTAAATAGTTATCTTCGCCCATGGACATCCATTACATTAGAGCCTGGTGTAGTTTTAAATGCGAAACGTTGCGTTTCGTATAACAGAACTAAACGCCGGGCCAGATGGAAAAGTCTAACTGCAGGTGTTGGTTGCGCATTCAAATATCATTTGGGGGAATTTTTATAACTTATAAAGGGGGCAAACGAGCAGAAGGACCACCTGATGGTAAAAAGTTATCTTCGCCCATGGACATCTATTACATTAGAGCCGGCCTTAAGGGTGAATGAGGGACAAGAATGGGTGGGTGGAAATGGGGAAAATATTTCTATTTTTTTTAATTTCAATGATCTGGTGTAGTTTTAAATTCGAAACGTTGCGTTTCGTATGACAGAACTAAACACCGGGCCACATGGAAAGCCTAACTGCAGGTGTAATGATTGCGCATTCGAATACCATTTGGGGATTTTTTTTACTTATAAAAGAGGCAAACAAGCAGAAGTACTACCTAATGGTAAATAGCTATCATCGCCCATGGACATCCACTTCATTAGAGCCCGCCTTGAGGGTGAATGAGGGCAATAATGGGTGGATGGGAATGGGGAGGATATTTCTATTTTTTTTCCAATGGTCTGGTGTAGTTTTAAATTCGAACCGTTGCGTTTCTTATAACAGAACTAAACGCCGGGCCAGATGGGAAAGTCTAACTGCAGGTGTTGGTTGCGCATTCGAATACCATTTGGGGATTTTTTTTACTTATAAAAGAGGTAAACGAGCAGAAGGACCACCTGATGGTAAATAGTTATCTTCGCCCATGGACATCTATTACATTAGAGCCGGCCTTAAGGGTGAATGAGGGACAAGAATGGGTGGGTGGAAATGGGGAGGATATTTCTATTTTTTTTAATTTCAATGATCTGGTGTAGTTTTAAATTCGAAACGTTGCGTTTCGTATGACAGAACTAAACACCGGGCCACATGGAAAGCCTAACTGCAGGTGTAATGATTGCGCATTCGAATACCGTTTGGGGATTTTTTTTTACTTATAAAAGAGGCAAACAAGCAGAAGGACTACCTAATGGTAAATAGATATCTTCGCCCATGGACATCCATTACATTAGAGCCTGCTGTAGTTTTAAATGCGAAACGTTGCGTTTCGTATAACAGAACTAAACGCCGGGCCAGATGGAAAAGTCTAACTGCAGGTGTTGGTTGCGCATTCAAATATCATTTGGGGGAATTTTTATAACTTATAAAGGGGTTAACGAGCAGAAGGACCACCTGATGGTAAATAGTTATCTTCGCCCATGGACATCTATTACATTAGAGCCGGCCTTAAGGGTGAATGAGGGACAAGAATGGGTGGGTGGAAATGGGGAAAATATTTCTATTTTTTTTAATTTCAATGATCTGGTGTAGTTTTAAATTCGAAACGTTGCGTTTCGTACGACAGAACTAAACACCGGGCCACATGGAAAGCCTAACTGCAGGTGTAATGATTGCGCATTCGAATACCATTTGGGGATTTTTTTTTACTTATAAAAGAGGCAAACAAGCAGAAGTACTACCTAATGGTAAATAGCTATCATCGCCCATGGACATCCACTTCATTAGAGCCCGCCTTGAGGGTGAATGAGGGCAATAATGGGTGGATGGGAATGGGGAGGATATTTCTATTTTTTTTCCAATGGTCTGGTGTAGTTTTAAATTCGAACCGTTGCGTTTCTTATAACAGAACTAAACGCCGGGCCAGATGGGAAAGTCTAACTGCAGGTGTTGGTTGCGCATTCGAATACCATTTGGGGATTTTTTTTACTTATAAAAGAGGTAAACGAGCAGAAGGACCACCTGATGGTAAATAGTTATCTTCGCCCATGGACATCTATTACATTAGAGCCGGCCTTAAGGGTGAATGAGGGACAAGAATGGGTGGGTGGAAATGGGGAGGATATTTCTATTTTTTTTAATTTCAATGATCTGGTGTAGTTTTAAATTCGAAACGTTGCGTTTCGTATGACAGAACTAAACACCGGGCCACATGGAAAGCCTAACTGCAGGTGTAATGATTGCGCATTCGAATACCGTTTGGGGATTTTTTTTTACTTATAAAAGAGGCAAACAAGCAGAAGGACTACCTAATGGTAAATAGTTATCTTCGCCCATGGACATCCATTACATTAGAGCCTGCTGTAGTTTTAAATGCGAAACGTAGCGTTTCGTATAACAGAACTAAACGCCGGGCCAGATGGAAAAGTCTAACTGCAGGTGTTGGTTGCGCATTCAAATATCATTTGGGGGAATTTTTATAACTTATAAAAGGGGCAAACGAGCAGAAGGACTACCTAATGGTAAATAGTTATCTTCGCCCATGGACATCCACTTCGTTAGAGCCCGTCTTGAGGGTGAATGAGGGCAATAATGGGAGGATGGTAACGGGAAGGATATTTTTTTTCAATGGTCTGGTGTAGTTTTTAATTCGAATAACAGAACTAAACGCCGGGCCAGATGGGAAAGTCTAACTGCAGGTGTAACGATTGCGCATTCGAATACCATTTGTGGGATTTTGTTTACTTATAAAAGAGGCAAACGAGCAGAAGGACCATCTAGTGGTAAATAGTTATCTTCGCCCATAGACACCCACTTCATTAGAGCCCGCCTTGAGGGTGAATGAGGGCAATAATGGGTGGGTGTAAATGATGAGGTTTTTTTTTTAATTTCAATGGTCTGGTACACCAGACCATTGAAATAAAAAAAAATATATATAGTTTTAAATTCGAAACGTTGCGTTTCGTATAACAGAACTAAAAGCCGCGTCAGATGGGAGAAATGGAAATAATTTAAGTATAATTTCCCACGAATGGGATCGTTTAAACAACCATTCGTTTATAGTTAGACACTATCCCACTGCGCCACGACAGTCTCACGCTGGTCTGATATTATTGGGACTTAATTGAGCTTTACCAGTACTTTGGAGTGGAAAGTTGAGACCAATTTCGCCAACAGATAACAGAAACGCGTGAAATTAATATATATATTTATATTTATTAGGATAATGGTGCTAAAATGGCTGCCCTTGTGACAGATGCAAGGTTGCGACAATAATTTTACGCTGTTATTAGGATTTATAACGTTATTTCTAGATTCTAACGTTTTATATTAATGTTAAGATTATTTCAACAAGAGGCGAATTTGATTTAGCTTTTTTTATAAGGTGCTTCAAGGCCTCTTTATCAGTCCTCCCTAGGAGGTCGCTGCGAGGTTGGGAATCTCTGCCGTAAAGCAACATCGATTAAGTTTATATCTCTAATGTGTTGTTCTCTTTGGACCCGACAATCGGTTATGATATATGATATTATTAACTATTTAGTTTAAGATTTACCTTTGAGTTACATTGCATGTGCAATCGTTAATGCACGTTGTATCGCTCGTCGTATTACTTTAATGTTTTATGTTGTTTCTTTAAAACTGATTAGAGCATAAACGATAAAATCTATGGTGCTATGTAGTTTTCTTTAACGGTGTGCGTAATTTTCTATGTTAGTTTATAATAATTTAATGTTTTGTTTAACATAACGGTATCGACTATTGAGATTGATCTTTTGTTTAGTTAGTGTAAATAGTAGCTTAAGAATGTTAGCGAGTTTCAATCTGGAAGTAAGTCGTGGTTGTAATGTCTGCTGCGAGCATGTTAGAAGTATAAGGTGGGAACCAAATTCTAAACCACTTTACATGACTTCTGACTTTATAGAGTAATATATAACTGGTGTTTCACACATGTTTCCAGCAACACTACCAGTGTTTGTTTGTGTGTCTGTTAGTAATGTGTGTGTACACACAAACACACACTAATATATTTAACATTTACATGTATATAATCATATTTCGTGTCTCTCCTTGTATATAACGTTAGTGAGTGTGACCAAAAAACGGTCCTTAACTTTAAACTTAGTATTTGGGAATTCAAATTTATTTTATATGTTTCATGTTAAACAATTATCCGACGCGCCAGCAAATACTTTGCTCATATTTACTGTATTCGTATAATTGTTATTCAAAATGTATTTGAATTCACCCTAGATTAATCATTATTCAAGTTTATTATTAATACGTATTTCTTAATGATACAAATTTTCGACTTAGAAGTCGTTTCTCATTAAATTAATGTCTATGTATAGGAACGTACATGGTATATGTAGTAGTAGTATATAATAGTAATACATATGTAAATGGATAACACTTCTTGTTTGATCATACATTGTGTTATAGAGAATCTGTTCCGTTGATTGTAAATTATGAACAATCCACACAACGGCTTGAGCACTGCCATGAGGTAAAGATAGTACCGCGTGGTCGCCTTTGTGAATATAGCGGCGACTTCTAGCGTAAGAAGTGAAGTACGAGAGGTGCGGGTTCGAATCTTCTCTTTCATATATATATTATTAACATGTCGTATTTCATATTTTTAAAGTTTAGACCTTAATGTGAACTAAATTTGTATGTTGATTGTCCAATCACTTTGCTCAACACTGCGAGCTGAAATTTTCATGTTGGAATTAATATTAATAAAGCGAATGAGACTGAATTTGAGTATTTTATTTTTCTCATCCTAAACCCTTTTCCTTCGTTTGTTTAATAAAAACATAACATACAGTTATACATAATATATATACCTACCTAATGTAATTAAAGTACCCAACTCATTTTTGTTTGAAAACTTCTGTTTAAAATGCTCATAATAATTAACAAGTAATCTATACACCAAATAAAACTTAAACATATTACCTTTATTGATAAAATTGTGATTTAGAAGTAAGGTAAGTATAGTGCATTGTATGTGTTTTTACTCTACGCGTAATTAGGGAAGAAGCTCTCGGGATGTGCGACGTCGTCGAAGCGGTACGGGATGCGCCCGCGCACCGCCTCGTGATAAGCGCTCTTCATATCCTTCCCGCGGATTTTGTCGTTTGATAATTTTGTTGTCTGTAATCGTTTGTTTTTTTCATTTTATATGTAAAAATAATGGTGATTATATATAACGAATTTTGTTATTAGATTATGAACAATTTATACAGTGTCTGATTGTAATGACTGTGGGTTCGATTCCCACTTGGGAAACAGATTATTATTTTCGTTTCTCCGCTTTGGAGAAATTTAATTTAAAAAAATAACAAAGAGCGGCGTTAAGTACCGCCATATATAATTGATTCTATCATTATTACAAAAAAAAGTAACCTCTACCCGTAATCTCTCGTAGTAGTCCATCGGACGACTCGCCGGGAGAGGTCTTATCATCATCCTGGTCTTATACAACGGAGTATTTGGTCCTTTGAACGATATCCAATATATCGTCTGTCCGTTGTTATCATCCGTTGCAGTTAAATATTTCCCGTTGAGGTTACTTAAATTAGAAAATTTATTATTCTAATAGAAACTTAATAATTTGTAATGTTTAGTAAAAACTCATTTACTAGTGCATAAATTTATTCTCTGCACATGATTGTCTATAAAATTACTTTAAATGTCTCTTTCAAATCTTATAAGGGAAATAATTTAATGATCGCTCTTGAAAATTGAAGATAAATTACGAGAATATCATGAATTTCGTCCTTGTTAGTTAGTAATGTGATAGTTACCTCTTGTCGCATTCTTTATACCACCACGCTCCGCCGTGCTCGTTGGCGCAGGATCCTTCTTTCCACTCATCGTTATCGACATCATGTGTAGAAAACTTTTGGCCGGCATGGTAAGACAAAGAATCGCCTTAACACAGAAAATATAATATATAAATATTTAAAAAAAATATCTTTTAATAAAATATAACGTACATATACTTTACAAAGCAACTTTTAGTTAACTTCAAGTAGGGTCAAAACTCCATTCTCCAATTTTACTGTAGAATTCATGACATCATATGTTGAGTGAAAATGAAAAAAAAATTAAGACAATCGTTCCCCTGAGTAAGAATCGAACCGACAAACAATTGCGTTGAATACGTGACGTGATAGTCTGAGTCAGTTACAGTTTAAAACTAACCAGCGCTGCCGCGAAAGGTTCCAATTGTACTGATACGATATCCTTCATACTCGGGTCCCAGTGTGAATACTGAATACACTCCTGAAGCGTCCTGTCCGTCTTGGCCCTCCATTTCAACTCTTAACTCATACAGCTTTTGATTAGTGAGATAATAAATCTTCTCCAAGCCGAGCCAAAACTCTCCGGCCAAATTACCAAAACCATGTTTGTATTCCGACCAACTTTTAAAAAAATCTTGAGAGCCGTCGAAACGATTTTGTATAACCTGAAATTCAATAAGTGCTTAAAAAACATTTGAATTATTACTTGAATATTTTGAAAATGAAAATTCATTACCGTCCAACCTCCACCTGCAGTGTTGAGGTCACACAGAACGTAAAATGGTTCCATCTCGTCAGGTTTGATTTTATAAATACCAGTTATATTGAATCCTTGTGCTTGAATCTCTTGACAATCATTAGGGTACCGCTCCGAGCGGTCTACACGTCCTGTCCTTCTTAAAATAATTATTTTAAAGACAGAACATTATGGCATTTAATACAAAAATATTATAATAACAATATAAGCATTTTTATATGTAACGTAGTAACGTTATTCACGCACTTATTAAAAATATTTTTTCAGAAAACTTATTAAATGATCGTGGTGTAGTGGGACAGCGTCTGACTGTAAGGACAATGGTTGCGGGTTCGATTCCTACTTGGACGAATTCGCTTTGGTACCTAAAGTAAAGCGCAGCGTCAACGTCGAAGTGTCTTGTCATTAGGGCCCTGACTACCCCCGCGTGCGATCTGGTGAACCTGGCGGGATTGAACATGTTTTCTAAAAAAATTAAATATCTTACTTGCAATCGCACTTTTTAGATTTTTGTTCATGCAGAACCCTTCGGAACTCGCTAACTAGCGAAGTAGGATCCACGACGCCACCCACCATATCAGCTCTGTTCCAGAAAATAATTATAATAAATATTATAAAGCTTCACTTCCAGTATTACATTTTTAATGTACGTATAAAAAATGATGAAAAATAATGATTAGTTAGTTCATTTACCTATTTAAATTACGTGAATGTTGACGATTTTGTACTTCCGAAATGACATTTGCTATAGCGTCTACACTCTTCATTAGGGACTTCATATGAGTTTCTATAAATGATAGTCGATTGTCTAAGTTAACTTCATATTGACAATCCTTGTTGTCCACTGAAAGAAAGATTTTTAAATACATAGTTAAACAAGAATGTTTTAAAGTTAACTGACCAACAGCAGTGAACAATACATTTTTAAAAAAATGATCATGACATCGACATAAACGAACTTCGTACCATTAACATCTGTACCGCGTTGTCGTTGATCATTTTTCAACATAAGCTTAATTTGGCCTAAAGTAAATTTTAAATCATCTAAAACACTAGTAAAATTGATAGATTCCTCATGATTCGGGATCGCCGTGGACATTTCGGTTAGTCGTTTAAGTATTGCGTTTGATTTTTCATGTAACTCTACATCAAGTCTCGTTAGTCGGAAATCAATGTTTTCAATCTTTCTCAAATACTTTTCGTTTGCAGTAATAGAGTCCATAAGCTTGTCTAAGACTATTTCATTGTCAGACACTGTCGTAGCTAGAACAGAATTTCTAGTGTAATTTTTCCCCCTGTTCGGGGCCACCACCGCATCACTTAATTCTGTCTCGTATTCGTTTTTCCACAAATTATCATTTGAATCTAAGTGTTCGTATTTTGTTTTTGCAGGTTTCACTCGATTATCCCCGTATAAGATATTGAACACAAGAACATACAAAAAAATATTAACGTTTGAAATCATTTTTTGATGCGACAAATGAAAAAGATGAAAAGCAACTGGTGAAAGTATTGATACTCGATCTGCAGTAACAATAACTGCATTTGTGTCAGTAACTAAATAATAACAAACGATTCATGTCGTACATACCTACTTCATGAACTTCATTCTTTAGCGATGATTTTTCTCACGATTGTTTACGTATTTGATATCAATATAATATTCGTATTTGCAGGCATTGTTTGCAAACAAATCATTACCTTAAATAGCTACTACTATCATTTATAGTTTTATTATGTGGAAGACGTCTTTGCGTGTATGTCAATCAAATAGTTTAGTGGCCAATCAATTCAACTTAAGTTATTAAAAGCATTCTGCCTGCCGACCTTTACTGTAGGTGCTTTACATTTATAATATATTTAGAAAAAATATACATTAATTGAATTTTAAATAGGATACTTGGGTCGCTAGTTACATGCCCTGCTCCAAGGTTGTTTCCCTGCAATTCCATGGCCCCATGAATCCAGGGACAGCTAATGAATTTGTTCTCACATAGTATTTGGTAAAAAGTTTGTCTCATCAATGTGACCGGAAAATCATTGCTCGACAGCTCGTAACTATCTTGTGTAATATCAAAATTACAACCTCACCCTTACCTTAACATAACGGAGTTAGCTAGAAGATTGTATTAACAAACACTTGTTGTTAACACTGCGTATTTTATAAAAATAAAACAGCTTCACGCTTTTTTCACAAAGTACATTGGTGTTGAGTGGCGGATTCTTCGGAGTGGGACTCGAACCCACAACCAATCGTGTTTCCCATCATGCACTGTCCTACAGCACCGCGATGGCCTCTCCTTACTTAGTAAGTTACTTAGTAACTTAATTTATAACAATCAGAAAATTAATTACACCTACCATATGAGACGTAAGTATTCTTAATAAACAAGCTCACCCCGTAAGTTTGGACTGTCCTCCATCTGGTGTGAAATTAACCGTTTAACCTTATCTAGATCATTCTTTAGACTTTGTAAAGCATTTTGTAATATTTCTAAGGGAGAAGTTTTAACTAGTGTTAACATTTCAGTGACATACTTCAAAATAACGTTGGATCGTTCTAAAAACACTGCGTCTAAGTGACTTAGCTTAGCTTCGACCGTCTCTATCATCTTTAAATATTTCTCACTGGCCATCATAGTATCTACAAACTTTTCGACAGCTATTTCTGCTTTTATAGTGTGCCCCGTGGTAGTGGGAACCACGCTATGGTTATATTTATGGACGTCATAGTCACTTTCTACATCGTCTTCGGTATTTTTTCCACGATCCGATTGAAATTCCCGCCTTGTGCAGTAAACACCGTAAAAATACAGGAGAAGGACCGCTTTCCTCCACATTCTTAGTCTTTAACGTCTACAAGTCCACACACCAAGCAATAAAATGGTCACAAGCTGAAGTTGAAAGTTAAGGCATACTAATTTTTTAAACAACGTCTTCTAAAGTTTCCATTGTTATTGCCCACTGTCCAAATATCGATACGTTTCTTTAATATAAACTATTATGAAATGAATGAAACTGCACGATCACAATACAGATGACTCCATGTAGTTACTTATAACATTTATATATTTTAGAGGTTTATTTATATTAATAAATTTGCAATGAAATTTCAACATATTTAAGTAAATATGGTTATAATCTAGTACAAACGCATTGCAAGCTCTTTTGTTATGTGACCTCTATAGAGAATGTCTAACCTTAAATTAATAAGACATTATCGTGGAAATCCTCAATTATTAAATAAGCCCCAGAAGTATCTTGAAATTTATTCAACCTAAAGACCAAGAGTAACTAAAAGTAACTAGCGACCTGCCCGCGGCTACAAACGCATAACAAATTCTCGCCTTATACCTAAGGTTAGTTTTTAAAAAAAAAGTATTTTCGTCATCCACTGTTTTTTTGAGAAAGTTCATCGCAATCGGTAAAGTGGTTTAGATTTTTAATCATTGTTTTAGTGTTATTTCACACTTAGGAAAATTGAAAAAGGCATTTAAAAACGTATAAAAATTTGAACGCAGCGGGTTTCGAACCCGCGCCTCGTCAATACCGTCCAGGCGCCCTCACCATTGAGCCATGCGTTCTACTACCAGCTGCGTCGGAATTCTTATACGCCTTATTACAACTTAAGATGTTAACAACAAAAATATTGACATTAAAAAGAATTTCACATTTATAACAGTAATATAGACCAAATTACACACATAGGTACCTATAGGTAATATTATGTACGACGTACGTAGGTACGTGACTACAAAAAAATGCTTTTCTTTTTTCAGTACTTAATTTCTAATTATTATTCAGAAATAATTAACGATGTAACTTAACGGTTCTAATAAAATTGTTATCAATAGTGTTATCAACACACGAACAATTTAAAATTCAACAAAATATAAAACAACTGCAACGAAAATAAAAAAATCAAATTAGTTTATAGTGTATGTCTATTTATTTTTAAAGATAAACGAAGCCTCTTTGTGTACCTTATCTTGATATATCATTATAAATATTTTTTTTAGATTAATTTGATACTTTTAATGTCTTAGACCCCGTGGATGATTTCTTTTTCTATGTCTCGTCTCCGGTGGGGTAAAGAGTATTCAGTTCATGCTAAAATGCAAGCATTTCGTGGCTAATAAAGAAGTTGTTGGTCACAAAGGCACCCTTGCAGAAATCGAACTTAGAAATGCGATCATCAAGCAAGCAGGGGGATGGATAGAATACGATGACTGTATACATTTATAAATACATACATCCTAAATTATTATTTAGGGTTCTGTTTATTAACAGAATAATTTTTTCTTAAATACTCTCAAGGGTTGTAAATTTAAGTAGCGAATCCCAGTGTATTCACGTTTTACTGTGTAACTGCGAAAAATGGAAATGAAAAACCTTTCTCCAAAAACATATCTTTTTACTAATTAAGACTTTCCTTATTTATTCATCATTATTCGTTCTCTTTTTAATCATTCTAAACGTATAATAGACAAGATAGCTGCCAAATATTTTTGCATTAGATTTAGTTGATTCTTGACTATCAAATATTATATTATTATTAGAGTAGTAATGTGTGTAATATTTTATTTTTACGTTTAAGTACCTATAATACGAGTTTTAGTATTGGTACTTAAATAAAATACTGATAAATGAGTGGTTTTTGTGTCGTATTACTTTTAACACGAAATCATAAAGAAACCAGCCTAAAATTATTTATTAGCCGTCTAGGTAAAGGTATCAAATTCTTGTTATGAAAATATTATGTTGACCCAAGAGCAAGAAATTTGCCAATTTACAAAAAATCTAATAACACGAAGTACATCAAAATAGAAAGGTTTTTCCTTTTATAGTTACAGGTGAAGTTAATGCATAGAAAAAAATATGTAAGAAATGTGTATATTATGCCGCTGACGCCCGCGGCCCGCGGCCCGGCTACGTTAATACGATAACTGATTGTATGTTAATGTAAATAACAAAATGATAATGGATTGCTGTTGTAAGCACTGACTATCGACTGAGCTCACTATTTTCGCTCAGTATGAAGTTGTATTTGATATGAAGTGGTTATATAACTCTTACTAGAGACAGTCGATAAGTTACTCTTTTTAACTTGTCAACTATTAAGTTTTGAATCAAAATGTTCAAAGTGCGTCAAATTTTGTTTGAAATTAATGAATATTTGTAAGTGGATCATTATATTTATTATGTTATATCCAATTTTTGCAGGGTCTAGTAGGGCTAGTGACAGGAGGAGCGTCTGGTTTGGGCAAAGCTACGGTGGAACAGTTGGTGAAGCAGGGCGGCTCTGTGATCATATGCGATCTGCCCAGCAGCAACGGCCACGAAACTGCGAAGCAATTGGGACAAAACGTCGCTTTTGTACCTACTGATGTAAGGGTTATGCGAATTTAATCATATATTATATGAAATAGTATCCCAGTATTTCTGAATATTCTTAAGGATTTAATTTATTTAAACTTATACATATGTGTAGGTACTAAAAATTTTATAATAAATTATTTTCATAAAAGATCAAAGTTCAAATTTGCTTTTATAGTATTTCTAAGGTTAACTTTACGTAATGTTTTTTTTTTGTTATTAAGAAACAATTATGAGCACGCAACTGTAATATTTAAATCGTCAGCAATATAATATGTGAAAAGGCGAATTACTATTTACTTAAATTACCCTTTTAAATGTTAATTACTATAACGCCTCTACTGCTGGCGCTGGCGGAGCAAGGTAAAGATGGTCGAAGGGAAAACTAATCTTAATATTTAAGACAATGGGCCCCTGGTTCGTGTGTTAATACATCAATTCGTTAGTTTTGTTATTATGCAAAAAATGAGCAATTTATTTGATACTATTTTTACCATCTTAATTATCAAACATCAATTACACTTGTCACTATGCGAATTATGTAAATCGACTCAAGAACAAGCATTTATTTTTTCGAATTAGAAATATTCTAGACACGTTTTTGTTGGTAATATTTTAAATAATTATGAATGTAATTTAAACATAAATAGATAAAGGAATATATTTAATCAACTTATTTATTAGCAAAATTATACGGTAGATGATTTGTTTACTAGAATTCTTATAATGAATAGGTTTTACCTTACCAATAAAACCTACATTGTGCATTGAGCCTTGTCCGGGCAAATGGTGGTGGTGACATAAATAGTAGATACTGTCAATCTATTAAGAGTATAGAGTTGCAAGCTTAGTTTTATTTTTCGTTTTCGTTTCGACTGAGTTACCTTTCATAAGTGTCTTTACAACGCGAAATATAGTCATGAGACAAAGGGCGCCCCTACCTGATGGTGGTGGGGAATGGAACACAGGAAGTAGTCAAATTACATCTAAATTCATTATTCGTGCATGTAAAATGGAGGGAAAAGGTATTCCCAGCCATAAAAAAGGGACTTTTCAACGATAGCTTTCTCACTAGTTGCCGGGACAAGGCGAGGATAGCACAATACATAGTTTAAGGAGGACCAGGATTGATATAAGGAAAATTCGCATCGATTTTACTATAGTTTTGATTTGTCTAACGATTTATTGTATATTTTTGTATATTTTTATCAAGTACATCAAGTCTGTGATTATTCTATATAAATTTAAAATTAGCTTCAAATTTGAGCATATGGCGGCCGAAAAGCAGTCAAATCACGGATTTTTTTATTTATTATGTTATGTTTTTATTACCTTCCCTAAATTCAGCCATGAAAAATCTGTAATTCATTAAAAAAGTGACTATCTCTTATTTTCTTAAAGAATAGTTATTTTTGTCTCAGGATACACAAAGTAGGTACGACATGTATTACAAAATATATGATATCGAAAATTTAAACTATACCTACTTTAGAATATCAATTTCTCTGCAGAGATGTTAACGGCAAAAAAGTTTCTAAAAATATCTTTTTTTAACATATTTACATTACCAGGTAGTGTCAGAACAAGACGTAAAAAAAGCTTTGCAAGCAGCAGTGGATAAGTTTGGACGTTTGGATGTTGCAGTCAATTGTGCTGGCATAGGAATAGCGTCGAGGACATATAATTTTAAGAAAAACCAGCCATTTGATTTGAAGATTTTCCAGAAAGTGATTGAGGTTAGTAAGAAGTTTCTAGATGTGTGCTGCTCTTTTTAATAATTACTTGTATTCACAAAACTAAAATGAAACTTATTTAATTACAGCATAATAGACAAAAAAGTTAATATAAAAAGTATTGTAAAAACCATAAGTTTGCTTCTAAGCTTTTTGCAGAATATAAAAAAGAAGTACATCATTGATTATGTAATTATTTTCGGATTCGGATTTCGAACTTGCAGTATACATTTATTTTGTTAAATATTGGTTGAGGAATAGGTAGAATTGAAGTTGTATTATAAATTCTTTAGTTACATTGTATTAAAATTATATTACCATAATAATACGAATTATTATGTGTATATTTTAAAAGTAGCTACCTATTGAAAAACTAGATCTTTATTTCAGAAAAACAAATTACCCCATAGTTATTTTACATATTGTCTAAAACTTTAAATCGGTTTATTGGACAAGATATTATATACTCGTATGTACATAACATAGGTATCTGTAACATGAATACTCATAATAAATATATATAATTTTAATATTTTTAGGTTAACTTATTAGGGACATTTAATGTAATTCGCTTAGCAGCTGGCTTAATTGGTAAAAATGCTGCTGACGCTGATGGCCAGCGTGGAGTTATCATCAACACTGCAAGCATAGCAGCATATGACGGCCAGGTATGTTTTTTATTAAATGAACTATATTTCAAAGTAATTTAAATTGATAGGGTTTAATTATAGCTCGGCAATAAAAAAACCAATTACATGCAAATATTCTGTGATATAAATACAATTAATTTTGCATAATTATAAAGTAGATAAATGCAGTATTTCCTGTAAATACAGTAAATACAAAATATCGAAATACTTAACGAAATTCATTTCTTGCAAGGAAATTCGAAAAAATAACAATAAAATTCAAACTATTTTTCTTGAACAGATTGGTCAAGCCGCTTACTCTGCATCTAAAGCAGGCGTTGTAGGCATGACGCTGCCCATTGCTAGAGACCTCTCCAGACAGGGTATCAGAGTTGTCACCATTGCACCCGGTATGCACATTTTAGCCTCTTTTTTAATATATTTTGTTAGAAACACACAGTTCTATAAGTGTATAATAAAGTCGTTGAGGTCTTACTTTATTGACGATCTTATATTTATTGTTTTCTAAATGTCTAGTTTACCATATAGGTACCTACTTCAAAAACATACATTTAAATATTAGCCAATTTATATAGTATACATAAAAACTATATGCTATATATAGTATACATAAAAACAAAATTATGAAGTATAATTTACGTTAATTATTCAATTCCTTTAAAAGTATTTAAAGTTTATTGCATAATCATATTACATTTTAACTTGTAATTTAAATTGAGATAATTCTTTTGTATTGACAGACAACTAAGCGACATCAAATTATGACAGTAACATTTTAGCCAGCTTAAAGATTAATTATTAACATTATTGTTCCAAAACTGCAGGACTATTTCGGACGCCGCTTTTACAACAATTACCAGAATCGGCGATCAGGGAATTGGAGGCGAGTGTGCCTTTCCCATCACGTCTCGGAGCCCCACACGAGTTCGCGGCGTTGGTTCAAGCAATTATACAGAACCCTATGATAAACGGTGAAACTATAAGAATCGACGGTAGCTTACGAATGCAACCATAAGTACTTTGTCAAAATAATACAATTTTAAAATTAAAACACTTTTATATAAGATGTATTTGTAATTTCTAACCCTATGTGCGTACCTATACATTCTACTATGTGTAATTGTATGCGATCTATGAAGTCATGAACTGGGAGAGTAACTTCACTTGTCTTATTTGTTATAGGTATGGGGTCAACAAATAATACACACCGGTCTTACTAGACAGGTCTGAATTATACTTTTAGGAACTACCAGTTCCTAAGATGTGGTAAAGAATTTGCCAAACAATATGTTAAAATGTTATGAAATTTTAGCCCTTTAGATTGAAGTATTATCAATAACTGTTAATGTATATGTACCGTAAAAATATTTTAAGCCATTAAACCTTCCGTATATAGTTAATTACGGAAATTCTAGACGTCACATTACTTACTATTTTTATAATAGGAATATTTAAGACAGCTGTAGGGTAAACATAACGTACTGAAATAATAATTGCACTACTGTAAAATATAAATAACTTAAGCATGCCGACTTACGGAAGTGACTTCTGCAAATATAATTTTAATTTTATACTTAATATTTTGTATAAAGACTTGCTTAGTGAAACGTGCTGCAAACGCGCATCTGTAGCAATGGTGTAGCGTGCCTTGGCCGGGCCCCGTGTAAAAAATTGTTTGGGGGCCCTTATATGGGGGTAAAGATTTATCACAAAAGAAAAAACATTATGAAAAGAAATATTTATTTATCATAACATAATTTAACCATTTTACAAATAGAATAAATAAAATAAGAAGTTTTTATTTTTTTTTCCTTACACACTGGAAGCCCCTGTAGCCCGGAGGCCCCGTGTAATGGATACGGCAGATACGGCGGTAGCTACGCCCG
Organism: Dryas iulia moderata; assembly: GCA_019049465.1. NCBI lineage: Eukaryota > Metazoa > Arthropoda > Insecta > Lepidoptera > Nymphalidae > Dryas > Dryas iulia. The sequence continues at coordinate 5,455,283 of CM032415.1, read as the reverse complement.
TGATCTGTAGCAATGTATGTACACGTTTGCAACGATATAAAAAAATCATGTGTAAAGCAACAACAAGGTGACTTCAGTTTTAAGTTTATTAAGCATCTTGATTGCGATAACGCGCGTCTACACCGCTTAAATAAACGTCAGTCTAAACTTATTCTGAAAACGTTGAAATCACATAAAAGATTGGCATCTACAATATAAGAGAACGGAAACCTAAAAATGTTGCCTTACCTGTTCTGCAGTCTATAACAAACCTTGTTCGTTCATGCAAGCGAAGCCGCGATCGGTTCTCTAGTTGTTATTAAAATTTGAAGTTATGCCTTTACAATATGAATGAACTAATGAATAATGATCACGTATATGTGAAACATAAAATAAAAAAATATAAAAGAAAAAGTCAAATTATACATTAATTACGCAACTGTCGATAATTCTTAACTCTGGTAAAAATCGAATGAAAACACAACAGAATAATTGATGCTTACAAAACATTTATTTGGTTACCAACTCCACTATATATGCATTAAATTACTAAGTCATAATTCATATTATTATTCACCTTTTTTTATTTACATTTAATGATATTTTAGGTAGCATTTGAGCAAGTTGTAAAAAAGTCAAGTCTTCGCAAGTTGAGATTAATAAGTTTGTATATTGCATTCTATTGTGCCATGTTATTAAAATAATTGAGTTAATGTCTAATGTATTATAATTTGAAAACTTATCTAGATACTACATAAAATAAATTATTGTAATAACAAGATATAGTTACTTCTTTTATATATTTTTTCCGATTATTTTGATAGGGATATTTAATGTAATCCGCAGTTACAAACACTACCGCAGTTTAATGTTAACTTCAATTGTTCAACCGGGAATATACCTAACTATTTCCCATTACGGATAGTCCAGTGCTGGGTATAATTTAATAGCAATCAACAAATGACCATTTCTTTGTCTCACATTTAAATTAAATCATCTTCAATTATAGTATAAAAATTAACAACAAATTAATTTTCAGCTAATTGTGATTTTTATGTGATTTCCCCACAGATAAATATTGAATTGTTAATATTTAATTGCAATTAAATTTTGCCCAACACTGCCATAGTCATACCGGTGATTGGACTAACAAGTAACTTGTTAATTCATAGATAGTTCACAGATAATATAATAGATGTCGCTACACTATGCATCGTACTAAAAACACGGTACAAGATACAAAAACAGCATTTTTTACATTTTTTGTCTACCTGTCTGTCTAGCTAGATGTCTAGCTAAATGTCCCGGCTAGCTCACCGATAAATAGCTGAGGTAATAAGTCGTAGATTAGGTTACTTTTATTTTAGAATTAAAATTGTTTTGTTAAATTTCACAAGGACGAAGTCGTGGGCAAGTCTAGTATAATATAATATGAAATTGAAGTAGTAAGCATGTTTTATTACCTTTCAGTAGTAAAGTTATAATAATCCGTCTAATATCAAGTTATGAATAAGTAAATAAATAAATATCTAGGAAATGAGTTATATTTATATTGCAACACAATCAAAAAATGAAAATTAATTAAAAACTTTATTACGGATTTACATAAGATAACAAACAATACATGCAAAATAAGAATAAAAAATAAATTTAAGTAAAAAAACTGATAAATATAAAAATTAAAACAATACAAAGAATGGTGTTCTGCAACTGAGTTGACCCTTTTGCTCATTTAAAATATAAAGAAAGATAAATAATAAAAAGCATAAAATAAAAATACGATAGGGACAAGAAGAAAAGTTACGTAGAAATTTTTGATTTATTCGAGAAAGAAATCTACAAAATCTGTTCTGTTAAAAATTGTGATTCAAATATAGTAGACATGCGCAAAACAGTGCGCCATGAGGTGCTGTAATATGGCATTACATTTCGTGCCGCGTGATATTACATTTTTGCATTACTTTAAACATCACGCGTAAGGTCGCGTAATGACATTACACTACTAACACACATGGCAGCGCGTGATGTGATATTACTGAGATACTGATGACATGTAATATGAAATGTAATAAGTAATACGGCATGCCCATCGCACCGCTATTTGTACAATGAACTAAAGTTGATTGAACAGTAGCCAACTCATGATTTTTCGAAATGTCGTATGATTTTACCACTATTTCAAACATTACACGCTATTACACGTAATGCCATACACTACTATCACTCCTGCGTTATTGATATTTATATTAAAATCTAAACAGTAAAACAGTGTTTTACTTTTATATTATTAAAAAATAACTACTTTTGATACCAATTCTGAATTTTGTATAGGTATCGTAATATAGGTTTCATAGTACGGTAACAGTCGCAACAACATAAACTATACCGCGAGTATTTGTAGCTATCTCATGATTTTGCAAAAAATTATAAAAATTGCATTCGGCGAAATAAATAAACTAATTATTATCATTTGTCTGAGCGCTTTCTTGCTTCGCACTCTAAGAAATGTGCGTGCACAAATATAAACCTTATGTGTATGGTAATACAGTTCTAAATAAGTATTAAGCCACTCTCGTGAGCGAAGTGCAGTGTAATGTGTGATGTTTAGTTCAGCCGTGTGATGTGTAGTGTTACAGGACGCGGTCGAGTGATATTACATGTAATACATCACTCGCATTACTTACACATGTCTATTGTATAATACAAATAGCCCCTAAGGATGTCCCACGCCACTTCAATAGGATGTTTATTGAAAATCGATGGAATATATATTAAACATATCGTGGTCATGGCTTATCAGTTTATATAATTTTGATTTTACCATTGATGAACAGTATATTTCTTTCTCATACATTAAAGGATCTATGACGTAGATTTGATGAAGGTGCTCATTCAACCTGCTGCGGTAAAAAACACTGTTTACTATTATAAGAATGTTGTGGACGTTGGGGATCAATTGATGTGTAATTATTGCTCATCATTTCCACTATTCATGTTATTATGATAATCACCAGTTATCATTCCGGCTATAATAATAGTATTGAAATTGGTACGAAACCAAATTCTCGACCTCTATGAACTATGGCGACTAGTTTCCCTTTTGAATCTGTTATCCCAAACGATCCGAAATGTATGTACCTATATCTTCCTGAAAAAGAATATGTACAAAATAAGCAAATATAGACGAAAGTCTATATTTGCATATTATGCAATGCATATTCATTCCTTTCAGTCGGATATTTTTTGTTATCATTTTTTTTTATATTTGAGATATTTTCCACTTAAAACTGGAAATTAAAAAAAATTAAAGCTTAAGTTTTCCTTTGATTAAAAAGTTTGTCCTTTTATATTTTTAGTAGCGGCAACGTTGGTAATTGCTTTTTCGTTAAGAGGAAATCATGTACGTGCCTTTTAAGTGCTGCAGAGAGTAATTGTGACATTATTCCATACAAATTTATTTTATCGCAAAAATGTTTAGAACTACCACTTAAATGTCATTTGCTAAGCATGGGGTGAGGCATCATAGGATGGTAACACTGATCGATCGCCTTCTACGTGTACAAGCCTTATACGCAGGTTTCTGCTTGTTGCCAGTACAAAGTTTTGATTTTTAACACTGCAGGGGTAGGTAGGTCGAACGTTGAGTAAGTATTTTGGACTTATTACCACCAGAAACCACTATCAAACCATTGGAGGTGAGTCTGCTTTTCCATCGTGTCTCAGAACTTTCCACAAGTTTGTAGTATTAGTTTAAAGAATTACACAGTACCCTATGTTTAACTGTGAAACTAAACGCCTAGACGGATTCTTACGAGCATAATCGTAGGTGGGTAAAAATAAAAAAAAAATTGTTTTTAAATTTAAACCTTTTCATATAAAAACTTTTTGTAATTAATATTCTTATTTTATAACAAATATACGTTTTACATCATTGGATGACATTGAGGTTTAACATATAGTTTAATATATTAATAATAACTAACTGATCAATTAATTCTCTTTCACTGTCATATAAAATGATATTTACATTTTCTATGCAGTAGTATTATTATTTATTATTCGGATTACAACAATAATTAAAGACAAGCGCATTATTAATAAAATATAGCAAAGTATTAGTATGTATCAATTAAAAATAAATATCTAGACACAATTTTTACTTCTTACAATAAATGATATATTTTTTTCAGGAAATAACAAAAACACAGCAGTGTAAACGAAAATATTATTTATTTCTACAATAACGGTCGGCAGCGCGAGCTGGCGCCACCGGCGCGTGGGTGCGTCTCACAATATTTATTAATCACGATGAAAATAAATATACTGACGATGCACGAGTGGTATCTCACATCGCCATATACATGTGTCTAAGTGGACTTCTAAAAATAGATCATTGTCGTGTTCACAGTTAAACAGTTCATGATGTTGTAAACTAAATGGGCATTAAATATAAATGTAAGTTACACCGACAACAATAACTATATTTTTAAATGTACAAAAGACAATATGTGAGGTAATGACACGGTACAACGTTAAGATTTAACCTTTGCTCCGGTATTAACTGAACCACTGTTACAAGTAAGTACTCAGTTCTTATTCTATGCACTTTAGCCTACGTGCAAAAACAATGATATAAAATTAAGAAAAAATTGTACAGTTATTTACAAAAAGGAGTCGCATGCGTCTGTTACAAAGTGATGTCTCGAGTGATGCATATAACATGCCGGCCGACGTGTTCGCAGTGTGTGCCGTGTTCGCGCCATCTGCGTTCAGTTAATAGAGGAGCAGATACACATAAACTTTTGAGGCTAACTTCATGTGGGGTCCTTATGTAAGTATGTACTATAAACGTATAATAATTATAAGAGGTCACTGGACCGAGATGCGAGGGACGCGTTCCGATTGCTTGCTTCCATGTCCGGCGCTGCTGCCTTCACGTGTGTACTCTGTAGTCGTCATTGCATTGATACTATACCAGCCCCATATCATTAGATTCAACAATAACCATTAGAGATGAATGAAAACTGTTAACCTCGCCCTATCTATATGTACAGTTACTTAATAAAATACAACTAACACGGCTCGCGAAATAAAGTTAGGTGCAACAGAAATAATCGCTTAGGTACTTAAGATTTATAACTAACACGAACGCTCAGGCCCGGGCCTGTCGATCCGCGCAAATTCACGTCCTCACATTAACTTAAACCGATAGAATACTATACACAGACTAAATAAACGACATCGACTGAGATTAAATCTAACTTATCGTTAATGAACAACAAAGTGGTTAACTTACGAGTAGTAACGCGTGCGGGGCGCAGCAGCAGGCGTCTGCCGCGTTACTGTCTGTTACCTGGAATGTGTGTGACGCGAACAATCCCATGCGGCCGCCGGTACTCTACCACTTCCGAATACTTATCGCTTTACTTCATAAATATAGATACATGTATATTTAGATTATCTAAATGACCGCTAAAATTTATTCTGTATGTTACAACCTAATCTTAAAATTATACGGTTTAAACATTATAAGCATACATATTATAACGATTTTAATAAATAGTATTAACTTGTGTTAATTTATTAAAAAAAAAAAAAACAAGCGCGTGACACAAAGTAGCGATCGGACAGGTGATCGAACGTCAATGAACACTGGCACCTTACAACATTGTTATTGTCTACGTTTTAAAATAAATTATATGGAAAAGTAACACAAATCGACGTAAAACAGAAGCGTTGTATGCGATGAGTCTGGAGGAGACCGTGGCTACAAACCCTGTATAAATCACTTAACTAATGGCACACGACTTAATTTTTTATCACCACTGGTGTGTCAAATGAATACATTTCGTTCGATTTATAACGCTTACTCGTAAAGACAAAAATATTATGCAATTGTTTTCTTTTTAAAGATTATTTAATAAAATGGTCACATATTTATAAATTAACATAAAACTTGTATATCGCGTCATACATATACATATTTCATATATACAAACTATATTGACAACTAATCATAGTATAAAATTCCTTTTTCAATTATTGATACATAAAATAATACATAATAATAACAAATTTAATTGAATTGATTGAATAAAATATGTACAATAAAAAATAATACTGTAAAAATAATTTTCTTTAAAAAGTGATTGTTAAAAACGTAATTATAAATACTGGATGCAATGGTAACGTCAATGGTAATGTGGATACACAACTAATATAAGCCGATTTGCGTGTATATAGTATATATATGTAATATATAATATATATAATGTAGTTTACACGGTTGCTAAGTAAACGTTACTTACACACAATAAACAGAAACACTCGCAGATTACTAATATTATTAATAAAATTTTAGCGTAGGAAAAGCCAAATTTAAAGCGGACATGGACAATTTGAAGTTACTTTAAAATTGGTCACAATCTCTGTCGATCTGTACCTAAAGTACGGACAAGTAAACCCACACAGCCTAAATGTACCTAACTATGTCATACCATCACAGATCAGCTTTGCATTCGATAAAGCGTCTAAAGCTCGTGAAGCTGCGTGCGTTGTCTGTCCGTCTGAAACCTACTCGGAGATTACATTTTTGTTCACTTTCTACATACATATACATATATATAATCTTTATAATATATAACCGTACACGAATCGTGTCCGATCTCTAATATTCTAACTTAAAATTACAAAAAAGAACCGCAGCTTCACATTTACAATTAACAAGTCAAGACGATATCAAGACGCACACGCGGGGTTTCCATAGTACGTGAAGAAACGAGGATCAGCCATGAAGTATGGGATACGAAATTCGCGACATCGGTAACTAACTGACGAAGGTCACGCTCACGGGTGTGACGAACAAACAAACATAATATGCTGTGCCAACGAATTGTAATATACTAAAACATCCGATACAGATACCATCACCATGTTTCGAGGAACTTTAATAGAGTTTCAATGTATTTATATACTTTACACTATACACCAGGAGCAGGTAGTATACCGGTAGATCGAATCCACGCACAGCGTTAATGAAGTCGCGACGTTAACAATAGTTATCACTGGACGGCTTTAGAGATATACTCGTACGATGGTGCCTCTGTTTACAATTCGAACACACGAATACACGACTACACTAGTCGCTGCGGCCGACTTCACATTCGCACTTGGTGCAGTGATACTATAATAATTAAAATTTAAGAAGGACAATAATATATATAATGTATATATATAACAGTTGCTAACGTACCTATCGTACCTCAGTACCCAGACGAGGCGCGCCCTCTCTCCGCCTCACCACGTCCCTATCCTACGACTGGCGCTTATATATTATAAAAATAAAACGTTTTCAAATTAAATTTGCAACGCATATGTACGCGGGTATCACACAACGACAACACTATATCATAATATTATTTTAATACAATATGTATAACCATTTCCACATTAAAAGTTGATCAATATAATTGAATACGTACACTACTATATTTATATTAGAAAAATACGAAATAATGTACTTTCAGTTAACATATTATATATGTTAATAAAGAATATCATTTATAAAAATACATCGTCCATTCCGGCCATTGACCTGTAGACGCTAGTACCCATATTTTTTAAAAATCTATGATTTTTAAGGCTTCTTGCACGTATTTGAGAAATATTTTACATAATTACAATATAAGTAGCATAAATCACTGTTACCTTCTATTTGTCATATTTACACAGATTTCATTAATAATTATTTGTACTGGTACGGCCGATAAAATCAATAAAGACAATTTCAATAACATTTAGATAAACATCTTAATGGAAAAACTGTAAAATTTTAAAGCGACTCCCGTCGTCATTTGAACCTTACGTTATAGTGATATACATAGAGAATTTAAATTTTCAAATGTTAACTTGAATAAATTCTTAAAATACTTCAGCCCGATAACTACGAACATGTCTCGCGGAGAGACTTAAACTAAACCGTGTACAGCTAACAATAAGTAAAGTGAAGGCGAAGGCGCCCCGCACCCGGCGTTGTACTCCGCCCTCGTGCGGCGCGTCCCCGCTTACAAACAACAATGCGAATTAATCTATACTTTTATATATAACATGATCATCTCCTCTTACAATAAACGGGTCATCAAATTTCTTCGTTAAAATCACAGACGCTTTTCTAAAATATGTATTGTAACATTTTCCATCGCTCCACACATCAGAGTAAAGACAATCTACTTTATCTAACATAGGTAGGTACTTATTTAAGTTTTGATTATACACCGTATATAATAGACTGCTCAATAAATTAATGGTAGCTACACGAGAGGTGTCAACAGTATGTTACAGAGATTATGCAGATAGACGCACATACGTATATCTGTATTGGGACTAGGCGCTCGGCGCAAAATAACTTATTACCTTTAATCACACACCAAATTAATATCTAAGCCTAAAATAATAATAAGTAATATTTCATGTTAAACAGTGTGGTGTCGGGGCGCTGGGCGCTGCTGCGATGTTCCAATCATTGTTCACTGGCGTTTCAGGACCTGCAACGAACGGTCTGCTGTTAGTTATTATATAATAATATTTTATTAATATTTCGAACACACCATATACCTGTACAGTATAGACTATATATAGACTATAGATGTACAGACAACCAAGTCAGTACAATGAGGTATGAAGTTACAAAAACCATCACCTGTTTATCTCAGTGCAATACTAATCTTATGTAAACGTTAGTCAATGTGAATTGTGAGAGATAATGGACGTGTACAGCAGAATATATTTTACAACATATTAAACAAAAGCTAACTTATGAAAATAAAAGCTATGTCATTTACTGATAACAAAATTTTACTAAAAATTAAATATTAAATATTTAATTTCATAGAATACAAAATATATATACAAAATGAACGTGACTATTAGTAATTAAACAAGTTATCTGAACTATATTCGACAACTATGTGTCGTTAAACTTTATGACATGTCGGTAACTAGGGTATCTCTACATGTACATACATACATATATATATACAGTGTCTTTTATAGTGCAAAACTAAACGATTAAGCCGCAAGGACGCCTTCAATTAAAATATATATATAAGTTAGGTGCCATATTATTATACTGTGCATAATTTTGCCAGTGAGTGTGCCGGTAACAATGTGCATCAGAGCCAGTGCTAGAATGAGCTTACATATCTCAAACATAGAAATGCTTACTCCTCTCTATATGGGCGAATGCGGCTCAATCGTGTCGTTTGGCAGGAATCCGCACCTGACACATAAAGGGCATATGTCTTCAACTGTTTTAACTATACCATATGTTAAAATATCTATAATCCGTACACTAGAGTGAAATTCCTGTTTATTTGTAATATATTTTTTAAAAATAATATGATATATATATATAAAATCTGACTTCATTTGTGTTGATATGACTAGCTAAAGTGCACATTGATTCAATATATGTTATTATAATAGGACAGTCATTGTGCATGTGTCATTTAAAAAATTAACCATCAACCCGAACGGTTATAATTCCAAGAACAATATCGATAGACTAATAATTTTAGTAAGTTGAATTTATATTAAAATAGCAATGTATTTTTTATGTCGAAACATAAAAATTACATTTTTAGTAAAGCAAACATAATATATTTAAATAATTCATGGATACTGGATTAATACAGTTTTTTATATATTTGTGCATAAATTACTCTTTAGCATTAGTGTTTTTATTAACAAAAAAGTTTTTTAAAAGATTGATATCTATAACAATATATTATTACAATCCTAAGTATCAATAAACGGAAATGTATTAGAAAACAGAGACGAAAAAGGTTTCGGATCCTCAGTATTCAAAGAAAATATTACAAAAGTGATACATAATACTGCTACTGTAATAATTCATTAATATATTATTATATAATTTGCTTTACAAAATTTTATTCACAACTTATTATTATTAATACTTAGGCAGTTTTAGAAATACTTACCTAGTTATGAAATAATTAAATATAGGCACTTGTCCAAAATATATAACAAAACAAATGTTAAGAAGAAGTACAAAATATGCTTTGCTTTTAAAAAATCCACAAGAAATTATTTCAACATTTCTAATTTTTACAACTAAAACAATTAACCATAATAAATAATATTCCAAAAGTATGGTATATTGCTAAAACATTTCTTTGTTTTTTTTTTCAAAATTTAGAATTACATAAAAAGTCTTGTTTATGACAGAATTCGCAAACATACTTTGATATGATTAACAAAAACCAAAAAAAAAATAAAAAAGCAACGCCAACTGAAGATGTCATAACAATTATGAAAAAAATCGTGAAATTAATATGTATTGAATGACAGTTAACATAACCAAAGTAGTACAAGAAATTTAAGAAGAATATAAATAGAAATACCTAATATAGTTTAGAGTTTGCTAAAGGGTGTATATAGCATAGTAAAAGTATGTAAATTTAAATAAAATATATATAAAGCTTGTGATATAGAATATTAACGATGCAATGGATTTACATTTTGAAAACAGCGACAACAACATGGCTTTAAGATTGTATGATTATTAAAAAACAAAATTTAAAAATGTACCATTATGAATAAGTATTATTTTTTCAAGAAATGTATTATTATTAAATCAAAAAGTGATTATATATTCAATCAACATATTTCAATTATAATTTATATTTAAAGTTTTTTTAAATAAATAAATTATAGAAACTTTATTTAAATTTTCTAATTTAATTAATTTTTTTTAATTTTCAGTTCTTTTGTTCAAATTTTTGATAGAATTTTAGCAATGAAGTAAAAAGAAAGAAACAATAATGTTTGCATTATAGGAAAATGGTACTATTATTTTGTTACTATTATACAATTTTGAATATAATATAGTATACCGCGTACTATATATAATAAAAAAAGATTTTTGTTTAAATTAAATTAAGCCATATTGTTATGCATATATTAAAATAGGATATAAAGCAAATTCAAATTGTTACTAGTATTATAAAACGATCCTTTGCATCAGTAACAAATCTGCAATAATGATAATCTACTATAGAAATAGTGCTTTTGGCTAGAATTGTCAGTTATTTTTGTAATCTTTTATTTTATTTTCTTACAAGAAAAAGGATGTAATATAAAGTATTTAAAATTTTTGATTTCCGATAGTATGGTTGTTGATTTTGACATAGATTATTTTATATAATCTTTTATTTTATATAATCTGTGTAATATAAAAAGCACAATATAAAGTTATAAAAGGCGATAGTCTTTTTATAACTATTAAAATATGTAATTTAAATACAATTTTAAATTGAAACCAACTAGATTGTTCTTAACTCTCATATAATAAGAGTTATTGAGATAAAACGATATTTAAAATTCTAAATTTCCTATTAGAATCAGGTTTACTTAGTATACAAAGAATATACACAACAACTGACAATTCCATCGCTAAATAGCATGTACACATACATGTTACATAAAATATAAGGTGAAATAAATAATATTTGTATAATATGTTATAGGATAACGTACAATCTGTCTAGAGTCGAGGTGTGCTCCGCACTCCGGTTAACCATTTCGGCGCCATTGGGCCTAGAACGAGACATGGGGCTGCATTTTTGTATATAACTTACAATGATATACACTTAAATATCATATAAATTTATGAAGCGGACATATTATGACAAAAAATGTGAAATATACGAATAATATATTAAAAATATAAACAAACGGCACAAACTAGTGCAAATTAACGTTATCATAAAAACGCTAATCTGCTCATACATAAATGTAAAAATATACTAATACATAGTTGTTTGAAGACATCGATGAAAACATAATGTTCATAAATATTTTAATGTGGTATATAGTAATATTTGATGAAATGTAAAGTGTTGAGGTGACTGGACAGAATATATGTGTACCAGATTTTGAATAGCTTGAAAAATCGAATTTCATATATATTTTTTTTGATTTATGATTTGTTTAATCTTTATTTGATTTTTTTTTACATAAAAATATAAAAAATATTAATAAGTTTCACATATAAAAAAGTATTTAATCTACATTAAACTTAGAAAAAAATAAACTTCAAAATCTCTAAAGGTTGGTAATATCAATTTATATTTACAATTCTTAATATATATTTTTTATAAGTTTTTGTTTTATTCTTGAAAAAAATAGATTCTGACCATATATTCATCATATTACAATAAACAAAAATAAAAAAAAAAAAAAAAATATCAGCCTATCAACTTCTGGTTCACACATCTAAGTATCTAATTAAACAAACAAACAGACATACTTGCGTTTAGCATGCAACATCTCCATGAGCAGCGTCTGTGTGGGCGCCTGGCCGGCGCAGTGGCGCTGGTAGAGGTGCTCCTCGCCGCGCGCCGCTAGCGTGTGGATCTCGGGCACCACCATCACCAGCTTGCCGAATTTGTCCTGGAATTGTAGGTTGATTGATTTTAGTCGTTTGAAAGCGTTGAAATTGGTTCTATAAGTTACTAAATATAGCATATTTCCATTTCTTGTCTATGTCTAATTAATAGTTAGCAATTATCGTAAAAGGAAACTTTCAATACAACAGATATGTGTTAATAAACACAATCGTGCATATTTATACGCATATTTTAATTAAGTCAAAAATAAGTATATTATTTTAATTGGAGATGTTTACTTTGTGAATGGGATCATCATAATAGCAATCACGATAAAATAACAGATAATAAATAACAGTGTGTCATGTACCTGTATGTTTGGGTAGCAGGTGAGTGTGTAGTCGAGTAGCGCAGCTTGTACAGTTTGGTAACCATCTCGGACGCACTTTACGTTAACGATGCCTCTAACCTCTGAAACCCCAAGACAACTCTTCAAAAAAAACCACATCATTTATTAAGTTTCTTATAATGCCATGAGTGTGAACAAATTAAACATATGGTACATGAGGCAAACATAAAAAAAGAACAGAAATATATATGTAATTCGCTAACTGAAGCATTATACGAAAAATGAGGTACAGAAGAGAATAAGACCAACTATACTAACCAGGGTTAAGTAAAAGCAAAAATTTGACGCAGATGTAGTCTGGGACGTCAAACTTAAGTTCAGCAAGTTTGTTCTGGAGCTCGTTGAAGTGCTCAGCGAGGGAGGGCACTCCGAGGAGGCCCAGGCAGAGCAAGTCGAACTTCTGTCCATTGTGGAGTGTAGTCTCATCCGGCAACCCGTTGTGCATCCTCTGGTGGAGGTGGTCCAGCACCAGCATGTCCGACCACGAGTGTTGCAGCAACTTCATCTGGTCATCGACCTATAACAAACAACCATCGCATTGTTTTACGCGTACATCGCGTTTCGTACATTTCCCTACCAATTTGGAGCTATCGAGTACAAGGAATGAGGTATTGAGAAAGCTATTAAAAAAGGAAAACACAATTCGCTTGCAGGGGTAAACATAACGAGAAAAGCAAAACTAAATTTGGTTACAAATATCCAACAACATTTATATAATTGACACCTTGTTACTCGATCTGTGTTACCTAGCTCCAATTGGAAGTTAGAATAGCGACGTAACGAGTGACGTTGTAGAGTCTCGTGTGAAGCAATTACTGCGTCCTGCCATTAATCGCCCTAATCATAATATACCTACTTTGTAATGTTTTATATTAGTTGTACTAACGAATCCATTATCGGTGCTTATATACGCTCGTGCCAATTACATTAGCAATTTCTGTATGTTATCTTGGAGCGTAGCGCTATCTGAACTCACGGCGTCATTCGTGACCCACATTTGAAGTTGCATTAGAATACACGGGGCGGTGCGCGAGCGCGTAAAATTTGCCGTTTACGAAATGTTATAACTGAATTTTAGAGCCCGAAGCTATTGCCACATCGCGCGCCGCTTGCTTCACGATGAATCGAGATTGGACTGTCAAAATGATGTACCTAATCTACCGATTATAGCTATCGATTACGAACAAATTACAAACGTTACACTATTTTATACGTTTTTAATATAACTACGATGTAATATTAAACTTGATTTTTCTTTTCAAATTTCAATATACGAGTGAAATTGTGTCTCTATAATAACTAGTAACGCGGATGTACAGAGGAGTAAATTGTTAGAAGCATTATTATTCCCTTGGCCGGACATCTTGGCGCGATACTACTCACTACTCGTATCATATGTAGGTCAAAGTCGCGTCGGTTAGCCGCGTGCCAGATAGGCGCTGGTATCTCGTTCTATCTTTATTAAAATCTAAAAACTTGGTAAAATCAAATATCTATTTCAAGTTTCGCGTTAATATGACAACCAAAAGTATTTACGTTAAGGAAAGAAAATCGAGAGTAACTATAAATTATACTTCATTAGTAAAAGGATGAATTTAAATTTTAGGCTCAATTATGCTTTAGTAATATATTGAGCTCTATATATTCTGTATATATCAAATAACTTTCTAGAACGTAGTCAATACGGATTTAATAACTTAGACCGTTTGGTTCCAAGTCCAAATAGATATATGTTCATTTTTTCTTAATATAGAAGTTTGAACGCCTTGAATTCTGTTCTCTATATTATACTAATATGTAATTTTTTTATTTAACTGCTAAAAACATACTAAAAGCTCTGCCCCCCATTAAATGTACATATTGTGTGAAGATAAAAGAAAACTATGTGACATATTCCCATGAAGCAATACAATAAACAGTAATATTGGGTCACTACAAAGAACGAGTACAAGTTTACCTCAGCCAGCTATAGCAGTCGTAACCAGTAAGGTATTATGTAAGAGAAAGCAACGCACTACTAGTTGCGTCTCCGTTACCGTCAGTTACGCGGCCGGTAAAAAGTGCTTTCTCGCGGCAACTCGGCCACGGGCAATGTGTCAAGTGCGGCGAGGAAAGTGCAGCGTTGCCGCCCCGCACACACCGTTACATCACATCCGTCTGGAGAAAGCGAGGGTCATCAACATTGTTCGAGCGTCTTCCCTATCACTTTAGTTACCATGTTACTCGAAAAAAACGATCCGGGATCCGTAACAATAATTTTAGACAACTTGATAATGATTTCCGCCAGCAGATTGTGTAAATTTTCTCAGCGAGATTCAAGCACGTTCGTTCGTCCTAATTCTGAGAATGGGTCGTAAACAAGCCGCGTCATTTAGAACAAATGAAAATTGCTAGTTGTAGAATGGAGGCTGTCTGCTGGAGTGAGACGAGGCGAGGTGCACGGGACGGCAACGGCGCGCGGCCACGTGATCGGCTGCGACTCTTGCGTAAGCGTGCGACAACCACTGTACAGTGCGCGCTGTACTCTCTGCATACACCGCCGCAGACCTCCGGCGACTTCTGTCGATTGATTCAATCATCCTACCCTACTTCAAATAAATGCTAAACTCCGATACTTTTTATTCCGAAATTACTAACTATGAATCTATGAATATGAAACTATATGCGAGATTTTAAGTAAGAAACTCATTAGAATCGTTATGTTGAAATGGAACAAATTTTCAGATTACGTAATACTGTAATCGTGTTATGTAGGTAGGCACGGTGCACGTTTAAGTTTGTTTAGAAGTATAATAAAAAACGATGGCAACGGCAGGCAGCACGCTAGTCGTGGGAACTTGACCCAGTTGGTGAGCGGGGCGCGGGTGCGGGGTATCGATTGCGACCAGCACCGCGCCGCTCAATGCGTCACACGCGTCTCTACACGCCAATCATGTACATATATTCTGTAAAGAATTCGCAGCGCTATGACTATTCTTGCCTCGCAACTGTGGCGGACATCGCTAAGCAGCATGAAGTAGAGCATTCGCAAGCATTGGTGTACACCGAGGATAGGGTTCGGGGATGTGGGACAGGATTTTATACTTATCTGGAAATTCACCTTTAGATACTTAAAGAACACGGTGTTTCTCGCCCAGTCGACTTGCGAGAACAAGTTTTGGTCCAGCACTTTGCACATTAACTCGAAGAGATCCACTTCACACTGGTTGTAAGTTTGGCTCTGCAAGAGTCCAAATAGTGAGTTTTGCCACTCTCGGTCGTCAATGGTCTGAACGAATTCGCGTATCATGGGCGACACTCGCAGGGTCTCCGTGCTGGTGGGCTCGGCGGTGCTGGAGGGCGTGGCGGCGTTGGTGGCGGGCGCCTCGAACGTGAACGCGTCGGGCGACGCGGAGTGCGGCGAGTGCGCATCCCACTTGTCGTGCGCGGCGGGCGGCGGCGGCGGCGCCGGGGGCTGCGCCGCCAGCAGCGCGGGGCCCGGCGACGACTCCGGCGACGACGTCAGCGACGACACTTGCGGGATTTGGATTTCTTGTTTCACAGGCACAGAGGCGTACGGCGAACTGAACCCGAGCACGAGCCCGCTGTCGCCGAGCGAGCCGCGGAGCGTCTGCACCGCTATTTGCCTTTGTCTCATCATTTGTAGTTTACGAGCGCGGTCCCTCTTGTACATAGGCCCGAATTTATTTCGTCCACCACGCATACGGTCCGCTCGTACGGCTGAAAAAGAATTAATTTCATATAGTAAAGCTCTACGATACACTAAATAATGCTAAAATTCAGATTGTATTTTACTATGTAAATTTATAGGACACAATGCATTTGTACTATGCAAGTAATAATATCATAACGACATCGTAAAAAGATCGATGGTGAACTCTATGTAGTCGGCAAATACTGAGCAGTTAAAATGAATAACAATGTGCCTTGACATGTTCGATCGGTTTCATATCACGAAAAGGTCACGTAATCATTATAGTCGTGTATGTCACACATCTTAACTATTCATAGAATGCAAGCAAAGCAGTGGTATATTATGTATATCACAGTAGTCTACCTAGACAGTTTTTTTTTTAATTTTACTTTTTATTTGTAGTTTACGATTTTTAATTATAATTCTTGATTATTATAAGTTAGAACTTTAAAATAATATACGCTAAAAATACTTATGCAACATATTTTACTTTAATTTATATAAATTATATTTATGGTTATCACGCTATACGTATCCAAGAATTTGTGTAAACATCCTGAATATTCTTGTAACGTCTGGATAGAAGCCTTATCAGTTTTTTAAAAAGATAATAACATGTCCACGCTCACCCGTGAGGCGAGTGTATGTATACTATTTCCCTAGACACGTGCAATATTAAATAATTTATACTTGAAATTTAGGACGCTGGCCTTATAACCACACACAGGCGCAATAAGCTCTTTGGTTTTGGCAGAATTCCAAATCTCCAGCAAAAGCTCCCTCAGATAACTACAATTTATGTTTACCGTTGAATCACTGATCGTATTATGATCAAGTAAGTATACTACAGAGTTTTGTAACAAATAAAAAAGTATCGATAGTACCTTTATTGTATAGAAAAATACATTACAGATTTTCATGTCAAAACATTTAACGACAGCGAATTTTATATTTTTGTATGAAATATTTTTAGCTAATTGATAGAGACGATGAGTTGTTCAACGACACTTTAGTTTTAAGAAAACAGAAAATATTTAAACTGATCAGTATAGAATATATATCACAATAACATGGAGTAAATTTAGTTAAACTATGTTAACTGTAAATAAATGTCTGAACCAGGAACGGAAGGGGGGCTTTCAGTAGTGTCGACTCGCCCAACCCACGAGTTAAAAATAACAACCAGTTTTTATTGTAGCCAGCGCGCCTCAGTGCGATAAGGACGCAGTTATAGGGCACAGTAAAGGATCCAAAAGAGACGTGTAGCGTAGCGGATTTAAGTGGTGCTGTGTGCAATTCCACCAGTTTCGTATTGCAAGTCGATTCATGAAACAATTTATGTTCTTATAAGCAACGTATTGACGGATATTTCGAGGCAAATGTCTCAGAATTTATAATAAGTAGAGTTTCTAAAGTACTCCGTGTACTAAATTACAACAGATATTTGGAAAATGTCAAAAATTAGTATTCTTGAATAAACAAACATGTTTAAATTTTATTTGTTAGTAAAATAGTGCAGAAGAACAAGAATTTAAAAAATATTTTTTCTAGCTTTAATGTTTTTAGAGTTGGAGTAGGATTCTTATTTTATTTTGTTTTCATTTCATAACTTGGATAAATATATTTTTGATAATGTACGTTTTGATGTAGATAGTCATTGCTTTAATTCTTCACATTTTGCACGTAATTTTATTAACAACGCTATCATTAACGTGCTCCTTGTATTGTAATCCCGTTTCTTCTGTTTTGTACGTCCAGTCACATATCTGAGCAATAATATACTTTAAAACACAATAGTGTATTTGTATAGTTATAAAGTAAGTCGATCAAGGAGCGAGAAGCTATCTTAAGGAGCTATTAAGATTGGAATTAAGAACACTTCCAATGAATTTAATCATCTAATGTTATTATAATGAGCACGCGATAGTATCCGATAATGCGGTAAACGAGGTCAGCCGTTTATTACACGACTAAACTAGATCAAGGTCAAGGTCATTTTTACAAATCAAAAACATACGAAACAGTGACAAACACAGAGAGGACAGAAATAGAAACACATACATACTTATCACTTTACCTTACATTGTCACTATTTGTATTTATTTACCTCTCAAATAGATGGGTCAAGGTCGGCCTCGACGCTCCTACTCCGCGGATCAATGTCCCTCCCGCACCGTAACAACACAATGCTAACGCGCGTAGTAAAATAATATAATTTGAAGTTATTTGTGACCTTGGCATATGCACCAGGGCCGTTAAATAAAGTAATCGTGTCAACGAGATAAAAAATAGTGTGTTCCGAAAGGACGGGAAGAGGTGGGGATCGCTCCTTGTACCGACGAGTCGGTGAAACTTGGTCAAGGCTGAGGCGCCCGCCCGCCCCCCGCGCTTCGCCGCCCGCCCCGCGCCCTGCGACGCGAGCCGAGCGCGCCCGACAGCTTGCTGCCGCGCCGCATCGCGCACGTACGTTACACAACTCCGCGCTGTGAGCCGTCGAGATAAATCATCACCCGCGATCATCCACCGAACTGTGTCAAGATCTCGTATTTATATTGAATAACATTTCTCTAGTTAGAATCTAATTGCATTCTTATTAGAGTTGAAACACACAAGCACCGGGTATAATTTGTACGTACACTCATTGTGTGGCAATGAATATAACATCATATAATACCGGTTGGTACTTGTTGAGGGACGGTTAAATATAAGCTTCTAGCTGCCAAGGGTGTTATTGGCGCTTATTACGATAGAGAACATTTAACGAATAGAGAACCGTTTGCGGACCAAATTCTTTTCAAGATGGCGGCGCCTCCAAAGCTGTCGTAATAATAAGACAGGTAATACCTAAAAAATAGAAAGGCCCGGTGTGCGAGGCCGCTCTGTCGAAACGCCCGATTCGGGTCAAGGCAGTGCGCCGAAATAGTCTGCTGGCGCGCGCGTTTTTATTGTGATCTAACATCTGTCGCGCGTCGCAAACTCTAACCCCCGCAAAACTATTCATGTTTTGCGAGTGCCATATATAATTGTTATGCTAAGTCCAAAACGCTCGTAAAACACTCTGAAATCTCATTTGTTATATCTCGCGTTACTTGGTTACTAAGAATCTAAAAAGAATCTTATTAGAATATCTAATATTCTGTGTCTTACATTCTTTTCCATTTAAAGCTATGCAAGTCGGAATGATAACAATTGAATTTCTAGGAGACTAGCATTGAACAGCATAGAGTCACTTGTAAGAGCGATAGAGTAAGATTACGTAAGGTAACGTGCACTAAACGAGCAGTGGTCCATGTAACAACAATCATTATTGTCAATCTCGGTTGGCTGCGCCGTCGCTACCGAGGGCCGGCTAGGGGAGTACATTACGAGTGCCAGTTAGCGTCGCAACACGTGGACTCCACTTTGCACATCAACGATCATCATACTATGAATACCAATTTAAACATACAGCACGGAAATGAACGATGCATGCTACTTGAAGAGATCATTGTTATCTTGATCTTGTGTGCAAGATCAATGTTACGACAAATTGTCGTCCTGTCAAATAACATGTAAGAGAAACGGGCGCTAGAGCTCGTCTCTGCGGGACTGAATAAATACTTATTTAATGAATTGAGCAACAATCGTTTAAGCATTACAAATCGTGAAGTGCTTAAAAATTCGGCACGGATGCCTATGGACGTGTAATGTGATACGTGTTCAGGTCACATTTGGGTAGTCCGTTGCGACAGGTCGAGCGAGGCGTCTTATGAAACGCCGCTTGCGCAGCGCACCCCACCGGCGGCGGTCGATTGTGTCGAAATGTACGATAGTCGTTTGCGCGCGCCTGGTGCGCAACCCTTTATTTTACTTTTACTTTAATCAAAAATATTCTTGTTAAGGAAAGAGCGCGAATAACTTCGTCTAACTATTACGAATATTCGTCAAGTTCATTCTCCATAATGGTAAAATATTATTGTATTATGGAAATCACGTTCTTTGCGCAACTATTTAAGTAAGTAAATAAGAAGGCAACAACAAAATTAATGTTGAAAAAAAGACTCCAAATGTAAAATTAATTTGAATTCGATCTACAATATCAACAAATGATAGAGATAAGGTTTTAAGTTATAAATCTTTTAAAGAAAATTGAAAATACTAATTTTAAAAAACAATCATCAGTATGGATGAATGATAGCGGCGACGGTGCGGCGGAGCGGCGTTGCTCGATGCGCGGGCGCGGACGGAGCGCTGGCATTGCACAAGGCTTGTTGCAGGTCGGGCAGGCACTGCGCCTCTCGCAACCACGATTGAGGTCACTCAGCGATTTGTGAGAATTGTGTCATCTGACATATGTTTTATTGCAAATGTTATTTTTGATTTTAAAAGCCGAATTTCTTTAATGATGTAATAACCATTTTAAATATTAGCTCACTTCTTTATATGCATAGTTAATAAGTGTAACTTGTAACTATAAAACAGCAAAGTAATCTTTCAATAGTTTCTAGAAGTTTTCTCAAAGTAGTCGATAGACAGACATAGATTGGCCTTAATTTTTTTAACGTCAATAATTAGGAACTAAACAAACGAGTCGTTTCGTAATTAAATGTTTGTGATAATAAAATGTAAACCTAATTATCTAAGCT
This sequence comes from Dryas iulia moderata, assembly GCA_019049465.1. NCBI lineage: Eukaryota > Metazoa > Arthropoda > Insecta > Lepidoptera > Nymphalidae > Dryas > Dryas iulia. The sequence continues at coordinate 5,434,169 of CM032415.1, read as the reverse complement.
GCAGAACATAATCATATAGAAGAAGCCGCGTAATGGTTTATAGTAGTGAACTATATAACCTATTATTGGGTTAAGGAGATTATATATATGTTCATGAATGTAGGCTAGCAACGTTACTGATCTCATCAATAAGTAGCTGTACGGCATATTTAATTTAATAATGTTTATAGAATGAATACAGTGATAACTCTACTCTGAATGAATTATGTTGCAGTTTTAAAGATTTTAATGGTTTGGATAACCATAAAGCCGAAGCTGAACGACGTATGTTTATGACGTCACATACTGTTATTATTATCATCATCATTAGCATGACAGCCTACAGGTCTCCGCTGCTGAACACAAACGCAACCTAACCAACGCTACAATTGGAGATCTAATGGCTCGATTTTCTATCGAACATTAAACTGTTGTCTGCTGTTCCCTATTTTAGAATAAAAAATCTAGAACACGATTAGTCAACATTAGTCGAAAATCAGTGTCGGTACGTTCAATTCAAATTTCAGCATAAGCATTGAGTGTTGCAAACATCACAGCATCTGGCGAAACGCGCAATCGCGAACAAGTTACGCACACAGCGGCGCACCGCGTTGCGTACATGCACGCGCGCGCACGCACACGCGCTCGCGCACGCACACGCACGCGCACGGCAGCGCGCGCGCCGCATCGCGGCCCCGCGTGCAAGTAGGTCAGGGCGCTCTGCGGCCGCGCGCGTTTTAAATTTAGAACGATCTGCGCTTCAAACTACGCCCCACGCGATCACCTAACTACCAAACTACAAATTAACCTTTAAATTGTTACCTGTGTCGGCTGCGAGTTCCACACATATCATATCATTTTCATTATCATTAAAATATACCTCTCGATCGACATCAGCTTTTTGCTACCGCCCAACTTGACATTCCTTACCAAAGGTCGTCACTTAGAACATTGAAAACATTAATGTTCCTTTAATCGTTGCTATAAAATGATCGAGGTAAAAATTGGGCTAATTTGATAAGCGTTTCGTAAGTTACATTACGATGTCCTTTTATATATAAATAATGAGAAGCATAAACAGTAGTAATGATAAGTTTCAGGTAGCAGTCATCGTAATATTTTTATGATAGTTTGTATTACTTGAACGCTGAAACGTATCAGAAATATACATCTTCACATACTTGAATATATAAGGACAGCGAGACGAAGAACCATGAATGAAAATTAATAGGTGAACGAACAGCGTCAATCAGTTGCATTTAAATAATAATTGAAGTGACAATGTTTGCCTGTACTCTTGAAGTACGCAAAATTTTACATAGCGACAGAAGGACGGATATTTCTCAATACTGGCAAGAAATGCCAGCAGTCTAAATAGTTTTATAAATTGAGAAACCAAATTTGTTTAAAATTTTACGACATCAAATATATCCATGAAAATTAAAAACCAACAATGTATTATAGCTGTACCTAATTATTTTAAATATTATCCAAACCGAAAAATTTCTACATGTTCCAAGTGAGTTTTCTTTTAAAAACAATGTTAAGGATCAGTTGTTCGTCATGAAACAACGATAAACAAACGTATAGTATAAACTCTATATAATAGAAAATACAATTCCATATTATGCTTTCAGAGTAGTTTTGTAACAGAAAATCTCTTCCATAATATAAAAAAAGTTTAGGTAAATATTTTTCAATAAAGTTGATATGATGTTGTTTGCCCTAAGAACTTTCAATTTTTACTGCATTTGCTTGCGCCAAATGATGTAATACATCTGGGCCGCTCGCTACGGCCGCCTACCTGACCTACATACATATGTGTCGCGAAAACTATAACGACAAAATAATATCAGTACAAATTATAATGTTATCAGTTAGTTGTTATTATAAAAAATGTAATACAACTTACCCTCAAGTTTCATGCCGACGTCGAGGCACTTTTGGAAACGGCAAAAAGGACATCGCTTCCTCTGAGTTTTGTCAATATGGCACGCTCGCTCTGCTACGCAAGTGTACACTTTCTTATTCTGAACGGTTCTTTTGAAGAAACCTTTGCAAGATTCGCAAGTGAGCAGCCCGTAATGATAGCCACTGACTTTGTCACCGCAGACGGGGCATAGCTCTTCGATGACGTCCTTGGTGTCTGTTTGGTCACATACAGTGCCGGCGGCAGGTAAATACGCTCCCGGTTCGCTCCCTGCACCTGTTGGAAATAAATATGAAGCGTCCAGATTGGCGTAGCCAAAAGGCTGTTGGTCTGATGTGCATTGGTAAGCTGCGCCCTGAGGCACGTACTGCTGGGACGCCCCGGAGGGTCCGCTGCCCGAGCCCGACCCTTCGGGGCCGGGACTGAGGTCGAATGGGGACATGTTTAAAGACATGAGGCCTGTCTGCTGGTCCATCGTCATGCTCGGCCGCACGGAGCGGCTGCTTGTTACAAATCCCTACGGCGGCGTTCAACCGCGACAACGTTCACACAGTCACTGAGTTCACTGGCGGTCTGACCGCAACACTATCTGCCGCTCGCGGGCTGCACCTGTTCGATCACTTTTGTTGAAGACACATAAATCCAGCACATTTTTCCTAAGGTAATTTAAATAATACAAAGGTTCGTACGCCAAAACCTAGCAAAGTACGAGGGAACAGTGTGGCAACGTCGGTACAATTTGTTGACGGCGCGCGTCGTTACGATCGTATCGAGTGTCGGTGTCACGGCGGCACACGTGCCGCCCAATAGACGTTCCGCGATCGACTGGCGGCCGGCCGGCGGCGGCGACGCGCGTGCCGGCGCCTCCCGCATGCGCGCCCCGCCGCCACCCGCGAGCCCCCGCCCGTTCGTACAATGGAAAACGATTAGGAGCCCATGTAATAAGTGAAAGTGAGTCGGTGACCCACTTTCCCGCGATCCAGGTCTATGTTAGTGCGCGTTCGCGCGGTTGCGCCACCGCGCGGGCGGGCGGGCGCGGGCGGGCGCGGGCGCGGCGGCAGGGCGGCGGGGGGCGGCCCACTGACCCACTTGCGCGCGGTGCCGCAGCAGGGCAGGGTTGCCGAGTGCCGACGTATTGCCGTACCGCCGTACCGCGAACTCACCACTTACCAGTTACGGCTTAATGTTTACATTCGTACTGCAAATGTCATGTCCTGTACCTCATGCTCTAAATAACCGATTTATTTTTTTACCGTAATAAATTTATCTAATAACGAATATATGCGTCTTATGACATATTGGAGACATCGAAATAATCTATAATTTAAAGTACATATTTGATGAATTTAATGGATATATTTATTATATAGAACCAATATATAATTTTACATTTAGTAAAATATAGCACGTGACGTACATATTGAAATAACTACATATCTTACATTAGGCCGTTATTAATACGTGTAAAATTTCGTCCTTTCTTAACGAACATAGCAAAGTATTATTTTGTTTTTCAAATACTTAGAAACGACAATAAACTATTAAAATATAATTTTAACAAGGGTCTACTTTCACCAGAACAATTCGTTTTATTGCACGCTTGCAATAAAAAGATGTTCCCGAACGAGCCCTGTTACGAGCGATAACCGAAAAAAACAAAGGCCAAAAAATTCTACAATAATTTGGAAAACCTAACAAACTACAATAATGAATGAATTTATACACAATAAACAACGTTTGATGTAACTTTTGTTTTATAATACATAGATACAACATTTTGATATTATGTACATAGAGCATAAACTTGGTCATGATCACGAACGATTCTATTCGTATAACATATTTAACACAATAGGCTCATTTTTGACGTGAACGAGAGCTATTCAATATCAAAAGCGAAATGAATTAAAGATCTTGACCTGGTTTTGGTTAAAATCAGTCAACGGGTCACGAACGAGTGACTGGCTGTGACAGCCTTGTGCTCGCTATGTAACGTGTTTCGACGTGTCCTAATACACTAAGCGAACTGCATATAGCGTCCACGTGAGCTGACTATAACATGCAGACGTGCAACACATATCCCCGGAGGAAACTTCCAAGACTGGAAATTGGATTAAAAACAGATGACACTGCGAGTGCGAGGGACCAAGCACTTATTCTAATGCCAATTTTTATTTAAGATAAGTTATAGTGACAAAATATAAAAAGCAAAATGCAATCAATCGTTATCGATAGCACCTAATAACAATCAATAATAATTTGGAGCAAAGGTAAATGAAAAAATAATATAATGTGCAATTAACTTATTTTTAAAAACACACAATATGAACAGTTCTCCAGATGTATCTAAAAATATTAATAATTACAAATACAAAGCATTAAATACTTCAAAAAAGTAGGCTTCAAAGATATATTACATTATAAAGGTGTTTTAATAAGTGTTATATAATACTACTTTGGCCATATGTTCCATATTATAAAACAATATGCGTACTAAAATTACCGAATGGCATTAATCATTTAGATGACTACTATGTGTTATATATTAAGCGATTAAGTAATTGACGAGCTATTCTTCTTCAGACATATATTTACACCAATTTTTTATACCAAAAAACACCTGCTCTACATAATGATTCGATCGTGATTTTTTGGCCAGTAAAGGAAATCTTTGAGTTTTGCATTCATTTACTTTAATTGGTGTGTACTATATTCTATTGACTATCTATCACTTCAGAAATAGAACAAGTAATCGGAAAAATTTAGGAAATCAAGCACTTTTTTCTTTTAAAAAGTGCTAAAACAATAACGTATTTCGTTACTTATTACGAAATAACAATTTGAAACGACTTTTGTCATGTTTCTTTTAACAAGGAGTCGAGCTGCCCTCGATATCCGCAATCACCTCAAGAAAAGGTGTATAAGCCGTATGAGTCAATAAGTTTCGATTTCATAATCAAGACTTGAATACCGGATGAAAAAGTGACAGTGGCGGTAGGTATAGCAAGTGTGTCGTTTTCGCTATCGCCCAGACGCCGCGGCCTCCTACGAAAGCAAGAGTGCTCCAAGTCGCGGCGGGTCGGCGTCGCGCGCGCAACTTTGCTTTCTTCGCATGCGCGCATCTGACGTCACACTTTCCCCGCGTCCGGTGACGCGCGTTGATGTAACGCATCGTAATACAGTGGGGTAATAGGCGGTCGATTCACGATTGTATTAGCTCATACCGATGTAAATTATTAAAACTCACTAACGTTTATGCGGGCTTTTTTTATTCATTATATTCATTGAACTTTTTATTTAACATAGATTTTCCTGCCGACCTATTAATAATGTATTTATATAGGTGTCACTAACCCACTGACTATACAGTATCAAATAATAATAAATATACTCGTAGAGTTCAATGTAGCAGAGTTCATCTTATTTATTCATTTATTGAAATTACTTATCAGGACTTCGATGTTCATTTTCATATTCAAAATATTTAACGCAATTTCAAAAAATATGTATTACTATTATAAGTATACGAATATACATAATTTTATTCTTCTTCATAAAAATATTTTGTTTATTCATATTTATGAAATTAAAACTTCTGAAAGACCTAAATATGTTAGTAGTGACTTATAAAAGGACATCGATATACGCTTGTACATAAAAGGAGGTGGACATTAAAAGGGGCCATTTAAATCGATCAAATAAAATTGCGTGTCGCTATGGAGGCTGGGGGAGAGGGTGGGGCAGATTTAGGGAACGCGGACCAAGTGCAGTGGGTCAGTGGGTCAATGATAGCTCTTATTCAGGCCAGCTGTATGTACGTCTCGCGTAATATACTTATGGTTATACCGTCTAGTTTTTATTTAGTAATAAAATATTAATGTAACTAGTCTGTAGATAACACATTATATAAAATTGCTATAAGGTTACAGTACTATTTATAGAATTACTTGTACAAATTACCCAGTGAAAGGGTTGTTAAAGGATTAACAAGAAAATATCTAGTTATTAGACACAATTATATTTGTTCATTTTGTTACCGTATAAAGTAGCATTTAAGTTCAGTGACACAGACGTGTACAGACTGAAAACGACTGGTTGTGAGTTCGATTCCCACTCGAGGAGTGGAAATATTTAATATTTCCATTTCCTTCGCTCTGGTATCGAGGCAAAGCTCGGCGTTAAGTTCGGCCACTTAACACACAATGCCTCCAAAAAATCGCTGCAAAATGGGGAACGGAGTGTCATAACACTAGGTTCCTTATGCCTACTCTGTGGTGTGCGGGATACAGCGTGAAGTTATAAAAAAAATAACATGAGAGATAAAGCAAAATATTACCTGTTAAATTAAGGCAGTTATCACTCAATATATTGGCTTTCTTTCTTACTACAATACATAACAAAAATATACAATACTAATAATGTACTAGAGGTGTTACGGATGCAATATTTCGTATAAATATTCAATAAAGGAATAAGTACAACATATTTGGGTTACGAGAACAAGAATTCAATTAATTCAGATTATCTGTTAGTTTTGGATAATGTGCGTTTCGAATATTTGTAAAATAATTTCGTTCTATTATTTATGTACTGGATACTTGTTTTATAGTATCTTTATTAGACTATTTTATCAGCTCAAATCAGACAGCTCTCATTTAGACGCCACCCGTATCCGAAATTATTAGAAAACTTTTATTTCAGATATGCGATAAAACCGGCTACTATTACGGTTTTTCATAATATCCCTGGAGTGTTCGTACACTGCACGATAAACATTAAGTTTTTCTGAATGCTTAATAAAACTATTTATACATTTCTCTCTCTGTGGTCGGTCCTTCATGATTGAAGATCGTGGTTTTGGTGGAACGTTGAGCTGGAATGGGCGAACTGTCTCTAACGGCTCCTATCTGTCGCGATGTGAGTACGCGCGTAGAAAGATTGTGTGCCTGATTTTTATAGCTGATCTGACCATCTTTTGGTTATACGGCCTCTAGGTCTCTTTCCTTCCGTAGTACCAACGATGATCAGTTTTACAAGGTTGCAGTCTCCGCGTCTCATCAAGTGTCTAAAATAGTTTAGTATGCGCTGGTAGCAAATTGAGAAAAGACGCTCTTTTATGCTAAGTTCTGAAAGGATTGATGCATTTGTGTATTTATACATTTAAATTCGACTAAATTATTGAGGTGGTGAAGACGACTTTTTTTGTTTTTACTAGTCAAAATTATCAAACTGTTGGACGATATTCACAGGTTGCTTGTTGAGAGTGGGAGCATGAAAATTGAGATTGGCATAAATTATAATCTATTGTATTACATAATATACATAAATTTTTAATAATGCAGTTTAAAAGTATTGTAATTATGTGAAGCACGCTATCAAGATGGTGGTTTCTACTTAGTAAGTAAATACTCAGGTAAACTTCGTAACATTGCATCCTTCATAGAACCTTCATAAGTGTTCTACTTATTACAGGAACGAGGTACCATAATTTTAACGTTGATTTAAAAAAGGTCAGATGACCAGGCCTAGGCGTATCAATCATTGAACAATGCTGGTGGCATAGATAGGTCCTACCTCGCCCTTTCACCTCGTCTCATCTCTCTTCGAATTACGAGTGCGAGCGCGCTATTTATGTTTGTTTGGCTTGACTTTATCACAAGTAGTAATTGAAAATTCTTTAAATATAATATAAAAACTTGTTGTGGATTCCGAGACAGCAAAATGAAATTAGTAGACATGCAAAAATTCGGGGCGATTCCGAATTTCCCAGTCATCTGGCAACCCTAGCTCCACTCGCTGGCGTAGTACTAGTATTATTGACATTACTGTAGGAAATAGCAATTTTACAAATACTAGGCTCCGTTGACACATTAAATACACGTTCCCTTAGCAACGTATTTTGTGTCACTTTATAACAAGGCACCTATATGTCAAATATATGGTAGTGTGTGTAATATTATTTTTTATATTTAATATACATTTTTAATCAATATAAAAAATATATATTATTATATTTTACTCAGTACTTCTTCTCCATATATACTTTGTTGAGCTAAATTTTAAAGCCTAAAGCCTAGTTATTTCGTAAAAAGAGGTCAAAATTTCCCTTCAAGTATTAATATAAAGATTTTATTAAAATAGTAAATTTAATATAAATTAATATTGCTAATAAGAAAACTAGCACAGGACCATTTCGCAAATGATGCTACATACTTTTAAGATGCTAATTAAAAACAATGTTAGGTAGAAAAGTTTAATATTAACCTAATTTATTAAAAGAATAAATTATTATCACAATATTATATGAAATGAATGACATCTGACCAATTCTGTGTTACTATGCTGCTTTCACCTACTTATACAGACAAAGGAATATACTCAGTATATTCTGTTCCAATATAGATGAACGGAATAACAAAGAAGAATTACACAACTCTAGCTGCAAAGAAACAGGCGACCTCATTCGAAGATTTGTCGATTTCACTCGCCCTCAAAATTTCCTAACCGATTAATAATGGAAATCCTTATTCTAATTCTGTCACACTAGTTGAATTGCATTAGTGTTCTCTTTGAGCACACATAAATTTACAATTTCACTACATTGTAAATTTATTAAAATTTTATAATCGTTTCATTTCAAAACGGTTTCTTTTTCGTGTTATTTTATTTGATTCAGTATTATAACAATATTTACCGATTAAAATAATTCCTGTTAAATTTATATTTGTGTAGTATAAGTTTTTCTATACGTACTACCAACAAAATGTGTTAATTTCAATATAATAATCACTTTATTATAAATAGAAATGATTTAAAAAAATGCTTTGTGAATTAATAATTTACTAGAATGTGAATTATATTCTACATCGTATGACTATCTTGTACTAGGATCTAGTTTACGTGACAAGATGAAAATTTCTATACAATTGTGCCCTTTATATTTTTTCTGGTGACAAGACAAAGCGAGTTCGTTTGAGTTTCGCCACTCAACACGCAATGTCTCGGATTCGGGCAGAAAATGAACAACGGAGTATCTTAACTCTAGGTAGAGGACTTAGTTGCCTATCTTGCGTGAAAACGTCTGAATTTTTTTATTGAAAATATTCAATTACATATATGATTCTATGTGACGTGTTGATTAATTATTATTTTTCAACATTTTTTGACTACACAAGAACCTAATACAAAAAGAAAAAAAACATATATATTTTTTATACATAATTACAATATGGTGAGGCCAGTAGCACAAGCGTGTGACTGTAAACAACTGGTTGTAGGTTCGATATTTAATATTTCCATTTTCTTTGCTCTGTTACCGAGGCAAAGCGCGGCGTTAAGCTCCGTCACTTAATACGCAATGCCTCCAAAATTCGGCGGAAAATGGGAACGGAGTGTCATAACACTAGGTTCCCTAGCCTACCCTGGTGTGTGCGGGATTTAAGCACAGCTAAAAAAAGGTGCCAAAAACATTTCACACACAGAACACACACATACATAAAAAAACGAACAGATTCTTTCCGAATATATATTTGCTTCAGTGACATAAATTTCTTTGTTAAGCCAAAGATAAGTTTCTTTGAGGTAGCCGCATAATTATGCATACTTCACTCCACTTTTATTTATAACCTTAATCGGTTTGTAACAAAGGAAATTCAAGTTAGTTCTATTTTATATTTAGCTTACTGTATAATATTTATGCTATTGCCAATATTTTAACATTTATTATAATATCATCAAAATTGTGAAATAGGACGATGAATGTAAATATATACAAATATAAACGAGAACAAAGTACGGACAGTACAGTGTTTTCTGCAGCTATAATTCAGCTTGTATTCTGGAAGGTCTACAAGGTCGACGAGCAGTACACGGAACAACTGTCTCCTTACGTACTTTTATCGTTTTACTCTTATTGACTAGTGCCTATGAACAAGTATATTAAAATTTACTTTATCTTTTGGTAATAATTTAAGCGTAGCTATTAAATACGTTTATCTTGTGATGATTTACGAAGTACCTACTAATTTTTAAATGTTACTAAGCTATACAAAATTGGGTTTTATAAATTTATATTTTTTTTAATGTTTTATTTATTGATTGATATCAAAATGTAAAAGCCTAACATAAGCTAATAAAGGATAGGAAAGTGCTGAGGACATAATTTTGTTTTATTTAATTGATGACCATTGCAATAATACCATACTTGTAATAGATTTTTTTATAAAAAATATTATTGAGGTCTACTTTACGTATTAACTCCAGCTCTACTTTACGTTATAAACACGAAATATTGCCATAATAATAAAAAACGAATTGTTATTAGGTACCCTCATATAATGTTGCTTACTATATAAGTCAATAAACAGTTTCATCAAAAATAGTTTCTTATGTATAAGACAACGGACGCTGTACATAGAATAATTCAGAACACAGAAACAGCAAGTAATGTCTTTTTTTTATAGCTTCACGCTGTATCCCGCACACAGAAGGGTAGGCAGAGGGAACCTAGTGTTGAGACACTCCGTCGTATTATTAAATAATTTATTTTTATTTTTCTTGCAGCTTCACGGCTTGTCCTGCATAGCGGGGCAACAGGGGCTACCTATTATCAAGACAGTTCATTCTCCACTTTCCGTTCGAGTTCGTTACATTGCGTGTTTTTGTCTAGCAAGAGTAGGGAAATTAAAAATAATTTAAATAAAATAATTCCCCCGAGTAGAAAATCGAACTCACAACAAATGGCGTTTAAAGTCAAATGCTGTCCCACTGCGCCACGATGGCCTATACTATTAAGTTAATTTCTTTATATCTAATATCTAATAAATTTGACCAATACATTTTGCATTATTCTTATTTTTAGTATGAAATGAGCTAGTTTTTTTTTTTAGTAGGTATCTATTGTGTATACGACAGAAACAAAGTGTTGTTGAAATGCGAGCATATTGTGTAGTATGTATTAGCATAAATCCATCAAATGCAGCACGAATAAGTGAGGTAGCATTTTGCATAATTAGGCGGTGACCCACATTTTTATTAAAGCTCGACATGATGAATGCGCATACGCATATAACACAATCGTGGATTGTTTTTAAAAATTAGTCAACCTGGCAAGCTACGATATGATGACCAACAAATTTGTTGAATTTTCGAGATTAGTTTTGCAACTATTTACATTTTAAATACGACACAATGATTTATTAATACAGTCACATTTTAACGCACAGTATTTAAGCAGCAATACGTAAGCATATTTCTTAATTCTAGTTTCAGAGATTTTATTTAAAAAATATGTAAAAATATATATAGATATATATATATATATATATATATATATATATATATGTAAAAATATATATAGATTCGTTTTTCTTTTCATTTTTAATCTCAAATTCTAATAACTTGTACAACAATTAATTATATCCTAATTGTCGTACCCTACTTAAAATAAATGAAAAGTGTGCAAGATAAACAAATGTAAATAATATATACATATAATTTTCAATTTATTATAATAATCATACGAGTAATATTTTAGTATAACATACACACTGAGAACGCTATTTCTCACGTACATGTAAATAAGTAGAGCCTTGGCCTCGTTACCACGATTTTAGCGGTATTACAAAACATTTCAATGATGCGGCCCACATGACAGCGGGGGCTGCACACGCAATACGAAATTAAACATTGTAAAAATATGTAGGTAAGAAATACACTTTAATTATATAAAATGGTTCACCTAATTATTATATATTATAATAAATATTATAATAAATAAAATTACTTTTCGTTCTACTGGTTGCTTTAAATTTTACACTTTATTGGTATTATCCTTAAATTGATGAATTCACTACCCCATGTAAATATATTCATATGGTTGTTTGCCAACACATCCATACAAGTATTACATAACAAATATTGAAAATCAATCATGAAAGCGAGGTATGGAAATAGAAAATCAATCAAACTTCGTCCACTCTCTATGAACTTGTATCGCATTGAAGGCTAATAATTAAAAATTAATGTTAACACGGTGTACCTTCCTCATGTTCTATGAGTGTGCAACTAAAATATTTTATATATTTAGTACCTTCGCTTGTGTATTTTTTCATGCAAACGTTCGCCCCATATTTTAGGGTCAATTTAAAAAAGTAGTCTATCTTTGAGCCTGGTTCTTCATCTATTTTAATTATGAATTCTACCAAAATATGGCCATACATTGGGTGTTAAAACGTAACAGACAGACAGACAGATAGACTTTCGCATTTTTAATATTAATATGGATTAACATTCCACTAATATTTCACATTCAAAATTTTATATTAAAAATGATACTACATTACGAACAAAATAATGTTAACAAATACTTGGTTTCGAAATCGCTTTTAAAGAATTCAAAATTTTATACAGTAGTAGCTTTGAGAGGTGTTGCAATATCTGCATAGGCCAATTACCAAATAACCTCGATGTGTATACATGAGTTCTTATTTTCCACTACCTACAGGATTGAGACGTTTAAGATTCGATGAATCAATACATAACGCATAATGAGCAGACATACAAATATACCGAACATGTGGAAGTAGCACAAGGCTGTCGGTAGAAACGGCGTCGGCTGCGTTGCGATCAGCGTGGAAACAAGGGAAGCCGATTATTTATAAGAAAGTTATACAATCCTTTTTATATATCTTTTAACAGATTATAATCAAGTGAAATTGCTATAATATTTGAAAGTATATTAACTATAATTAACATTTTTAAACTTTGAAAACTGAAAAACAAAAAACACCATAGTTTAGCGATCAGAACGCTTCAACGGTCTAAAAGAGGCGCAGGTTCGAATCCCGCTGCGTTCAAATTTTCTTACATTAACTGCGTATGTTTGACAACTGTTTTTTTAAATGATATTGAAACTATTAGTATAACAATTTCAAAATTATTCAAATGAATGTCAGGTGTATATACTAAATCGACTAATGGTATTATTTAATAACATAATACCTTTACCTGACTAAGCTTACAGAAAAGTATGCATCATACGCATACGACACCGGGGGCTTTTTTATTGAACTGCAGTACTGTATGTAACATTACTCTGATATATAATAATATATTATGCAATATTTTAATTAAGCAACCTGCGTGAGTGATGTAGACACACCAAGTGAGTTATTGTTCTAGACACACAATAATACACATAAATATTTAAGATTTTATTTTATTTTTTGTCCTTCTCTAATTAAAAGAGTTTTAGTAAAAAATGTGTTAACATTATTCAACTTACGAAATATTATTGCTTTATATCGAAATTTTTAAGAAAACTTAATAACAAAGATACGAATTGTATGAAGTCATATTAATTCATTCATACGTGATATAAACTTTGGACTCCTTAAAATAATGAGGGATATGAAAATTGGTATTACTTAGAATTAATATATAGAAAAAGTGCAAATATCTTCTGTCGCAATCTATTAAAAATATATTAAATTAATAAAATTAATATATCACACTCATAATTATGTTTGATATACTTATAAGTGCTTTTGTATAAAATGACATAAACGTTGTTAAGGTGACGCGTATTTTTACGTTAACGGAGATACTAAAATTAATTAAATTAATACTCAATATTATTTTTTAAAAATATAGTTTAAGTAACATATTTGTAACAAAGTAACAATATAATAATGGCATTAAGGTATGACTGGACGTAGTTTAAAGTTAAAATATCACCTCTCATAGCTTGATAGAGATGGAATGCATTCGCAGGCTTGGCATACACGTCACGATAAAGACACTATTCTTAGAATTAGTATAGTGGCCGGTTCGATATATAATTTATACATTCTTTACAGCCCGGCAGAGTGAAACAATATAATTGACAATATTTATAACAAAAGTAGATTTTATTATTTAAGTATTAAAAAAAAACATGATTTAAAATAATAATTATTCATTTATTTCTTTTAACTTTTACAAGTACTTTTTCAATTTGTGTACTAAATATACTAAATAGACATTTATGACTTACGCTTATAACTTATTAGTATTATAAATATTCATAGTATCTAAATATCATTTTTATTTAATCGCTTAATTCACGCGGCTTTGAGATCCGCTACACAGCATGCCATATCTCTAATTTGTGCGAAGAGCGGAGGATGGAGTCTTCACAATAGGTTCTCTCTGCCTGCCTTACTACGTGAACAGTAACGTAAACATTTATAGAGCATCAATATTTTTAAGCGGTAATATAATTTCTGGTTTGAGAGGAAAAACCCAGGACAAACAATTTTTTCAGAGAATATTAGACTTAGCCAAGGGAACCGTAATAGCAGGCCTAGCTAATTGAACGAAACGTTTTTATTTATTTCATACTGATAAGATATGGACAACTATCTTCAAAACAAAATTTTATCATTTAGAGTATAAACATGGGCTTTCGAATGTTCAAAATAGCTATCATATAGGTAATCTTTCAGATTATACGGAGTTCTTTTTATGGAATGGGCACATGAAGCGTAGAACACCTTGTCCTATGCCATGTCTCATTAATGGATGTCAACGCTGCAACCTTTCTATTCTGTAGATCAAAGAAATCCTACTATTATAAACGTTGTTTACATATATGAGTAAACATTCACAAATAGAAAGAAAATATGGATATTTATATTCTCATCAAGTTTATTATTAAGCGTTACGAGATATTAAAGGAAATGAATTTTTACCTACAGAAGATGGGGTAAGGTATGGTAATTAGTAGGGTTTTTCATGTAATAATAATAATAATAATATTTATTTATTGGTTTAAACAGTGAGTACATCATAATAGCATTTTATAACGATAATAACTGCGTTAGTTACTAACTGTGTTGCAGTTTTTCATGTGTTGCTTTGTTGAATGTATTAAGACTACGCACTTACGTTTTGGTATATTAGTAAAATGTATGATGTATGTCATATGCGATATATGAGTATTATATACATATCAAAAAACCAGCATAAATGGTAAACACTATTGGATTTTTTTATAATTAAATTAAAAAATTTGGACTTACTTCGTCAATAATCTTATAGAGTCATGTTAATAAAGCTCACCTCACACTTAAATGAAATATAGGAAAAGCAGGCAAAATTCTTCGCGTTACTTTTGTTATTGTATTTTCATACATTCCCTATATATTACTATATGAAAAAAGATAAAGTATTTCAAAAACTGATCATACAAATTATGTAACATTAAGGATCTGATTCCGTTATATGTTTACAAAAATAAAAATACATATATATAAAAATATATATATTAATTTTTATGTTTGATTGAGGGCGTGTGACAATGTTTTTTTATTTTTTATTTAAAGGGACAAGAAGGAAATACTTTGAGATTTTTTTTATCATTCAAGTTTAAAATAATATTAAAAACAAATGAAGTCTTATAATATGCAACAATATCAGTGCATTTAGTCAATAATCATTTTTTCTTCAGTATGTCATTCTGAAATCATCATTTCATTGCCTTAACTTATATCAGAGATTTAAATAATATTCCTTGTCCCAATTATAAAGTCAGTAATACACGATACGTGAAATGTTGCGCCATATGTATTAAATAATTCTATTATCAGGTACCTATATAACAGTTTTTGAAAGATAATGTGATGTTAAAAATATATTAAAAATCATAACCTAATTTAAATTAGCAACATTAAATATTTACTAATAGTCAAATAAGAAAGACTTTCCTCAAATTTATGTTACATTCCGTAGTTTGGATGAATACAAACTAAAATACTTTTAACATAAAATTTGTCCTTATAATCGAGTACAAACAACTAAAGGTCTGGATAATTTGTTAATTTTCTTGACAACACATTTAAAACTTGGCAAATAAAATGGTCCGTTCGTATCGATGTTATTCAGTTGTAGGTATTAACTAGTTGTTTGGCCTATTAAGAATCTGTAGATTTGTTGAGTAAACCCAACTGCAATCTCTTGGGACCTTGGTGCGGTGGGAGAGGGCGAGGTGCGGGGAGGCACGGTCGCAGATGACGCGCGCCCTACTGACACACTGACACACTTACCCAGTGACAGTGGTACTGCTTTTGGTCCGTCGAGGTCGCTCGGTGCGTCCTACGTGTGCAATACATGTATACTCTATTCTATTTTATAATAACGTAAGAGATCAATAATATTGCACTGTCAACTAAGCAAGCGTAAAGTAGAAGCCGACATATTGTTGTTATACCTTAGTCGATTTTTGTTTCAGTTTATTATGAAACTGCTAAAAGCCCAATTAAATACTTGCAATTGCATTTTAATATCGATGTCTAACCTATTTAATACGAAACCATACAAATAAAGATTACTGATTATATTACATAAATATACTACATACAAACAAACGTGAATAAATTGCAGGTACGCATAATTTGCAACTGACCGAGTGCAGCTTGTCTCGTGACATTCATGCGTTAGCAACATTGACTTATAGTTTATTTTTTATTTTCTTTTAAAGATTTAATAATTCAATGTAATATGAGTATCGTGTTTATTTTACAAATTAATGCCTTTCCTCAATCCTCAATCCGAAATATCATAGTTAGGTAAAACTCTGAAATGTTGAATGATCTGAGTAAAACTTCAAAGTTCAAAAAAATATATATTTTCTATATAAATTTTATAATTGTATGCATGTATTTTTAAAATAATCAATAGTAATGGTCTGAGAACAATACAATTGTTCGATGTATTATTGTATTATCGATGTGATGCTTTCAACTAACGTTCAATTTTACTAAAGAACCAAGTAATTGAAAAAAATGACAATTTTAATGAAAAATTTATCACACGATTAATTAATTATTCAAAGATATTATATAATTTAAATATAAATAAAGAGGTTATAATTACTATGGAAATATTTCATTTTTTGTCTTAAGTTTCTTTTTCTTGGGCAATTTATGTCATATACCTACTATACGATATCCGTAACAAACGTGAATAGGTTTTTAAATATTAATAAGTATAAGGATTTCTATTATTCATATAATGAAAAAATCATTAAAAGAAAAAATTACGCAAATTAAAAATTTTTAAGTAAAAAAGTATCTAAATAATTTTAAAGCTAAAATAAAAAATGTCTGCTCTTAAAATGTGTATTTGCGATTTGTCAACTTATTCGTGTGTGGTACGGATATGTATGTATATCAAATACATTTCATAAGAAATCAATTGTGGCTTTTTAAGATTGATAACGATTATGGTAGCATTTTAGAAAGATAAAACATATTATTCATAACATTCTTTACTATTTTTTTATTATCTTATTCTTGGTGATTTTTTGTAGTAGATAATTGAGTTAACAGCTCCGCCGATAATCTCGAGTATCTATTTATTCTCTCTCGAAAATGCGAGTTAAGATAAGAAATATCCAACTTGTTAGTGTACCTACTGACGATGGAAATATTGTTATACATCTTAAATTACCATCTAAAACAATAATTTCTCGAAGTTTAATAAAGTTTTCTCAAGGTTTTGTTAACTTTAATACAAGAAACACTTTTGTCAAGGTTTACAATATTGCGTAGAGATGAAAGGAAACCAACAATTTTAATAGAATTGCTTGAAATACATGATGATGTGACGCTAAAAATATGCTATTTGGAATGTTACTATTAAATAACGGTTAATAAATATTATAACAAGAAATATTGACATTAAATTAATAATTCGTTTCGTTTTTTCTTTAAGACAACTAGATAGATCCATTGTAAATATAAAGAAAAATTATATAGGTTTCGTGATATATCTAAATTAAATCTTATCCGATACGATAGTCTGAAATCCTATGAATTAAATGGCGAAATCACTTCCGAAATTAAATCAGTATCAAAATTGAATATTTATTATTTTTCGATAGGCATATGATATAGCGTAGCTGATAGTAATCAAAAAGAAATCTTTGGGGAGCGGTGGGAAAGAGAATTATCCAATATATTACATCTTCGGAATTGATATACTTTCATAATTGTCCTTGACATATAGGAAAATTAACAATCAATAAACAAAAATTATCCTCCGTAAAGGTTGAGTAATACAGAAAATAAAAAAGAAATTAAAAACGAAATAACCCACATACGTATATATATAAAAATACTTGTGACACTTTAGGATACGGATGCGAAAGTTAAAAATCCAATGAGTCATATATCGCAGGAACAAAATGACGGTATGTTATTTAAACCATTTATGTCGACATTTGCAAACTCTCGCGCAAGCAATTTAACTTCATCTGGGAATCCCCTCCATGAAAATTGAAATAAGTTAAAGTTATTTGTATGGAACATACTAATTGGCTTTTAATATATTGAATAAAAAGTAAATTCGATAAATAATATAATCATTATTTATATTACGGTACCTATGAAATACTAGGTGTAGAAATAATTTTAAGGAACAACATAATAAAATTTTAAAATTAAGTGCATTACTTCAATGTAATGACTGATCATTAATTATTACACAGTAATGTTAATATTGATCCATTTTCAAGAACGCAGCGGCCTCGACACAGTTGTCTGCGGAATACTATCTGTATTTTCCTTAAGCAACTCCTCTGAGTAGTTATTTTCTCTTAACTATTCTTATAATTATTATTTTAAACTCAATTCTACCTACTGATGTTACCCCTAATGTCTGTTAGATTTTTGTTTAAATTTTACCAAATTTGGATGAATTGAAATTTGATTGAATGCATATTTGAAGTAAAAAAAATGACATAGGGAGGTATAAAATAGAGAGGCCATCGTGGCACAATGACAGTACAAGCAAATTATGGGGTCGATTTCCACTTGGTGATACATTTTATTACTATTTTATCCGCTCTGGTGATAAAGTCTAGTGATAGGTCTACTACTGAACTTGCAGTGTTTAAAAAGTTAGCGAAAATAGACACTGGAGTAGCTTAACTGTAAGTTCACTCTACCTACTCTGTTATGTGTGGTATGTACGTAGGCGTAAAAAATATGATGAAGATGAATAAATGTAATTGAATGATTTAAAATACTTTATGAGACGCAACTGGAAAAATAATACACATACAGTTTTTCTTTGTACCTATTGAAAGTTAAAAAGAAGTCCTACTACATTTTCCGATACAATAGATGTTATGTGGGACCGAAGCTTGTCACAATAAATATATTGGCAGCAAGTAAAGTGTTTTATAAAAATATCAAATCGATACAATTCTAAATATAAATTGGTTAATAATTCTGTCCTAACTGTATATAAACATAGAAAAAACAGTTAAATGTTCTTACATAAATTAAATAAAATTTAACGTATTTTTATATAAAATAAGAGCTCAATATACATATGCCATCAAATCCCAGCCGCCTCGCCTGTTCCACTTCAAACATTAATACTGGCTATTTTAAATAGGTATAAAATGATAATCAACTTGATTATCTCTTGTTAATTTCAACCAAGAGGACAAGTAGTTACTCAAATGCTACAACCCAAAATAATTATAATTAGCTATGTTATATAAGAGCAAATTATGTTATATAATTACAAATTATATAAACTACAAGTACTGAAATAACTTATGAAAGTGGTGCCATGATAATGTAGATATCCTAAAGAATTTATTCAAAACATTCTTTAGAGTTATAGGATTAAATATATATTCGTGGACTTCCAGGGTTTAGAGTAATATGGGTCAAGTTCACGAAAGTGTGTCAGGGGGAGCTTCAACAAGTGGGAGAGCTAAGCGGTCATTCCTGAACGGATATTTGAGGAACATCATTTATAATAATTATTTATTTATATTGACAGCTTAAACTGACACTGATGGCCGTGGACAAGACTTCATAAATGTATAAAAATATATAATGTATATTCTATAACAGAATAGTAAGGATAAAAAGATAAAAATATGTCGAACACCCAAACATTTTTATAATACACGATATAAAAATGCATCTATGCACTTTATATTATAATAAAATCGTTTGATCCTGCAAGCGAAGGAAAATTTTACGTAGAATCTCGGTAATTGGGTCGGGCAGGTCAAGATCAAAATGAAAATAGGTCATAGGGATTCACATTCATACCCAGTAGCGCAACGGAGTGTGAGGAAGAGGGTGCGGGTGACACGGTGCCCTTGCCCCGCTCGATGCGAGCAAGGCAACATCTTTTAATAAATATAATCAACGTATCTATTTACGTTGGACATAGTTGAAACATTATCTATTTTTGTAATAATTCTTCAATCAAAATATAGAGACTCACACTCTGTATTAAAATAGAAAACTTGTTAACTTTTTAGTCATTGATAATTTTATTAACCAATAATACAATTTAAAATCATGCTAACTATTTTCGGACTGCCTTCGTCGTCGCCCTAGGAAAATATGTATATAAATCTCAAATAATAACAACCGTATGTGTAATGTACATTATTAATAGGTATAAAAATGATATTCAACCATATATGACAACAAGTAGGCCAAGTTCACACAATCCAGGGCAGAGGATAACAGAGTTGCAGTTGACATTAATTTTATGTAGGTTGCACATGTTTATATCTCATATTTATCCAGTGTAGTTATGTCAAGAAATGATAATAATTATTACGATAATTAATATAATTCAAGTTAAAAATAGCTCTATTTGTGTTGCTCTATTTGAAAAACCTTGCCAGTATTGCAACCATTTTAACTCCGCTACGATGTGTTTGTCAAAAGGGAGTTAATTAAGGTTAAACTGAAGTATTTAGGTTAGTCCATATTTATGAATATCAAATTTATTAATGATTTTGTCTCTTGTTTTGTATATATTTATATAAATATTATATACGTATACACATGCAAGTACATAATATGATCACAACTAGAATCAAGAGCGAGATGAATAGATAAATGTATGTTTTGAAAATATTCCGAGAGGCTCGATTCGAACGAGCGGGTAAGTAGGCGAAGGTCAGACGCCATTGTAGTCGGCGTCGAGTGACGTTACACCTAGAGATAAGCTGCGCTCGATGCCTGAAGTCTGTTATTGGAAATGTCTAATGTATCTAAAACACTGAAATTGGTGATGTTCTTCCAATTATCCACAAACACGAATTACTTTAAAATTCTTATGAAATAACAAATCATATTTCAGTATGTATTTCATATTAATTCAAAAGATTACAATAAGCTGTATAGCAGTTACAATGTTTTTCGTCACAAGTACATAGCATAAATAAATTTAATTAACGAATATTTATTAGTGTCGTGTTGTAATTCTTTCAACTACTTCGTAATTGTATTATTGCTCAAATGCTAAGTTTGAATATAGTTCTATCAAGGAAACAATATAGCAGCAAAAAGCAACTTTTATATGTTCACATAGTTAAAATAACGTGTTGCGACATCAGGTGTACAATAAGCGTAGGAATTATTTGTTTGAAATTAGCAAACAATAAGAAACGATTATTATTATTTGACTGGCAGAGTGCGCTAAGCTAAACGTTTAACTATTACGAACATTTTAGTTTCATTTTTACATAATATTATTTTTTAATGTTAGTTAGTTATGTCTAAATTCCAAGCTACTGAACTTCTGCTAGATAATTTTACACATTGTTTTAAAAATATACGTTTAAGCATAATAAGTTGTTTTATTTTAATATCCATTTAAATACCTAACAAGCCCCTTCGAAGGAAAAAGAAATAAATTATTGCATATTGCTACGAAATATTAATTACAATAAATCAATAAATAAATTACTATACGACTATAGTAGAATTAAATGTTTAAATAAAAAAAAGATTTCATTTAAAATGTACTTAGACCTCTTTTCACGCATAGAACAAACTCAAAAAAAAAAATGGAAATGAAATAGCAAAACATCTTAGTTCAGTGGGACAACGTTTAACTGTAAACGGGATTGGATGTGGGTTCGAGTCCCACTCAGAGCAACGATCATATTTTTTTTTTCATTTGTCCATTCTGGTAAACTAGAAGTGTGATGTTAAGGTATGCTACTCAACAAACTGTGTTCATTTGAATTCGGGTGGAGAGTGGAATATGGAGTGTCTTGACACTGGATTCTTTCAGAGTTCTTTGACAATAACCAATATAAATTGTAAAAGAAAGAAATATATACTTGATATTTTTTTTTGTTTCATTTATATATATTATTAAGCATTTTTTATAAAATTTTTAAAAATTGCATTCGACTCGTTTATTGCAGACTATTGTGACAAAGGCTTCTAAATTAGTATGGTGTTTTTTTGAATCACTAAAATTACCTATATGTGTTGAGATATTAGTAAAAATAATATTGTATACTAAATATAATAAAGCTATTATATATTTTATATATTTGGATTATTATTTACTAGGTTTTGAAATAATAAATAAAATTAACTGTAAAATTTTCTTAAATTAAATTAAATTTTAAAATAAGTTTTTGTAATTGAATGTCTTGTTTGACTCTTAATATTTAAATTTTCGTGGCACTTACTTTTTCGGCACCTTGAAACCTAAGGTCGTTCGCGCAACAACAAATTTCGAACATACATAGTTTATAACGTAATATATAAAAAATGTATGCAACATACGGCTGACCACATAGCCTTCCCCCCTACAAATTATTACTTCTATCTATCATTATGAAGCTAAAATAAAAATAGTCAATATACATTACGCTTTTACCATGAAAAATAAATGTACGAGTCGAAGAAAACTGACGTTGGTTAAGTAAACGGTTTCGTATTAAAATGGTCACACAGACTTATGACACTGACATCGCAGTTGTTTTCCTCGACCTAGTCTGCTTGTGAGCCATCTAAGGAGAGCTATCGAGAGCAGGGCCACCGGGCTATTAAGGTGACGTTGTTAATTTTAATTAAACTATTTTTAATGTTTTCCTACCTATTATTATATTACTTTTAAAAAAATTTTTTATGATTAAGTATTAAAAGTATAAATTACATTTTTATTGCTTCTTCATAGAAAATATTCTAGAGTTGACATTAGTTATCAAAAACGTATCAAAATATTGTAAGCATCTAAATGTTACAAAATGCTTCATTTATTTGGACTTAGTAATAAAAGGATTGTGATTACAAATATTCCAACAAACTTTACATATAAACTTAAATTACACTAACTACTAATTGGAAAATTTAAAATGACGAAATATGTTTAAATAATGAACACAACTCCGTATTGCGTTATTGATAAAACTGTTATTTTTTAATATAAGTTTTTTCTTAATTTTCAACAGAATCATTTACACGGGATCCAGAAAGCTCTAAACAATTTATAGAGAGATATAAATTTCAAATACACGAAAACTACAGCAAGTATCATTTGTTGCGACACTCCGAATCGAATTAATTACCTCGCAACCAAGCGTAGTATTAAAAAACGGTTTGCGCAAGAGTCGATCCACACCTTGACACAGATAATGCTCAAACTGTCGTTTTGAATACACAAAAACCGGACGCTGCCTTCACTATTTTAAAACGAATTTTGTTTTACTCAAATATGTTCACTTAAAAGCAGTCTTAAGTATGTAGTGTTCATCGTTTAAAACATTGATTTATTTTGTTGCCTGAAAATTGTAAAGTATTTTTTGATAATAAAAATAATGTACCGATAGGAAAATTGTACCAGGATTTGTTTAATTTTGTGAACAAACCCTAGGAATCATGGTGGAATCTTTCAGTAAGAAAACTTAATCCTATGTCGCTCGTTAAATATTATCATGATGAGATAAGGCTTATGTTGGGAGATTGAAAAAAAAAAAATATAGTTTTTTTACACTGCAATAGAATACAAAATAATATAAACTAATAAGTAATAAAATAATAATACATACATTTTTATCCGTACTATATATACGCAAAATTTTCATAGATTACAGGGAACTAAAAGGACTTTTATATATTTAGTTAAGTTGATGTTTATTCCAATTTAAATTCTAGCTTCGCGCTATTTCCCTTTGTGGATATGTGTGCCAGATTATGTGAAAATTGATTTACTATGAACGATGAAAGGGAAATGAACAGAGCTGTAGTTCCATGTAGATTTCTTATAGGTACATATATTTTTGTGACATCGGCATTTTAATAAATAACTAATAAAACTAGAAACAACGTTAGACATTATAAAACAGTATAAGTAACTTTTAGCTTCAATTTATTAATATTTATTATATTTTTGTTCTATTTTCTATCGAATCATATGATTCGCTATGATCATTTGTACACTGTCATATTGTATATGTGTATATAATAAGTTTTATGACATTATTTTTACCAATATATTTTTAACGTTATTAAAATGGTACCTGTAGACAAAAAAAAAACATCAAATAAATTATTATTTGTTGAAGGTGTTAGTTAGGTAAATGGTGTCATTGACGTAATTACGCTACAAGTGCAGTAATTATTGATTACAAACTGGATCAGACGTGGTACAAGTGAATAATTGACTTACTTTCAATATAAATTATATACTTTCTGTGATATACTTTTTTATTTTGCCAAAACTGGTATAACTCTTGTAATTGAGTTGGTAGAGTCCCGCATTAAGGACTTAAGAGCACACCTCCTACGACCTCTTTCATCTAGACTCGTTCGACGTTACATCAGAATATTTTGTTATAAAAATACAAGATACTTTAGACAGTGTAAAATACTGGAAATTTATTTCTTAAGGTACCTACTTTGTTATTCAAAGGTTAAGTATAATTTA
This sequence comes from Dryas iulia moderata, assembly GCA_019049465.1. Lineage (NCBI taxonomy): Eukaryota > Metazoa > Arthropoda > Insecta > Lepidoptera > Nymphalidae > Dryas > Dryas iulia. Next base: position 5,409,505 of record CM032415.1, on the reverse strand, counting down.
TACGTATGTTATTTTTGTTCACGACTTATGACTCCGCTGTTGTTCAACTCCGTTACAGAATATTGATTGTTACGTTAAACATTAGCAAGGGCTTACTGAGCATTCCGGAGTTGTTGCGTGCTACAGAAATAGTGGTATATAGCTGGTAATCAATATCAGTGTCACTAAGTTACATTTCAGTATACTAATTCAAAATTCGATAGTTTTGTCACGCCTGCTCGCGGCTTGTGAGTCATTGATACAAAGAACCTCTCATGGTTCATTTTGTGGCCTGAAAGTTTCAGTCTTAATATATAATAAAGTTAACAATATAGCCCATTTAACAAACATCGTTTTAAGTGATATAACACTATCCACAGTACTCGTTTTTTTTAAATACAAGTCCAAAAAAAGAAAATCAAACAAGTCCATATTTTGAAAACATTTTTAAAATGCGTATTAAAATTTGACCGCAGCGATTACTTTTATTAGTTTCCTAAAATGTTTTTCATGTCGTAAGTGTGTAAATTATCTCATATTTTTTCTATAGTCTCTTAGTTCATTTTGTTTAAGCAATGGTAGACAAAGATATTCAAGCTCATAATAAGGACATCATACAAATTGGTACAACAAATATCAATACTCTTTACGCCATGTGGAAATTGAATAAAAGAAATAAGATTACCTAGTAGTGAACTTTCAATTACAGAGCCTTAGGTACCAGAATTTATACGTATTCTGTAGTTAAAACAGAGTGGAGTCACACGTGTACAAAGTTACGTAAACAAATGTCGTTATTGAGCCCGCATCTCCTAATTTAAACATGTTTTCCTGAGAAGTGTAGCAAAGGTAAAAGATCCAATGATTAGGTATTAAGGTTTGTAAACAAGTATTTTCGTAATAAAACAAAAACGAAACTAATTTTCATGGCCAATTATTAATTAATTTGCGAGAAAAATATGAAAGACGGGCAAAAGCCACTAAAAAAACAAAATAATCCCACAGGCTCCAACAGAATGTAGCCACGAAATATTACTGAGTATAATACGACATGAAGCCTTACAAAGTAGTTACGTAGGAAGCAGCTAGAAAGTTGTTTTTAGTACGCACTACTCAAACAATACCTTATTGAAAAAAATACACATATTTACAAAATTTTTGACTACCATTGTCGAGACAAATTAAATAAACAAACGATCGTTTAATATCGATTCTTAAAAACAATGTAACATTTCTTAATGTCATTAAGAAAAAAAATTATTCAAGTTAATTATAAGTTAACATAAAATTCATTGTAAAACACTATTATGTGTTAATTAACGATATTTTCTTTTGTCATGAGAGCCTTTGTTTTCGATGAGATATATTTAAATATTTTGTAATTCCGAGTGCAGTAAATTAGGAAATTTTCAGCATTGAAAGTATGTCGCAGTTGTTGGCACGGCATGTATGTCAGGTCAACTGGGCTGGGCGTCACTTGAATTATTTTTATTGACACGATTTTCTTTTAAATTGTCACGTCCAAAAATATAGGAGAATAATGTTAATGATAAGAATTTTGATGAAAATATTTCTATATTACATGGCATACATTATTTAATAGATTTTCATGTCTTTTTCCTCATATTTTATGAAAAAATGTTAATATATAAAAATGTTAAATAAAATATTTAAAATAGATTACATGAGATTTAACTTTAGCTTTAGTAGATAATGGTTCAAAGACTAGAAGTTCTTATACCTACTAGAAAGAAGATCTTCGCTCTCCCTGACAGCCGCTAGGTATAAAGCGTACCTAGTTATAAAAAACGAACTTAATTTTTGTTATATGTTGTAAAATGTTTAGTAAAATTAATGTTCTTAATTATTAAATACAACCCTCATTATCATCTAGTATACATATCATAATAAAAATAGCTTCACGCTATATCCCGCACACAGCAGGGTAGGCAGAGGGAACCTAGTGTTAAGACACTCCGTTCCCCACTTTCCGCCGAATTCGGAGGCATTGCGTGTTAAGTGGCGGAACTTAACGCCGCGCTTTACCTCGATACCAGAGCGAAGAAAATGGAAATATTAAATATTTCCACTCCTCGAGTGGGAATCGAACCCACAACCAGTCGTTTACAGTCACACGCTTGTGCCACTGCGCCACGACTGGCCACTCATCTAGTATACATATCATAATAAAGTAGTTTTATAAAAATAAACTATCATAATTTTTCACATATACGTACATATGTATTATGTAGTAGCAATATTTATTTGTAAAAATGAGGTCATTTTAAATAAACATTTTGGGTCATGTTGTTCATAAAAAATAAATAATGAATGTGTTTTCAATATAATTTAAATTTATTTAACGTTCCAGCGAGTGAGTATCGCATCTACATGAGACGGCTCGTGTACAGTCAGTTCGTTCTTGAGCAAGTTTAGGTAAGTAGACAAAATCTAGTAATTAATAGGTCTCAATTTTTTTCAATGGACAGAAAAGACCTAGTATTAAGACACTCCGTTCTCCACTTTTCGCCTCAAGTCGATACATTGAGCATTGAGTGATGGAACTAAACACTGCGCTTTGGCTTAATAGAGGGAAGAAATAAAAATATATTTAAATTAATATATTATAAATATATTTAAATTAATATATTATTATATATAACCAGTTGTGGCGCAGTGGCACAGACGTGTGACTTCAAACGACTGGTTGTGGGTTCGATGCCCACTCGAGGAGTGGAAATATTTAATATTTCCATTTTCTTTGCTCTGGCACTGAGGCAAAGCGCGGCATTAAGTTCAGCCACTTAATACGCAATGCCTCCGAATTCGGCGGAAAGTGGGGAACGGAGTGGCTTAACACTAGGTTCCCTCTGCCTCCCCTGCTGTGTTCGGGATACAGCGTGAAGCTAAAAAAACTTATTTTAAATAAAGAAGTTATGTAAATATGTCTTCTTTATAAGTCTTAAAAATAAAAAATGTTAAATATTCGTGTTTATCCCATCACTGTCCTACATTATTAGTAGGTAGAGAGCATAATCAGAAGCAGTCGAATATAATTACAACAGACATTCAATATCGTTGAAATGAAACCGACATGTCGATAGTTCTGATGTCATGTAGTTAAATATATATATGTACATTTGTATATAGTGGATAGACTTGACAAATAATCTTTATATTCGTATATAAGCTTCACAGAGAACCTAGTGAAGACATTCCATTTGCCTTTTTGTTCTAAGATTTTCTTAAATTGGTATATAAGTAGATACAGCTCAGGCTGATAAAGGCGTGTTGCTAATCTAAAATAATAACAATCGTTATTTTTTATTTTATTATGTCTAATTGATTCATCAATACGAGATTAAAAGATTTAAGTTGCTAATCTGTTGTTATTATAATAAAAAATATAAACGAAACATTTTTTTTCTTAAAATTCTTTTTATCCTAACACATACACACATAAAAACCAAAAAATACATAGCAGTATAAGATGCATTTGAATATTATTTATTAGTTTGTTTGGCCCACCTCGTATTAGGAACGGATGAACTGAATTAGGGGGGCTCGAAACTGTGCATATTACTACACCAAGTTCATCATATAACTACTGAAGGCAAAACAGAAATATTTTTTAGGCCTCGGTCTAAGTAAATTAATAATTTAGCTAGCAAAAATAAAGATTAAGGTATTAATTGGTTATTATACTCTAGTGGAAAGTTTTCTCTAAAGTGGACTCCAGGAGTATTAATTAGCGTTCCATTTTATTAAGTAAATACGTTCTTAACAGATTAAAAAACATTGTTGATGTTTATATATATATTTGAATAAAAAACAATGTGTTTGGTAACTTTAGAAAACTATACACGAGTAAATCATTTTGTGTAAACAAATTTCACAAGCATTCCTACGTAGAAGGAATGGCAGAGTGTCCTGTTTTTAGACACTCCGTTCTCCGTTTTCAAACTAATTTAGTCATTGCTTTTTGTGTCTTAAGAAGTGGAAACTGGAGTGTATTGACACCAGGTTATCTCTAATTACGAAAAAAACTGAGACGCAAAGCTACTTGTTGAGTGTCTGAACTCAGCACCATGTTTAGTTACAATTCGTCACACTGAATAAATAAGACGTAAAATATTAATCGTTTTACAAATATACATACACAATAAAACAATATTAATACTGTTGTTTTTAATTTTTGAAGTACTTAAACCTCATTTTGCAAATGTTGATCGCATGCACGTATGTGCCAAATTGACATTAATTATTAACGTCACTAAAGAATTCAACAGTGTAAAAACGCAGACAGAAAAAATAAAGTACAAGTTAAATTTATCTATTGTTTTATCGTAAAAGTTCATCGTTACAAATTGTTTAGACAACGCAATGATTTCTACTACATTGTATCTGTGAAACAAGACTAATATAATGTTAATAGGTTACATCTAAAGTACTTAGAAAATTGTGAATAGTTTCAAAGTAATAGTTTAAGTTGCAACATGGGAATTGAAGCTAAATTCTTAACATTGGGTTATAATTTCTAATATACGCTTTTTTTATATTAAAAGCAAAGGAAAATACTCAAATTTATATATTTTAGACAAAAATATTGAATTTGTTATATCAAATATTCATATAAAAACAGCAAATCAAAAAGGTATAAAAGTTTATGACAAAGGCAAAACAGGCAGCAAATATATTTTGATAATGGATTAGCTAAAGACATTAGAGTATCCTCCGTGATCGTAATATGAGCTGTATGTAAAATATTATGTAAGTGGCGCCCTAAAACGGAAGACACTTAAACAAGAACGTGACCAACGAGAACGGAACAACATGACGAAACCTCACAAATATTTGTCATTTGTTTCTGAACAGCTATGGCAGTAGGTATTCATTACTTTAGAATATAGAGGCATATTTTTTACAGCATCACGCTTTTTCATGTAACCAGGCAGGACCCAGTGTCAAGACACTCCGTTTTCCACTTTAAGCCCAAAATTGAGACATTGCGTGTTATGTGGTGGAAATCAACGGCGCTCTGGTCTGGGTACCAGAGTGGAGATGTGAAAATAATATACAAGCATTCCCTCAAATGGGACTCGAACCCACAACCATTGCGTTTACAATCAGACGCTGACACACTGCGCCACGATAAGCTCATTTAAATTTATAGGAATACATACAAAAGTAGTAAAAAACAAAATAAACTTTTTACTGTCATTTAAAGAAAGAAAACCTATTATAATTTTCAATTATCATATTAAATAATAGTATGAGACACTATTACATACGTAATTTATATATATTTCTAATAATATTCTTTTATATGAACACAATTTGTTTGTACGTATTATGTATCTACTTGTGGACGATATAAGATAGCTGCTCTGCCGCGTAACTGGGTCACTAGGTCACAGACGAGGCCCGCTGATAGCAAAGACTAGTCGTTTCCAAACTACATTGTTTGATATAGAAAAATCTTTGCAACTTTGTCATTTACAGATTTATAATAAAATCATTAAAAGAAGAAAAAATGAAATATTAATGTTTATTTTTTCTTTAATGTTATTATAATATTCACTTTATAAGAAATATACATTTTAGCTTCTACCAACTTGCGCATTAAAAAAGGCAGCTTCTCGCTTTTTCTTACAAAGCGGAGTAGTTGCAGAGAGTTTAGTGAAGTGATATTCAGTTCTCCGCTTTTCGTCCGAAATCGAAATATTACGTGTTAAGTTTCGGAATTTAACTTGCGCACAAAACTGAATTAATAAAATATAAAAGTAAATGCCACCGTTATTGCAAATTATTTTATACTATATTAATTTTATTCGAGCACATCAACCTTGCTCTACATAGGGAATTATAATTAAAATAAATTTAAAAAAGAAATAATTAGATATTTAATCGGTCTTTCTCGATAAGGGTTTCATCGTTTGCGTAGACGGTTCGATGTAAATGTATGAAATATAGGTAACATATATAATAAACGAATGTTCTCTGTTCTTGGCGATCTTGTTTAGATAGATAGCCGAGTTGCGTAGTAATATAGAATTTATTAAACTAAAATAAAAAAAGAAAATGCATCTTCACGCTTAACAGAGAGAGAGAGAGAGAGACAGTAGATCCAAGATACTCATTAAAGAGTCATTGGTAAGTAGCGAAACTCAACGCTGGGCTTTGCCTACCAAAACTGCTACTTACTTAATACTTTGTCTACTATAATAATAAAATAAACTATTAATGTTTTTGATTTAGCTTGTCAAGCTTTAACTATACAGTATTTTTCCATATATCAAATAATAATGTATATATTTTTATTCTAGTAACACATATTTCGTATTTCAATACAGTCTCTACATGGCCCACTCAAATATTGATATAGTTAGCATCGCAGCAAAAAATCAACCAGAAAATCTCAACACTAAAATACTAAGTCCTAGCCCTAAAACCTAAGAAAATGTAGTTTATTTTGTAGCAACAGTAACTAAATATTATTGAAACCAAATGATTACCAAAAGTTAGGACAGTTTTGAATTAACAAACAACAACATTCACATATTTTTACAGAAGTGAGGATCACGTAAATGCGTTACCCGGAGCATTTCGAGATAAAAATGAACATGAATTTTAATTTTTTTCGAGAACTAGTACAACTCATAAAATAATTATTTTTTGGCTTCAAATAGATAAAAAATAATTGAGATAAATATTTTAAATATAATAAGTAAAAGTATTCCAATAGAATAACTAATAAAAGAGAGGAGATTTAACATCTGCCCAATTTCTTTAGCAGAATTATGCGACATTTTCCAAAAAAACATATACTAATACAATAAAAAATGGCATATACATATGTACATAACAAACAACGTAAAAAATAAGGCCAAAATCTTAAAATAAAAGCAACAAACAAACAAGTTCGTTTTGAATTCACAGTGATTTGTACACAAGACACGCAAAGCCAATCTGCGCATCTGCTTCAAGAGTTGTGACGACATCTGATGATTAAGTAGTAAACTATTACGAAATTGTTTCGAATACAGCTACGCCGCATCAGTGGCGAGTGTGCCGTGTTCCACATATCAGTAATGCATAATATAATTTCAAACGTTTAAACATCAGCTTATGATCAATGTAGGAGATATTCTTATAACTTTTTGTAGGAAAGTACATTTTAAGGCATTTTTACAAAGCAAGCTTTTGAAAAATATCGTTGAGAAGTAGTCGTGGCGCAGTTGAACAACATCTGATTGTAACTGCGACGGTTGTGGGTTCGATTTCCACTATGGAGAATGAATAAATACTGTTTTAATTTTTCCGCTCTGGTACGTAGAACAAAGCGTGGTTGAGTTCCGCCATTTTGTTTCGATTTCGAGAGAAAGTGAAGAATGCAGTTGTTTTAACACTAGATTCTCTCTGACTACCAAGTTATGAGTGAAAAAGCGTCAAGATGCTTTTGTCACAAAAATGTTATATTTACTTTTAGCATAATTAAATTGCAATTGCACTGTTTTTCAATTAATTAGTTCATAATATGTAAAATTTGCATCTGTTAAATTGAATAAAAAAGGCGCGAAAATACGAAGAAAGCCATACGTCACATCATGATGTCACCTTCATGTAAATAAAGTTTTATCTGTCAAATCCCAAGTATGAGTACGTTTGCTTGTAAATATTGTTTGAAAATAAATTATGCGTAGTGTCAAAATGTAAAACGCCATAGTAGATAAACGTTCAGTTGTGATTATTATTAAATATTGATAAGTTAAGATTTTTTTTCAGCTTCACGCTTTATAACAGTAGTTAGAAAGAATCTACTGTTAAGACACTACGGTCTCCAATTTTAGCCCTAAATTAAGATATTGCGTGTTGAGTAGCGGCACTCAAGGAGAAAACTACGCAACTTAATTAATTTAATTAACTTAATTTGTAAGAGCGGAGAAGTGAAAATAATTTAAATATTTTCACAAAGTGGTAACCAAATCCACAACCAGAATTGCGTTTACCGACAGAGAGATGGCCTCAAGTTAAAAATTATTGTTTATTACTTAAGAACGTGTTGTTGTCGTCGTTAAGTGGTTGAGACGCTACAATTTTATGTAGTAGTGACACATTAGTGTCAGTTTCTCGCTTTTCGTCACATAGCCGGGCTAGCAGAGAGAACCTAGTGTCAAGACACTCCTTTCCCTACTTTCCGCTTGATATTGAGACATTGCACGTTGAGTAAAGGAACTTAACACTGCGTTTTGTCGTTAGACGTCATACATACATAGTGTTTCAATTTATGGAAAACAAGCAATACTAACCAAAGTAGCTTTATCGTTAAATCGGTTAAATCGAGCGGCATTTACGTGTAGTTTACACTGCATATTATAAATATAGCTAAATATCCTAATAGAAGAAACAATTTTAAAACAACTTTTTGTGTTAATTTTTCTCTTGAAGCAAGAAACCGTGAAAACGAAACGTCTGTTACATAGAGGTTTCTTTACGCTTTTGTTTTTCAGTTCGCTTCAAATGTAAATTATGAAATATAGAAACACGTGAACTTAAAGTTAATTTCACGTTGAATCACATTAGTCACGTTGTGAAAGTTAATAAAAACAAGGGAATATTGAAATAAGAATGCAATTATTTCAGAATAAAATAAAATATAATAAAATAACAAAATATATAAAAAAATTGTGGATAAAGGTTCCAACATGGAGAAGCTGTTATAATTATTTTTATTGGAAAGTCTTTTTCAAATAAAATAATACTATATTAATATGATTAATTAAGTATTTACATACGTATGTATATTACAGTTATTGTTTCATTCTATTTAGTTATATTCATTTTTATTTACTTTAAATATTATTATTTTTCAGTATAGTTAAAAAAATCTAAATATATGTGTTTATAGTGGCGTAATATAATAAAATGTACGTGGTAAAATACAAAGTATGATAGAAAATAAACTGTTAGAGTCAGTTCAAAAGGATTAATCAATAAACCTTCAGTTTATGTAAAAATATAAATTCGTTTAAATACTAACATAAACTTATTAAATGAACTATACTCTGAACTATACTTTTTTAAATAAAATTATAATTTCGTTGTTTATTTTGTATATTATTACTGCAACAACTTTTGCTTCTCGTCGTTGTTATTTATTTAAAAAAAAATGCTTCTAGAAGATTACTTGGATTTTTTAGTATTTATATGTTTTTGAGATACAAATATCAGGGTTTCCTTAGTTAAATAATAGCATAAATAAAGAAACCAACAACTTTTATTTACCAAACAACAAGTTGCAGCGCCATCTAGTTCCCACACCTAAGGTACTTATAAAATATTAGTTATCATTCATAGAGCCTGTTGAATTTACAGTACGTAGGGAATAATCTCTATTATGATTTGATAATATTAATATTTCAATACAATATTATAGTTACATCAGAATCGAGTGTAGAAAATGGACGGCATGTCCTCATGAGCATGTGAGCGCTATATTATTCATATTAGAGCGATTACTTCATAGTATGTAAGCGGCAAGCGTAGTACGTAGCCAGTGCCGACTGCACTGCAGACCGCAAGCTAGCGTGCCCTACTGACACCGAACGAAATCAAAAAGCGCCGAGCTACAGGTAGAATACTAAGTGACATCAACTATACCAACCGCTAACGTAATGACGATTATACTACACAGGTTTTAAATAAATCCCTCGTTTGTAATTATTCTCGCAACACTTTACATTACGTTGAATAAACGCTCCTCGAAAAATTATATAAAACTTTTTCACATAACCCACTCCATTGTAGGATAGCGCGAAAAGCCAATGCGACGTTGCCACACCGTGCGATCGAGTAAACGAGCAGGTAGTCTTTTAGTCTCCACAATGCATACAATGTAATTATTATACAACCAGCACTTGTCTCTTTTGAATATTACTATTCACAAAAAATACAAAGGCCTCATGTCTCTAAATTTATGTTAAAAGAATCTAAGCAGAGTCTAATTCGATTTATATTTGTCGGGTTTGTCTCTACATGAAAAAAGTATTATAAATAGACATCCCCGTATTTTACTTAATAACATTTTTTTAACAAAAGTATTGAAAATACGGATACATGTATCCGGCTCGAGTTGAAATCATCTATAAATACTTGTATACGTGACTAATAGTATGTAATTAGTAGAAGTACATGGTACGCACCATTTGCTGGCTCCACATAGGATATCTTTATGTCCATAGCAATGCTCTCGGTGGTTTTGGGGTCCACGGCACTCATCTCGTACTCCACGGCGCCATCCAACACAATATCACTCTTGGCCTGGCTCGTAGAAGCGGCCAGACTCTGCGCAACACTCATTTTTGGAGAGTCTTCGTGCATCATTTACGGATAGTTAGGCGAAACAACTAATATTAGCTGCCCGCAATAATTATACAATATCATCTACTTTGTTTAGGAAAATATTTTATCTTAAAATTTGTACATAAATACCATTAATTCCTTATAAAACACTAAATGTAGGTCTCTAGGCCACTTCACTTACACTTTGATATTCCGACATAACTCGGGTTCAATAGAGCTACCATACTCATGACTGACATTGAAATATGTCGGTAAAGGGCAGTGAGAAATTAACCCAATTTAGAAATGTGTGTCATGGCCTATTTTTCAAAAAAAGTTATTCATTAATTAAATGTAAATAAATACTATTTATTTATTTATTATTATATTATCATGGCGAAAATCGAAGGCATACTGTAATAATGATTAAAAGTACTTCAATGGCCATATAGTAAAATAATGTTAGTGGCTTAAAAAATATTTAAAATAGTGCAAAATGAATACATTTGCTTATGAATACGCTGTGTTGTGTAATAAATGACCGTTTCTATTGCACAATCCTTTCACAAGGGCTTCAAATGTAGGTCAATCTGTGCAAGTATGATTACAAAGTTTTACTTTAAATTATTTACAAAACATTTTTTCTTCAAATATGCTTAAGGTAATAAAATATTCTTAACACGTTTATAGTAGTTTATAGAATATTTAGGACATAAGTTAACTTTTAATATTAAAGGATCTGTATTTGACTACAACATCCGGCGCGCAGTAGCGCCATCTAGTTTCGATGAGCAAAACATTCTCAAACGTTAACCTTGAGAATCTACTTGTGATTTCAAAATAGATGGCACTTTCCATTAACTCCTCAAGTGTATCAATTATGTTTAATTAAATAATTTATTTTAATATTTTTGCCAAAGTCCATATTTTTTCTTTATTCTACTTTTAATAATATCCTCGTGTATGCAATATGTGCACATGAACTACTTATGCGAATGTATATTTACATAAAAGTAATATCACTGTACTGCACTTCACTAACTTATGACATTTAGTATTTTATTTCACGACTCATTGATCATAGCACATATAGTTTCTAATCTAAAATACATTTCGATGATGAAAATGATTTCTATTTCTAATTCATTTTAATACCTTAAGTAGCTAAAGAAAAGAAAAATAAGTTTTTGTAGATGTTTTTAGACGAATAATATATCTAAAACTTAAAAATAAGCCTATTTATTTCTTTTTAATTATTTAGTAATGAAATAATAACACACTATTAACATTGTTTATTAAGATTCGAATTAAAAAATAAATAAACTCAATATATATAAAATACTTTATTAATAATATAAGGCCACACAAATACAATATATAAAAATTACAACTTATTCTTGGTTTTATTTACTATTATAAATTTTCACTTATATATTAGGTAGATTTCACAACACAATCGACGAATTTGGCAGTCAGATAGGGATTAATATTCATTTATCTTAACAGCTCTCAAAAGTATTACATTATTTATATTTTGTGCCAGTTACATAGATATAAATAAAACTACAAAAAATATAAGCTCGTTCATCACTTACAAGTGTATATATTACGCAAGTTTACAAAATGTTGCTCGTTTTTATGTATTTTAAAATTGAATAAACATTTATATATAAAAATATATCTGACTATAGTTAGAGTCGATATCTATGATATGTAAAAAAGTATGTTACCTACAAAAATACTAAAAAACATCAATTTATTTTATTTTGTTAAAAATATAAAATCTAAATTTCTTTCAATGTTAATAATAATATGCTGTTATGTATATGTCATTTTCAAATTTTCTCTTTAGGCATTGCTTTGTTTAGCCTGAGTAAGGATTTCTCTAGAAATGATAAGTCTTTGAATTTGGGATGTTCCTTCGTAGATTTGGTATATTTTAGCGTCCCGCATGAGTTTCTCCACTGGGTATTCGGTGTTGAAGCCGTTACCACCGAACACTTGCACTGCATCAGAGGCTGCTTTGTTGGCTACTTCTGATGCGTGGCACTTGGCTACTGACGCTAAAACGGTGTTCTTTTGACCTGAGAAAGTAAGAAATTGTATATAAAATTAGCTATTATTAATACTATATTTAATTTTCTTAGTGATTCCCCATCTAGTTAATATACTAGCAATTTTTTCTTTAGTTTAACATTTTTTCTCGTAGAGTAAGGTAGTACTGAGACATAACCTAGTATCAACACACGTCATGTTCCGACGATCTAGCTTAGGAAATGGAAATAATATATAATCATTCCCTTCGATTTCCACTCGCGGAAATAATTATATATTATTTCCATTTCTCCGCCCACTGCCATCGCAGTTACAGCCACACTGCCACAATACCACGACAACCTCAATTTGCATATTTAAAATCAAAATACAAACTGGCAAATTAAATTTAATTCCACTCAAGGACCCTCCACTATTATAACCTTGAGAAAAACGACAACAATAATAACAGACAAAGATTCACTGAAACGCTAAATATTTAATACAGAGTTGCATCGCGTGTCGTTTTAATATATAATCATCAGTTATGACACACAGTGTGACTATAAACGAGACTGGTTGTGGATTCGATTCCCACTTGAGAAATAATTAAAATTTGCACGTTTTTCGCTCTGGTGTCGAGATAAAGCGCGGCGTTAAGTTCCATACGCAATGTCTCCCGAATTCGGCGGATAATGGGGAATGGAGTGTGTTAACATTAGGTTATATCTGTGTGCTGAACTAACCTAAAGTTGGAAATTATTAAAATTCCACATAACCAATACCAAAATTTCACATAGTTAAATATGTACATATTTTTTGTTACTAAGAATATAATATTTTCTTCTTGCATATGAGTACATACAAAACTTATTATGTTAATTTACGCTACGCTACTTATATCCTATTATATGTCCATACTTATATTATAAACGCCTAAGTCCGGTTTGGATGAAATTTAGAATGAAAGTAGTAAATAATCGAGGGTCACACATAGGCTACTTATTTTTCCAAAAAACAACCTCTAAAGAGTTGAAATAGGGGATAAAAGTTTATATGAAAAATCAAAACTAGCTTGAACGATTGTAGTGAATTTTGGAATACATATATGTAGTTGATAATCCAAGGTTAAACATAGGTTTCTTTATTTTTAAAAAAAAATCTCTTCACCATGATCAACCATCCAAGCCGCCTTCTGCCAGGCCAGGCGGGAGGTCTCGACACCCATGGCCATATCAGCCAGGATGAAGGCCACGGCCTGGTGCTGGGCTATGGGCACCCCGAAGGTCTTCCGCTCCAGCGAGTACTTGGTGGCCTCGTAGAGAGCCCGCTGAGCCAGGCCTGTCGCACCTGCTGCTACCTGTTCAACATTTATGTATTTTAAAAATATTTTAAGTGTAAACTATAATTTGAAATGTAAATTGAAGTAGGAAATGTTGGGTTAAGATGGTTTTAGTGTTTTTTTATTCAGCATAAATTCAGCAGTTATAAAATAAAATAAGTATAGCAAACTTATTCTTATTATAAATGTATATTGAACAATAATTGTTTTTATATATATTCAGTGTGCAACCTGTGGTTCCTTAAACATTTGTGTGTGTTAATATTGTTTTTTTAAAGTATGGTTTCTTATGAAAATATTAAGTTAAGTAGATTAGTGTTTCAATGAATATAAAATAATTTCAGTATTTTGTGCATCCTAAAAGAGTCTCGCATATACAAATTTATTGTTATTGTAAATGTGGTTAATATTGTTTATATATACAGTCAGACCCTTGGCACCCGCCAAAACCTGTTGAAAATTTATGTGTTTTAAAAATATTTTAAGTGTAAACTATAATGTGAAATGTAAAGTGTAGAAGGAAATTTTGAGTTAAGATTATGTTAGTGTTTTATTCATTTATTTAATATATTCAGACCTGTGGCTCCTGCTATTAGCTGTTGACCATTTGTGAGTATTATATAGCGTTTTTTAAATTATGGTCACCGTAAAGTATAATGTGAAATGTTAATGTTTTAAACAAAATATTAAGTTAAGATGGTGTTAGTAATTTATTCTTTTATTTTCAGTATGTATAACATTCTAAAAGTAAATATATGATAGAATATTAAATATGAAGTTTCTTATTTAAATATTAAGTTAAGTAGATTAGTGTTTCAATGAATATAAAATAATTTCAGCATTTTGTGCTTCCCTTTAGTAATAGTGTAATTTCAGTAGTTTATATATTTTAAAAAAATCAAGCATACATTATCTTATTCTTATTGTAAATTATTATAATATTGTTTATATATAGTCAGATTTATGGCACCTGCTGCCACCTGTTGACCATTCATGTGTATTATATAGTGTTTTAAAACGATGGTGCAAACTATAACGTCAAGTGTAAGTTTATAATGGAATATTAAGTTAAGATGGCGTTAGTGTTTCATTTAGTATGATTTCAATAGTTGTAAAAATAAAAAAAATATAATGCAATGATAACTTATTCTTATTATAAATTTGTATACTAATAAAGTTGTTTATATATATAGTAACATTTAAATTATGTCAATGATTTCGTCTAGCTTTATGCGTTATACTTCAGCAGGGTAGTCAGAGTAAGTATAAAAAAAATATTTTAAACATAAATGTCCCAAATTTTTGCTGCTGAAAATAATTTAATAATATCTTAGTAACAGATGGAAAGTGTAACACGGAATATGTTGTCACTTGAAAAACTAAGGAAACTGGGCTCTCTTAGGGTATATTTTATAAACTTAGTTAAGGCTTACTTAGTTTTAAGCTCTAATATTGTGAAAGAAAAAATATTTAAAAAAAGGTACAGACCTTATGTAAATTAAATTATATATAAAAAAGAGAAATATGTTGTCACTAGATTCCCCCTGACTAGCCTATTATATATAAAAAAGAGAGTATTAAATAACTTACAGGTGGACGAGTCTTGTCGAATGCCCCCATAGCAATCTTGAAGCCGGCTCCTTCTCCAATCAGAACGTTTTCCTTTGGAATGCGAACATCCTCGAAGGTGATGCCCCTGGTGTCGGAAGCACGTTGTCCCATGTTCATTTCCTAGTTGATTATAAATTTAGATTATAAATTATTAAAAACAGACTTTATTTACATTAAAAGAACCCATTTTTTTGGCTATGGAAAAACAAATTATCAGAAAAATATTTTTATTTTTTTTTTGCTGGCGTGAAAGGGCATAAGTCAAACAGATAAATGCATATTCGAGTAATTCAATTCAATATTTATATAATCGACATTTTACATAATTTTGAAATTGAAAATATAAAAAATATAAATAATACAAAAAAGCAGAAAGTAATAAAAAATGTCAATATGCTTTAGTTTTAAACAAGTATAAATTTTTAGTAATTATGTTACATTGAAAACACATTGAACCCTGTTTTATGTGCCTTTACAAAATGTTAGACGAATTATACATGTAACTAATGAAAAAAACTACATTTTAAAAGTAAAAAGCTTACAGTTAAGACAGTTAACTAAATGATTCAGAGTGAGAATTATATCAAATTATATTATTACTAGAAACCTCCATGACACATTAAGCATGCTTTGCCCAAGAATAAACTGCTTTGCCTAAGAATCGTGTATGTCACTTTATACAAAAGTATATATCAAACTTATGGTGGGATACGTAACATTTATTTTAATAATTTAATATTTTCCTAATGTATTATTATAATAATGTTGATTTTCTGCACTTCTTCCATGTCAACTATAATTTTGTCTAATTTCATAGTCCTCACTCGTTCTAATTCTCGTAAAAAAGCATGCAGTTTTTTCTCTTACGCATTAATATTATGATTAATAATAATGTAATAATTTATTATATTTTGTATATGTTAGTGTAATGCGTAAAAATAAATAAGTAGGAGTTACAAAAAATATTTTTAATTTATAAAAAGAAATTAATTCTTTTCATTTAATACGAGGCCGAGTTGGCGCAGTCTGACTGTAAGCGCGATGGTTGTTCGAGGTTCGATTCTCACCTAGCGAATGGTTATATAATATTTGCATCTCTCCGCTCTAGTACCTAACACAAAGCGCGACATTGAGCTCAGTCACTCATCACACACTGTTATCAAACAAGAAATGTAGAACGGAGTGTCTTCACACTTAGGTAATTTAAGACGACTTTGCTATAGAGAAAAAAGAGTAAATACCGGATAAACAAAAATACAACAAACAAAATAAAATTCGAAACGCATAATGCAATAATATATGTGCATGAATAAACACACAATATTTAATTAATTATATATTCCACTTTACTTACCATAAAAGTGTCGTTAAAGGGTTAATCATGTTATTGTATTGTAATACACATTTAATTTCTTGAAAATATTAATCATTTTACACACATTAAACACAATACTTCAATTTTTAAAATTTATATTAATATATTATTTTATACGTATCTATACTTATATTATAAATGCGAAAGTCTGTCTGTTTGTCTGTCACGCTTTCACGGCTAATGTACCGTTCCGATTTGGATGAAATTTAAAATGAAAGTAGTATAAACCCATAGGCTACTTATTTTCTCAAAAATCCACCTCTAAAGGGTTGAAATAGGGGATAAAGGTTAATCCTTCACTTTATTTTTGAAAAATCTACCCCCGAGGGTTGCAATATAACCTAACAGTTATGTAGTTCACGTGGCGAAGCCGCGAGCGGGCCGCTAGTTATTATAAATGTGTAAATGAAAAACTATTGACATACTTTAAAGAATATTATACGAATAAAAAAAAATACTCATTATGGTATTATAGTTTTATACGAAGAAGAAATACACAGTACTTAAAGTATTCATTAAATTAGCTTCACGCTGTATTAAATTAAATTAAAATAATAAAATAAACATTAAGCACAATAGTGCGTTTGACATATACTTTTGTATGACGTGACCAATACGTTGCTATGGCAACGCGTGTTTAAGCGTAAATGAGGCACAGTAATTATAATTATTGACAATAAATTCTATTAAATTAATTTTGCACGTACTCTAGGACAATAATTAACAATTATAGGTACAAAATGCATTTAATACAATATTTATATAGATAAAAACATAGATATTTCTAGACTGACTATATATATCTTTATATAAATAGTAATAACCAGTAGCTGCCCGCAACATCACATATAGAAATCTTCCGTTTTTACTACTTTGTTATGTGATATATATGTCGTGGTCAGATCGTAGAATTGACAATTTCATGATCTCGTTGACGATATCATGAAATGGTCGCAGTTCATGAAATGAGCAACTGAATTTGACGATATCGTTGATTCGTCAACGTTTAACGATTTCGTCGTCGACGTTTGGTCATATCGTAAAATAAGGTGTCTTTATAATATATTTAACATAAATTCAGAGTATGTGCGTAATACGAACTCATTATATATAATTCCGATTTTTTTAGCTCAAAACACTTTCAATCTTGTGAGAATCAATTAAATAAAAAAGGTTTAACCTAACCTAACCTAAAAATTCTTTTACGTAATTATTTTTATTTTGTGTAAATATATTTAAAACCTATCAAGATAGGTTAGGTTAGGTTAAACTTTTTATATTTAACAGATTCTTTAGTATTTAAAAGTAGTTTTTATTATATATTTCTTAAAGTTATTATTATAGTATCGCAAATACAAAACAACAAAATCAAAATTATAATGATTTTCAATAAAATAAAAAGATAATATTTTTTTAGGAACATAATTTTTACTTATTATAAAAGGATAGTTAATTCTGCTTTTAATAAAAAATATATTTAAAACTAAAATTTTAGCTTTATTACGAACAGCTGATATACGAAAAAGCGCTTCTAGCGCCTCTATCGGTTGTTAAAGTAATTATAATTGACGATTTGGTCAAACAAGATCGACAATTTCATGAATTAGCCACGCGTTTAGTTGACCATATCGTTAAACGTTAGGGTGTCATTGATTTCGTCAAACGACATCATGATCTGGCCAAACGATAATTGGTCATTTCATGAACTGCGACGATTTCATGATATAGTCAACGATTTCATGAAATCGTCAATTAAACGATATGGCCACGACATATATATATATATATATATATATATATATATATATATATATATATATATATATATATATATATATATATATATATATATATATATATATATATATATATATATATATATATATATATATATATATATATATATATGTTAAGCTAGTGGCCCGCTCGCGGCTTCGCCTGCGTTAAATGCGCAACTATTTCACGCTCCGCGCCTACATCACATTAGGAACCTCTAAAATATCAGTGTTTCTCTACTATATTATGCATTTATTATACATATAAACTTTCCTTTTGAATCATTCTATCTATTAAAAGAAACCCCATCAAAATCGTAGCTTTGAAGATGATGTTTGATCTAAGCATATATACATACAGACAGCCGCGGGAAGCGACTTTGCTTTATACTATATATTTATATTTTCAAATACTGGCTTACTTTACGTCCAGGCACGACTCCGGCCCAGTCTCTCTCCACTATGAAACCGGTGAACGCCTTGCTGGCCGGGCATTTGGGGTCAGGATTTGTTCTAGCCAGTACAAAATACCTGAAATTCAGATAAATACACCTGTACGCCAGTTTGGGAAAAATATATTATATATTTTTTTTCAGCTTCACGCTGTATCCCGCACACGGCTGGCAGATGGAACCTAGTGTTAAGCCACTCCGTTCCCCACTTTCCGCCGAATTTGGAAGCATTGCGTGTCAAGTGGCGGAACTTAACGCTCGACGCCAGAACGAAGAAAATGGGAATATTAAATATTTCCACTCCTCGAGTGGAATCGAACCTACAACAAGACATTGTACAATCACACTTTGTGCCTATGCGCCACGACTGGCCCCATACATATGTAGTTTTTATAGCTAATTACCCCTTAGTAATGTTAAAAAATATGTTGCAATATTTTACCTGCTTTTACTTTATTTATTCTCTTCCATAAAAAAACAATCACAGTGTGATTTCATTAAATGTTTAACGGTTAATGTTTTTTTGTTATTTGTTTATGCAATAAAGTATTTATTAAAACATCGTGGCACAGTGGATCGGCGACTGCCTGTAATCGTTAGTTTTGGGTTCGACAGAATAGTAAGAGAGAAGCTAGTGTTAGGACACACTACATTCCGCCCGAATTCTAAAACATTAAGAAGTACTATCAACATAATATTAACAATATAACAATACCAGTTAGCAACCCCGCCATTGGTGATCCACATCTTTTGCCCGTTCAGAATCCACTCGTCGCCTTTCTTCTCAGCCCTAGTTTTAATTCCTGCTACATCTGAACCTGCACCGGGCTCAGTGACGCAATACGCCTAAAGACATTAAAAATTATAATATTTTATTCATTTATAACATAACAAGTTTAAAATAAAATATTGGTGCATATTTTAAACTAGTGGTCTGCTCGCGGCTTCGCCTGCGAGAACTACACAACTATTTCACTATAGGCACATAGACATCACATTAGAAACCTCTAAAATAACCAGTGTTTCTCTACTATGTTATGCATGTATTATATATATAAATCTTCCTTTTGAATCTATCAAGAAACCACAGTAAAATCCGTTGCGTAGGTTTGAAGATCTAAGCATACATACATACAGACCGACAGACGCAGGAAGCGACTTTGCTTTATTCTGTGTAATATAAAGATACTACAGGGATAAGATGGACAACATGGAAGATTATCGTTTCCTATTAGAGCATTTTAAATTTATTTTTATTCCAGTAGTGGTGAACGGGTGGAAAACGAAGAACGAAGTTATAAGAAAAAGCATGAAATCGTTTTTTTTATATAAAAATAGTTACAAATAATAATTATTATCAATACTGACTATAATAATAATTAAATGATAAATAGGTTATTGATTATATAAAACAATGATTTATCATTATCAATAATTATGTTTTAATTAACTATAAAAAGGTTTTATTTATTCATTATGTCTATCTGTTTGTCTGTCACGCTTTCACGGCTAATGTACCAGTCCGATTTGGATGAAATTTAGAATAAAAGTAGTATAAAACCCAGTGTCAACTATAGGCTACTTATTTTTTCAAATATCCACCTCTAAAAGGTTGAAATAGAGGATGAAAGTATATATGAAAAATCTAAACCGCTTGACCGATTGTAATGAATTTTGGCATGGATATAGTTGATAATCCAAAATTAAGCATAGGCTACTTTATTTTTCAAAAATCCACCCCCGAGAGTTGCAATATAACGAAACAATTAGGAGGATCACGCGGCAAAGCCGCGAGCGGTACGTAATCTCTTAAGATTTTCTAAGTAAGCCCAAATAGTTAGTTGAGATTTACCAACTTTAATGGTAAAGTCCGAACTGTTTCTAACCTAACTTAATCAACATTTACCGTATATCTCAGAAGTAAAAGCTATTTTTTACCGAATCTTATAAAGAACAGTTCAAACTGTTACCATTAAAGTAAAACTGTTTTTAACCGGATTCATCGCGAATATTTTTTTGTATTCTTATCTATTTTTTATATTAGGTATATGAAAATAGATTTTTGTAATACCCGATATTTCGATTTCGAAGACTACAGTAGTTTGTGAACACAGGTAATTTGGGTAAAAACAGTTTTATCTCAAAATGTGTGAAAAAAAAATCTTATTATGTTACCATTAAAATTGGTGAATTTTAAGTATTTACTGCATTTCAGGCAATTAAAGTAACACATATACTTACAGCGACAAGGGGCTCCTCAATCAATCTTCCCAAATATTTCTTTTGTTGCTCCTTGTTACCGGCAATGATAACGGGCGTTTGCTGAAAGAAATCAAGGATATTGTGTAAATAATTTTGTACGTACATAAAAAATATTTAATATACAGTTGAAACTGAATATAACGACATTGAAGGGACCGTATATTTCGGACATTATGTCCGAAAGTTGGATTAAACATATGTATTTATGTAGTATGAGTATATTTATGCATATGAACTTGTTTTCAAATAAAATGTCGATAAAAGAATTAAAACACTTTAATGTGAAGAAATTGAGCTACCCACAATAAAGGATAGAGAAGAGCTCGAGAAATTTTGTAGCCAATTAATAAGTCAAAATATTTCTTCAAATATAAGTTAAAAATGTCATATTTATTTGGTTTTACTGGAAAGAGGCGATTGGTCTTTATTGCCAAGAAATATCGACATAGATTTAACCTGGCTGGGACCTTGTCATATGGTCGTTATAACCGATCTGTCGCTATAAGGGACGTCGTTATATTCGGTTTCAACTGTATCAATATTAAAAATAGAACTAAATAGAAAAACACACCAAGCAAAATAACACAAGTAGAAAAGTCAAGTAGGCAATGCAGTTAGTTTTAAATGTATTAGAATATTAATATTGTGTGTATGAAAATGTGTATAATGAAATACTGTAATGTGATGAATATTACTATAATGTACATTTTTATATAAATTTGTATGTGTGTTTGTCTACAAGGTTTATATAATAAATAAAAATAGGGAAATATATATAAATAAATATAATAAATAAAAATAGGGAAATGATCAAATGAATTAAACGAAATGATGGAGAAACGCAAATTTAATATAAATACATTATATAACAGAAAGAAAATTATAAATAGAAATATATTGTAGGTAGGAATAACATATTTTAGCAACATGTCGGCGGAAGTAGGAAGGTGAACTTTTAGGAGAAACTCACAGCAATATAAAAACAAAATCAAACTGGGCTTGTATGTAGCAAAATAGCAATCCGAGATGCAAATCTGCGATTCAAAGTGCATGCAAACGCACATAATTATTTTTAAAAAAACACCATTATTAAGGTGTCTACCATCCAAAGCAAGTTTTCATATAAAAAGAAGATCCTATACCTCAGAAGTGAAATAAGAAAAACAAAAGCATAGCATGGCAGGCAAATACCACTACCACACTGTTCTACGTACATACTATAGGCTTACATTATACTAGCTCAATACACAATAATGCGTCTTTTATACAAATTAAAAGAAAACATTAGACATTATTAAAAGGCCATATTTACACTCACTGTCATCGCATTTAAATATTTTATTAGTGACTACTCTAAAACGCGGGAGTTTTCAACTAAACTTTATTGACTCGGTAGATATTCAGCTAAATTACACACAAATGAATATATAAAAAGGCAATAATTCTAATCATTTTGCTTTTTGTTAGACAAATTCAAACGTAATACGCAAGTCATTCGTTTTGGTAGTGATACAGTCGCTACGTATACATGCGCCACTCACGCCTAAGCCACTGGCTTCCATTGCTGTCATGATGCCAGTACAGCCGAAGGCTAACTCCTCGGCAACCATACACCCGTCAAAGACCCCCATATCCAAGCCACCTGTGAAAGTCATTATATACGCATGACGTTAAACACGCAAGATACACAACGGTGATCACAGCATATAACAGTAATATGTAACATCTAGAAGCTAAGTGCACGAGGAAAGCACGAAGAGTATAATTCTGTTGTTGAGACAAGTATCCTAAATTCTTGTACACTTTTAAATTATAAAACCCACAAAAGACTCGTGTCACTGTATTTTACACATATTTACGATAATGTAGTTTTTCGAAAAACGTTGAATCTTTGAACAAAATGATAATACATAACCATATATACCTATGTAGTCCAATTATGCCGATTATTTTCCAAAATTGGCCATACTCCACATATATCATCAAAATTTCACATTAAGCGATTTTAAGACAAAAGCATATTATTTTGCAACGAGCGAGAGTAGTTACAACGTTTATATACTCGTAATATAGAATTTTATAATAACACAAACGTAGTATATTCATAGAACGGGTCCGATAATATAATTATTTCCTATATATTTTAAAATGTTAAACACAATGTGTTTTATTTTTGTTAAGTAAATTACATTATGTAAAGAAAATAATGTTTATATTTAGATACTAGCAAAAACTTAAAAAGATAACCGAAGAAAGCACATTAACTTATTTGGAATGATTAAGAGATTGTATTTTATTAAGTATTACCTATTTGAAAAAAATAGTATGTTTTTATTTTATATTTATCTGATTACATCATTAATATAAATATAAATTTATGAAACAATATTTTAATGCACAATTACACCTTAAGAATAAAAATATGTTTAATAAAGAATAAAAAATAAAAATAAAAATATTTTGTATTAATCATCATTATAAAAATACGTGAAAAAAGGACTTTGGACTGTTTTTTGCAAAAAAAAATCGCGGACAAAGGATTATGAATAATGCCATATTTAAAATGTATTTGCAGAAAAAATGCCAATGTTATTTGTTATAACTTATTACAAATACATTATATTATAAAATAAATATGTTTTACGTACATTTTTATACAAAACGAATTACATTGCTTAGGTACTTTATGTGCCAATGGGGACACTAATTCTATATACTTTACTGTTAAACTAATACTAATATTCATAACTAAGTTTCAACACTGTTTATTACGATATATTAACTTTCTATGTAGCTTTACATTGTGTTTAATATTCTTGTATATATTCAAATATCTATGTTTATTATGAACATTACAAGTATCGACATAAAACACGCAATTTGGAGATTTTTTAAACAACAAATAAAGCTTATGAAACAAAACCATGAAGCCCAACATTAATTTTAATAGAACAAAATTTGCATTTGTCACGTCATAATTCGATGATAAAAAAAATATCCGTACGTGGAATACATTTAAATACATTTACAAAAAGAAAGACAAATACATTTACAAAAAAAAAATAAGTATAGAGAGGAATGAAATATGACAAAATTATATGATGTTATGATTTTTATTTCCTATTTCTTTGTCTGTTTGCCTGGTTAGACACGTTACACTCTGTTGAGCTATCAAATGGACCTATTTTTTTATTTGGCCTGGACGTAAGAACAGTATATTAACTTTAAAGGCTGGCACACCTGACGTAGAATTATAATAGGACAAATAAGAATGAAGAAAATGGTGCCTTAGACAAAGTTGCTAAGTGTGATAGGCAGCTCTGATGTCAGATATAAATTTAAGCATGCATTAATGCTGAAATAATGATGTAGAACCTGCTCGGTAAAAAGCTAAGCTATAAGAAATATGTAAATGGCGTTTCAGCTAAAGTTTCCATTCAATGATCAAATCGAAGATCTGAAATATATGCTGAAGAACTATAAAAAACAGGACGAACGCTCCTTATGAAAAAAAATTTTTGTTAGCATACGGTAAGTAAGGACTTGGAATGAGTGATGGCAATTAAGAGATTAACAATACTTTAAATTTATATAGAAAATACATATTTATAATGCGCAACAAGTATAAAATTTTGGGCCTAATTTTCGACAAAAAATCGTTGTGGTAAATGGAAACAGTATGTATAGCATGGATCATAAAGTCCGGCAAAGGAAGTTGCGAGCAGCAAGTAGTATATAATAAGTGTATATTAAAGTTTTTATTCAAGGTATTTTTCTGTAGGTATTTTTTGATCGTGTAAGTTTGTTGCCTGGGTTGCTTTGTACATTTTTATTTTATTTGTTTTAATTAGGATCACAATTTGTTATACAGGTGGGCCCAATATGCAAATATGTTTGTTATAATTGAATCTATTGAAAATATATAAAACATCAAGATATAAAACAACAAGTAATATTAACATTTTCAATTTCCAAAGTAATTATTAAGGTTTCTAATATCTATCGAATTTACCACATTTTAATAACAAAAAATTAAAAAAATATATTAAAGAACTATACATATAATTAAGGCATCCTGTATATGCAAATGCTATCTCCAATTAACAATTAACACTGCAATTTAGACTTTAAATTTGTATAATAAGGCACGGTATCAACAACTTACTCCGAGGCCCGTGCCGCCCGTGGCCGTCGCGATACCAGTACATCCGAAGGAAAATTCCTCACCGATTAAACACTCGTCGAAAACACCAAAGTTTCCAATCCCGCCTGAAATTCAATCTTTCGCTACTAATTTTTTGATATAAAACATTAAAAAAATGACGTTTTTTAAATGGTAATTTTTCAATTTAGTTAGGTATTCATGTTTTTTATTAAAATCTTTTGTTTTCGCGATTATTACACGTTTTGAAATAAAATTATTTTTAACCGAATTAATTATGTACTTGTATGTTATTTTTGGTATTCGCAAATAAATTTTAGGAAACTCGACGTTTCGAACACTTTACAGTAGTCCATGACTCAATCTACAAAAATATACGCAATTAATCCGGTTAACAATAGTATCATTTCAAAATATTCATGTTCTAGTTTCATGAATAATAATTGATAGACTATAATTGATATTACTATTTGCCCTCCAAATCTCATCTGTTTTAATTAGATTATAATGTGTAAAGTAATCCAACCGCCTATAGAGATATTAATAAGTGCAGCATAAAACGTCGCCTTGTCAACACAGCAAGTCCCACATGCACCAATACCAGTGTTGGACAAAATTTAATTGCAATTAACAATTAAATATCAACAATTCATTATTTGTTTGTGGGGAAATCACATAAAAATCACCTCAACAACCCCAAATTTTTACACTACAATTAACAACGAATTGATTGTTAATTGTGATTGTCGCACAAACAAATGATCAGTTGTGAATGTTTAATTGTTAATTGCAATTAAATGTTGCCCAACACTGACCAATACATTATTTGCCGAATGCTCACTGCGATTTCGGTGATATACATCGCTGCCATAATTCCAGAACAGCCGAAAGCTACCTCTTCACAGACTACACAATTCTCCGTTACTTTTAAACCTAAACCTCCTGCGAAATCATATAATTTTGTGTTTTGACATAAAACATTATATTCTTTTTTTTTATCTATCCCGCACACAGCAGGGTAGACAGAGGGAACCTAGTGTTAAGACACTCCCTTATTTCCCGCCGAAGTCAAGTGGTGAAACTTAACGTCGCACCAGTCGTGAAGACACCAGAGGAATCGAACCCACAACCAGTCACGTTTACCATCACATTTTTTGCTCCTACACCACGACTGGCTTTCACATATATAATTTATACGTTTTTATGAATATCTTGGTTAAAATACTTTAATTAAATCTTTAAATGTGTTGGGTCAAAAAACTCAAGATCCTTATCTCATTAAGGATCTTGAGTTCGTTTTATCTCAATAAAATTATTATTACTAACACATTAAAGCTGCAACCAAAACTAAATATTACAGAAACAAAAATAATGTAAATTTTGCAACTAATCTACAATTTTTACTATTTCAAATTTCACTGATACTGTCTGCTAAATAAACTACAATTAAAAACTATTAAATCCGACGCAAATACATGTTTCTCTTTTAAAATGTTTAGTTCTTGTGATTTTAGACTACTCTCTGATTCTTTAAACCTATCAAAAAAACATTAGGTAAAACAAGAAGTCATTATTTGCCTCAAAAAATATCGAACTAATCAACCTAACCTCAAACAAGTTATTTGAAGCCAAAAAACAATAATTTCACAATTCATCATATAAAGATATCGTTACCGCAGTGTTCAGGAACATGTCCGTTCATTAGGCCGACTTCCCACGCCTTCTTTATGATGGGCCACGGGTACTCCCCGCTCTTGTCGTACTGTGCCGCGACGGGCATGATCTCCTCCTTGGTGAACTTGCGAGCCAGTTCTTGTAATGCTTTCTGTTCATCATTGAGCTCTGAAATAACAGAAATGTCTTATCAAAGTACCTTTTATAGCATTTACTCTTAAGTTAATGCCAAAAAGTTTTTAATGATAATCAAAAAAGTGAAAGGGATGTATGCAGGGCGCCAAATACTACATATTTGGCGCTTCGTTCTGCTCTGACTACCCCGCTAGGGATAAAACTTGAAGCTAAAAGAAATTGTAACAGTTGTCAAGTCATTCATCATCTTACTATTTAAATTAACACAGCTTATTGTTAAGAAAAAAAAATACAAAATATATATGTTGACCTACTTTTTAGATAGAATTTTTTAAACAACAATTACAATAATAGATACTTCCATTCATGGAAATTAAATGGGTTCTTGTAAACTACATTGTGAATTCATAAATTATTAAAAGTAGGCTATTGTAGAACAAAGAGTTGTAATGACATCAATAATTAGAATAACAATTTATCGTATAACTATGTATTACTGAATGAATTATGTAATACAATTAAGTTTAAAGCGTTTATTTTTGCTTCATCATTATCTATTTATCTATACATCAATGTAAAAAATCGCAGTGCTATTTTGATCCTTAGCTGATTTGCTTCGAAATTGGGACACGTATACGAATCATATTATACAATATTTTCACGACATTCATACTAAAATGTTTTAACGTCACCAGCTTGTAGAATTGTGTCACTTCCATACAAGTTCTACCATAAGTTACTGTTGGTTACGTAAAATACGCATTCAATGAGTTTGAGCTTCTAATGTGGTTTATGATAACTATTGATGGAGTTCTGTACTATATTTATTCCAAAATTCATTACAATCGGTCAAGCGGCTTAGATTTTTCAAATAAATCCACTATGTCAACCCTTTAGAGGTTGATTTTTGAAAAAATAAGTAGCCTATGTTAGACCCAGGGTTATTTTCTATTTTCATTTTAAATTTTATCCAAATCGGACCGGTAGATTAGCCGTGAAAGCGTAACAGACAAACACACAGACTTTCGCATTTATAATATAAGTATGGATATGTAAAAAATACTAGATATTAATCGGACATTTTTTGTTTTCCTTTTCAACGTTCAACTTTTTTTCATTATACTTTGAATTGGAATATTTATCATTATAGTTAACAAGAAACAAACAACATGTAAGAAACGTAACAATATCAAAACAGTTATTTTTTATATTTAAAAACCTTGAGCAAATTTCTTTCTTCTTCTTCGAAATAATTTAAAAACATCATGTATGTATTTAAATACATTTATGTACATTATAATAATGGTAGATTTTGAGAATATATTCATTTATATATGTATATTATATTATTTTGCTTTTTACAGTAAAAACAATAAGACGACCTTTTACGTAAGTTTCTTTAATACCTGTCGCGAGCTATTTCAGAAGATATATCTTTATTACGACTTTGTAGGTACTAATTACTTCACCTTTTTTAATACTAAAATGGCCCCAATACAAAAGTGTATAAAATTCAAGTACACTTAAAAATGTAATTTTTAATTATAAGAACAATTAAAAATATTAATAATTATTATTTATTGTACATACATTCAGAAACATTACAAAAAAAAATGCAGAGAATAAGTTATCGCTAAAATAAAGATTTGTTTCAGCCTTCCAGGCAACTTTGAGACAGAAGAAATAAAAGGAAAAAAACGAACAATAATTATATATGAAATATATATGAATATTATACACACATATAGATTGTGCTCAGGCATCTTAAAAATATGCCAAGTACGTGCTGGAATATGAACACAGAGATGACTATAATTGAGAAACTTGCACCAGTTATTTTTTATTTTTTTAAAGTAATACTAAAATGCAATGTGTGTGCATATGCATGCCCACCGTGGCCTTTTTCAGTATTTCATTTTTACATTAGTCGATTAGACTTAGCGGCCTAAGGTGTGAAAAATATTAGTAATAATAAATATAGGAAATAATACGTCATTGAAAAAAATATGAAGTAAACAAGTTATTATTATATCTTTTTTAAAGATATAAAACTGTAATTGCTTATCGTATCTAATCAAACGATAGTTTATTATCCAGTATATTTTATTATCTTCAAAGGTATTTAATAATGTTATTTGAAAACCGTTACTATAGGAAATTTACTAGTTAGTCTAACTCATTGTTTCTAAACCATTTTTAGGTAGCGACCCACGAAAAAGCTAAACACTTTATAAAAATGTCTTACGACCACGTCACTGTAACATTATAATAACATTCATTTAATAAACGAATCTTTTGTACCTATATGTAGATCGTATGTATTATTTTTTAACAGGATTCGACCCTCTTTTAAAAGAAAGTCGACCCCCTGGTTGAGAAACGACGTCCTAGCTCAACCCGACTATATCTATATTTCATTGTAAGTAATTATAACAATATATGTACAATATTTAAAAATAAAAAAAGAAACCAAACTGTTGTATGTACCAAGGCTTGTTGAAGAAGTCACTAGGATTTTTTACTTACCTTATAATATAAATAAAGTAAATGAATGACTAACCGTTAAATTTATAATATTAAACAATTATATAAACGTTTAATTAAATCCATGGTATTTTTTAAGTGGTAATAAAACTGTTCCAATGAAAACGTTTTGTAACAACTGTAATTTTATTTATAATTATTTTAAAACTGACAAAGGTAGCCATGTTTTTCTACATATTAACAAAATGTTATCTGTATTTTAAATTAATTTAAGTGTGATACGAAATTATTCTATGTGCTCAATGCATAGTTTAAAATTTTCCCACCACTCTTATCACAGTAATGTATTTTAATTATTGACTAATAATAGAAATATTGTGCAGAATTACCATATAAATTTAAATAATTGAGATACATTAAAATGACGGAGAACTATCTCTGTCATTTTTTTTCTTTTTTTCTTTTCATTGGCTTTCTTACTAAGAAAGCCTTTTTTTTGACGGCATTTTTGGAAAAAAAATCATACATAACAAATTAATGTTAATATAGTTTATATAGTTGTTTTGGAAATATTCTTCAAAATTCTAAATTATGTAAATGGCAATAAATTAATTTAATTAATCAGGATTATATTAAAAACATATAATAATAGATAACAAGCTACAAGTAGCTTAGCATAAATTAACATAATAAGTTGTGTATGTACTCCTATAAAAGAAAAAAAACATTACATTCTTAAAAAAAAACATATATACAATACTATCTGGAATGTTGGTAATAATAATTTCGATCTTTAAATATTAACAGTTTTTTTTTATATTTTCATACTATATTCAGTATGCAGCAGGGTAGGCAGAGGGCACCTAGTGTTAAGCCACTAGTTCCCCATTTTCCAAAAATAGTGGAGGCATTGCGTGTTAACACACCAGAGGAAAGAAAATGAAATATTAAATATTTCAATCCCTCAAGTTGAAATCAAACCCACAATCTGTGAGGTTTACAGTTTGTGCTAGGCTATGACTGGGTTCAATTCAGGCCTCAATTGGTAATAATGGTCTTTGTTAATACAAGCCAAAACATATGGTTTCTTATTTCCTTAAGTTTCATTAATATAATTCAACTTACCAAAGCATAAGCCAGTGGAAGGAATAGGTCTTGGCGCTGAAGCAACTGCCTTAGTTGTAGATAGTTTTCGATAAATTGGGCGTGTGACGCGTGCAATCTACATAAAATAAAATATTAAGTACTTCACACTTTATTTTCTCCATTTTCATTTTTTTATATGGAAATAATAAAACAGAATAAAATGGTTGTGTTCACCGTAGCATTACAACCTAATGTAAAAAAAAACTAATTAGTGTTATCATTTTATGTGGTTTTTATCGTAATATGAGTATGAATGTTTTATATGATATTCGATATATTCTAAAGAAAAGTTTTGTATAAAATTTATTTACATAAGTAATTAAATATATTTTAAAATGTATCAAACTTTTACTTTATATGTAAATTAATTAGATTACATTAACTTTATTTATAAGAGTTTCATAATATTCATAAGGCTTCTAACAAATTGTCTTGTGTTCCGTATCTCATTTAAAGCAATAATAAAACTATATACTCTTATATTTACATATGAGAATCTAGTTTTCTATAGATATTATAAAATTTATAAACAAGCCAAAAATATAATAAGTCAATACATCTATATAAACTTAGATGATGATGATAATATCTGCTTAGAGTGCAAGTGCATTAGATAATATGTTTAAACCAATTAAAATGCCTTTCATTATAAATAATAAATAATTTTATAATTAAATACAAATATGTGTATGCCTTTCATTATAAATAATTTTATAAATAAATACAAATAATGGTTGAAATAAAAATAGTAATACATATAAGCATACATACAATATTTAGCAATTTAGATGTTTCTGCTTTTTACATTAAAAAACCCTTTGAATTCATTAAAATTTTTAACTTACACACAAATAAAAATTTCGCTGCATTATAAAACATAAAAATGAATAAGTTCAAAAAGTGGAAGAGAACGTTTCTTATTTGACACACATCCCTTTATGATAAAACCTGTTATATTTTTTTTGTTGGGTTTAAACCAACCTAAAATATTACAGAAAATCATTTAAAAAAAAATGTTTCACGCATACGAGCCTCCATTTCTTAATTAATATAAAAATGTATTTGTAATTAGCTCTTATTTAATAAAAGATAAGCGCAAAGCGTGGATATGCGTACCGTTGACATTTTTTAACTACCTGTTATAAAAGACACAGTAAAATGTAACTTTTTATATTTGAAAAAATGACGAAACAAGTGATTAAGTAAATAAAAGTGCATGCCATAAACTCATCAAATAAAATCTACACATATTACAAGACCGCAAATACACACATTGAACTTTGGACTGGCCCTTAAATAACACATAATATAATAACTAATAACGTTCAAATTTATATTTTAGTTAGCATAATTATAAAACATTTCAATTTTAATATTGTTTATATAATGTTTTAACACATTTTTTTTTCTTTTGGAAAAATATCGAACAAGAATAATTAATGTTATAAATTTCTGTACTTACTTGGGTAAGAGGATTCATATTGATTAATAATTAAAATCAAGTTTTTTGCTGTAATAAGGTCGTCGGACTTTGTACCACGTAGCATAAAAAAATTAACTACAGTTTACTCAGTCGTCGAACCGAGGCGGAATGACCTGAATTATATTATTACGGATTACAGAGTACCAACAAAGAATCACGAATGTACAAATATGATAAGTAAACTTCAACTGCAGAACTTTTATATATAGCTATCTATCGCGTTTTAATATTTATTATCTATAACATACTGTACAAAGTCTATGTTTACTACAGATGTCAGAATTTTTTTTAAGCGCCATTTTAAATTAAACTGTTCCTAAGAAAAATATACTATGATAAATGTATTATTACTTATTCCATATTTTTTCTTTTTTTGTTATAAGCGCCGTGTATATAATATAGAACACAATTATTAAATGTTTTAAAATGTCATAGCTTCGATTTGTCATGGACATTGAATATTATTTAATGATATTAAGTAGTTTTGTAAGGTAATTTTGTTTTTTTAAATTGCACACTAAAAAAATAAAACCCTAAAACTATATTTAAATATCAAAAGCTTAAATTTTAAATTAAATTAACAAAATACTTTAATTAATATAAAGCATGTCATGGTACGTCAAAATAATAAAAGCTGTCAAATAATTTTAATAAGTTATATTTAAATATATTTATTTTAAATATTAAATTATATACTTAACTATAAAAAAGATTAACTATGTTAATAACTTAGCTTATTATGCACTTGACGGATGACAGTGAAGACTGCATATCTACTTGGACCTCTAAGTAAAAAGGCTTGACTCTGTGTCATAAAATCTGACCAAAAAGGGGGCGTTTTTCTTTTATAAAATATTCCAAAAGAGAGTTGTTTCATTAAATTTATAATAAATTAATGATCTGAATCAGTGTGAATTATATTAATGTTGTCATTCGTAATAATTAATTTCTCAAACACTGTTCGTGAAAGTATTTTATATAGTACATTAATTTACATACAGTATAATTAAAAGTTGTTAATCTAACATTTGATTATTGGCTATTTAGTGTGTCAAATTATTCATAGATCTGTGGTCAATCTGTTTAAAATAGCGTCTGAGATTATTTCTAGCTGCGCCTGCATATTTTAACGACAACTTATGGGAAAATGTGATAAATAAGTGAAACTAGCGAGATGTGATGTGATAATATATATTTTCTCTAGTTAAGTATAAAGGACGAGTGTCACTTTAGTAGGTCGGTTAAACGATTGTAGGTCGTGTAGGTGTTCGATCGGTATGTGGCACAAGCAGGCTGTGTTATGAATGAGGAGGCTCTGTTGGCACGAGCTTCCGAGGAGCGGGAGCGTATCTTCCAAAGATACGAGAGAGGACGTGAAAACCTCGCTGGTCAAATAGATCCTTGGGAGGACCCAGAATTTGAAGATTACCATAAAACCGATAGGTATATACCGATTTTAGAAAAATTATATGTGATAAATATTTTTAACTTTTTAATTGTGTGTATTATGATGACATAATGCATTTGCGAAATCTTTAAAAAAGTTATAAGCAGAGCTGTGCTGAGCTATGTGTGTATATTAGAAAAAATATTTTATTTTATAAGATACCACTATGCTTATGAATTACTTGAAGTTATAATGTGTTGTGCTAGGAAGAGAAAGGATATATGAATTGAATGTAATATCATTTTATAATGGCATTAACATGTCAAGTCATTTGCAAGTTGAGTTTAAGGAATAATTTCCTTTTACATAAATACTAAAAGCAAGCTAAGAAATAATAAAAATGTACAATGAAGTGGCTTTATCGCTTAAAGCAGTCACTTCCAGGCTTCATTTGTATGTTTGATATATCTTATCATTCAAAATCCTTACCTGGAGTCATTGTGCTTATTGTAATGAACTAAACATGTTTGGAATAATTTGAAATGGACTTTTATAAGTAATGCTGTGCCTAAAACATAATTTATGTTGTATAAGTTAAAATGCATTGCGCACTTTGAAATCCTATTTTGTTTGTTTTCCTCGATTTTGCCTTTATTTTTTGCTTTTGCTTAAATTTATTTATCTTTTCTTATAGTAACACAATCTTTTTAAAATATTGAAATCATTAGATATATATTACTTCATTGGTATAATACTTTATTTAGAAATTTACTTTCATATTAGTTTTTAGCTACATTCAGTTTTAGTTTCTTGATATATAAGTTTGTGTGATATTTTTAGTTGAAGACATTTACTATACAATTTTATTGATGTGTAAATTTACAAACCTAAATTAAAATTGTTTTTTTTGTTTACAAGACGTACTATTAAATTACTTTTATCATTTTGATTCTTATTATCATTTTAACTTCATTTGTAAAATATATACAGAATGCACTCAAAATCACTAAAACTCTGATATACAATATTTCAGATATGGCTTTATTCATGATGAGAGGCTCACACAGAAAACAGCGCCTCAAAAAGTCAATGTTGAGGTTGAGAGGGAAAAGAAATGGGTTAAGATGCTTGGATCCTGGGATTCGTCAACAACAAAGGAAAAGTTACATAGAAGAATTTACAAAGGCATTCCAAACTCATTAAGGATAAAGATATGGTGCAAACTGCTGAATGTAAATGCCATAAAATCAGAAAATCTAGGCAAATATCAGGAAATGCTAAAATTAGCAAAGCACTGGTCCACAGATGTAAGACAAATAGATTCAGATGTAAACAGGCAATTTCGAGAACACCAATTTTATAGGGAGAGATACTCAGAGAAACAGTGCTCATTGTTCAATGTTCTGTGTGCTTATAGCATGTATAATTCTGAAGTGGGTTACTGTCAAGGAATGTCAGGCTTGGCTGGAGTGCTTCTCATGTACATGGATGAGGAAGATGCATTCTGGGCACTGACAATACTCCTGTCAGATAAAAAATATGCTATGCATGGCTTATATGTGGAGGGATTTCCAAAGCTAACAAGGTTTCTAGAGCACCATGATAAGATATTGACTAAGTTTATGCCAAAGCTAAAACATCATTTTGACAAATTTGGCCTTGATGCTATACTCTATTCTCTTAAATGGTTCTTTGTTTGCTTCGTGGAACGAGTGCCCTTCAGCCTGTGTTTGAGAGTGTGGGACATTTATCTGCTCGACGGTGAGCGCGTCATTACTGCCATGGCTTATACAATTCTCAAACTTCACAAGAAAGCCATTATGAAATTAAATGATATGGATCTCATCGTTAATTTTATTCAGGTCTGTACTGTAATAGATACCATAGGCTACTATGACGTAGATCATGTAACTACATTTTTTTCTTATTGGCTTTTAGGTGAAACTTCATAAAGATTTTGGTTTTGAAGACGATATTGTCATATATCATTTAGAGCGATCGATGGAAGAATTGAAGCGAGCTAAGCTCGACTATCCAGGTCCACCTCCGCCTACGGAACTGCCACAACGTGCTTTAGGAATTTTTGTGGAACCAGACAAGAAATCTAAAATTGGTCAACGAGCCGAAAATTTTTCTGAAACCGAAAAGCAAGCACGTGCCACAGTTATTTTACGGTAAAATATGAATTTTATTCCTTTTATAGTTACAATTCCACTCGACGTACAAAATATAACCTTTCTTAAACATTAGTAATATTATTGTATTTGAGATGATGTAGATTTATTATGTTTCAACAAAACTTATCTAACCTTATTATAGAATTTGACGAATTCGTGAAACTTGTACGACCTTTACAATTTGCGTAGAAGTTACATTTTAGTTACGATCGAATTTTATAAAAGAAGTACCAATATATATAAAGAACTTTATTATTTTCTCATGTTTATGATTTAATTAAAATTAAAACTAAATAATATTTAACAAAATAAAAAGAATTACATGTACATTTATAAAAACAATCCTATATACAATTTCAGCCGTGAGAAAGCAGCACTGGAGCTCCAGGAGCTTCGCGTTTCCCAAAGCGACACCGTCTCAGGTAATTTGGAGGCGTCTCTTCCCACTTCGTTATCTAGCTCCGACGAAAGCCTCGGCTCCGATCAATTCACGCATTTATGAACTTGTGCACATGTTTAAAATAATAATTATTAATACTAATATTTAATGTTTGTAAATTAAAACTTGCTGCATAACAGTTTTATTGAAAAACAGTCATCGTTTTATCAAAATTTATTACGAGCTCGATAGTAATGTGATATTTAATTTAATATTCTTTAGTTAAAATTGAATCTTCTCATCTATGTTTTTGATTTGCTTTTTCATCGTATCTCTTCCAGTGCGGACGGACGCACATGCTTTTTTTGTATACTTTAATTTTATGTGTTACACTCACCATTGTGACTACATTAGTGTGTCATATTTCATTCACTTATTATTATTATTATTGTGTTTTTATTTAATCGCATGCCTTTATATTATTATATATGGTACACATTATGTATGGTATTTTAGTATATTATATTTATTTTATATCATCATTTCCATTTAAAAATACTCTCGAACGAAGTTATGTTCGAGGATGTAGGTGCGAATGACTTATTAGTTATATGTTTTTTTATTACAAATGTGATGACCTACAAGTACAAACGTTATTATTTACGCAATATATATGCTTTTGATATTTCGCACCCACTACACCAGATTTAAGCTGGCGACGAAAATTACTTGAATAGTCTTGATGTTGTAATAGTTAATAGTCAAGTTATTCATCTTAATTTATTGTCATGTTTTATCACGATTTTAATTTCTTTTTATTTATAAAAGAACAGAGTAAATCCTCCTTTTTTAAGATTGTTAAAAACTGATGGATTTCACTATTTTGAATTATATTTTTTTAATAAAAAGTAATTCAGTTACAATTTCTTATTCACTTATATATTGTCTAGAAAGTATTAAATCAAATAAATGTTTGGATTCCATGCATTAATTTGAATATTGTTGGATTTCTGATTATATAACTAAAAGTGTTAATAACTCGATGTGACTCCATTACGTTATGTACTTTCACATTGAAAACAAGTTCTTAAAAGCACGAATTGATTTGGTATTTATTATAGAACATGCTTCACAGTACAAAATATTTTTTTAGCTTAAAAATAATTTTGTGTGACTCTGTACTATAATCACGCTATCGAATACCTTATAAATATGGAAATGAGCTAAAGAGAGCTTGGAAAAGAGTTGCCTTTTTGTTCAGTAGTTTGTATGTAGACTATTATTTATTTACCTGATATAATAGTTTTTATATTTTATATTGTGTAACGACATTTTATTTCGCGAAGTAATTTTAAAAATTTATTTAACAGTAAAATATCTAAATTTTATTGATTTTTTAAAATGTTAACGTCAAAAAGAAAGTTTTTAGTTTCAAAAAGTGAATATTTTTAATAAATTATCGTAAAGTGAAAGTTAGTCGTTCTTGTTCATGGAATTATATAGAATTTTAGTTTTTTTTTATTATAAACTTAATAGCATTTGCATAGTGAAGTTTTAATCAAAATTTTAATAGTGTATTATATTTATTTTTTATAGTTTTTCATTTTAAAATTATTATAGTATTTGTTATTTATCGAATTCTAAACTGTAGCTCATTTCCATCTTGTTAATTTTATATTCACGACGTTCAAGAACTTGCGTCTATTTTGCTTGCCAATTTTATCGATTTTCATTTTCGCACAGATTTTATTACATAAATCAAAAGTTATAGTACGCGCATTCTAAGTTGAAAAGTCGGAATTTAGCAATAATATATGTCTCAGAACCGACTTTTAGAAAGTGCTTGGTGTCAAGACGCTGTGAGCAATATGGGCGATAGACAAATACTAGTAATTTCATTACACATGATGTATGTGTCTCAGTCATTCGTCAACTCTCATTGGCTGGTTGACTGTGCCTTCGCCAAATTTCGCAAGCATAGATATGACTGGTCAAGATAAAATGCGCGTACTATATCATTAAGTTTTTGTGCACTAGCATGGTCGCGGTGGTACGGCGGTGGGTTTATGTCATTAACATCGTTCAGTTAACTTGCATTAACACCTTGCTTGAGTTCCAAACAACATTTAACCCATTGACTTACTAATCAAACTTATATAATAAAAAAAATCAACCGCGGCTACATTTTCATGTAACAAAAAGTTATTTTTAATAATATTTATAATATTCTAATAACACACGTGTAATCTGAAATAACATTTCCCATATTTTAATCATTTTTAACTCATTATTTACACAAATGTCTGCTCGAAGCTCGAATATTCAACGAAGTTTATTTATGCTTTTTTTGTCTTAACATAAACCCACCCCTATCATCCAGTTTTATACCGTGGTGTTGCTTCTATGGCGTTGTTTATACTGTTTATTATTATTATTATTTTATTTTGTTAGCTTTAAGTCAAAACGTGCGTTTACTTGTTTTAAAAATGTAAATTTAGAAAATGAAGACACGTTATTTAATAAACAAATGGTTTTTTTTTCAATTTGCATTTTATTAAGGGATCGCTTTTATCGAATTTAATTAAGTAAACGCTTGCGATAGTGAAATGGCGGAATAAGATGATTTTCTATTTTTAGTTCTGCCGCCCGTTGTGGTTTGAAGACGACAAACCTAGTAAATATCCAATACCTTGTTAATGGTATGTTTTTGTATCGTATGTTTAATATATGTACATGTCACATAGATTGCGAGTCGGAAGTAGAAACACAGCGTCTGCTTTATTGACATTGCAATTTTTTTTACCATCACATTAAACATTAATATGGAAATTTTATTCGCAAATATGTCTTCAGTTTCTAAATCTCAAAGCGTATGTTAAATAATATAAGTTGTAATTAAAGTATTTTGGTAGTATAAAGCGATCTAATTTAATATTTAATTTTGCATTTTAAATTATATATATATATGTATTTTCTCCCAATAGAAAATGCCATCTTAGCGGTTCCCCTCCATACTTCCCAAGCCTCTATGAATATACGAGGAACTTCCACTACCCTTCCCTCCGTAAAGGACCTAAAACCGAATTATTTGATGAACCCTAATAAAAATAGAACAAAAGCTCAACGAAGAAAGTTTTAAGAGCATTTTTTTTAATGTAAATATGAATAAATGATAAGGAATAAACTTCATTTGAGTTCAGTCAGGTTTCGAGCAGAGATTTTTTAATTTAAATTTGCATGCAATTTTGGCATTGTTTGCTTGAGATGTGTGCTGCATCCTTACACGACTAGGTGAGTGTTTGCATGATTTGTTACATTTTTTTTTGTTCAGTCACTACCAAATTATCATTTAACTATTAGCTTGTTGTTTAATTTTGTACTTGCAATTGTTTTGAAGAATCGAAGCTTATAATTGTTTATTTACAGAACATTTTAGATTTTACTATCAATTTTTTTTATATAAATCTAAGATTCACACGACGATGTAATGAAGTGTTGTGTTCAGATCACAGCGGTGTGGCCAGCGGTGTACGGTGTGAGGACTCGGTGTCAGCTCTAGGCTCTCGCCGGTCTTTAGCCGACACTAGTGTCACCAGCACGGCTGATCTCAGCGTGTTCTCTAGCGGCCGCTCTCACGCGCCCGACAACTCTCTAGACACTCACAGCAACATCAGCGACGACGGCACTGGGTCAGATGGGTGAGATTTTGTATATGCACTCTAGATTTAATTGGGATTTAAATTTTAATTGCAATTAACTATATTTAAATGAGCGATTCTTGTATATATACAATCCGGATCTAGGAAACGGCGAGTTCTATAAAATGCGAGTTGGTATATAGGGGGCTTCGGGCGAGATCGATTTAGCTAGGTTTCATTTTCCTTCTTGTTTTAGGGAATAAAAAAACGGCTAAAATATCGTTAGTATACGACTATCAATTTGGTAATATTTGACAATGTTGTAATTGCTCTGTTTTTTAGTTCAGCTTGCAGCAATTTACAAGCCAGAAGTCCTCGTTTCAGTCCTGACATCCAAATTATTTTTTTTTTGTTTTAATTATTATATTTTTTGTCTATCTTTTTTTTATTTATTTTATCATCTTTTTTATTGTAATCATTATTTCATAATAGCGATTTATCGTAAGGAATACCGATCAGAGCTCGATTACCAGATATTGTTTATAATTTGTGTGATCGCGTATTGAAATTAGTTAAATGTTAAATGTAGTGTGAAAAATAATATATAATTAATGTTCAGTTAATTGTGATTTACGAACAAATAGTGATTTTTGAATATATAAAAGTTAATTGCAATTAAATTTTGCCCAACACTGGTCACTTACCTCCCCTGTTTTTGTCTTTAAGGCCGTTTTTTTGATATATCGTATTTACGTTTCGTTTTGATTAATTATTTAGTATTTTTTAATATTCTGACAGCAGAACTGAACTTACGAGCTTGTGGTAACTTTATGTTTATTCTACGATTCAAAGGTGCTTGACAAACTCTAATTAAATTAAGAGTTTTAATTTATAATAATATTTTACATAAAAAATATTAAAAATTAAAACAAGGTAATTTAAATAAATGCATTAATTGCAAAAACATTAATATGCAGATAAATCGGCCTTTTTAAAACCTCCCTTAATAATTTCACTGATTTTTACATAGAATACGTAAAACTTTTCTGCACGTTTTTATAGATTTAGAATGGATTAGAATGAAAACACAGTTTTTACTAGGACATTTTAGGTTAGTTAGTGATATTAACTTCTTGATCTTGTAACTTGTAACCCATTTCGAGTTCTTTGTGTTGAATGGTGAAATCTTTGAAATACTTACTAAATAAAACACAGGAGAATACCCCTTATGTCTTGTATATCAAGATATGATTTAAAATCAACATTTTCGCATCTATATTATGCTCCGCCATTTTAATGTTCATTGTACTTACTCTACAATAATTAATGTTTGTATCTGGATGAATTCAATACAAAATGTCATACTCAGAAAATTGTTTGAGAAATATAAGTCGTTTCTAGTTATTTTATAAAAAGGATTATTTGCTTAAAAATACGATGTTATAGTCTTTTCTTCAACCTTTCAAAATAATTTTACTTTAAGCTTTTTTTCCCAACCCTCAATCTTCCATGATGTATTAAATTAAACGATTTATTTATTATTTTTACAGTAATGGTATTCATGTGTATTTTTATAGGGTCAAGGATCGCTTCAATATACATGTATTTTTGCTGTAGCTATGTAGCTCCAAAAACGTTAATTTCCCTAATACTTTAAACATTGTTAATTTTTACATTATTTTCATTTGGCCACTCCAAACTAGTATGTCAAATGACTAACTCTCATAGTACAGAGTTTGTAAGTAAGTTATGAAGCATATATTATATACTTATGTATGAAAACATTGCGTATTATTATATATTTTATCGGTATCTAGTGTGCCCTTATACAACAAACAGTTTAAAATATAAAAATCTAATCTATGTTCAATTATCAGGTCAATATTTATAAATGTACTACGACGAACCTACTCAAAAACAAATTTACATGACAATAGAATCTAGGACGTCTTAATTTTTTATTATAATGTGCGGGAACATTTCTTTAAAGTAGCGTTGTTGCTTGTTACCTATTTTATGCTATCAACTACTTTATTTTTCTATTTATATATATTTTATTATGCACAAAACTTCTGATATTTTGACTAAACGTGACTACAATAGTCTCGTTTTTCTGCGTATATAATATGAATATGCTTGTGTTTAACTATATTTTATTTATTTAGATGATTTTATTATATTTTCTATAATACACTATTGCACTATTTCGTTTTACTTAACTTGTAATGAGTAGTTAATGTGTAGTTGTTTTATAGTTATAAAATGTATATATTGCTTTTTACATATGTAATATAATATATTTACCCGGTATTTACTGCGGTACTCAAGGTGGGGTCAAAGGGACCGCAGCAAAGCAATCCGGTGGCAGAGTTGGCGGTCACAAACTAAGACCTATACTTAACCTTTTCTACGAGGATTTAAAAATAAGACTGAATATAGCCGAAGCTGTGGTGAGGGGTAAGGTGGGTCACCCTCACTACCCTGCATATAGTGATGCCAGGAGTAAAAAAAAATGTGATTAATGTTGCTAGTAATTTGATTTAAAAATAGTCTATTCTTCGTGATTAAAATTTTATAATATTGAAATAATTTATTAGAAAATATTGATATAAAAACGACATTTGTTATTTCGCTAATATATTTTCAACATTTTATGGGTACATTGATGTACCTGGCAACACTACGTAATAATGCATCATGCAAGCTCATGCCACAGCCTCGTTTCTATAAATATAAATGCTAAAAATTTGCTTCATGATATACAATATATATTATTTGCTCAAACATTATTTTTATATTTGTGCAGCTCAATTTTACAGCATACCATATTTAACAATTGCGTATTTAGAGTGACAAGTTAAAATGTTTGTTTAGCAGTTATATTGCACATGTTATTATATTTACGAAAATATATGTTTTATCTGTATAAAGTAAAACAATGAATAAGCTTTTATATTAAATTGCATAGATTCAAACTGCACCGCTTGTATTGTTGTAATTTATTTAAATTTATTCGAAACGATATTTCAGCATCGCTGGTTTATAAATAAATTACCATTCGAACCCTAAAATTTACAGAATATCATAAAACATAAA
This sequence comes from Dryas iulia moderata, assembly GCA_019049465.1. NCBI lineage: Eukaryota > Metazoa > Arthropoda > Insecta > Lepidoptera > Nymphalidae > Dryas > Dryas iulia. The sequence continues at coordinate 5,366,573 of CM032415.1, read as the reverse complement.
GTGGTAGACGGCTAGTTGCATTGTTTAGTAGTGCTGAACTGTTAACAGTGTTGCTAGCTCAAAAAAGATGTTGTTAAATGTTATTTTTTAATACTCGTCGGTATTTCAGATCGGGAATTTGTGGTTTGAGTATACAAAGGGCGCCGACAGCGCATTCGACACCAAGGGCGACTCCTCACCCGCCCTCAGTGTCCCCCCAGTCTGAGGATGTGGTCCGCATACATGTCACATACAACCCGCTTTCTGCCAGTCCATCGCATCTACAACCAGTCAGTCCAAAATACAAATCGTACACGGAGGAACACCACAAACCAGTCTCTCTAGGTTTCTACACCAATGGCGCTGCTAATCTCTCATCAGATAATAGAATAAGGATTCAAGTCTCCTCAGATGAACTCCTCACCCCGGTGGTCGACTCCGGCCGCATCATTCCGTCACGGTACATAGAACCCGGCATATATGATATTAAGTAAATATCCACGGTTTCTTTTTTGAGTTATTTTTTTTTTTAGTATTTTCAGCTCGTTTAAGTTCAGGCAAGTGATAGGCTCTCGAATTTAGGTAGGTCTTCAACGTGTATGACTATCTTATTTTTTTATATTATATTACTTTTATTTTATTATGTGTATTGTGATTTTTCTTTATAATTGATGCCATATTTCTGTATATTAACAACATTCCGTCTTTTTACTTAAATTAACTGTCAGTTTTATTTTATTTTATTTTGTATTTTAAGATACGGTTAATTTGACAGCTGTCAATAATATTTTTATGACATTTTTTATCTGAGTGTATAATTTAAATGAATCTTTCTTGGATTTAAACTACGATGCACATAGTTGATTTGCTCATTTATCGAAATTGTGATTGTAAATGAATCTCAAATTACTAAACTAATTGTGTTTTTTTATCGTATATTTTCAATAATTTTCATAATTTTTTAATTTTTAGCGTAGAAATTCATGTGACCACTACAATGCTACAATAGTAGTAATATGACATAATGTGTAATGACTAATTTGATTTTATATTTAAAAAAAGTGCCAAACATGACTTTCAATAAAATTTAAGTTTTCTGACTAACCTCTTTATCGAGAACTACTATTTTATGTATTTTTTTATTAAACAGTTGACTTTTATGTAAATTAGATAGCTATAATTAGCTTTGTTTGTGGGACACCTTGTTTGATACGGCTTAAAAAAATTTTATTCTTTTAAATTATATTTGAAAATGTATTTATATCTCAAAAAAAATATTGGGTGAAGAACTCAATAAAATGACGTCACGAAAAGGCCTATTGCTAGCTGCTTTATTCTGCGATTAACTATTGAATATTCCAAATGAAATTGTTTGTGAAAAAGACATAGAGAGGATAGGTAATCGCTTTTCGATGGTTTCGGCTTTTAATGTTACAAATATTACTTAGTATAGCTAAAAGCTAGTTTTCTAGTATAAGAATATTGAGAAAAAAATAATAATATTTGCCTATTATATACTTTATTATGATCTATGTAAATTTAGGTTAGTTTTATGTAATCACAACTAAAGTGCCGTCAGAAATGTTCATTACTAATTTTTAATAAACCTACAGTGAGAATTGCAATAATATCAATTAAATATTTCTATTAGGAAAAAAAAAATTAGAAATAGGTGTATTTTGAATTAATATGTTACCATATATGAGATTGGAATAGTGTTTTTGTCAAATAGTCGAGTTAAATGTAAAGTAGGTCTACAAGAACTAAAGTCATCTTCCAAAACTTTATTGTTATACAGTTTGTATGTTTTAATGAGCTTGTCTTTGAATTTGTTTGTAATGCAGATTAAAAAAGATTTTTTGCAAGTTTAATTAATTTATAAGAAACTTGTGAACTTCCATACGATTAGTGAGTTATTAAATTTATATACGGATTGAGAAAGAATTTCAAAGTATTTTATTATATTTTTTTTTTCATAATACTTGACAATTTTTTTAAAAGAGGCAATAGTTTGATTCGTTTCTTTGTACAAATTATTGTAAAAACCAAAGCTTATCCAAATATAAATGTTGAAATTCTTTTAAAAGTAAGTACATATATACATATGTTTTAAAACGTGAATTGTATTTATTTTCAGAAAAAAAAAATGATATCAATTATTACTTCGGACCTAAATATATAGAGGAATAAAACAAAATAATAAAAATATCTTAATAATACAAGTATAAATTATTAAAAGTTAAGAGTAATTATAAAAAAATTGGGATCTTTCTTCGTCAATTTTCAAAATAACATTTTAATAGAACATTTTGTTTTACGCCAACATTTGTTTACAATGTGAAAAAAAAATACTATTTTCAAAAACACGGTCGACGTGACTATTTTGGAGCGGCAACACCAAGTTATACCAATACGTTCATTAAACAAATGATTTAAAGTCCCTAAAATTCAATATAATAATAATATAAACGTTATAGTTGTGGGTTCGTTTCCCAATCGGGGGCAATGTTTGTAAATTATTTTCATTTCTTTCCTTTAGTATCAAAGGCAAAGCGAAGCGTTGAGTTCCGCCACTTAACACGCAATTTGGGGCGGAAAGTGGAAATTGAAATGTTAGGTTTTCTCTGACAACCCTACTAGGCGAAAAAAGAGTAAATCTGAAAGTCGGTATAATATGTAATACGTATATTGTTTGTCGGTAACACAATTGCTAGTAATAAACATTATTTTAATGATTTTTTTTGGCATATAAAAAAATTAAAAGCCCAAATGATTTTGACGCCTAAGTATTCTTTTTAATTTTCATTTTGTTCAAGTGGCAGGTACGTTAGTTAATAATACATTATTAGACCGTCTTCATACAGTAAAAACAAATTATTTACACTTTGACAATCTCACTTGATGATCATATTTTATTTATTTATTATTTGTAAACTTTGAACTATCTGAAACGCGTCCAGTTATGACAAAAGTCAGTGCCATTTTTTTTTCAGACGATGACGTTTTCACTTGCTGCGAAGTGAATTATTTAATTTTTAGGCTAATGTTTAATATATATATTTTATTTGTATTTTAACATTTATCAATCATTATATTATATTACTTTTATTTGATTACAACAAACAAGGAAATATATACAACGATTCAAATATTTGTAAGAATTTAATGTTAAACGAAACGCACTATTATGTCTTACGTTGGATGGTTATTTTTACATAGTATGTGATATAGTGAACAAACTATTTCAAACTCGAATACAAATTTTGCAATACATATAATGGATAAATTGTGTGTTAAATTCAATTAGTTTATAAGCCTTATTAAAATAAAACATATATTCAACTTTAAATTCAAATGTAACTCTTTCAAACAGTGTTTTTTAATAAGAAAACACTGATTTAATTTCTATTTTCTTTTTCAATTATTATAAATAAATGTATGTGTTATTTTTTTGTGTCGCAATTGTATTTTGATGGTTTATAAGTGTACCAAAACACAAAAATTCTAGTTTTCCGTCCAACCAATCTTTTGGAGACGCTACAATTAAATATAATTTATTAATCCCAAATAAAAATGTATAGTTAATTAATTATATAGAGTTAATAAATTTTCTTTAAGACATTAGTACGAGAAATGTACGTTTTAATGTTACATTTGTGTGTTCTTTATGAGGTTTCCTTTTAAAAGTTTTTTTTAAAGCTCGGCCATGTATATTATTTTTTATTGCACTTTATAAAATATATGAGAGACAAAAAAATAAAGTTAAGTACACAAAGAACTTATCTTTAGATGAGATATCTACCAGTTTTGAATATCTAACCATACCTGTACATTAAATGTAACATTTTCCATTGAATATGTAAAAAATATATGTAAAGTTGTTGATTATCAAGATTTGTTAAGAAATTTTATGCATCATGTCATCTCAGCCATAGTTGGGCTAAATTTAATTGCAACTAACTATTAAAGATTACCAATTGACTGACTTGTTTGTGCGAAAATCACAATTAACAGTTAATTAATTGTTACTTGTACTGTGAAAATTAAGAAATAATTAATTTTAAACTAATTGTGATTTTGATTTCCCTACAAAATTGTTAATATTTCATTGTTAATTGCAACTATAATTTGTCCAAGTATTTCAAATTCTCAGTATTTTATATAACAGATAAACGAATCTATCTTCATACTTTGTACTTGTTGTGGATATGTGTAGATGTTCTTCAGCACATATTGAATAGCCGTCTTAAAGTGTTTTAGAATAAGTCCTACCAATATTGTATAATTATTCTACTGTTTGAGACTCCGATGTTTAATCAAATGTTAACAATACAGTTCTTAAAAGATTCTTCACATAAAATTATCATATACATATATCTATTTGAAAACTCTGGTTATACTGTTCTTAATAGTATAAGTATGCATAGAGAAATATCTACCAAGTATTTATAACATTTTAAAGTGTTATTTGCACACTTGGGAAATTGAAAAAGATATTTTTTTTAGAAAATGTGTAATAATTTATAAACGCTTGGACAGCTTCATAGAGGTGCGGGTTCGAATCCCGCTCTGTTAAATTTTTTATACGTTTTCTAAAAATAATTATTCAACAAGTGTTTTGGGACTTTACTACATAAATGTTCAGCCAACTAATGTTTTCAAAGTAATTAAAGTGAGTGTATAGTGCCTACTTCTAATTTCCGTTAGCCTACCTCTTAGTGTATTGGCGCTGATGCCAAAGAAGTTACTTGTAAATTAGCTCTGTTCAATAGGGAATAAATAGTTTGTCGAATCAAACTAAAAACTGTGTGAGATTTTTTGATGAATTTTTACTTGTTTCGTAGTAAATGAGAAGCAATAACCGCAAAACTTGAAGTTATTCGATTTAAATGTTTTGTCGAAAAACTAAATTGTATGTTTTTTTGTAATATTAACTAGTATTTTTTTAATGAAAAAAAAAATAAATATATAGTGTTGGGTGGGTGATTGACAGACAGACAGAGAATCGGCCTACTGATGTATCAAAGTAACCCCTTTAATAAGAATATTGTGCTGTGTGTAGAATGCGTCGTCTTCATTAACATGTTTGTACAAAAACTTATTCTGTTTCTTGTTTATTGCACAAATATTTAAAATGTTTGAAGTTAACAGGTTATCAATGTTAGAGGTGCTAGGTTACAGTTTTATTCATAGCTGTGATGTGAGAATAGGCGATGTTCAAAGTAATTTTATATTCATGTGTACTTTTTTAATTAACCATACAAATACATAAAAATAGACATGAAATTGTATAATATAGATGAAATATAAATTTTATTCCATAATAAATTAGATAGTTCAAAGTAGATGAAAATCAAGGAAGTGATTGTGCTCCAACAACTGAATGCTTTAGTAAATGGTATCTTCAACTGGACATGCAATGGCTTTTGGGCAATGTTGGGCAAAATTTTATTGGAACTTACAATTTAATATTAAAATTCATTATTTGTTCGCGGGGAAATCACATGAAAATGGGAGAAAATTAATTATTTGTCAATTTTTACACTACAATTAAGAAAATTAATTGCTAATTGTGATTTTAGCACTAACAAATGATCAATTGTTAATATTTCATTGTTAATTACAGTTGAATTTTGTCCAACACTGCTCTTCGGTCAGTATATTATATTAAGAGATAAAGCTAAGCAAGCTTAAATATATATATACATATATAAAAATATTTATGTACCTTATTTTGTTTGTTTTAAGAGTGTTATTACATTTGCACTCCTTTGAAGCGAAGCGTCTTTGCCTATTTATTGCTTTTCCATGATATTATTTTAACTATTTTAAGTATGTACTAGTAATAGTTGTTTAGGTTATTGTATTTTTAAATTTGAATCATGGACGTACCTTTATTTTTCTTTATTTTATAGTATTTCGTAAGTATTTTTCTAAACGTAATCATTGAATGGAGTGAAGATATTGATTGTTATGATCTGAGATATTATGATGTTTTGAATTTGGTAAGTTCAGTGAGCTTTCCTTGACGTGTAGCGATCATAGACACTGTTTAAATAAATTGTAAATTAAAACACTTGTTGTTTTATTTCTTACACATATGTTGGTGTTTAACAATTATATAAAAGTTATTGTTAATATGTTTTTTAAGCGTTCATTATGATATCCATTTTTTTTTGAACTGTTAAAATGAAAGATTATGCGAAAAATCTGTCACTTTAATTTGAAGATAAAATGAGAGATTTTTAGACAGATATTGCATGTCAAGTGGCGAAACTCAACGCCGGGTTTTGTAACATTGCTTTGCAAACCTTATACCGGTGAAATATTAAGTGGCGCATTGGCATAAGCGTGCGACTGGTTGAGGGTTCGCTTCCTACTCGAGGAGTGGAAAAATTTAATATTTCCATTTTCTTCACTCTGGTGTCTAGGCAAACCGCGGTATTACGTTCCACCACTTAAACGCAATGCCTCCGAATTTGGCGGGCAGTGGGCAACGGAGTGTCTTAACACTAGGTTCTCTCTGCCTACCCTACTGTGTGCGGGATACAACGTAAAGCTAAAAAAAAGATCATTCCTCCCAGTGGGAGTAAAACCCACAAGCAATAACGATTAAAGTCGCCATTTAACCTTCAATGTTTCTAATTTGAGCTCAAAGTAGAGAACAGAGTGTCTTGAGACTACGTTCTTTTAAACATTTTTTTCAAAGTGTTATTCCACACTTAGGAAAATTGAAAAAGACATTTAAAGAAAACGTATGTGGCCAGTCGTGGCCCAGTGGCAAAAGCGTGTGACTGTAAGCGACTGGTGGTGGGTTCGATTCCCACTCGAGGAGTGGAAATATTTAATATTTCCATTTTCTTCGCTCTGGTGTCGAGGTCAAGCGCGGCGTTAAGTTCCGCCACTTAACCCGCAATGCCTCCGAATTCGGCGGAAAGTGGGGAATGAAGTATCTTAATACTAGGTTCCCTCTGCCTACCCTGCGGGATACAGCGTAAAGCTAAAAAGAAAACGTATAAAAATTTGAACGCATCAGAATTGGAGGACACTACGTTCGTTTTTACTATTTTGTTATGATATGCGAAAATGTAAAACTAAAAAAAAACATATTTGTTCATTGTTAAATAATAAATTCAATTTAGTGGAACTGATCTTTATTTATTAAACATATTACAATGGTTCTGTCACTATAAAATAATTTACACCATAATGTACGTCACAGGCGTAAAAGTAATAATAACAATAAGATAAGTTTATCTTTAAAATGTTATTTTATATATAGGAACTATATTGAAACTTTTCACCAAAATATTTTATAAAACGAAGTGCCCTTTTTTAATTCCTTAATAAATTTTTTTTGGACTTAAGTTCTTCTGTTATATAAAATATTACGGTAAAAAAGTTTTTCTATGTTGAAAATTCTATAGTTCGGTTATCCTTTCGGGCGACCTCGTGGTACTTTGGTACGTCCATTAACGGACATAAAAAAACTATATGTTATTTTATTTATATGAAGGCCAAAAATGCCAATTTAATAGTAATACTAAGATTGTAAAAATAATTAAGCTAAATAATTATGCAATATTACCAAATCCAATACGAAGGCACCAAGTTTCTTGGACCCTGTCATACACTCGGTTTGTCATGTAGCTTACTAGGTAAATTACTTCGTTAAAGTGCGCGCATTTTAACTTAAAAGGTCGGAATCTAGCTACAAAACGCGTCGCAGACCCGACTTTGATCGGTGGTAAGAGGCGGAGAGCGATACCCGCGAGAGATTAGTACTGGTGACTCCAATACGCATGGTGTCTTGTGTCTCATTCACTCGTCATTGGCTAGTTGACGGAACGTGTGCGAAATTTCGGAAAGCGTAGATATGACTGGTCAAGATAAAATGCGCGTACTATACTTGTATAACAATGTTAGTAACAAAGTTTTCTACTCGTATTTTACATTGATTTTAATGTAATAAAATTTCAGTATAAAAAGTATATTTTAATATAAGGTCGTTAATATATATACTTAGGTTTTTCTTTCACTTATGTACATACAATATTGGTTAAGACTCACTAGCGGTCTTCTTATATTATGTGACTGAATATAATTTATTACAAGCTCTCTTATTTAGACAGATCGTTGTTTGTAAAACAAATTCTTTATTTATATTAATACTATTAATATAAGGCACCGTCCGATATTAATTAGTTGCCTAATTTACTTTAAACTGTAAAACCTCTGCCTCTGTATAGGTTACATTAATATATAGGTAAATGCATTAAATCGTTATATTTCTGAAGAAACTAGTTGAAAATCTTTTGTTCAATGGTTACTACTTAGCAATATAAAAAAATGTATTTTCACCACGCTTTTATTAGCTATACATGTGTATATTTATCAATCAACGTAAGAGAATATTTCAATGCTCTTTTGTGCCACTTCTTGCCGTCGGATTATCAAAATTTACATACTATATATCCGAGTCCGATGACAAAACAATAGTCCGACCACAATGTCCTTACCAGAACATCGAGAAAATAATTTAAAGCGTTTTCCTTTTAGTTATTTTTTAAAAAATAATTAATTGTAAAGTTATTTTAGGTTATCCCGTTAATTTAAGTTATATTTAAAAAAAATACACATTTTCTAGCAAATACGTTTTCCGTACAAATTTATACAATATCCATTGCACTGAAATAGACGCCTTGTAAATTTTCTTTACTTACATAATAAGCTTACTTAGGTATAGCTCATCATAGACTATTACAAACACTTGTATTAAGTAATACGTACTAATATTAAGTTCCCAAAAACATAATAAAATTAACTTAGATCAGTTAAAAATAGGTATTAAAAATTGCATTTCACTGTTGTCTTCACTTTGCTATTTTTTATTATATTTAATTATAATTCGACAAGCGGAGTTAATTGTTTGTACAATGTTGGTAGTACTTAAATTTGTTTTACACCTTTTATAGACACAAACATACTCACATTCAGCACTCAAAAAAAAAAAACAAAAGATAATATTTTAAGGTCTTCTACATATCATACCATTGGGAATGCAATTGAATTTTAAATAAGTACTCCGTTTCACGATAAATTCACATTAAACTGTCACGCAAAAGCTCTTAAACATTAAAAACCATGATTTTTCTGGAAATCGTCCTATTAATAAAAAATATAATAGCACCACTTAAAACAGCTGTCAACTGTCAACTGTCGATAAGGTAGTGTTGGCAATTGCAATTTAAATTAATTAATAATATAAATATTTTCGCTAAGCTTGTCAACTATCACACGTTGCCTACATTAAGTCTTATTCACTATTGCGTATACATGTTGACAATACTTATGACAGCGTCTTTGGTACCGAACACTAGGGCGAAAAGGCCGAAGATTACTACGAGGACGTTCTTCCAAATAAGAAATTTGCAGGGACCAAAGCCTATGTCCCAGAAGGTGATGACTTCGATAAACGCTGGTACGATCAAGCCGAGGATGGAGAAGCAGAAAGCACCAATGACTCCCATAAAAGGCCCGATGGCAGGAACCGCCACCGCCAGCAGAACGCAAAGAGTAACCATAATAGTACGCATGATGTAATCCGCGAGATCTGGTCGTTTAGTGAATTTCTCCTTAATAGAGTTCCACATAATTTCGATGCACACGAAGAATTGGAGTCCAAACGTGCAGTAGACGGCGATGGCAATAGCGATTTTGACGATTTGAGAAAGTCTGAAATAGAAATATTAATTGTAAGTGAAATTTGAAATTGACAATAATAAGGTCTCGCAACGTTTTATGCAGTACAATGCTTTAATCAAATTAAGTAGGTGACAACTTGAACTACAGCGGAAGAAATAATAAAATATTTCTCAGTAAAATAATTTATACCATAAATGTACAGTTTATAATTATTACTTATTAATAGTTGTGACAACGACTGCGATAGCTATCTGCACGTTAAAGTCCCATCAAAATCGGTCCACCCGTTAGAGATTAGCCATTATTATTAGGAAAGAACCAATAGACAAAAATAATAAAAAATATTATTTTAGTATATGAACCGTGAAAAAATGTATATTTTAATATTAAAAGCAAAACAATCCAGTTTCATTTATTTATATAAATTAAAAATGTTATAAGTTAACGATCATTGAAAAAAAAAAAGATATCCGATAGACGTAAACAAAAATGAATATCATATCAAATAAACTTACACTTCCTTGATTTTCGGGTCACCGGGGTGAGGCTCCAAGTTAAGAGTGATGGAGTCTTCAACAGCGTCTCCATACCGCAAGTATCCGAGGAAGCCGAGCAGGATGTAAATAAGGGTGACTCCAGTCATGCCTTTATTGAGTACTCCGCAAAAACCGAGCATAGAACGTGGGGTCTTCATCGAGTTCTCCAAAGGCATAATAACGCCAATAGCTTCTATAGCGAAAATTGTGAGCGAGAAAAATTCCGGCCATTCACTGGGCGGCTTTATCAGAGCCACCTTATCGAAATCCAGTCCTCCAGTTCCGACGATAAAGTAGAAAGTAATGCCTAAACCGATAGCCATGAAAAAGTTGGCAACCATGGAAACCGGCGCCAAGTATTTCAAATTTCTGATCCAAACCATAAAAATGAGAGGTATCAGCAGGAAGATTATAAATATCCGTATATCCAGATTCTTCTTATCGACCATGTAGAATTCTACGACCTGGAAACAAAAACAATATACTCTTAAGTTTAATTACAGTGGAAATTTACAGCGTCATTGTGTATCAGTTAATTAATATATACATTAATTGTGGGTACATCCTGCTAATTTTACAACAAAGTTTCATAGTTTATTTGTTTTAATGTTCGTTACATGGTCACGCAGGAAGTACTGAACGGATTTAGAAATGGTAAAGAATTTTGATACTAGATCTAGATAGTCTTGTTATAAGAAAGAATAAAGTAAAGAGACCGTTTTGGCCCAATGGACAGTGTCTAAATGTAAACGCGACGATTGTAGGTTTGATTTCCTCTCAGAGCAATGATTATATATTGTTGTCATTTCTTCGCTTTGGTACCTAAGACAAAACGCGTAGTTGCGTTCCGCCACTTAACATGCAATGTTTCGATTTCTAGTGGGAATGGAGAAAGGAGTGTCTTGACACTAGGTTCCGTCTGACTACCCTACTGCGAAAAACCTATTTTCTTTGTTACTTGGCTGTTTGTATCAGTTGCTTGAAAAGACTTGAGTCTGATAAAATAAACTTTTAGTTTACTCTGTTACTTTACTATTTGTGTCAAAACATGTTAATTTCAGGGCCTCGTTCAGAATCAGACGAAGTCGTGGGCAGTAGATTATTATATAGAAACAAACTTGACCTCTACTTACTTGACTTATCTGTTTAAAGTCATTACGTAATGATAACCTGTCATAGATATTGTATATTGCTTAGAAATGACAACTGTGGTCTTTTTTACTTTCACGCTGTATCTCGCACAGCAGGGTGGACAGAGAGAACCTAGTGTTAAGACACTCCGTTCCCCACTTATCCACCGAATTCTGGAGGCATTGCGTGCTAAGTGGCGGAACTAAACGCCGCCCTTTGCCTTGACACCAGAGCGAAATAAAATGGAAATGATAAATATTTCCAAGCTTCGAGTGGCAATCGAACCCACAACCAGTTGCGTCTAAAGTCACACTAAATAACCGCCACTAATTTTTTCACAAGTCTTTATATAGTTATTTGGTTTCTTAGAAAGAAAAAGTGAATTTGTTGCTACGGTAGTGTTATAGATATATTGATTTGGCTATATGGCATGGCCATATGCATGTGAATAAATGATTGTAGGTTCGATTCTCACGTAGGGGAAGTAATTATATTAAAATAATTTTCAAGACTATGCTCTGTTTAGAAGAATACGCTACGTTAAATTCTCCTCTAACAACATTTACTATCTCGAATTCAAGCGGAAAATAAAGAACGCTAGCTCACTTAGAATACCCTAATACTAAACACTTAAAGCTGAAATAACGATTTAATAAATAAAATATTCGGCGTTAAGTTCCGCCACTTAACACGCAATGCCTCCGAATTCGGCGGAAAATGGGGAACGGAGTGTCTTAACACTAGGTTCCCTCTGCCTACCCTGCTGTGTGCGGGATATAGCGTGAAGCTATTTTTTTTAAATATTAATATTTATTTACCTGCATAATGTTTTTAGCTATAATGACAGTATACACGGAGCAAGTTCCGAAGTACGTCATGAATAGACTCACGAGGATTACAACTCTGAAAAAGATAATTCATAAAGTTAATTACCCACGTAAACTCTGGAAGTAAAGTTCGAAATATGGATAATAAAAGTTTTATTTAAAAATGAAACTGTTAAATATGTTTTGAAAATTTATATTGAGTGCAGCGTGGAAACCGATCAAGCGCTCTGACCGCTAAGCTATGTATTCTAGTACCAGCTGCGTCGAAATTCTTATACGCTTATTACAACTTATTTTTGTTGTTAGCATCTTCGTAGATAGATTTTTACTGGCTTTATTTCGGCTGGCAAACAAACATTATTTCTACGAAAAATAATTTCGCAAAAAAGAATATTATATCCATTTTCTAAAAAAAATATCCTAATTATGTGAATAACACTTTACAAATGTTAAAAAAAAGAAACAAAACGACTAGTCTTTTATTTATTCACATATAAAAATTACCTAAAAGTATAAGCCCATTTTCTAAGTCCTTGTGGTCCATTGTCTAACGCAGCCTCCGCCACCTCGGGGAAGCTCATCGCGGTCTTCCTCGTCTTCTTGTACAGGACGTGAGCGCATTTTATCTGAGGCAAAAGACTTCTATTGAAACATCGTAAACAGAAGCTTAGTGACGCAATGAGAAATACGCAAGCATTTTATGTACATTCAGGTTATAATTAACCGTAAAAGCAATAAATAATACAACAATACTGTAGTTAATAGTTTCTATACTATAATATATACATAGCAGATATAATTCGCAAAATCGCATCAGCATGTTGATTTGAACGCGGGCGTTGTAATAATAATTAGTTGTAATATATTTTAAATTATTCCAATCACGTTATTTACTTAACAAATTAAATTATCAATATTAATATATGCAAAGCGTATTCTTAGGATGCACTTACGAGGATATAAGCGCAGTGGGTGCAGACGACGGCGACTAAAACGGCGAAGAAAATCCCGGATATGAGACCAGCGCTTTTGAAGGCTTTGGGCATAGCGAGGATACCGGTGCCGAGTGACGCCTTCAGCAAGTGGGTCAGAGTGTCCATGTTTCTGTAAGCAAATACGCATTCGTCAACACGTATGAAGTATATACAAATATACTATAGAAGTCAAAGTCGTAATGCTACGACCAAGACATGGTGAGATTCACTAGATAAAGTTATGAGAGATAACATAGATTTGTAATATATAAGATATTATTAAATTAATTTTATTCGCAAAGCTTGCAAGTTAGATAATGGCCTTATTAATATAACATGTCAATTACTACTTGGTAAATCTATTTAAGGGTCTATAATAGTAATAACCCTTTAAAAACAATTTTCCCACAGAATAAAAAAGTAAGACTTTTACTAAAGAGTTAATTTTGAGTTGTAATCAAAGATTGTATATTTTAATTATTTATCTATGTTTTTTTGTAATATTTTTAGTATTTTTAATTTATTTGTAAACCGAGTATCACTAATGTAGCTCTAAGCCTTTAAATAGTAATTTATAACTGTTGTTTACCAAACAGGTATATCTGGTGTAAGACCATAAATAAACCAAATCTGCTTTTTGTTAAAAAACATATTCTTTATAAAAAATATATATATAAAAACATACTTGAAATCAACTACTTGTTATACAAAAAGCATATTAAAAAAACGTATAAAAAATTGAATGAAGCGCTCTGACCGCGAAGCCTTACGTTTTGGTCAGAGGGCTTGGAGGGTTTCTAAAAGCCGTGGGTTCGAATCCTTATGTTAAAATTTTTATACGTTATCAAAAACTTTCTAATTTATTTTTAAAATTCCCTAATTGGGTTAATAATACTTTAAAAAAAATTATAATACTTGTTATACAGCTTTTATATGACAAAATTTCACCACATAACGCCATGCGCACTAACTAGGGCATGTAAATAGTAAACATTAATATAAATTTAATCCCAAGTTGACTGTTCGTTCATGTTAATTATAAGTGACCCTGTACTAAGTATCTAATAATATGTGCGTTAATTTAACACAATTGTTTACAAAGTAGGTACACTACGTATTTTATATATATACTACTACTACTACAAATATGTAAATGGGACAAGGAAAATCTATATGTATACAGTTAGATAATAATTTTTATGGTTTAATTTTATTAAATCGTGTGGTTTTATTGCTATTACCTTTAACTAATTAATAATGAATACTTAATTTTATAAAATATTAAATATTGTAAAAAAGTATTTGAAAAAGACATTTAAAGCATTCTCTCTTGCCTAACGATTGTTCGTAGAATCTTTGGGTAGCAGAAATTTGTAAAAATCTCTCTACAGAGATGCTAACAACAAAAATAAGTTGTAATAAAGCGTATAAGAATTTCGACGCAGCGGCTAGTAGATCGCATTTCTCAGTGGTGAGAGCGCCTGAACGGTATTCAGGAGGCGCGGGTTCGAATCCCGCTGCGTTCAAATTATTATACGTTTTCTTTAAATGTCTCTTTCAATTATCCTAAGTGTGGAATAACACTTTAAAAATGTTTAAAAGTAAAAAAGTATTTTAGTATTTTTGTCGAAAAATTCTTAAAAATGAAGATAAAAACACAACGGGATGCGAGTAGTTGTAGGTAACTTATTTGAGTACTTCGCAAACGCTAATCTAAAATTCGCTTTGCGTCCATTTTAGTCACTTCAAATTCATATAAAACACTTGAGGATAAATTTATTTCGCATAACACTATTTATAGTATATGACTAAACATGTATATTATACAATATAGGATGTAATGTCCCATTAATATATTTTAAATCGTGCAGGATTTGAACCCGTTCCCTCTTTCAAATATCAAAGTTTATATTAATAATGTTCATTTCTATGTTCAGACTAGTTCTGGAAGAAATTAGTCGAAAATTGTGAAATATTTTTAGAAACGTGTAAAAATTTTGAACGCAGCGGGATTTGAACCCGCGCTTCTTGCAAACCGTCCAAGCGTTCTGATTTTTCTACACTTTCCAAAAGGTTTTTTATTTTCAACATTTCCAAAAGTGGAAACAATACAGTCCATATTTACACATTAAGACGAGCAGAGAGATACTACTGATACTCGTTAAAAGGTAAAATATGCGTGGCTTAGCAACGCGTATTCTACACTATGTACAAAAATATATGTAAAATTTAATTTAATGCATTTCTAATATATTATAATTAATAAAGTCGTCTTTCCGCACTTCATCTTTTTACAAACATTAACATTACCAATACTCCTCTTTTCGTGTAACTTTAGTAAAAATGGGCCGAAAGAATTTCCTTTGTATATTAAATAAGAGATGGATAAAAAAATACTCACGAAGTAGGATTCTCCGCCTGCCTCTCCGAGAAGGGATCGAAATCTCCGGACTCTGCATCTTTTTCTTTGGTCAAGTTGTATCTATAAAAAGGACATTTTTCATTAATTCTTGTATGTATAAGGCGTTCGTATAATATAAACTTAATCGACTTTCTATGTAGTGTTTTAATTGAAAAAAATGCCGTATCTCCGAATCCGATAATAATATAAAATTTTCATAGTATCAATCTAAATGAACGAAAGGTGCTTGAGAAATTACTTCGAATATATTTTTAAACTTATTTTGTGATTGTTATGTAAGAAAATGTATTTACAATAAAAATTAAACGTACGAAGAATAGTATAGTTGTAGCATATTTATTATACAACCTTATTGGATAACTTATGGTCATGTAAACGTTAAGTATTAGTAGTAAGTATTTTACAATACATAAATATATCTTAAGTAGGAAGAGACAATACGCAATATCTATATGAATTTTAACCTATAATCAAATAAAGAAATTTACGATTTAAAATGAAATATATAATCTATATCTATATATATAATAAAAGAGTAGAAAAGTCAATTCTGTACATGAAAAATTTCAGAAAAATTTTAATTGGGTGCGTTAATATATCGATAACAGAGGCCAAAAATCTACTCAGTAGAATTTTTGTCTGTCTGTCTGTCTGTCTGTCTGTCTGTTAATTTGTTCGTCAATCACGCAAAAACTACTGGATAGAAATGAATGAATTTTGGTATGGCGATAGCTTATAGTCCAAAGGTACATATAGGATAGTTTTTATCCCGGTATTCTATGTAGTTTTTTTGGAAAAAATAAAAAACCGATATAAGTAAATCATTTGTATATCGGTATCTACCTGGTAGAAATTAATGAATTTTTGTATGGAGTTAGCTTAGAGGTTAGAGCAACATATGGGATAGTTTTCATGCTGGTATTCAATATAACCCCCGCAGAAAAATAAAATTAAAAAAAAAAACATTCAAATTATGTCGATAGTTCACGAGTGAAGCTAAATTTGTTTCAATATCACTAATTAAAATAATTATAAAATAAAATAAGCATAACATTTATTAAATATACATTTGGCCGGTCTATAAAACTTTATATAATCTATATATTTATATAATCTATATGACAACAGATGTCACTACGTTTTCTGCAACGGGTAGCGCCATTTGTTATTATATAGTTGACATTGTATTAGACATATCCGCACTCATTAAAATTATTATTATAAAAATGCAAGAATCTGTATCTCTTCTATTTGTTATGTTTTGACGGGAATTCGTAAAGAAGATTGTTGAAGATGGCATTGCCATTTAGGCTACTTTATAAAAAATCAAACCCCTGGGAGGTTGAAACAGAGGATGA
Organism: Dryas iulia moderata; assembly: GCA_019049465.1. Classification (NCBI taxonomy): domain Eukaryota; kingdom Metazoa; phylum Arthropoda; class Insecta; order Lepidoptera; family Nymphalidae; genus Dryas; species Dryas iulia. Next base: position 5,349,641 of record CM032415.1, on the reverse strand, counting down.
AACTTATGTATGTTTAGTATATAGTGAGAATAAAAGATCTAAACTCCTTGACTGAAATGATTGAATTTTCTCAGGAAAATAGTTAATGAGGCAAGGTCAAACATAGGCTATCTCTCTTTTTTTAAAAATTACCCTGGTATTCAATACAGTTCCCGCAGAAAAGTAAAAAACTGGCAAAGTCAAATTGCATTGATTATTTGCAAGTAAAGCTATTTTTAATATCAATAAATAACAAAATTATAAAATAAAAAGCGTAAAGTTTATTTAAGATTTTATGACCGGTTTATAATACTATATACCAGATGGTATATATGTACGAAATCTACTATCATATGATAGCAGATTTCGTACGTTTTCTTACTAGAACAGTTATCGCTATATGTTATCAAATAATATAGACATTGCACTAAATGTATCGATGATTTTCACATGAACATAATTAGTGACGAAAGTCAAATATAGACTACCCTCCTTTTATAAAAAAAAAGGAATCCCAAAGAGGCAATAGAGGATGAAAGTGGTAGTTCACGTGGCGAAGCCGCGAGCGGGTCGCTAATATAAAATAAAAGTAAAAAGCTAAACCCTAACCTGAGAGAGGCTCAAGAAGATAATAAAATTTGTAATAGACTTTCCTAATCTGCTGCTCTCAAGGCTTGTGTCATATTCAATTACTAACAGTAGAGTTAAGCAATGTTTAGTTCAGTTCAGTGATTGAAATAAAAATATATATATTATTAAATTGTACACTAATTATAGTCCACAACCTCTAATTTACAGGCATGTTATTATGAAGGAATTTCGAGAATTCCTTTCTTAGTACTTCTCTATACTTCCCAAGAAACCTATATACCAAATTTCAGATTTTTCCGTCCAAGACATTCGGCTATGTGTTATTTGTTAATTAGTAACGCCAGTTTTATATTTAAAACTCGTTTTTTGCAGCTTCACACCTCTTTTTACGTGACGGAACTCAACACCGCGCTTTGTCTTAGTTACTAGAGCAAAAATTTGAATACTAATATAATCACTGAAGATGCTAAATAATAAAATTTATCGTTTCAAATGACGACACACAATATAAATACTTAAAAGCAATTACGATCATAAGTACTTTATATATAAATAACCTGAGAAAATATTGTAAAAACATACTTATTGTTGTTTTTCTATTATCGCACATTAATAGGGCGACTTTTCATAGATAATAGGAATGAGGCCATACATCACCGAGAAGCCAACTAAACATGTTATGGAGCAACATCAGCATTGTTTGGTAGAGTTTTAAGTAACCTTGTAATTGCCATGGGTTGTGTTATATAATACTTTAATCAATACTTTAAATATTTAAATAATAGTAGGTACATATATTACTAAATGAGGGTCTGGCTGTAAACGTTGATGGTCGTGGATTCGATTTCTTTTTGGAGGAATTATTGTATTTAAATATTCATTTCTTTGCTCTTTCTTTTTGTATCTAAGAACAAGCCGCCACTAAACACGTACTGTTCAATTTTGGGCGGAAAGTGGATGGCGGAATGTCTCGTAGTGTCTCCACTTGGGTGGAAAGATTACGTCGAAATTTTGTGAGTTTCGCCACCCAACATGTTATCACTCGGATTCAAGAGGAGTTTAGAACGTAGTGTATTGACACTATCGTTCTCTGCCTATCCAGTAGGATAGGTATAGTAATACCGAAAACAGTGCGAAGTTAAAAAAATATATAAAAAACTTACTTTTTACTTTCTACGATTTGTCCTTTTTTCTCGTCTTGTGGTAGGAAAGACTCCAACTCCTGTGCCGGAGGCAGGCTCCCGTTAGATTCCTGTATAAAACGAAACCACATGGTTATTGATGTCTTTTACAAAATAAATGTAATGAGAAATATTATATTTTATTTTTATTACAATAGGGAAAACAGGGAAAACAAACAGTTAATAAACATAAATTTAAAAACACATAAAATTAGCCAATTAAATTTTAACCTACCTAATTTAATACCTTATATAAATTATGATAAAACTAAAAAGTAATTTAATGTTAAATGGACTTCTTAAATACTCGTATTTTATAGCCAGGTAAAGAAAGAAAAAATATATTATATACAGGTATTTCAAAAGTTATCCAAGGTAAGATTTAAATCTCGTGTAAATTTTATTCCTAATAATCTTGCAAAAATGTGTAATGGTACTGTGAAATATATCAATATCACCATAATTTTTGTTATGCATTCTACAAGATCATATTGGGGCCAGTCGTGGCGCAGCAGCACGATCGTGTGACTGTAAACGGCTGGTTGTGGATTCGATTCCCACTCTAGGAGTGGAAATATTTAATGTTTTCATTTCCTTCGCTCTGGTATCAGAGGTAAAGCGCGGCGTTAAGTTCCGTCACTTAACACGCAATGCTTCCGAATTCGGCGGAAAGTGGGGAACGGAGTGTATTAACACTCTGTTCCATTCCATCTGCCTACCCTGCTACTGTGCGAAATACAGCGTGAAGCTAAAGAATGAAGAAGATCATATTAAGAAACAATTCAATATGTAAATATTATTATACTTACAGTAACCATATTGCTGATTGTTTTTGACTCTTTGGCTTAAGAGTGGACCTGCAAAAGAAAATGCAAATTAATACAATTGTTCATACAAATATAGGTATGTAAATAGGGTAGACATAGAGCTTAGTGTTTAGACTTTCCGCTCTTAGCATATTAATGTGAATTATTAATTAATTCCTAACATTTTTTATACATGTAACCTTACTAAGTGTACATAATTGATATCCACCGCACGGCGGTGTTGAATTCTTGTAAACTAACCGTAATTATATAGTTGTAAAATACGTTATTTTATATGATGTAGTTTTAATAGGTACAGTAAGTACCTAGCTATCAGTGAAGTTATAAAATAATAATTTTATTTATTCACTAGTAATTTAAAAATAGGAAATTGCATCTAGTATAAAATTATACACGTCAAATATAAAATTGAAATTTAAAAATATATTTTCAATATATCCGCAAGTTAAGATAGACCTTGCAAAGATCTGGTTATGTTTGAACAGGTTTTTGTCAGCAAAATATACTCTTTTATTCTGAGAAATTCTCTCACAAAACGTCCGTTCGTTTGCTACCTTCGTTTTTTTCATTTATAAGAATATTGTTACAAGAAGGCTTTGTGATTTATGGTATTTGTGACGAGAATAGCTTTATCCATTGCTAATATTACAAATGGGAGAGTGTGTTTGTTTGTCAATCTTTCGTCGTTTTGTTATGATTTTTTTAGTAAAGATGGTTAAGAAGCTAAGCATTTCACGCCCGTGGTCATGGGCCCCGTATTGATACTCATAGTAATAGTCACAATATGCTTTATCTCTCTACGATATACTATTTAATATTATAAGCTAGGCACGCAAGTGTGTCTGTAAACGCGACTGGTTGTTCGATTCCCACTCGAGAAGTGGAAATATTTAATATTTTCATTCCCTTCGCTCTGGTGTCGACGTAAAGCGCGGCGTTAAGTTCCGCCACTTAACACGCAGTGCTTCCGAATTTGGCGGAAAGTGGGAAACGGAGTGTCTTAACACTAGGTTCCCTCTGCCTACGAAGAGATGAATCTTAATTCCCAATCACCATGCGAGTGAAGCCGCAGATAACAGGTATTTTCACATATTACAATAAAATAACAATATTAACAGTGTGATTTTGTATGTCGATGCCGTTACTCATTCTATATATGGCCGCTTATTTGTATTCAAATAGTAAAGTCAGGTAAAGTACCTCCGGTAACGGAACACGAGTTTGCAAATAGAATAGGGCGAGAACTACGCGCATACAAGTCGCTATTATTATATGTATGTGAATTTATGAAATGTAAGGATTCTATTAAAAAATCGAATGAAGCAGCTAAAGGATCATTTTATAACTATTTCTTTAAAACGGAATGTAATTTATAAATAAATTTATAGTGTACATATTTTTAAGTACTATTCGTTCAATTAATTACTTACATTTTTTTTTCTTTTTTTTTAACTTCACGCTGTATCCCGCATACAGCAGGATAGGCAGAGGGAACCTAGTGTTAAGACAATCCGTTCCCCACTTTCCGCCGAATTCGGAGGCTTCCGTTTTAAGTGGCGGAACTTAACGCCGCGCTTTACCTACATACTGTATAGTTTCGTATTACTTAAATGGGAACCTATAATTATATTAATAAAAATTGCTCCAATTGATGTAAAATTATAAAGTCAAATCAGTTTATTCTTATCACACCGCGCAGTTTGTGTGTTGTGTACATTAAAACACATACGTCATAAGGACGATAGGCATAGCTGGTATATCGATTTTGGGTCGAAAGCTAAAATTATGACGTCGCGTAACGAGGTAAAAACTTTGTGGTATATATTATAAGTTTTAAATTAAATATCAATATGTAAAATACTAAGCATTCTACATTATCAAAGGTTTTACAAAAAAATATTTGTAAGTTTTTACCCGCGCTATTTTATAATGACAGGTTTATTTTTTAAATTATTAGGTACTCAGATACAATTTCTATACGGCCAATATATACATGTAATTTATAAAACCTACTTACAAATATTCATATATAATTATATATGAACGTAATAAAAAAACGTGATGTTAAGTTTGTATTAACATTTTTCATTAATAATAATAACATGAGGTCATTCGTCGCGGTACTTAAGTATAACATTATGTACGTTTTTACAACATTAGTTGTTAAGAACATGTTTAGGTGATATATAAGTAAATTTACATATCAATGTCTGTACCGTAGTAAGTAATAGCACAAAAAAGATCAAGCTCGGATATCCAATATTAACACGTGGCAACACTAACCTCCGGTGACCGTAATGTTTTGTAATTCGACACATGTTTTCGATTGTATCATGTACATTATTCTGGAGCTGCAGGCGAATTCAGTGACACGTGTTATTAAAAATAAGAAAAGTAGGCTACAAAATACTACTTGTCTATTTAATATATTATTACACTGCAATCTCTCAATCTCACTGCAATTAAAGTTAATTTATCTAGTAGCGAACTGGGTTAGCAGAAAGTCAATTTCTCCTATTATCTGCAAGTTTTCGGTATCTTAATAAAAAGTATTTTTGCTGAAGCTTTCTTTTATGAAATTTTGTTTTTATTAAGGTTAAACACAAAAGATTTTATGCTTTGTCGATTTTGCTCGAGTGTAAAAAATATCCTATATAGGTTGAATACAATAAGATTTCGATAGCGTTATATTTTGAGCACAATGGCAAATGTAATGTAGTAGGTATATAGATACAAGCTAAATAAGTAAATTCAAAGTGATAAACATGTTAAATTTTTGTTAAATTATTCCCTGATACTTGCATTCACACGGTTTCCTAATACAGTAACCTTCATTCAAGCTTCAAATTACTTAAAACTATTTTTTTATATTGAATATAAAGCCATTTTTGTTATGAATATACAATTTATGATTGTTTAATTGTTGGTCCTTATCACCTTTATCTGGTGTTATCGTGAGTGCGACGCTTGATAAGTGCGGTGTCACTGGCAACAGTGAACAGACATACAGACACAATTAACATGTTCACACTGCATTAGCAATGCTCCTCAGTGACAGACAATCACATTATTATACGTTCAAGTGCCGAGTGACTAAAGATCAGAACGAATGACGCGACCTTTCATATCTTTATCAAAACAGGAAAGTTGTTTTAAAATTAGGTGCAGGTCTTGGAATGTACGAATTATAAGCTTTATTTTATTTTATATATAGAATGATAGTGTGGTAAGACAGGCGTGTGATTATTTTCATGGGGCTAATTCATAAATCAGGTGTTTTTTGTATTTGACGAGGCCCAGCAATATCGTTTACGTAGACTTTAAGAACCCTGTCAATATACTTAGTAATTTCATTTCTATCTATAACTTCTATTATAAAAAATTAAATCCTGTTTTTCCATTCCCGTAGGAATTTCCGAATTTCGTAAAATCCTGTGTTAGGGCTACCCTACACTTTCCAAGGCAAATATATGCCAACTTTCCTTCTTACGTCCAGTAGTTATGGCTGTTCGTTGTCCGTCAGTCACTCAGTAACGGACAAGTTATATATATATAAATTTTTTACACACACATTCATATTGGTAATATGTGATTATAAGTTACATATAACTATCATTCATATCAGCATTATGTATAAAAATAGATTTTTCGCTGTATCATGGTTGTCCTCAGAAATACTATTGATTACGTCAGCTATATTTTCTGTGTAAAAATCTATAACTGCTACATATACATTTTCTAAAACAATATATTACGTTATTGTCTAACAATAAACAAAAGAATATAAATTACTTTAAGGAAACTTAGCACTTCAGTTATTTTTAACGAGGCTCATTCAGATTTATTTATATAGGTACTTATTAATGTTACTTGGATACTACAAATATATCTTTTGTTTTCGTGTTGCTCTTATATTGTGAGATAGCTACAGCAAATATTAATAAATCACTCTGTGTACACCCTTTCGTCAACACACATGGGTTTCTTTAGTGTTCATCGTAATTATAAACAAAAACGGAGCTTCACGTTTCGTCTCGTATTGCAAACACAATTATTATTAGTGCTGAATGGCAAAACTTAATGCCGCTCTTTGTGATATCGGAGCGGGGTGTTAAAAATAAAATAAATATAATCATACCTCCTAGTAGAGTTTGTGCCTTTAACAATTACATTTACTAAGCAATCTTATTAACATTGATTCTAAAATTTATAATTATAATTTACATCCATTAAAATTAAACATTTAATTTTTGTGCCCAGATGGAGTTCTCATTGATTAATATTTAATATATTAACTTATTTACTATCAAAGTTTATTTTTACTTTTATTTAAAATAACCTATTTATTAACTATTACAAATTAAATATTCTAATCTTTTTTTATTGAAAGTAACCTTGGTAAGCCACACTGACTGTTAATGGTTATATGGCTAAATCGCATAAAATATTTAATAAATAATTAACGCTTCACATAATAATTTCACAAATGTAAATTATCTCCATATCAGCGTAAATACTATTTGTAATGTAAATAACACAGATTTCATTCTGCTTATTGTCAAGTTATTTATATAAATAGTTTCAAGGCTTAAGGTTCCAAAGAGCGAAAACAAGTTTTTAGAATTGTAGAGTTAAAATAAATATGGATCGTCTTTAAGGATAATATGCCTAATGCATTTTTCCTTTTAAATTTATTTAAAAATATTATTTTTGTGCCTCTACTTTAATGTCATATTATGCCGATTTCGATTAGACTTTTTATTTAATTTCATTTCCGTAGTTTTTCCCACATAGCAGAGCAGAGTGCTCAGAGGGAACCTACAATCACGACATTCCGTTATTAGTGTAGTGTCAAGACTTTCCGTTATTTCGTTCAGTTTCCGTTCCGTTTTAAGAAATTGCATATTGTGTGGCGGAATTCAACACCGCTCCTTCTCTTGTGGATCAAAGAGGAAAATGAAGACGAGTTCAAATCGAACCCATCACCAGTCGTGTGTACAGTCAGATTCTGTCCTACTGCCCTACAATTACCTGATCAACAAATTCGACAAACAAAATTAATAGTTATTTATGTTAAATGATTTAGATATTAATATAAATAAATTCATTATATTATATTTGACCGAGAACTTCTCAACATTTATTCTTTTCTACGTAATAAATAATTGTTGTTGAACTCTTTATTTGAACAGTTAGTCTTTATGTCAATATAATCGCTAACAATAATTGTATGTACGTGAACTAGTAAATTACATAATAAGTTATGAGTATTACGCTTCAATTTGCAATTTTATCGTGTGAATTAATTCATTTGTTTTATCTTTTAAAATACGGTTATTTTTTGCCTATTAACAATAACATTTACATACTCTATAATAAATTAAATATATAAAATATTAGGCTAATACGTTTCACGTTTTCTTTCCATATAGCAGGACCGTTACATTGAAACACTCCGAAATTAAGAAATTGCGTGTTAAATGATGGAACTAATGATGGAACCTCGTTAAAATTGTGGTATTACCGGTGCGGAAGAATGGAAATAATTTAAATATAATCCTCCAACCAACAATCGAAGAAGCTATATTTTTTTTTAGCTTCACGCTGTATCCCTTGCGGGGTAGTCAGAGAGAACGGAGCGCCAAACGCTACGGTCCCTGCATACTTCTTTCGCCTCGTCTACAGTCGTCAACCTCTTCATGCACGCCCTCCGGGGGGTCCTCATGCTTTTTACGTGACCTTCCTCCAGTATCATCGATACTGTGTTTTCGAAGGTCAACCGAGGTCTCCCCCTGCCTCTCTTACCACTCAACTTTGCTGAAGCTACAAATAGCAAAGAAGCTATATTTTTTACAATATACTAGTAGGACATTAACTCTACCTCTATTAACATACTTCTTTCATAATTATGAGGAGAAATTAGTTAAGGTGATTGATTAAATTCCTCTAAAGTAAACTAATTATTATTGAATATATCGTTAATTGGAAACAATTGTATTATATTTTAATGGCGACGTTATCCTAGTATAAATAACCATATTATATTTGAGTAAAAAGCGGTATTATATGCCTGTAGTAAATTAATTTTGGCCATAATTGTAGTTACACGCTATGTCTCGATTTCTGACGGAGAGTGGAGAAAGGAGTGTCTTAACACTAGGTTTATTCTGACCCCTCTAGGCGGGAAGAAGCGTGAAGCTGTTATTTTTATAGTAAAATAATGAAATAAAACTAAGTCTGCATAAGTAATAAGTACACGAAAGAAAGAATTGGGTCACACTAATTACGTTCTACGAAGTGTATGTGATACATCGTAACACAAGCAATACCCAGTATCCATCGACCGAGGTCGGGGGAATACACATAACTTACCAATGTTTTATGGCGGTTAGCTCAAGGGAGTTTATTGTCTCGTAAATCTAACACTATAACAAGTGATGGACTCTACATTTTGTTTTTTTTTTTTTTAGCTTCACGCTGTATCCCGCACACAGCAGCGTAGGCAGAGGGAACCTAGTGTTAAGACACTCCGTTCCCCACTTTCCGCCGAATTCGGAGGCTTGCGTGTTAAGTGGCGGAACTTAACGCCGCGCTTTACCTCGACACCAGAGCGAAGAAAATGGAAATATTAAATATTTCCACTCCTCGAGTGGGAATCGAACCCACAACCAGTCGTTTACAGTCACACGCTTGTACCACTGGGTCACGACTGGCCATGTGACTCTACATGTAGAGTTAAAAAGTAAAAAATGACTTTAATTATATCGAATTTTACTAAATGTTATTCTAGTTTACTTATAAATGGGTAATTACTAAATAAATAAACGATAACAGTGACTAGGTGACATAATTCTCCGTATATTTAGAGATAGATAGCTCTGTTTATTATTCTAACCACTTCTAAGATTGTAATAGTAGTCAATAAATAAATAATTACTAAAAGATAACATAAAATAAATAGTTTTTAACATTTTAAAGTGTTATTATATACACAGTTAGCAAATTGAAAAAGACTGAGAATTAGAAAATGTATAAAAAATTGCTCGCGGTGGGATTCTAACCCGCGTCTCCTGGGCACCTCCTGTATAATTCAATTCAATCGAATCCAATCTCGATACAGCTAATAGTAGAACCCATGGCTTAGCGGTTAAAGCACCTGGACGGTTACCGGGAGGCGCGGGTTCGAATCCCGCTGCGTTCAAATTTTTATACATTTTCCAAATGTCGTTTTCAATAGAGAAAATATTTTAGCCAAAATCATTATTTTTTTTCAATGAAATACTTAAAACAATGAACATTGGTCCCAGGTAGCCATCGCCTAGCTAACGGTATGTAGGTCGCATTTGTGAAAGATCGCTTAAACCTCACTATATTTTTGGCATGACATAAATTAGTTTTAGCAACTATGTAGCAAAACTATAAAGTTGAGCGTACACTGTAGTTGATAATGGTTTTTTAATTATCACTTCATTACATTTAATATTGCAATTATTTTTTTAGTTATATATTATTTTAGTATGTATCTACTGTTCTATAATTACTAGTTGTTAATCAATTAATTTGAAATATTATGTAATTTGAATTCATTTCTAAATCAAAAAGACAAAGTTTCTTTACCAAAGTTCATATAAAAAAAATAAAAAAGAAGGAAAATAATATATTTAATACAGCTACTTAATAGCAGACACTGAACAAGTAAAAGAAAAAGTTAATAATACTGTACAAAATTAGTTAATGTTGTTTTTTATGGCAGATTATTTACAATTCAATTACATATTGTAATAGAATTATAAATAGTCATATAGTTGTTGTACTTTATAAAAATATAAATGAATATTGTGCATAATAATAATAATAACAATATTTTTATTACTTATTTTAATTTTATTATAATTTTTAGCTTTTATAATTAAATATTTTTATACTTATTGTTTTTTTTACTTATTATAGCGGAAATAATTAAAAGATCGGAAAAAATTTATAATTTTTTTGACGTTTTTTGAGGAGGATAATACAGCCATATCCTCCTTCCTGTTTTTTTTTATTTCAATACGACCATTTTTGAGAAAAATACAACCACTTAAAAAACGTCAAAAAAATTGGAAAAATTTTCCATCCTTTATATATTTCGGCTATTGTCTTTTTTTAAGTCAAAAATAATGGTATTTAAAAAACATCGCCACGTAATACATATAATCAATGGCTACATATAATCAATGGCTCTGGGAAACTAATGTAAGAAATTAAAGATAAAAACTTGTACTGTACTTAAGTAAGATTGATGGATTGGGTGATCTATCTACATTTGACAAGATACAACTTTATTTATCTCGAATTAATCAGAATGTGTCACTTAAAAAAAGCAATTGCCGTGAATTATATGTCATATCATCTATACAAGTAAATAAAAATTGAGTGTATGTTAGTAATATTAAAGTAACCGCTTTTTACGAAGTGCATATGTATATAATGTATCTGTATACAGTACATACACTAAAATAACATGTATTTACAATTTTTGTCTGTTTGTCTGTTCCGGCTAATCTATGTAACGAGTGGACTAATTGACGGGCCTTCTTATAACGAGGAGTAACTTAGGCTAGACTTTTATTTCAGAATTATAATATCTTTCTAAATCGGATGAAGTTGCGGACACGGCGTATGCTAAATTATATACAGAAATAAAAATACGAATCACAGTTTTTCTACAAAACGCATTAATTTAATAAGAAATATGCTATTCATAACAATTCACAGCAAGTGTATTAAGAATGAATATAAAAAAAACTATAAAAATGCAACTTTAGCGTTGTTGCAATAATTGGTGCATTGCACTTTTATCACCGTTAGAAATTACTTTTTATCAGCCTTTTATTAGCCTTCAACTGCTTTGTGTAGATTAAATATAACTGTTACTGTCATTTAAATAATTCAATGGGCAATACAACAAAAGTAATTAAACGGGGAACGGAGTGTCTTAACACTAGGTTCTCTCTGACCATGTTATACGGGAAAGAGTATGCTGAAGTAATTATAACTTATAGGTAAAGTACTAAACACATATATTTACCTCGACACCAGAGCGAAGAAAACGAAAATATTAAATATTTCCACCCCTCGAGTGGAAATCGAACCCACAACCAGTCGTTTACAGTCACACCCATGTGCCACTGCGCCACGCCTGACCCCAATTTAAATGTAAGTTATTTAAAATATTTCATATTTCATTACGTACTCAACCATAGGTATATTCTACGTAAATTGTCTTGCACACATTTTTTTATATTTATATTTATTTAAGAATTTATTTTAATTACATTCACGCTATGATTTAGGAAGATCTTGCGACAGTTTTTCACGCACAACTAACGTAACATTAAGGACATCGTGGCATCGCAACACGACATTGCACGACACTGCAAAAACGACTGGTTGTGGGTTCGACCCCTCTTGATGAAATTATTATATTTAATTTAATGCTTATGACCCTGCTCTAGTAACACGTAGCGTTAAGTTTTATCATTCAGCACGGAATTCGGAAAACGGAGAGTCTTTAAAAACTTAGAGCTTAAATCTAACCTGGCATCATATCAAAACTTTGCAAGTCTTGATTCAATACAACGTGTTTCCCACACGTAAAAGCTAAACTATTAATAAAAATATGTTACAATTACACCTAGGCACATGTCACTCTCAGTCAACACGTCATACCCAGTCTACGTACACTTTCATCTCAGTTAGTGACGAAAGTATCGATAAAACAAGTGTAAACGTGGCGATTCGACAAGGTGCTGATGAGCGGTGACGCGACGGACCGCCGGTGTATGTTGCGTATCTTATATCATTATAGCATTACATTTACTTATATGGAATTGTATGGATTTGAATAAAGTTAATAAGATATATTTTTTTATCTATTTTTATATATTTTGATATAAAATCATTTTTAATCGGATTAAGCGTATATTTTTGGCATTCGATACCTGTGGCCAAGGACTAGCAGCAGGTACAGCGTTCGATATGTCGGGTTTTCTAAAAAGATATTTTCGAATATCAAAAATGTACGCGATTAATCCGGTTATAAATAGTTTTATTTCATTTTTTTTAGCTTCACGCTGTATCCCACACACACAGCAGGGTAGGCAGAGGGAACCTAGTGTTATGACACTCCGTTCCCCACTTTCGAATTTAACGCCGCGCTTTACCTCGACACCAGAGCGAAGAAAACGAAAATATTAAATATTTCCACCCCTCGAGTGGGAATCGAACCCACAACCAGTCGTTTACAGTCACACCCATGTGCCACTGCGCCACGACTGGCCCCAATTTAAATGTAAGTTATTTAAAATATTTCATATTTCATTACGTACTCAACCATAGGTATATTCTACGTAAATTGTCTTACACATTTTTTTTATATTTATATTTATTTAAGAATTTATTTTAATTACTCTAGGAAAGATAAAAATAAGCTCTCCTATTATTAAATTCAGCCTTGTAACACTACCTACGACTTTCTGGTTTGAGTCAGTCTTATCACTCTATTGTAAACAAAATCTTTTATATATGACAGCGTCGTAATAATAGTTGTAATCATAGTAAGTGATTTTTTTTCTAGCTTCACGCTGTATCCCGCACAGCACACAGTAGAGGGAACCTAGTGTTAAGACACTCCGTTCCCCACTTACCGCCAAATTTTGAGGCATTACGTGTTAAGTGACGGATCTTAACGCCGCGCTTTGCTTCGACATCAGAGCGAAGAAAATGGAAATACTAAATATTTCCACTCCTCGAGTGGGCATCTAACCCACAACCAGTCGTTTACAGTCACACGTGTCACCGTGCCACGACTGGCCCATGTGAAACTGTTCCTTTTGTTTTACATATTTTTAGTATTTCGTGACGTCAACTGAGTCACGCATTATTTTACTCTTACAATTTTCACACGCAGTAGTTGACCAGATCAGGGTTACATTTAAAATATAAATAGTTTGCTCATGTTTTAAGCTGTCACGATGATAAGAAATAATTTTACTACAATCACACAGAGTCGTAACCCAAAGCTACTATAACGTAGTAAGATAAACCTATTGCACCCGAAAATTAACAGATCATTAAAAAGGTATAAGTTTTTTTAAGCAACTTAAGCTAAGGCAAGAAGGCCCGGTGGCACAGTGGGATAGCGTCTGATTGTGAACGCGATTGCTTGTGATTTCATTTCTTTCTTGGTGGATATCATTCCACCATTAAAATTATTTTAATTTCTCCTTCGACATAAAGCACATGAAGGCATTGTGTACCTACTGCCCAACACGCAACGTCCTGAGATCGGGCGGAAAGTGTAGAACCTAGTGTCTTCATATTAGATTCCGCCTGCTTATCATGCATGCCTAAACATGAAACTAAAAAACCTTAATGCATAAATCAATAATTTATCATTGACATAAACTCTACTACTGTGTCAAAAATGATTAAACCATTTTATCACGCTCTATGCCATATATGTACATTGACATATTTAATGTAATATACATACATCTACATATAATTGACCCGAACGTGCATAACGATTAATTAGTAACCCAGAAAAGTGGATCAATAAAAGTGTAAACGCTTAGCCTGAATGAGGTGTACACCGTACATCGTACCGCACAGAGATCGGAAGTCATCGACCTCAGCTATTGTTAATTGCCCTCGTATCGTAGTATAAGATTTATAATATAATAAGCAAAAACCGTTCTTGACTCGCTTTAACTGTCATCATATGTATCTATCATTGCAAAAAAAAAATAACTGTTTTGATCTATTTCTTCAGATTTGCTTGAAAATTGTCACACGTGTCCGAATTTTATTATAATATATTTTCATAGTTTGAACTAGTTATCCTTGTCATGACAACCAGGGTTAACGACGAAATACTTGGAGCGGATTCTCTCTCTAATTTCATATTTATTACATTAAAAAAAAATAAGTAGTGTAGTAATTTAACAATTTATTTAGACGTAACGCATCACTGCATGCTGGTTACCAAACGAATAATATTAAATTCACGATGCGAATTCACGAACACACATTTTTTTTATTTATTTTTAACTGGGACTAAATTGCAACTCATGCTAGAACACAAAATTTAAAAGTAAACATATGGCGCATCTGCAAAACGCCTATGAAATAAGAAAGATCGTTTTACAATTGTATAGCGGGTGAAATACGCGAAAATATTGTTCTTTTATTTTTTACAATAGACAGGTTTTGTGTCCGATATGGCAGTTACACCGGCTTCTCCGAACATAACGGTATCTCGAAAATATATTCAAAATTTGCATACTATTTTAGGTACATACAAAAAAATCTTTCTCGAATATTATAAATAGCTTGCAATTTATTAATTTGTGTTTTCTATATAAATATTATAATTCACCCACACTGGCCGCAGCTGTTAACCAGCCACGATTCACAATATATAACAGTCTGGGGCAAATCCAATAAAAGATAAGAAGCGTTGTGTCAATAAAAATGATAAAGAATGTGAAAATCATTATACATCATATGGTTTTCACATGTTCTTGAGCTTTCAACCCGCTCGTTAGACCCGACCTTTTACGAATTCGGTGCCGATATTACGTGAAATATTACGGAGGGTAATACACGCGATAATTTTAGATTAACATTGAAGAAGATTTAAAGGATTTTTTTTAAAATAATGTCTGACGGACGTACCTCGGTCTCTATTATTCGACTGCAGCCGCCGATCGCTCAGTTCTCAAGTGTAGAGGTTATGACATGAGCAGTTCACAAAGCCACGTGTTTTTATAAATAGAGCGAATCGCGCGACCAGCCAACGCGCTGGGTTAAATCAGAATGAGCGATCGCAGCCAAAATACGCAAGGCGCTAGTAAGCGATTCCGATTGTTGCGTCAGAACAGCGAGAGTAGGGGACGAGGGCTGTGTGTAAAACGTCACGCGACATGCGACACGGCACTATATGAGACTTTTTTGTATGTAATTCTCATTATAATGAAAATTATCGTTTAAAATTAGATTATAGTCGTAAATCATTTTAAAATAGTGATGTAACGTAACGCGTTGTTTGAGGATACGGCACGTCTCTAGCTAGAGTCAAAGATATGTAGATATGGATGTGTAAATATTTATATAATTAATTTTGAAGATACTTATATTAGTTTTGTATAATAAAAATAAACGTTACAAGCTACAATTTATGGTTATCATTAATACGGTAAGGTAGTTAAAGGTAATCCGCAAGTTTCTTTTTCTCTATATTTTTTTAGAATTGAAGGTGCATTCATTATTCGTCGAATGAGAATGCTTAATATATGTATAAGTACATGTAGGTGGGTATATTTGACCTCCAGACACCAATGAATTTTAATGATTAACGATACAGTACACTTAATAAAAAATAATATTGAAAATTGGTAAATCGGCAGGTACTCAAGTTACAAGAAACTGAATATTAAAAAATATATAAGAATGGGTATAATAATGGGTAGAAAAATGTGTTAATTTGTTTTTTATTAAGAGCCTTCATTGATTATTAAAACATTCATATTTTACTAATATTCTTTTGTGTAAAAACATCATATTGTGTTACGTACATTATAATACATCATAGTACAACAACGAAAATAAGTTAGTTGAAAATTATACTTTATAATTATTTTAAATAATAAATAATTTGATTAAGTTATACGAGGAAGAAACTTTTCATTAAAATATAAATATATTCAATACATATTACATAAGTACATACAGACATGTATTAAATAATACTAAATTTTCCGCACTTGGCTGATCTTTTTATAAGCTTAAACCAATACGAGTTTGCATTGTCATTATTTATATTTGGCTCTTTTATTTGTATACGATCGAAAAAACGAGATTCATCTTTAATATCAATAAAGTATTGGAACTATATTTAATTAAATATTTTTTATTATATATTATTCATTTATATATTTTTTGTTGTTCAGTTTCATGGACTTTCCCGCGCAGAGAGAACCAACCGTCAACACATTCCGTCCTCCACTTTCCGTTCGAAATAGAGATATTACGCGTGGAATGGCGGAACTCAACGCCGCGCCTTATTTTACCAGATTGGAGAAATATAAATAATTTAAATATAATTATTTCTGCGGCAGAGAGTCGAACCCACAATTAATCAACCAATTAAGTTTTTAGCCAGACATTGCTACTGCGCCACGATGACCTAGAATTTTTGGATGGTTGTTTGAAATTCATGTTATTTGTTGAACTCAAGAAAGATTTTTTTATGTATATCTATATGCCTCCGGGAATAGTATCGTATTCCGTAAGGTTACATTATCATTCGTGGAAACAAGGCAGAATGAAAGATAAAGCTATAAAATACTGAAAACACATTTTTTTTAAAATGATTTTAGTAATAATATCAGAATAATTATGTTATTTTTATGGTTCTTAGTTATACATTTTTATTCTTAAAACAATAAAAAACATACTTTATTGCACTTTTTACGAAAACAAACCATCGTGGCGCATTGGGACTGCGTGTCACTGTCTGTAAATATGATTAATTGTAGGTTCGATTCCGATTTCAGAAAAGATATTATAATATTAAAATTATTTTCATTGCTTGCGCTAGTATGAAAAAGCACAGTCTTGAGTGTAGCGAACACTCAACATTCAATGTCTAAAATTTGGACAAAAACTGGAAAAGCCAAGTGTCTCGACACTAGGCTCTCTCTAACTACCTTGCTACAAGAAAATGTTAGAAACTAAAAAAATAAAAGGCAACATTAGACAGCTTAATGCAAATAGTTAAAAAGGATTGGAGAAACAGAGTTTTATGAACACAAAGTGCTCGAGCATGAATAAAAAATTTAGTTGACATTAAATTATATCACATGCCTATTTTTTTTGCACAAATTTTCTAGTTTATTATTTTATTTCACTGAATTAAAACTAGTTTTAAAGGTATTTTCAATAAAGATAAACAAAATTAATGAGGTAAAACTTGAATAAGTGCCATTATTGTCACTGTTAGCTTATCATCTAAGTATTTATTTATTATAACAATATAATTGTAAAACTAGTCTATTAATTGTGCTATTTGGCTTGACAACGTTGCGTTTAAATACTTTAAAACTACCTTTCGACATGCTTTTTTACTTTTACTTGTGTCAATTAATATGAGCTAATTATAAAACAAGAGGCCATCGTCACGCAGTGGGGCAACATTTAACTATGTGCGATGCTTGTGGATTCGATTTTTTTATTCAGGTGAATTTTCAAAGATTGCCCTTTACTTCATTTCTCTGCTCTGGTACCTAACGCATAATGTCCACATTATGGGGGGAAGGTGGAGAACGGAATGTCTTAACTCTAGGTTCTCTCTGATTATTGTGTTATAAGGCAAAGAGCATGAGGCTGCTTACTTATCCTATAGTCAAATTTCAAAATATACCCACGTATTCAGCATCAACTTAATATTTGCTATTAGATTTTACTTTTTGTTTTTTGATTACTCTAAGTAACTCTAAAAGTTTACTTTATCAATATTTTGAACTATTTCTGAACGCATAGCAGAGTAGTCAGACAGAACCTAGTATCAAGACAAGACAACCTAGTAACAAGACGTTGTTCATTTTTCCCACAAATCCAGACACTGCATGTTAAGAGGCGGAACTCAACGCCGCGCTTTGTGTTGGTACCAGAATTTTATAACAGATCTGAAAACCTTGTTAGATCGACCATGATAACTAGAAAATATTTGATAAAGTCGTTTTTATAGCTAAAATATCATAAACATGTATTTTCATTCATTTCAATATATTTTATCATTATTACATTTCTGGTTATCTATTTGAAAAAAAGGCAAATTCTTAGTATAATATTTATTTTTTGCTTATTTTATTATTACATGTTGTTATTAATATTTCGAGTCTATATGAAAAAATACATTCCCAATTTAACTTAATAACCATACTTTAGAAGAATATTGTTAAGTTGAGTTGTGGCGCAATTGAGTTGCGCAGTTGAGTTGTGGATTGTGAGTTCGATTCCCACTCGAAATATTTAATATTTCAATTTTCTTCGATCTGTTGTCGAGGCAAAGCGCGGCGTTAAGTTCTGCCACTTAACACGCAATGCCTCCAAAATTCAACGTAAAATGGGGAACGGAGTATTTTAACATTAGGTTCCCTCTGGCTACCCTATTGTGTGCTGGATATAGCGTGAAGATTAAAATAATGTATAAAGTAACTAAATACTAATATACGTGTACCTATAAATCACAAAACTAATACAGTTTTTACCATACTACAAACAAATATTGAAACGAAAGGAAAGTGTCTTACGACTAGATTCTCTATCCTTCTCCTTTAAAAGTAAGATTTGCTATAAGTTAAAAAGAATACACTACTTAAAAATATGAGCAAAATTGATTTAACCATTTAATTTTATTTGCATATATTGAAACTACTAATAAACAACATTTGTAAATATCCAAATAAATTTAGCAGAAAGATCCACTTCGACTCTATACTAACAATAGCTACTAATTTACAGTCTAAACATAATTCTTGTCATAACTGCTATAATCGTACTTAATGTTAAACAAAATATTATAAAGTCCATATATATAATATGTTTCTTATCACTAGGATTAATGAAAATTATTTGAAATGCGTGCGAATCTAAATTTGCGGCAATTTGAATATACGCGCGTCGAGTGTCTTAACTGTCGGTTAAACAGTGACATGTAACAATATAAATAATTCAAAATTTAGTAATATTGACTGGCACACTTACCTCACTCTCTCCTGATTCACTTATAAGCTTCGAACTATATATATTTCGGTTTATATAGGTTATTTATCTTATGAATAATCCGCACAGCCACGTGTTTTTATAAATAAAGCGCAAGGCACCACCGGCCAGGGCGCTGGTGGAGACAGAATGAGCGATGTCAAGCCAACGCGAGTACTACATACAAGGCACAAGTCACGCAGGGTGACCAGGCATCCGGTTTTCACTTGGACAGTTCCTATTTCTTATTCTAAAATCTAGTACGTAAGAAATATGTTGTGAGCTTCTTAGAATTTAATTTTATTAATGAAATAAATAATAATAATAAAGCAGCTTTACGCTTTTATCCGCATAGTAGTCAGAGACCTAGTGTCAAGACATTTGACACCTTTTTTCGATCCTGCTCGTATTGAGGGTTGTGGTGTGGCAGAGCCTAACGCCGCGGTTTGCTTCGTTACCAGAGCGATGAAATGAAAATTTATATATAATCATATCCCTAAGCTAGAAATAAATAATAATATATGTCAATAATAACGATTTATTCGTAAAAAACACAGCTTTACTTTAAAATAATATTGACTGTTGAATAATCAACTCTACATTTTTATTTCATTTTTTTTTAGTCGTTCAATTAAATCTATAATAAATATGTCCTAAAGAAATCCTCACACCTTAGCTACCCTATTAAAAGTAAGTAAGTTCAATTGTTGCGTCATATCAGGCAGGGTAAGGGAGTGGGTCGAGTGACGCGAGGCGAAGAGTGCAGAAACACTAACGCATGCGACTTGCAGCTTGCATTGCCGGTATTGCCGTTTGAATATTAAAGCTTCACAACGCATCTTTAATAGTTGTTTCTTGTGGTTTTGTTTTGATAATATTATATAAATAAATGTATGTATATGATGGAATTCCAGTGGAAAACCTAGAACGATTGTTTTTGGTTTTAGGTTCTTACTGCATTTATCGTATATATACTAGCGAGCCCGCGGCTTTGCTCTCGTTAACTACAGAACCAACCGTTTAGTCGGCCGGCCTTAAAACATCACATCTTGCCCAATTTTGTGATTATCTGTATTTTTTGTTCCATAATAAAAAAAATAATAAAAAAGTGGCCTGTAGCACTCTAGAATAGTATAGCTTTCTGAATGTGAAGAGAGAGAGAGAGAGAATTTTCATGATCGGTTCAGTATTTCCGAAGATTACCCCTTAGTAACAAAGTTACAAAATTTACCTCTATATAATGGTATAGATTTTGTATATAGTCAGAACAACATCAAGGTTGTTTTATATACATACATGTGACAGTTTTTTGTTTTCCGCATTTTTACTAATATTGCATTATATACTAATTTTAAGCACGACTTCCATTTTGAATAAATATTTCTAGTCGCATAAATTCTAAACTTTTGGCGCCATTAATACTCCTTATAAAGTGATGGCGTCTACTATTTATATACTATAGTATATTGTAATCATATCAGTGTTATTTATTTAATATGTTAGATATATATCGATGAAATCATTATTAAATGCATGAGCTTGTGGTATAAGGTGTCTTGTGTTGTCATACAAAGTTGCTATGGCGACAGTTACAAAATTCGATTTCGTGTTTTTTGCTTCATGTAGGTACTTCTCCATACTTTATTATTAATTTAAATATTTTATTCTGTACTTTCTCATCATATTAAGAATATGTAAATACTAGCGGCCCACTCGCGACTTCGCCGCGTGAACTATTTCGTTATGTTGCAACCCTCGGGAGCACATATTTAAATAATAAAAAATAAAGTAGCCTATGTTTAAGCTTAGATTATCAACTATATTTATGCCAAAATTCATGACAGTTGGTCAAGCGGTTTAGATTTTTCATATAAACTTTCATCCCCTATTTCAACTCTTTAGAGGACGATTTTTGAAAAATTAAGTAGCCTATGTTAGACCCAGTCGCTTTTACTACTTTTATTCTAAATTTCATCCAAATCGGACCGTGAAAGCGTGGCAGACAAACACACAGACTTTCCCATTTATAATAAAGTATGGGGATGTTCTTGTAGTTAAACATAATAAAAATTTGGTTTAAAAATTTGTTATTATTTTTTTATTTGTGATTAAAATTATTTCATAAAATAGACACATAATGTTAATGTAATACTTTTTTTGAGCTACATTCTTTTTCGTGCTTATTATATAGTTAGAGAGAACTTGGTATTACGACACCCATTCACCACTTTCTGTCCGCAATCGAGTGGTGGAACTTAACTTAACGCCGCGCTCTGTCAAAGACACCAAATCGGAGAAATATAAATATACATAATCAGTCATACCCCCACCGGGAGTCAAATCTATAAAACGCTAAACGTCAAACGCTGTCCCACTGTGCCATGACAGCCTCTAATAATATTTAACTTAATAAATAAAATTTGTCACCATTACAGATGTAAAGCACACCTTGGGAGTTATGAAATAGTATTTAAACATTCATCGCTCTAACATTCAATGTCAAGTAAACTGATACTTCTAAAAGTATTGCGAGGCCAAAAGCAAAGCGAACCTGGATTTAGAAAGAGTATTCAATACAATGCGCTACAAATGTAGAGTAGGGATAGACTTAGAAAGGCTGCAATGCTATTACATCATCTTGTTAGTAAATGTTTCGGGTAGAATGCGTCGTTACATCCTAGTGGAGTGGGGGAGATTTAATTTGTGTATAGAAGTATTTATAATAATTTAGTAATAGATGAAAATTTAAGTTATTTTAATATTTGTTAATTAATATATTCATAAAATAATAATAATAATAAATAGCTTCACGCTATATCCCGCACACAGCAGGGTAGGCAGAGGGAACCTAGTGTTAAGACACTCCGTTCCCCAATTTCCGCCGAATTTGGAGGCATTGCGTGTTAAGTGGCGAAACTTAACGCCGCGCTTCACCTCGACACCAGAGCGAAGAAAATGGAAATATAATTTCCACTCCTCGAGTGGGAATCGAACCCACAACCAGTCGTTTACAGTCACACTCTTGTGCCACTGGGCCACGACTGGCCACAATATTCATATATTAAGAATAATCATTAAGATGTGCCTTGACTTTGAAAGTGTATTCAAATTCCTCTATGAAGAATATTCATTTTAAATATTTTCGTAGGATTCTGAGCTGATTGGTAAAGTTGAAATGTTTTAACGATGGCGTAGCAGGCGTGGGTGACGTCTGAAAATAAACCTAAAAAAAATATTATTTAGGTAATAAGTATTTATACTTATTACGGTTAATCTCTGTAGATCTAAATTTTGATCTACAGTTACTATCTTTTTAAAAATTATTATCATTACAGTTACATTACCCAGTGTAACGTCACTTAATTCGCCATTTTCCGTCCGTTTTAAGAAATTGCATGTTGAAACGCCATTCTTACCAGTGCGAAAAAATAAAAGCAATTATGAAAACAAACATATCAATTAATTTGAATGATGATCGAACCCACAGTAAATCGCGCTTCCGATGAGACGTTGTTCCACTATGCCATGACGGTCGTTTATTATTAAATGTAAAGGCGTTCTCAAATAAGCCGCAATACAAATAGTACTGTAACGGCTCTAATGTCAATTGACTTTAAACAATTTATTAGCTAAAACTACTGCGAGTGAAGTCAATAGATCTTAACTAAATTCTTTTGTGAAATACCACAACGTAGCGCAGTAGGACGGAGTAGCGTATAAATGTAAAACTGATGAACCTGGGTTCGAATCATATACGGGGGAAATGATTATATTTAAATTATTTTTATTTTGTTTGCCGGACGCTCGTTTGCCTTGTCCTATCTATAAAAAAATATTTTCCTTTCTATAAAATTTTTTTTTTTTAAGTATTGAGTTAGTAGTTAGTAAGATAGTGACAGATGACACTAAGTACTCTCTATCTGTGGGATAATCCTGGTTGCTATGGATGGTTCTATTATAGCCACTAAGTGTATAGGTACAAAGTGTGACTGTAAAGCGACAGGTTGTGGGTTCGATTCCCACTCGAGGATTGGAAATATTTATCATTTTCACTTCCCTAGCTCTGGTGTTGAGGTAAAGTGTGGCGTTAAGTTCCCCCTCTTGCCTCCGAATTCGGCGGTGCGTGGGGAACGGAGTGTCTTAACACTAGATTCCCCTGCTTTCCCTGCTGCTAGCAAAAAGCTAAAAAAAATAACGATATAACCTAGTGTCGTGACACTATCTTCTCTGCTATTCATACTCCATATAAGAACTATATCTGTTTATAAAAACCATATTGTAGATAGAATTGACAATATTTTTATATTTATCTGAAAGTCTTATATTTCGTTTCTTTATATTTATGACGATAAAAACGTAACATGGAAGTGTGCAATTTATTGGGCTGTGTGCACAATTTGTTTTATTTATTTATTAGATACGTATGTACATGTCTAACCGTTTATGCATTACTTATCATGTACATTGCACGTGATGTACTGTAAATACTTTTATTATATAGTGTTATTTTTGTCCAAATAATATATTGGTTATAAAGTTCTTCGATGAATTGTTTAAGATGTTTTGATAATAACGCTTAAGTATGAGTATGTTAATTTAACAAATAAGTACAATATATAGTGGAAGAAGTGCCTTTATTCTAGTTTGTCTCTAACTACCTTTGCGGGAAAAGGGGCCAAGAAGAAAAGAAAAGAATTGTTTTTTTTTAAATATTCATAAATATATTGACATTATTATGCGATATAAAAAGACTGTTCTTCTTCTCGTGGTGGGACGGATTAGAATACAATTCCCCTCCGTTGCTGGGTAGCGTCCCGTAAAAGGCGGGTAACCTAGTTGCTGGGTGGAAGGAGACTTGTTTTCTCGCTCGCGACCACTATCATGTAAAAGACGAACTGCCAAACATCTGATGTGTTCCGGTTCGATGGCATGTAAGCCAGCCAATCCCTATTCCCTCTATTCCCATTCTTCCTCCTCTCCCCTTAAGGTCGGCAACGCATCCACAACTTTTCTAATGTTGTGGATGTCTATTGGCGAAGGTAACCATTTGCCATCAGGTGGTCTTTCTCCTTTATCAATGAAAAAAAAAAAGACTAGACTATCATTTTCAGGTCCCTCAGCGGGCTAAAGAGTGAATGCTTGGAGTATCTTTGAAGGATTGAAGTTAGAGAACCGACAACCGTTGGGGTAAACATGTTCTGTAGTCAAGATCGCGCATTGGCCAGCGTATACTGTAGAGAAATTTAAGAGGCTTTCAAGACACAGTTCGATAGTGTCTGGCTGTAAACGCTATGGTTGTGGGTTCGATTCTCGCTTGAGAGAATAATTTTACATTATTATTATTATTATTTTCGCTCTGGTAATTTACATTATTTTCATTTTTCTCTCTAATATAAAGCGTGGCGAAGGGCGCCCTCCAGCTAGGTGGAATGACGGCATACAAAATTATGCCACTATGTTATAACGAGGAAGATGCATGACTATGAACATAATAATATGTTTTTAGAAAAAATAATAAAAAAAATAACGGAAAACAAGTTGTAAGAAGCGTATAATAATTACGTACAGAAGTACAATAAAAAAAAAGTTTGTATTTAACTCTTAGACCGTATCCCGAAGACACGCCTTCAAATCCTGTGTTATGCTCCTATAAATCCTTTAAATTTTTATAAAATATTTTACTTGTTATAAGCGTGTCACTAATACTTTAAAAATATCGAAATATAACAAACTGCTTATTATGTTTTAGTTACTTATAAGGCAAAAGGATGTCATATAAAGCTATTTTTATATTTTCATGATTTCAGCGTTATCACACACTTCCTGTGTACACACGCTTACATTTACATGGTTGAGATGACTAATAGTGCAGGCGGACATTTATATCTTGTACAAAAAATGTCACTCATCCAAGAGAAAAATGACTTAATTAGTTCTAATTAGTTTTTATGAGAAAGCTTTGAAAAGTTTAATATTGAAAATATAACGGATGTATTAAAATAAAAATAACTATTTTTAACGGGATTAATCGCGTGTATTTCTTTATAGATAGACCACGGAATACTGTAAAGTGCTAGTAACGACAAGTTTTCAAATATCAAAAATACACGATTAATCCATTTAAAAATAATTTCAATTCAAAACGTGTAAAAAACGCGAAAACAAAAGATCTCATTATAATGTATCGCATATCCAATGATTGTGATGATACTGTTGTTGTTACATCACTATCAACAATATTATATAGTAAATTCGTGAGAAAACTTTAGAAAACCATTGAAAAATAGAGTAAAATAAGCTTTTTTTGTTATTACGTCGTTATTCTATTGGACGAACGATGTATTTAATAATCAATTGTTTATATCATATTCGGTATCATTAAATAATTATTAATATGATTTATATGTATATAAAAAATCATAAAATAAAGGTTAAAAAACATATACTAACGGTATATGTTATTTGCATAACTAGATTCCAAATCAAAAACTAACAAAGATGTTTATCTTAAAACTGAAGGACACTAATACGTTATTGAATAATAAAATATTAAAATATTAATTAGAGGCGCAGACCCT
This sequence comes from Dryas iulia moderata, assembly GCA_019049465.1. Classification (NCBI taxonomy): domain Eukaryota; kingdom Metazoa; phylum Arthropoda; class Insecta; order Lepidoptera; family Nymphalidae; genus Dryas; species Dryas iulia. The sequence goes on along the minus strand of CM032415.1, from coordinate 5,323,676 downwards.
CTAACTATTGAAGGCGATGGTCGTAGGTTCGATTTCCACTATGGAAAATGATTTTATACTAATTTCATTTTTCGACTCTGGTATTTTAGACAAACAAAGCGTAGCATTGAGTTCCACTATTCAACATCTAATGCCTCGATTTCGGGCGGAAAGTGGAGAATGGAGTGTTTTGACACTAGTTTATATTTGACTGACCTCCATCTGAAGAAGTGAAGCTGAAAAAAGAAGTTATTTTCTACTATTTAAATATGCTATATTATTCAACGTTGTTATATTATTATCGTGATAATTGAGAACCTAATTCATAAAGTGTAAAACAAATGAGTCATATAATTTAATGTAAAAAACAAAATATGTAGTAAAATAAATACGAAACGTCATTAATAATTCTCAAAAATTATATCGACCTAGTTTTTAGAAGAATAAACGAACAAAAAAGTAAGGCCAAATTAAGAGAATAAGTGCAAAAATATATCGCATATCGGTATTATCAACTGTTTGATGTATATCAATACTAGCGGCCCGCTCGCGGCTGCGCCGCGCAATCTATATGGCTCTTTCGGTATATTGCAACCCTCGGTGGTGGATTTTTAAAGTAGGCTATGCTTAACCTTAGATTATCCACTATATATATGCAAAAAAATCATTACAATCGGTCAAGTGGTGTAGATTTTTCATGTAAACTTTCAACCCCTATTTCAACCCTTTAGAGATTGGTTGTTGAAAAACTAAGTAGCGTATGCTAGGCCCAGTTATTTTTACTATTTTCATTCTAAATTTCATTCAAATCGGACCAGTAGATTAGCCGTGAAAGCGTGACAAACAAACACACAGACATTCGCATTTATAATAAAAGTATGGATGCTCAACTGTGTATATTCTTGTACCAAATGACATATATGTTGCTAAGGCAACGCGTATTATATATTATGTTATACAGTAAGTATGTTATACATACTTATTTCATTGGTTTTTTTTTTAATTCTTTACGTTTTTTCTCAGTAGGTATACTTAGAGAAAACCTAGTCAAGCCAGTCTGTTCCCGCCCGAAATCGATACACCTTAGTTACCAGGACGGTGAAATGGAAATATTATGATATATAAATATAATCTACAGTGGGAATCGAATCCACAACCATCGCGTTTACAGAAAGATATTGTACAATTGCTCTGTACAAGGATGATATGTTGTACAAGGCATCATCCACATACTGCTTCTTATTAACATCGTATTTTTTTAGCTTCACGCTGTCTCCCGCACACAGCAGGGTAGGGAACCTAGTGTTAAGACACTCCGTTCCCCACTCTCCTCCGAATATCGTATACTATGGTAATTATAAAAAACCTAATTGTTTAATTTGGAAATTCTGTTACGCATACACATTCATTATAGCGATTATTATTTAAATTTAATAAATAAAAAGAGAAAACGCCTAGCAATTACAGATAACAATTGTGTATATTCCCAATAACTAAACTTAACTTCAATTAAGTATTTATTAATCTAAGACAGCTATAGTATTTGTTACAAATTTTATTTATGTACATATATGAATGTAACAAGGACGAAGAAACATATTTTTTTTATTGTTAATAACTAGAGGCCCGATCGCGGCTTTGCCGTGTGAAATACCGTAGCTGTTACGTTATATTACAAACCTCTGGGGTAGATTTTTGAAAAATAGGGTAGCCCATGTTTTACCTTAGATTATCAAGTATATTTATGCCAAAATTTATTACAATCGATGAAGCGGTTTATATTTTTCATATAAACTTTAATCCCTTATTTCAATCCTTCAGAACTTGATTTTTGAAAAAAATGCAAGACTATCAGACAAATTTTCGCATTTATAATATAAGTATGGATACACACTCCCTCCCACTCTTAGTCGTCCTATTTTTCAAAAAAGGAGGTCAAAGGTTTTAGTCCCCGTTGACTCATAAAATATGTGTTATCTAAGCAATGTTTATGTCACTTTACAGAATAGTAATTTTCAAACATATGGTATTTAATATATTTTTAATGCATTATTTAAAAAAAAATATTAAGGATACTACACAGAGACTCTAACATAAATGATAACTGTGCCAAGCGTCCGTCCGTTTTTCTTAGAAAAGGTAAAAAATTAAAATAGGAATGATTTATTATGGACAAAAAAAAACATAAAATGTAGCCATCTACTGACCAAAGTATGTACTACTATGCCAACAGAACTTTTAGTTGTATGTAGAAGCTTACAGAAATCATCCCTTAACTATTTGCAGGAGGAAAATCATAGATGGCGTTACAATATACTTGAAAAGTTAACACTTTTTTGCGTGTTGTAATTGAGATAGTATATTTGTTATAAAATATTTTGCAATATCGCAAATGTGGTATTATGTTATTAACGAAGTAAGAAAAAATTGAAAAGCTTGTCATTAGATAATTTACTAAATAGTACGTCTTACATAATTCACTAATGTTTTCTACGCAATAACAGAAGTTAGCAAGAATAATAGAGCTTGAATAATAAGAATAATAAGAATAATTGATCATGAAGAATAATTGAATAATTGAAGAATAGGAATAATTGATCATGAATAAAATATACTTTTTGGCTTTTAAAATTTAATACTTCTCAAGACTCCGAGGCAATCTCTTCAATTTCCCTTAATAGTAGTTATTGGCAAATAGGAATTATACACAGTAAAAAATCACGTTTAGGAAGTGTATAAAAATTTGAAAACATCTACAAAATCATGCTTATATACATACCATCTTTATGATAAAACTGTACGAAACTATTATAGATTTAAATATTCTAAAGACTATAAACGATAACTAAATTTATATCTATATTTATATTATCAATATAGATATACATTTAAATTATCTTTTATATTTGACATATACATCTTTAGAAGGTGGAAAAAGCAACGATCGAAGAGCATACACAGAGGGTACGCTAATTAAACCTCTTGTGGGGCAAACTATGGGAAAGTGCGTAAAACTGCTTTTTTTAACGGCAATGCCCCTTTGTCCCCAAATAGCATATTTCCTTAGTCTATTCTGGAGAAAGGTTGCAGTACAGATAGCTAATAATGATATTATATGAATGATTGCATCAGTTTTGTTGTTACTGCTGCCAGATCTCAAATGTCGACCGCAGTGTAAGCTATCGCCTTACATCCAACATAGTGTTTACGTTTGAGAAATTATTGTACATAATACTCCATGTACATATATGTACTATTGGTGTCTATATGTAAATTATTAATAGTATAATGTATAATGCAAATTATTGTAGTACTTTATGGGCCAAAGTTGACTTGAAAATGCATATCAAATAAATCAAAACACGCTTATATTTATTATTATTGTAATTTTCTTCTAGCTGATTCTTCAGACATACGACATAAACATATTTTTCAATATATTGTAATGGTAATATGTGCAACAAAGAATTTCAACGATACGGATCTTTGCTCTACACTTCTGTTTGCCTAAAACTTGCAAGGTAATGGCAAGAGGCCACACGAAACATGTGGCTGATGCACGATGACAGATTATTTATCTTTTTTGTGCTACTTCAAGATAATATCGACAAAATATTATTTTATTCTTTCCTTATGTGTTTTATTTCACATTGAAATATCATTTAGCTATCCGATCTTTTAATATCTAATTGATAATTCATAATATTGATTATGAAATGATATAGTTTGGTGTAGAGTTATGTAAAAATTATTCTTAGTTTCACTTAAGCTTATTGTGAAATCAATATTATATGTATTCATATCAATTTTAAATAAATTCTAACTTTAAAATTGATATTAATATATATTGCAGAATATTACAAGTACCCTTATAAATAACGGTTTAATATTTTAAAAATAAATGTTTGTGAATCCATTGATTCAATGATGATTACATTAAAATATATAAACATATATAAAAAAATGTAATTATAATATACAGTAATACCCCGCTTTACGCGAGGGATACGTTCCAAAAAAAATCGCGTTAACTGAAATTCGCGTATAACGAGGTTTATGATTAAACATAGTAAAAATTATTACAAAAATATCATCATCATTCAATTCAATCACTTTAATTCTAGAAAAATACATCTATTGTCTTTTGGGTAACGTTTTGTTTACGTGCTTGTAAAATACGTTCATAACACCCAACACTGTTTTTAATTGTTTGACAGATGGTCAAGACACGGTCATCATTATTGTCTATAGTCTGGAATATGTCCAAACCTGAATAAATTTTTGAAAGTAGGTACATAGAGAAGTTGATGACTACATTATATTTATACACACTCTTTCGCGTAATTCGAGGCATTTGAGCGCGAAATTTGCATCCGCGTTATATTGAAACCGCGTATAACGGGGTCGCGTAAAGTGGGGTATTACTGTATTGTTAAAGTATTTTCTCACTGTCCTTGTCGCCTTGGCAGGGATATAAGGCCCTTAGACCTTAAAAAAAATGTCACTAAATTCGAAAATGTCATTAAATTTTCAACCAAATCAGATGAAACGTGGCGGGATATATATAAAAAGATTTTTTTATAGAATCATAGACGATGTAAGAAAATCTTGCCATCGGTGCCTTGTTTTTGTATGTTTTCTTAGCATCTCATTTATTGTCTTTAGGTACTTGTAGACGAAGGTAGGGTCACGATAAAATTCAAATAAAAATAATAATTACTGATTCGATTCCCACTCAAGGAGTGGAAATTTTATTTCCATTTTCTTCGCTCTGGTGTCGAGGTAAAGCGCGGCGTTAAGTTCCGCCACTTAACACGCAAGCCTCCGAATTCGGCGGAAACTGGGGAATGGAGTGTCTTAACACTAGGTTCCCTCTGCCTACACTGCTGTGTGCGGGATACAGCGTGTGTGAGGCGGAAAAACACGCGATATTTCTACGCCACATTTTGTCAACCAAATTAAATAATATTCTATGTTTTTGTCTTTTAATTTGTATGATTATTATTTTAAAATATTGTTATCATAGTTTTATCTATGAATTCATTAATTAATAAATTATATTTTTACCCGCGACGGAACGGCGACTGTATATGTGTTTGGGGTGAGAGGTTGTTTGTTTGTTTGTTTGTTTGTTTGTTTGTTTGTTTGTTTGTTTGTTTGTTTGTGTGTTTGTGCAAATTACTATGTCAATTATTTCCAAAACTATAAGTCCGATTTTGATACGGTTTTCTATGATAGGTTCAGGTTCAATTGGCGTATGTTCTTAGATATATTTTATCGCCCCAACTCACCAGGGGGCGCTGCAGTAAGCATTTTACGTGAAAACGAATGTTTTCAATTATCTCAAAAAATAATAGTCTGATTTCGATACGATTTTCAGTGATAGATTCAAATTTAATTGGTGGATGTTCTTGGATATGTTTTATCGTGTCAAACCACCAGGGGGCGCTGCAGTAAGCGTTTGTTTGTACTTTTTTTGTATTTATTTGTCTAAAACCGAAACTACTGATCCGATTGAAAAGAATTTTCAGAAAAACATTCAGCTTTGCTTGATGCATATTTTAAGATTTTTCTTTTTTTGTTACGGGGAAAACTCACCAGGGGGCGCTGCACTAAACATTTGTTTATGCAGAGCAAAAACTACTAGTTCAATTTAGATGAAACTTTCAAAGATAGGTTCAGGCTTAATTGGTGCATCTTTTCATATATGCGTTATGGTGACCACTCATCAGAGGGCGCTGTAGTAAGCATTGGTTTGAGTTTTTTTGTGTAAAACCAAAATTTTTCTTGTATTTATTTGTCTAAAACCGAAATTACTCATCCGATTGGCTAGAGTTTTCAGAATTCGATTTAGCTTTGCTTGCTGCATATTTTAAGATTTTTGTTTTTTTGTTACGATGAAAATTCACCAGGGGGCACTGCAGTAAAGAATTGTTTATGCAGAGCAAAAACTACTAGTTCGATTTAGATGAAATTTTCAACGATAAATTCAGGTTTAATTGGTGCTTCTTTTCATATATGCGTTACGGTGACCACTCACCAGGGGGCGCTGTAGTAAGTACATTTGTTTGTGTAAAACTAAAACTACGAGTCCTATTTGAATTCAGTTTTCAATGATAGATTCAAGTTTACTTAGTGCATATTTTTATTATATATGTGTCATGTATGTTTACTTAGTGCATATTTTCATGTATGTGTCAACTCTCTAGGGGGCGCTGCAGTAAGTAGCTGCTTCTATGTTTTTGTGTAAAACCAAAACGACTAGTACGATTGTCAAGAGGTTTCAGTATTAGATTCCGCTTTACTTAAAGCATGTTTTTAAATTTATATTACGGTGACAAGTCACCAGGGGGCGCTGCAGTAAAATATTGTTTGTGCAAAGATAAAATGACGAATTTGATTTGGATGCAGTTTCAATAATAAGCTCAAGTTTAATTAGTGCATGTTCTTGGATATGTTTTATCGTGTTAACTCACCAGGTTTATAATTTCTTTTGGATTTGCATGAAGATTAATATAAAGTATTTCAATATTATGTAATAATATATAATGTATATCTATTCACTTTAAAAAGTTTAAAATAAAAAACAAAATTAAAAATTTTGAAAAAACCCACGACGGTTTAATTGTAATTGTAAAAGGATAAAATAACTATAAATCCCCCGCCTAAAAGAATATATGTAACGAGATGATGGGGACAACTTCGTCGGGGGCTGCCAGTTGCAACCTCTATTTTAAATATAGTAGCTATCAGTATAGATTTCGTTTTAAAGTCTTTAAAATACCAGTTATCAAAACTGTAAATTCATTTTAATATTGAATTTTTTTGCCAAAACTGTTTTAACAGCAAGAAAACCTATGAGAAGGTTTGTGCAAACTTAAAGTAATGACAGCCCCCGACGAAGCCGTCCCCATCATCTCGTTACATATATTCTTTTAGGCGGGGGATTTATAGTTATTTTATCCTTTTACAATTACAATTAAACCGTCGTGGGTTTTTTCAAAATTTTTAATAAATTATATTTTTAAAATTGTCATTATCACTGACTGCATAATGAATAAGCTGTTTATCGTCACAAGGTACGCTATCGGATCATCTATCAAGGCAATAGATTGCTTGATAATATATATGAAATAGACAAAGCGCGGCGTTGACTTCCGCCACTTAACACACAGTGTTTCGATTTCTGGCGGAGAGTGAGGAACGGACACTCCGTTAATAATAGGGTCTCTCTGCCTACCCTGCCATACAGGATAAAAAAATATTATTTATTTATTTATATATTTAAGCTCTTTATTACACCAAAAACAAAGAAGAAGATTGGATAATAAGTATTATTAGAATACTTGTAGTTGTGTGCTGTGAAAATAATATCTATGCACCATCTATTGAGATATTTGAGAATAAAAGCTTTTGATAACAAGTCTTTCAAATAAATAAAAAAGGGTCATTATTATTTTTTTGTTTTTCGCTAAATAAAGTAATAAGAGCGACCAGACACATTGCATGGTGGAACTCATTAGTGGCGGTGCGGGACCAGGGAAGCTATTTGAGAGGGTGTAATCGATGACAAGGGCACCCTATGCAAAGCAACCCCGCCGCGACGGACTGCAAACAGTTAGACTAATTTAAAGGGAGCCTAGCAGTCCCTAACCGCTGGACCCGGCCACCCTATCGCGCGGTCAAATAAGCTAGACTTCCCCGTCCATTTCGACGATTCTATCGATTTTGTCGACGGGGGTGTATATCACATGTATATTTCGTTTTATTACTTTGATGGCTTCACGTTTTATCACGCTTAGCAGGGTGACGCTGCGTGAAAACTGGTAAGCGTGCTAAACTCGCCTGCTAAGTATCGAAAAACGTAAAATAAGTCGTATCTCAGTCAACAGACTTAGTGTCACGGCACTCTGTTCACCACTCTCCGCCTGAAAATTGAGTCATTTTGAGGGGCCGAACTCAACACTGATCGTGGCATCTTTCCTCCATGTGGAAATCGAATTTATAACCATCGCGTTTCAAGTCAAATGCTGTTTCACTGCGCCACGACGACCTCGTCATCATGTATTAAGACACTACGCGCAGTAAGGGTATTCTCGTGAGCCTGCGTGCTCAGAATACCGCTTAGATAAGCATTTGCCGAATTGTTTAAACAATTCCAGCTCGAAGTCTCTATAAAGATGTACCTACGTTACGAGCGTGGCAACATGATGCTGGCAAACCGTAGGAATGTATTTCATATGAATTGCGGGGGGTCCAGATTGGTGTGTGCAAATAATACACTGGTTTATCTTGCATAATGCAAGGACAAGTGTAATACAAGTTTACTAAACGGTCGGTTTTTCAAGGCTGTAACAAAATACTAATTCTTTTGTCAGCACCGCGTCCGTGAGATTGACAACAAGCAAAATTATTGTAACATTGTATTATAATAGATGTATTATATATAGTATTAGATTAACAAATTTAATATTAAGTCGGAATTAAGCTATTATTTTTATAATATTTTGTAGGTTCACGCTGTATCTCGCACACAGCAGGGTAGGCAGAGGGAACCTAGTGAGATACTCCATTCCCCACTTTCCGCCGAATTTGGAGGCATTGCGTGTTAAATGGCGGAACTTAACGCCGCGCTTTTGCCTCGACACCAGAGCGAAGGAAATGGAAATATTAAACATTTCCTCCTCAAACCTAACTCCTCGAGTGGGAATCGAACCAACAACCAGTCGCTTTACCGTCACACATTTTGCCTCTGTGCCATGACTGGCCCCAAATTTTAAATTACAAAACTCTATTGAGATATAGTTCGTTCTTCATTATTTTATTCAAACTCAACACCTTAGATGGTCTGTTCATTGATGATATGATAAAATTTGGGTCTTAGAGGGAAAGCGAAAAAATTTGAAATATACTCCCAATGGAGAATGAACCCATGACCATTGTCTTTACAGCCGCCGACATACGCCGTCCCACTGCGCCACGATGACCTCCATAAATGATAAAAATATATATAATAAGCAAAGTCAAAAGATATCAAGATATAGATAACTTTTCTTGAAATTTTCGTGTAATGATTTCGCCTTATCAGATAACAGACGCGCTTTGGTTACACCCGATTGTGATTAGATTTTTCCGAAAACGATAATATGAAGTCATATTTTTTATTAATTTTAAAACAGAAGAAATTAATATGAAAATAAATTACTTCAATAATATACATGTCTTCATCAAAAATGACTTTTTTCACGAGGCTAGTGGGCTGTCTAAGTTATGATCTTCTAATTCTCTTAGTCTGATTCTAATTCTAGAGTAATGACACTATACTCTCCGCATTTCATCGGAATTTAAAAAATAGCGTTAGTGACGGTACTCAATGCCTACTGTATTTTTTTACACATCTGTATACATATGTATTAATGTGTAAAATCATATTTTATCGTATCGTCAATAAACAGACCATCCAAGAAGTTGGAGTCTCAATTGAATTTTATGAATTAAAACTGGGGGCCAGTCGTGGCGCAGTGGCACAAAGTGTAAAGCTGGTTGTGAATTCGATTCCCACTCGGGGGGTGGAAATATTTAATATTTCCATTTTCTTCGCTCTGGTGGCGAGGCAAAGCGCGGCGTTAAGTTCCACCACTGAACACGCAATGCCTCCAGAATTCGACAGAGAATGGGGAACGGAGTGTTTTAACACTAGGTTCCTTCTGCCTACCGTATTTTGTGCGGGATACAGCGTGAAGCTAAGAAAAAACAAAGAACTTCATAAAAAGGTTGATATTTATCTGGCTAAAGATTAAATTGTTGGAAATTGCTTCTCAAACAACCTAACGTTTTTATCATTTGAGGAATTACACTTTTTATTATATTGTAAATGATTTTCAAATCTTTTAAGGCCGTTTCTCTACAAAAACTTGATTAGAATGCATTGTACACATAAACTTTCCGCAAAAAATCACTAAATAACAGTGAAAACTGTATCGAATTCCATTGCGTGGTTTAGAAGAAGTAAGTGAGCTGAAATGAGGACAGACGTGGCGACATTATTCTGTACTTTATATTGTTATTATTATTATATTAATATGTAAAGCAAAATATTTAGACCTTATGAAACAAAACTATTTTAACCAGAATAATTACGTATATTTTTGGTATTTGAAAAATGTTTTTAGATAGCCCTACTAAGGTAGACTACCTGTTATCATGGACTACTGTAAATTGTTCGAAACATCGGGTTTTCTAAATATGTATTTCGAATACCAAAAATATACGCGATCAATACTGTTAAGAATATTTTTATTTCATAATGTGTAATAATCGTGAAAAAATATCACAATATTCAGATTTTTTTTTAAGAAAATTATTTGAACGGGATTATAATATATATACAGTATTGATACGGTATGTAACGGTCGAGGTGTAGATTAAAAATAGACTAAGAATAGCTACTTCGGACGAAGGCAATCGGTTCATTTCCATCTAGGAACATTATTTTTTACATTGGTTTGGTTTGGTATTTGTATTATTTTATGATTTCGAAGTTTCAGGTTTTTGATTTCATCTCCTTTAAGTTGTATTATTGTGTATTTTAAGATAATATTTTTTGTTAACACCAATATTTATTTATTATTATTAAAAGCCGTTGTGGCGCAGTGCGACAACGTCTGACTGTAAATATGATGGTTCGATTCCCATTTGGGGGAATGCAAATTTATTTTAATTTTTCCGCTCTCGTACCTGAGATAAGACACAACTCAGTCCGAGTTCTGCCACTCGATATACAATTCGATTTCGGGCAGAAAGTGTTCCCGAGTTGTGTGAGAGAACAGAGTGTTATAACACTAGATTTTCTGATTACTTTCTTCTATGCGGGAAAAAAGCGTGAAGCCAATATTATTAAACGGCATATTAACGGAGTAACAACGATTGTAATGTAGGACATCTTAGTTAAACGCCTGGACGCTCAAATGGCTCAAATACTCAATTAAGAACGAAAGGTTAGCCATGTCTGATATTGACGAAATGAAGCGTATACTTGCATTATGAGTGTCGTGAGAATGATGATGCAAGCTGTATCAATGATTGCCTTCCATTTAAGAACTGTTATCAATTTTTCTAATAAAATCTTTGATTATAATTTTGAGTAGAGTATAGAACGTTGAGTTACACTTTTTAATCTACTTACGTCGTCGTAGTGTAATAGTCGATACATATAAGAAAAATAAAGCAATTATAACAAAATTATTTAAAAAAAGAAGCTTTCCAAGCTTTCTCCTGTATTTCTATGTATTCTGTTTCCGACATTCCACCTTTTGCCTCACTACGGGGCATAATGTGTTGAGTGGAATTCAATGCTATGCTTTGTTTCATTAGAGCTTGATAATAAAATTTAAGCACTTATAAGCATTCAAGAAATTGTATATATGGCTTAATAATAATTAAAATTTTAACATACTACATAAGTATGTATTGTATAAAAAAAACAGCTTTAAGTTTTCCTCCCGCACAGCGGAATGGTAAAAGAGAATCTATACCAGAAATTGTGAAAGAAAATCCCGAAGCTGCGACTTTGTATTAGGTATCAGAGCGGATAAACTAAAATAATGTATAATGTATAATCATTCCCCCATTGACAATTAAACCCACATCCATCGCTTTATAGACAGACGCTGCGCCACTGCGCCACGATGGCCTCGACGGTATGTTTGACATACATAGACACATGTACGTAAACTATAATTACGTTTCATCCCATCAAAATCTGCGTCTACCTCTGTAGGTTGCACAGCCCCCCTCGGTATTGCTTATTGATTTTGACGTGGAATACGTATGTAGGTGCATCCACGAGGTGGGCTACAGCGGCGCGGCCGACAGACGGAGGTCCTCCTCCATCCTCATACCACTCTAAGGGAGAAATATTGGGGAGATGCGGCCATGATCAAATAAGCTTAACACAAATCAATACCTGCATCCGTAGAAGGTTCTCGAACATCCTATGCACTTGCATATAAGCGTCTCTCTTTCTGGCGTGCGTGGGGGATGCGCGTCGGGAGAAGCGCAGATTAAAATTAAAACCAATCAACCTGTATCTATGGGAACACCTAGGTAGGCTAGACGAGGGGGAGCTGTATTGATTTGCTGGGAATCTGGGGACGGCAATGTTTTGATAGCCCTTTGTGTGATTTTAGTTGGTTAACATATTACACAATTTATTAAATATAAGTACTTCTTCCCGCATACTAGAGACAATATTGCGGGTTAAATGACGGAGCGCACGACTGCAATTGATCTTACAAAACGGAGAAATCAAACAATAAATATAGTCAGTGCTCCGAGTGAGGATTGAACCCATAACCCGTAATGTTTGTAGTGAGATACTCTCCGACATCGTCGTGAAGCCTACAATGAATATACCAATTGCTAAAATGTTATATATGTTCCTTAAACTTATTTACCAATGTCTTCGTTATACAAATTATACTAAAGTTTATTTCAAATAATGTCTAAGTGTATGAATAACACTTTAAAAATATTTGAAATGTTTAATAAATATAGCAGTGTCTTGCCATTTGCCAATAATTATGCGTAGAATAATATTTGGGTTCATAACAAGTATTCATAATACAAGTATCAATAATGACAAGAAAATTTTGGTTACAACAGAGGTACTAAGTGAAATCTGGTGGTAACTAGATTTTACTTACAAAGAAACGCGTTGTATCTAAGAATGGGCATTAACATTCACGTAAGTAAATAAAACTGTTATGATTTTGTTGTGAAGCGTTTGGTTGTGGGTTCGATTCCCACTTGATAAATTGAAATATTTGCCATTTCCATTTTCTTCGCTCTGGGGTTGAGGCAAAGCGCGGCGTTAAGTTCCGCCACTTAACACATAATGCCTCCAGAGTTCGGCGGAAAGTGGGGAACAGAGTGTCTTAACACTAGGTTCCCTCTGCCTACTCTGCTGTATGCGGGATACAGTGTTAAGCAAAAAAAAAATTTGAAAAAAATTAAAAAAAAGTGATTTGTAAAGTCATTGTTCAATTTTTTTATTTTGAGCACGCGTCAACTACTCTATTGAATGCTTAAGTTAAATTTACAGGAATTATCATTTTTCCTTATTGGTATCTTGACAAGTTCTTTACGATTGAGGAAACTTCGTTGTTTTTGCAATAAACATTTATTGAAGCCACCGTGGCACAGTGGAACCGGGTCTAGCTGGAATTGCTATAGGTTGTGAGTTCAATTCCTACTCGGTGGAATGATTAAAATGTTGTTATTTTCATTTCTCCGCTATGATGCACAAGCTAAAGCACGGCGTTGAGTTCCGCCATTTAACACTTAACCTTTCGAATAGGGTTTCATGACACTAGATTCTCCCTGCTATGCGGCAAAAAGCGTCAAGCTATATATACATAGGTATAATATTAAGATAATGTATAAATATCTAGAATATATACAAATTTTGTTCTTACTTTGTTTTCATTTTTTTTAACTTCACGCTGTATCACACACATAGAGGGAACCTAGTGTTCCCCACTTTCCGCCGAATTTTGGAGGCATTTCGTGTGCAAGTGGCGGAACATAACGCCGCGCTTTGCCTAGGACACCAGAGTGAAGAATATGGAAATATTGACACTGCGCCACGACTGGCCACTGGCAATTGTTTTTATAATAAAAATAAACTTAGATCATTAAGTCGAAATTCGTTGACGTTCATTCAAATGAATGCTGTACTTGAGTATTTGAGTAAAGTATGACATATGCATATGATGAGTGATGACACAATAGTAGTATCTTTAAACTGATAATAATGTTGTCTTGAGTATTCTAGGACTTTACCGGCTTCAAATATCTATTTTCTTCTTCGAATATCTATTTTGGAGAAAAAGAGATATCTTAAGTCGCAGCTGATTAGCAAAGATATTTATGTATGTACTAATATTATAAATTCGATAGTCTGTAGTTGTTACGCTTTCACGGCTAATCTACCGGCCCGATTTGGATGGAGTTCTAAATGAAAATAGTTCAAGACCTAAGATGAAATAGGCAACATTTTTCCAAATATCAAATCTGCTAAGGAGATGATAATGAGATTACAATTTGTATCATATAAAATTATAAATGCAACTTCTTTAAGAGACAAGATTCCTCTTTTGGACAATATCTCATGTTTTTTACATAAGGTAAGTCAGTCAGAGAGAATCTAGTGTAGAGATACTCCGTCCTTCGCCTTTCCCTCAACTGGAGGCAAGGCGTATTGAGTATACGTACCAACGTTTTGTCTCCGAAGCGAACAAATTATAATTGAAATGAGCATGTTCCCCCGCGCTGAAGTCAAAAACAAATGAAATAAAACAAATGAAATAAGAAATTAAATATGTAGACCGACGATCAATATATAAAGTTCGGCGTTGAGCCATTCAATACGATGTCTCGTAATTGAACGAAAAGCGGAGAACGGAGTGATTTGACATGAGTTTCTCTCTGCCCACATAATAAAATTATTCACATAATATATGTTGTCTTCAGCATGAGGGGACTCGCGTTATTTTCTTGAAACTCCAATCGAGCGTATGCTTCAGCCATTCCACACCATAGGCTAAAAACTCAATGTATTTATTTTACATTTGTTAAAGGTGTTAATGTTCATTTCTTCCAATAGCCTCTTTTTAAAGTTCAACACCACAATAAAAAATTACGCTTACTATAATATTATCTAATTCCTACGATGCTAGGGATGTATTTAGTAATTTAATTAAAAAATAAATAAATAAAACAAAGTTTTTTTTAATATATTAAAATAAATATTAAATGTCAAATAAAATATAAAAAAATATTAAAGTGGCTCATATTATATCATTTGGGTCTTTTACATTTTCTTTTTTTCGGGAACACTCCGCGACAGGTTCGACAAGGCATACAACAAGGGAGCTCGTTTTCCTCACATTGAATTTGCTTGCAGGAGTGCATCGCTTGCTTCGGTTTTGCAGGTGCTCTGGGAGTGACTAGCTCTACCTGTAAAAATCATTATTTCCGTATTTTATCTCAAATCGAAACTAATATTATAAATGCGAAAGTCTGCCCGTTACGCTATAACGATTAATCCACCGGTCCGATTTGGATGAAACTCGTAAATGAATATAGTAGAAGACCCAGGAGCAAACTTAGGCAAGGCTTACAACAAAAACCAAAGGATTATGGAAATGGAAAGAAAATGATAATTTGTTTGAAAATTATAAACCACTTAATTCAAGGGAAAACGTGGGCTGTTGAAAATACGTAAAAAAATACAGTTGTCAAAATCATGTGAGAAAATGCCGCCAGCACGGCAATGTCCCAGTTATTTTGATATTATCTATTGGAAATTGAATCTTAGTATTACCTCTATGTTTCCAGTACGATTAGGTTCGTCTGTCTGTTTGCCAATTTTTAAAAGAAACACGTCTTTGTCCGGATGAAGGACTTTTTGCGCCTGAACTCCTTTCGGAGCGTCATAAGGTGTTACGTTACACGTATTGCACAGAGTATCGTGCGCTTCTTGCTTGCTATAAATCAATTCTGAATTAAGTTGAGTTCTATTGGTTAACGCTTCGCATATATCGTCGGGTATCTGAAATATATTTTTTTTTAGGAATAAGTAAGGTATATAACTATATCGAGATAATCTTACTAGTATGGTCATTTTTACAAATATTTTTTTAAATATTTTCACTACTACATTATTTCCTATTATTAATATAAAAGTAGTTAACTTGAAGTGGAGAATAACAGACAGACAACCGAGCAGAGAAATGACAACAATTTAACTATTATACAATGATTAACTATTATTATTTTAATTATTTAAATATAATCGAAAGACTTATTTATGTAAGGAATTTCCATCCCGAGCTTAAATCAAATCCACAATCAGTCGCCATTACCTTCAGACTAATGCGCCCAACCAACCAACTATCCCAAATTTTAAATTATCTATTAAAATATTTGCTATATATTTTTTTTTTTTTTTATCTTCACGCTGTATCCCGTACACAGCAGGGTAAGCAGAGGGAACCTAGTGTTAAGACACTCCGTTCCCCGTTTTCCGCCGAATTTGGAGGCTGTGCGTGTTAAGTGGCGGAACTTAACGCCGCACTTTACCTCGACACCAGAGCGAAGAAAATGGAAATATTAAATATTTCCACTCCTCGAGTGGGAATCGAACCCACAACCAGTCGTTTATAGTCACACGCTTGTGCCACTAGGCCACGACTGGCCACGACATTTGCTATAATAATACATCTTTTTTGTATTATACACAGACAGATATATCTACTTACGTGTGACATGTGTGATGTTACGTGACGTGTGTTTAAGACATAGTTTTTTAAGCTTAACACTTTTTCCTTATAGCAGGGTAGTCAGACAGGACCTAGTGTCTAAATACTTAGTTATCCGCTTTCTGCACGAAATCAAGACGGTATGTGACGGAACTCATCGCCACGATTTACATTGTCAACGTGGAAAGAAGGAATATAATTTCAATATAATCATTCTTGCCAGCGACCGAACCCACTACCAATCGAGTTTACAGCTAGACACAGTAGATATTATAAATATTTTTTTATTAAAACCTGGAAATTCAATCTATTAGCTGGTCCACCATCTTCACCGGGCAGTCCACATGTCTCAGAGCATACCGAGTCCGCGTCGTCGCATGTGCATTGATTTTGTAGTTTCAACTGAGAAGGTGTCAGCTTAGGAGGCTTGGACGTGCTTTTTGGAATTCTTATTTTTACCTATAAATTTATTATTTATAATATTTTTGTTTTTTTTAATAAAAATATATTTTTGTATAGGACAAACATTAACTTGTTCGTGTTATTATATATTAGAACAGAATAGAATCTTAATGAAAATGTTTTCTTCGTCTGCAGTGGATACTGTTGAACACTTGCACACCCGCAGCCCACAATAATATTTTTATTCCTATTTAATATTCATTATAAATACTTTCTGAAATAATTATTGTAAGATTTTTTTTAAATATTTGATATATAATTGAAAAAATAACCTCATTTCCATTAAATATAGCACCAATCTCTTCGTAAGGTTTCTTATTGTTTTTCACGTCGATAGACTTTCCCATGTTTTCAATAAATAATAAAGTAATATAATTTGTACGCTATAATTTTGAAACAAAATGTTATATAAATTATTTTACCGACTGACTTAAATATTTGATTGAAATATGTTCATAGACTATAAGAAGAAGACAAATAATAATTCATGGAAATAAGGAGGTTGGTGTGTTAGGTATTTTATTTTACAATTACTTTTATGTTCCGATGCTTCAGCCTTTTCGCTTATAGCAGGGTACTCAGAGATATCCCAGTGTCAAGTCACTATTTCCCACTTTCTGCCCGAAATCGGGTGATTGCGTGTGTGGTTGTGGCAGAATTCCACGCAAAGTGGCGATAATAGTTTAAAAAAGTAAATACTTGAATGGTAATAATATTACTAAGAAATGAATATTTATTATGATGTGATAAAATAACCTCAATAGAAGCAAAAATTTATAATAAATAACGACTTTCTTTTCATTCGTCCAGACATTTCTAAATGATCTCTAGTTAACCTCTATTCCAAAAAATAAAATACTAAATAATTGCTCATTAGAACCAATTGTAAATTAAACTAGAATAAAACATGTCGAGAAATATAGTTGATCCATAACTATACTCTAATATACAATGTTTGAATTCGTATACCAAATACTATAAAAAAAGGCAGACCTTCACTTTATCCCGCATAGGGGTAGTCAGAGAGTAGAGACACACTAGGGTAGTGTCAAGATACTTTATTCTGAGCTTTCCACCAAAAATTGAGACATTGCGTGATCATTGGCGCTCAACGCCGGGCTCTGTGTATCAGAAAATACAAGTATGATTTATGAAAATTGCTCAATTTGGGACAGAAGTATACGAGTATTTTGCAAGTTATCTTATTGCCTACTAATTATTATTTGGGTATCAAGAATATTGCTAAAAAATATCTAAAAGGTAATGGATACACAATGATTACAAACAAAAAATTAATTTAAATATTTTATTATTATTTAAAATCTCAGAAAAATTAAATCTATAAAAAATGTGAATTATACAACGTAGATCAAGACCGTTTTTGGTTTATGTGTCAGTTAAAATGTTTCGTTGTAGAATTATATATATAAAAGCCTATTCCAATATGTTCTTATTTTTATGTGTGATGTTTTTTTAAAGTTATTTTCATGCTTTCTTCTTCTTTGGCTTACTACAGCAAGTACAAGGTGCAGGCTCAGGATCACACTGCACATCTCTCGTATCACAACGATAGGGGCCCGTCTTATCAGGACCTTTGGGAGTTACTAGCTCTAACTCCATTTTACTTCGGCGATCTCCATTAGGGCCTACCTTAGCTACCTGTTTAACCAATATACATGTATACTTAGTAAATAAATATAAAATAATATAGCATAAGTACATATTCTCGGTAATCTATAGTAGTATATGCTTGAGATTGAACGGATCGTTCTTTTCTCTCATACAGATTAGTAATTCAGACATGCAAAACGTACAATATAACGTTGATTTTATGAAAAAAATAATGTTAATCAGCTGTTCAACTATAAAAATGGACATAGCAAATCAGTAAAATATTTCACGAGATACTATTATTACATATAAGATCTTATATGTGTAAAAAATGTTTGTTTGTCTTTAAAATATCATATTATCTGTCAAAATCACAAATTTCTATTACCTTTAGTACAAACACATCTTTCCTGGGATGTAAAACAGATTGCGCTGCTCCAGGGCCCGGGACGTCAGCTGGCATCAAGCCACATAGCCAAGGACAGTTAGCCCCCTTGCCACCCGCTTGTTTAGCTTTGCCTTGCGCTTGTATACCCTTTACGTTCATTGTAGAATGTATAAAAATGACTTGTAAATTTAAAACTGTATATATTTTTTTCGAATTAATAATATTTGATTGATCAGTGGTTTGTGAGTAAAATTGTCAAATATATTTAATTTTTATTCTGACAGCAATGCTTTATTCTTAAGGGTATAGGCAAAAGATTTTACTGTTAATGCTAAAATAAAATAATTTATAGAGCTTTTCATTTTTTTACATAAAAAGTATCTAAAACGCATATTTCTTTCTTCAAAACAATTCATTGGAAATAGCGAGTAGCGAGTGTAGTCAGTACTTTTAGCACTATTAACGAGCTTTGCCAGTTGCGAAATGTCTGATTATTGTAAAGGTAAGCCGAAATTAAAAAAGTGTTATTGTCCAAGTTTTAGGAGCTTTAGGATAATACTAAGCTTTAGTATAATACGATATGATTTGATTTGAGCTCCTAATGATCCTACCATGGTAGTAGTAGGACTTCACGAGTGTATTTTTTTCATTATATTCGCGAACCCCCATCAAATCAATAAAATTATTTATGTATACATATTAATGTTCTTTTGTAAACTGGTAATTTTAATGGGATTAAAATACCCAGTGGTAATAATAGTAAGACTACTGGGAAATACCTCTTATTTTTGTTAAAAAGCAGATACAGTTAAAAAACTTGGGGTTTTTACATTTGTGACAGTTTCATATTAGTAAAAAAAAGGTATTTTTTTTGTAATAATTTGATAACAAAAGTAAAGATTACATATTAGAAAGCTAGTAAATATTTTTCAACTAATACTTTCCTGGATATATTCCTGGATATTTTCAAGGGGCTTGGCTTATTCTATATATTTACAAATCTGAACATATAAATACAACATGATTTCATATCACATTCGGGTTATTTATTTTTTATTTCTTTTTATTAGTAATTATATTTTCTTATTTTTATAAAAAAATCCTGTGCACATAGAAATGTATGATTTTTTTATAATAACATCAGTATACTGATGATACCTGGCTATACTTTTGATTCGTAATTTATTATTATGAATAGTTAGCATCAATTCACAGTAGTTGTGGGTTCAAATATTGTATGTCTACTGCCAGCCAAGTGCCTAAGGCGCCAGCAAAGTGCTATGTTCTACTATATAAAATACTTTATATTAGTAAGTGAATAAAACACATGTTTATATGCTCTTTCTTGAATGAATAAGTACACTTTTGAAAAATAAATTGTTGGTCAAAAGTGCGTTTCGTTGTGGTTTAACTCTTCCTGGGCAATTTGTAGTAGACCTCTGAAATTTGGCAGGGGTATCGAGCATAGTGTCTTGTGTGCTGTGAAGTTTTTTAGCGACAATTGTAATTACAGTATTTGAATAAATAGTAATTAAATGGTCAAAAGGTGCCCATAGACTTAGGCTGTGAAACGTTAAGTGTTATGTTAGTGTGTTGTGTTTTTTTTTAATATATAATAAAATTAAATATGTACTTCGCTCAGCTCTTCCCGCCATGATGAGGCGGTCCCTAGTATATTAAAATATTATTATCAAAATGTGTAAATGTTTTAGAAATGTGAATAGTTACATGCTTATATATATATAGTTTGGAGTGCTGGGAGTTGTTTCAACTTTCACCTATGTTCGTGATCTGTTAGTTTTGATATTTGATTTTTGATCCAAATAGTATCGTGAGCTACACCTTTAAATACAGTAGTACGGGTTTTTTGCAATTGCAATGCAATTGCAATTTAATTTATAAAAGTTAATTGCAGAAAATAAAGTAAAAGATAAGAAAATAGATCAACGTATATAAAATAAATTTATTAAAAGAATACTTTGTTTGAGAAACAATTTTATTGAAAAATTAGTATAACGGTGTTTGAAGGAGATTATTAATCAATGATTTATATTTTACCTTTTTTGTATAACCCTAAGTTTAGCCGCAACAAGAAGAGCAAGCGCTAAAAGTTTGTTTGGGAGGCTTACATGGTAAAACGGAACAGCATTTACGAGGTAGGCAGAGAAGCGGTGGACCACAGCACGCAGAGCACGGTCCAGGTACACTGCGACATCTAACAACTGGGCACGACTTTAATCTATTATAACATGGTGAAATTCTTTTCCGGTGAGATTTTATTCTCGGCTGGCTACGAGATTTTCTAGAGCGTTTGCGTCCAACTGGACATGGTCGGACGCATGGTGAACTTTTGCAAGGGCTTGCACATTGAGGTCTCGCGCAAGGAGGACTGCATGGATTTCTACATGGTGCAGGCATACAGCAAGGTTTTCGAGGAGAGCAAGGATTACACTTTCCGCAAGAAACCTTACAGCATGTTGTTTTACAACATCTTTTGCAGGGTAATGAACCACATCGAATTTGTCCACATGGTACTCTTTTAGCACATTTTGGTTTGCACGGAGGTGAAGGACGGCAAAGAACAAGTTTGCATTTAGAATGACGGCAATAACTAGGGGCAATACATGATAGTGTACATGGCGCGTTGCACGGTGTAGGGCGAGTAGGCGGTGGTGTCCATTCTAACATTAATTCATTTCTGGCTAAAGGGGCTCCTGTCAGCTTTCTTATAACTATTTCAAATACACCTCTCCTTGGGTTATTTGCCGTTGTTACTTTCACAGGTCCTTGCTCCTCCCCCGATGCCGCTAGTACGCATTTAGGTCCGCGGCAGGGGTCACTTCCATGCACTGGACATGTTTCTTTAGGTCCAATTTTTATGTGCGACACGGTAACCATCATCTCTCCTTTTGATACCCCTATTGCAGGACAGGGTTTTTGCGCTTTGTCGTCTTTTATAGTCACACTTTTTGATGTCCCTGATGCAGTCGCTGTACCTTTTAAAGGTTTTGGTTGGATTTGTGATTTTGATTTCGCGATTGATACGTTAGGTCGTTTTGCAGCCGTTCCAGATTGAATACTTGATTTGGAAGCTGTTTTCTTTACATCACCTTTTGTGCCGGTACTTGTTGCTTGACTTTTCTTTGGCAAACTTGAGTTAGATGCTTTAGATCCCATCCCCTTTTGCTTATCGTCCTTTTTTCTTCCAAAAAAGTATACTTCGGGGGTGAAAATGTTATCAGGCTTATAATTTCGATTATATGGCATCGTGGATACAGTACAAGTAGAGCAATAGTCAGAATTTGTAGTTAGTGATGGTTTTTTCCATCTATCATATACTTGTAAACATTTATTAATTGATGCGGTAGCTTGTGTACCTAATGATTGACGGGAATTATTACATTTATCTGGTATAGTCATGTAAACAAAGAATTTTTTTCCAAATAAACTCATATTGTCTGAACGTGTAATTGAAATATATGAATCTTTAGCATGTTGAACAGAATCGAATGATGCATTAGATCTTTTTGGTATTTGAGTTAAGATTGAATTCGGAGCTGAATATGACGAAACAGATGATAACTGATGAACACTAAAATCTTTCAGTACATCGACTTTTGAATTAAGTAAATCGTAATATATTCTTGAACTCTTTTGTCTTGTGAGGTGCATGGCTTTCATTCGACTCTCAGTAACTTTTTGGAAGGGTAGTTGTAGAGCCGGGGAACCTACGATAAGCGTGTGGATTTTAAAAACAAAATATATTAAATGTTAATTAAACTATTTATATAAGAAATATTTATTAATAAAGTATATTTTACAAAAAAACAAAAGAGTTAATGCAAATAAATATTTTTCACGGACAACAATCAAAACGTATTGGAACGCATTGGGCAGTCCGGGCTTCCTTTGTTGGTACAACTTTGTCATATGTTATAACTGGTGTAATAAATTGATATTCAAGTTTAGATTTTCTTCCTGGCATTTCTATTGTTCTGCCTATTCTCATTTTTATGACTTGCTTTGGAAAATCATAAACAACTCCTTGGTAATTTTCAGATGTTGGTGACGTTAGTTGGAGTGGCTCTTCTCTAGAAAGTTCTCCAATCCCATTAGAGTTAAAATTGAAGTGTGCTCGCTGCTTATGTCCCTGTTCACAGGTATCGGTGGGCAATTGAAATACAACTTTGTTTCCAGTTGGACAGCAATCTAAGCAACACGAATATGCATTTTTAAAGAAATCTTATAAAAACATAAGTTTTTCTAACATTGCCGTAATATATAGAAATGAATTTCATTTATACAAAAATAAAGTTAAAAATGGAATTTAATTAAAGTTGAAATTGAAAAGTAATATGAAAACTGGATCGTGCAAAATAGTTTTATCATTTCATTTTGGCAACTTATAATCAAATTAATTAACTGTGATACATAAAGTAAATATTTGTACACATTTCAACGTTTAATCATGCATAACTTAAGGGATGTTAAATAAAAACTTGCAAAATAAACCATAAATAATAGCGTCTTTTGATTACTGACTATTTGTAACACAGCACCTAAGCTGCCTTTACATTTTTTTTCACTTTCTTTAATCTTGGAATACAACATTCGCAGTCAAGGTCAGATTGTAAGCATGTATTCATTTTTTTAATAGGAAGTTTCTTATCTGGCCCTTTAGGAGCAACTAGTTCAAGTTCTAATTTACATTTCTTCTCATTTAGTATCGCAGTTTTGGCCACTTTTAATACAAAAACGTCTTTGTTGGCTAATTCGTTAGTTGGTGTTTTACTATCACCACGAGCCAAAGCCAGCTGTTGACCATGTTTCGAAGTTTGTAGGCAACCTTCCGTCGTACAACTAAATTGCGTTTCGGCCAGTCGTCTGTTACAACAGACCGCCTCACTTGGCAAAGCCAAACTTATTTGATTTTTTCCACAGGGTGGTTCACACAATCCACCCTCCATCTGTTTCGCAAAAGGACATTGCATAGCGCAATGCGTCTGACTTATCTTCTTAATAATAGAGGCACTTGCTGGTACTTTTATTTTAAGTTCATTTCCACCAAGAATTGTACCGATTTCCTCAAATTGTTTATTGGGACCTGGCCGGCAAAAGTTTTAATGCAATCCCTTAAAGACTATATATTACTATACATTTTTAAGTTTACTTTCAATATTTAGTACATTTTACCTAGAATATGTGAAAAATGGTATTAATTTCAAAAAATATCTAACCTTTAGGTACATGTAAACAATATTGATCTGTATTTCGACATATCATCTGCTGTTTAGGGCCGGCTTTGGGACCAGAACAAAAACAAACGTCATCTGGGTCTTCACACGGCATACTGTTATATGGATCTTTCGCTGTATCGGTGATAATTCACAAAATTATTAAAGTGCTATATTTTATAAATATACGAAATAATTATTTTTAATTGTATAGTAAAATATGTTTGCAGTTACTGAAAAGTTTAGAACATGTTTTATTATTACCTTGTGGGCACACGCCGTGTGCACCGCTAGCAGTGCAAGGTGGAGCTGAATGACTTGCTGCACCAATACCCAAACCCCGTGCACCTCCACAAACACATGGGTCTTGTGCGCTTTGGAAATCCTTTTTAGGTGCACATGATCTGTCTACAATATCAGATTTTTTGCCTGCTTCTAAATTTAAGGTCGATTGAGCTCCTGGACCTTGGAATTTCGTTATGATTAATTTACCAAAGCAAGAAACGCGTAAAAACATAACAATATCACCAGTTTCCGAGTTATCTGGACCAACAATTTTAAAGGAATCCTTCAGAGCTTGGTAGCCGACATTCGTCGGGTCTTCTAAGAATGTTTTTCGGGCTTCAACGAATTCTTTTGTCATATCTATAGTACATTCACCCATTATTATTTTAGTCGGTAAACAGCCACATGGTAAAGATTTATACACGGAAATATGTATAGGAAATTTCGACATGGCACTAGCAATTTCACTTTCACTAAGTGAGAAGAGGCAGGATTTTCCGCTGTTAAAAGATTTTATAAAAGGACCATTGCCCTTTGCTATGCAGCTACCAGATTCATCGTCACATATCTCCAGAGGCTCAACTCCGGAACATTCAATATTCACGCAAGTCTTGAAATCCTTATCAGAAAAGCAAGGACTTTTAAGAAAAACTATTTTATCAATCAGCACTTCTAATAGAAAAAGGCTATCATTCTGTTTCGTCATTTTGAGCTTTTGCGGGGATGGGACTTTAATTTTTTATTTTAATTATATAATTTAACGTATTTATCCATACCAAAAATTTTGATAATGAAATATAAACAAAAGAAGAATATGATGTCATTTCATATTATCATTCATAATTTTACAAAAAGATTTTATATTTAATCTTTTTTCGCAAACGCTTAGACGGTTTTCGAGAAGCGCGTGTTCAAATGCAGCATTCATTTAAATTTATATATTTTATTCCCAATAAAAATATTTTTTCGTTTTCCTAAGTGTGTGATTAATATAATATGTAAAACTGTTAAGTATATTTTTATGAGATTAAGAATCAACTTAATTCGAGTGCTTAATTTAAATCAAACTATACATAACCGAACAACTTACATAACCGAAATTACGTGTTTTTAGAAAAAAAAATATAATTACATAAAAAATACAATTACAATTCCATAAAATCACATGCAAATATTTTTTTAACATTAAAAAGTGATATATACACACTTAAGAAATTGAAAAAGACCTTTGTAGAAAAGACAATAAAATGAATTTTAAGCGCATGGCTTAACGGTCAGAGCGCTTAAGTGGCTTGTAAAAGGTGCGGATTTGAATCCTGCTGCTGCTTTAAATTTTTATACGTTTTCTAAAAATGCTTTTTTCATGTGCAAATTGCTAGGTAACTTTTTGTTATTTTTACTCCCCCTGTTATAAGCATAATAAAAATATATAATAACTCAAAAATATTAAGTAGTTTAATAAAATTTATCTGCAGACTGTAAAATAAAAAAAAACATATAAGATTAGAATTATTTAATTGTTTTTCGCAATATCGTTAAAAAATTCCAAAGGCACTCTTACAAGAATTATAAACATTTTTATTCGATAATATTCTTACATAATTTAAAAATAAACAACACAATATAAAAATTCTTTACAAGTTACTTAGAAAACTTTCGTAAAATACAGTCATATTTTACTGAGGGATAATTTTGATAGTACCAGTTGCAGGCTTCATTTTTGTATGGACGCCCTACACTGAAACGAGAAACCAGCATCTATTATGGCGCCTATTTAAAGTTAAAGCGAATAGTGTCGAATTGATATGATGCATTCCTTTTACGTTAGGTAAACAAAATGGTAAGTATATTTTTGAATCTTTTGTGTAATGAAATAGTATAATAATTAATCATGTTTTTTCTACGCTATATCGGGGTGCGGGCACACAGCATGGTAGGCAGAGGGAACCTAGTGTTAAGACACTGTTCCCCATTTTCTGATGAATTCTGAAGGCATTGCGTGTTAAGTGCCGAAACTTAATGCCGCTCTTTATTCTCGATATTAGAGCGAAAAAATAATCATAAATATTTCCACTCCTCGAGTGGGAATCGAACCCACAATCAGTCCCGCTTACAGTTTGCATTTTGTGCACCTGCGCTGGCCTCATGTCTATTATTATTATTATTATTTTAAATTAACTGTTTTATAATAGTCGTCGAGTTTAAAAGGTAAAATTTCATTTTTTCTATAGGTTTATATGTTTTAAAGGTTGTCGTGGCCCAGTTGACCAACGTCTGACTGTAAATGCAATGCTTATGGGTTGATTTCCACTCGAGGGGGTAATCATTACATATTAATTTAGTCTTAATATAATATTGGCGCCAGTCGTGGCGCAGTGGCACAAACGTGTGACTGTAAACGACTGGTTGTGGGTTCGATTCCCACTCGAGTCTGGCATAGAGGCAAAGCGCGGCGTTAAGTTTCGCCACTTAACACGCAATGCCTCCGAATTCGGCGGAAAGTGGGGAACGGAGTGTCTTAACACTAGGTTCCCTCTGCCTACCCTGCTGTGTGCGGGATACACAAATGCGGGGGAAAAAATAATTTAGACTTCTCTGGTACCCAAGACAATATACCTACTGTATTATCACGTAATCTTTAACTGAGGAAATTGAACGGAGTATCTCGACACTAAGACTCACTCACGGTCTACCATGCTATGCGGGAAAAAGAGTGAAGTAGTTTTTTAATAAACATTTGGTAGATTTTCTTAATATATAATATCCGTACTCATTCATCATTTTTTTTATTTCTCCAGATGATAACGTAGCAGTAAGATCTGGATAATACTTCCATCTCTTTTGAGTTGTCTCGGATGTGCTTTCAAATTCAGTATCCTGATTACAGAAGTGAAAATATGAGAAAATAATTAAATAATATAGACATAAATTATATATTTCATGGTTGTTGGTAATAAATGATATATTTACTTTTTATATAAAGTACTAAAAATGATAAAAACATTCATACTTCATAGTTATACTAATATTATAATCGGGAAAGTGTGTTTGTTTGTTTATCCTACTTTCACGTCGCAACGAAGTGATTTTTTGGAGTGGCCTTAGTTCAAAGTAGGCTTTAAGCTAGGTGTACTACGGTAAATTTACTATTTACTGTAGTAAACCTAACTTAAAACCTAGTAAACGTTTTGATGTTAAGATCCATAATGTAGCGTATCGTATATGACTCATTCCATACTAAAAGCAACGATAATAGTATTATTTTAACTTTATAAAACTCATACTCATGTTTTAAGTATTATAAAGTTACTGTTGGCTTCTACTGACACACTAGCAAAGCCGTGGCTAAGTAGTAATGTAACCGTTTTTAGCGTAGCGTAATATATGTTGGTAACAACTACCTATTGCGTGTTCCTTAACAACTAACGGAAAGGTAAGGGCGGTTGCTATCGCTTTAACATAGATATTATTTTAAAATTATTTTCATATGAACCTCAATAAATAATTAAAAAATAAGGTACTTAATAAAAACGCTCTACACGATGACTTGCTGCTATCGTGTAAATACATATATAAATATACCTTGTCTCCTTTTTTTGACCGATTACATACATTTTGACGTCTGTACTTAACACAATCAAGGTCATATTGGTATGAATGAGGAAAAACATCTTGATGAGCTGTTGGAAGTTATTATTAGCATATTATGTAAAGCTTAATAATATTATATATAGTATATTATGTATTTTTATAGAAAAGAAACTTCTTGGAAATCCATGGCTTCATGGTCCATGGGGATTTTCATTTATTAGAACTTATAGGTACTATATTGAATGTAGCCGAGATGGTTGTGGGTCGATTCCCACTCCTCTCCTCAGCGGAAGGATTATATATAATTTTAATTTCCCCGCTTTGGTACCTTAGAGTGCTTAAAGTGCGTCGTTGATTCCACTCAACATGCAATGTCTGTAAAACAAACATTTTTTTAGTTTCACGCTGTTTCACGCTCACAACAGGGTAGGCAGACGGAACCTAGTGTTACGACACTCCGTCCCCACGCAACGCCGAATTCGGAGGCATTGCGTGTTAAGTGGCGGAACTTAACGCCGCGCTTTGTCTAGACACCAGTGCGAAAAAAATGGAAATATTAAATATTTACACTCCTCGATAAGGAATCGAATCCACAACCAGTCGTTTAACAGTAACTTGTGCCACTGCGCCACGTCTGGCCACAACAAACATATAATGAATAAAATAATATATAAAGTACTATGGTGAAAGATTTACTTGGCAATATTTTCTCAGCAGTCATGCCATAGTTGTAATAGGCATCGTGAAGTGTGTAAGCGTTAGCACCTGGTTTGTCAACCCAAAAGGCTTTGTCTTTTTTTACCATATTTTCTAACACAGCGTCTGGCAGTTCATCTATAGTGGGCCTATATGTTTTATATGAAAAATAATTAATCGAGATGTGTAAATAAGAAAAATGTTGATTCGCGTTAAATTACAAATAAATGTTATAAATTTAAATTTACAGAATTAATTACAAATAATGTTAATTAACGTCTTTACGTACGATTCTAAAAACATCAAATATGAAAATGAAAAGATAACTTTTATAGCTAGCTTAGATTTAACCTAGGTGGTATTTCGACGAGTTCCCGAGTCAGCGGTTGTAGAAATTTTGCTATAGTCCTTTGAGTTAAAGCCGGTGGACGACTTGGTATTAAACTTTCATCAGTTTTTACAGTTGGCGACACATCATCAATAGCGTATCTGTGTATAATAAATATATGTATATAGTTATAAAAGTAGTAATAACCTGCTCGCGGCTTCACCCGCGTGAACTACACAACTATAGCTGCTTCGTATTTTGGTCGGCCCGCTTTCTCGGTTAAGTAAAATGTAGTGTCCGACCGAAACTGGATTTTCTGCCGAAACAGAAACCGAAACCGAACCTTCGGTTCTGACTTCAGTTTCGGCCGAAACCGAAACCGAAGCCGAAACTGCTGATGACGTCATAAAATTTGTATAGGGTGTAAAAAAATTACATATTTTACGATTTAAAAATTACATGTGCATTTAAAATATTATGATTACGTTGACTTTATTATATTATGATTTTTTTTCATTTTAATTATATTTTATAATGTACATTTTTATAGCTTCACGATCAATTTTGCCGCATAGCGAATAGTCGGAGAGAGCCCAGTGCTAAGACACTTCGTTCGTCACTTTCTGCCCGAAATGGAGACGGTGCGTGTTGAGTGGTGGAACTCAACGCTTTGTTTCAAGTGGGAGTGCGGAGAAATGAAATAATCATTCCCCGAGTGAGGATTGAAAACACCACCATCGCGTTAACAGTTAGAAGCTGTCCCACTGCGCCAGGAAGGCCTATAAACACGATTGGTTGTAGTATTTTTCAAGTTCGCTATTGGCTAGAGTTCATATTTTACCTTCGTCGGTTTGGTAGTAGTATTTTTTCCCCTCCGTGGCTGGGCAGCCTCTCGCAAAAGGCAGGTAGCCCAGTATCTTGGTGGTAGGAGATTCGTTCTCCGACTGGCTCGCGACCACTATCACGTCAAAAATTAACCGCCAAATATCTGATGATCATCAGATATTTGGCGTTGAGCCAAATTTCTCTATCTCACCCTTCTCCCTTCTTCATTTTCAAGGTCGGTAACGCATCCACAATTCCTCTAATGTTGTAGATGTTCATAAGCGACGATAAACACTTACCAACAGACGGTCCTTCCGTTAGTTTGCCCCCTTTTACAATTTTTTTTTGGAAATAATAAAAAAGTAGTAAGTACTAGAGACCTACGCCAGTTCTCTTTGCCCAAGGCTCCTAGGGATTTACATAAAGGCTTTTCAAGCTGTAGCCCAGGGACCTGTGGGTTATCTAGACCCTCAGTCTCCTCTTAAGAGTGGCAACACTTGGTAAATAGATATTTAACTGCGCATTTCTTGCAGGGAAATTTATGTGCAAATTTATGATAAGATTTACATTAGATATATATTTATATTAACTTATTGACTATATACTGTGTTACATTTATATAGAAAACGGTTATATTTAAATAATAATAAGGCAAGCCTCCAATATAGTAAATAGCCCAAGGGTTCGCAAAATTCATAGGTATTCGACCCCTGAAAGGAGCCACACTTACGTGAACAGACACACAGTTTCGTTACACACTAACAGGGATAGTTCATTTAATCTATCGTCAGCAGTTCATTCAGTATTCTCATCATTAATTTATAATTTATATATTAAAATCGTTTACTATATCTTAAGATTAGGTTCACAAGCTATCAAAACACTCAAAAGTATTTTACGACGTGAAAATTCATGAGTAGGTACTCATGTGTGAGTAGTTTCGGCATTGCCGAAGGTTCGGCAGTTTTTTTGCCGAAACCGAAACTACGGCCGAAACTACATTTTTTTGCCGAAACCGAAACCGAAACCGAACCTTCGGTCGGACACTAGTAAAATGGTTTATCTTTTCATACAAATTGGTGGTTGCGTTCAGGGGTGGCTCTAGCACGTGGAGCGCCCGTGTGCAAACCCTGGCGCCCCCCGGACCTGACAATCCCACCTATCAAATTTCTGCACAAAAGATGGTCCAAGACGATGCTCTTAGTTGTGTCAGGAAGCGCCGCGGCGCCCCCTGAGACGGTGACACTCGTGTGCATTGCACACCCTACACTATAGGTTAAGGCGGCCCAGGTTGCGGTTCATACAAATTTCATTCCCTATTTCTGCCCCTTAGGGATTAGTTTTTTCAAAAATAAGTAGCCTAATTAGAGCTTACATCATACATACACTGTATTCCTGTGAAAATTCATCAAAATCAAGCAAGCAGTTTAGATTTTTCATAATTTTAGAGGCTGATTTTTTTTTAAAATGTTTGGCCCTCACTTGGGTCTTTAACTATTCGGAACTCCATTTAAAACGAGCCTTTAGATTGGCCGTGAAAGCGTTTTTACGAGCGATTAGAACATACAGACAGATAGACTTTCGCATTTTTAACATTAGTATGGATTCAATTCTTCTTTAAAATTTCTTATACATAGCTGTATTGACTAATATATTAGGTACTAACTTATCTGGATGATATCCGCTAAATTTAGAAACATTACTTTGAGGATATTGTGGATGTGACATTTTCTAAATATATTCAATTTCAAAAGCTATTCTCTTTTTGTTAAATGTAAATCATTAATTTATATTGAAGTTTGTAGTTTGTAGTTGTTGACAAGGTTGACAAAATAAAACTTAAAGTTCACTCTCTATTAAGAGTATTTATATAATTTTTATTCAGTATCGAATTATTTGTTTTATTGTTTTAATAATAAATAAATATTTATTAGTAGTTTATAATATTTATTTTTTTTAACATGCTTAAGTTCGTTTACAATGGGCAAGAAAAAAAAAACATAAGATCAATAAAAGATAGTTTACTTTGGGATAAAGCTTAAAATACACAGAAGGAATTTATTTTAAAACTACATATTAATGTAAAATATCGATATCAGCTAAAATTTCGTTGGGCTTACATTTCATCATTTCTATTTCATCACTTAGCAAAAGTAAATATGGAAAATTATTATGGCATAATTTTTAATATTAACATAAAACGGGCTGTATTTAATTATAAGAAAGCGTAAAAAATAGTAGAGAATAAACAAAACATGGCAACACTGGTTACAATAAATGAAAATATTTGAAAAATATCCTAGATCGTACTTAATATAGATATGTAATAAAATTTTATTATATTTTCATGTTATTAGATATGTAATTTTATATATATTTTTTATTGTAAAATAAATAAGAAAAATAAGTAAAGGTAACTAGAAACTAGTTTAAAATTTATAATTGTTAGGTAAAAAAATCTTCCAAATCTAATAAAATAAATATTGTAAGCTGATTTGAAGTTATTATATAATATTTGTCGCCTTTATACTAAGTTACAGACAATTTTGATATCTGCTGGTAAATTTATTTTGCGCCTGCGTGTTTACGAAAGCAGCGGATATAATTATCTGTGGCGAACATTTCAGTCGGAGTCTGGACTCTGGATCCGCAAGTAAAAGTAAAGCCACTCACTTGTGTGCGTTATCACTGCTGTACGTAAATAAATTTTGTTCTCTGACTCATAAACACAGGATATATTTTTGTAAATGGCCAAAATGTCGAGAAACATTGTGTTTGAAGGGTGGTTAACCAAATCACCTCCGTCGAAGCGGATTTGGAGAACGGTAAGCGAAGTTAAGTTTAACTTAGTTTGTTGACAGATTGGAATTTCGTTAGTAAGTTGCGGTAATTTACGTTTAGGGTGTCTCTGATTGATTTTTGTGTTGAATAATAAAATAGTTTAACAGACTTTCCTATTGTACTTATCATTATTTTGTCATATAACCAGAAATGGCGGAGAAGGTGGTTTGCCTTGCGACAATCGGGTGAACTCCCTGGACAGTATTTCCTAGATTACTATGCAGACCGTAATTGTAGACGGCTCAAGGGTACAATCAACTTAGATTTTTGCGAACAGGTATTTATTAACAATCATTATATTAAATAATATTAAAATTCTTAGATAGTTTATCAACATTTCATTTTTAGTATATTCATTTTAAATTGGACCAAAATTTAACTTGTGTAAACTTTTATTTGCGTAACTTAATCTGTTATAATAGGTGGATGCTGGATTACATATGGAAAGAGGTAGCAATGGCTCAATGGATCCAAAGATGAGAGGCTCAGTTTTTACAATACAAACACAAACAAGAATTTATCATCTTGAAGCAGATTGTGAGTCTGAAATGGAGAAGTGGGTGGATGCAATTTGCAGAGTGTGTGGTTTAAGAGCAATTGATGATGCAGCCAATATGACAGGTAAGTTATAAACATTAATTCAAATATTATTGTTATCAGATTACTATGACTGAGCTAGGCGGTGACTAATGTTATTATTTGTAATATAATAATGAAAATTGTAATATAATACTGATAAAACTTTTTTAAAATTTAATGTGTATCTTTGTGTGCTTTCTATGTAATTTGTTTTTTTTTGTTTAGTAAAGAGATGTTTAACACATTTATTTCATTCAAAAATAAGCACTATTGTATAGCTTTGGCAGCATAAGCGATTTGTTTTTTTAAAAATATTGGATATTGTGCTAAAATTGTTTCTGCCTGAGCGAGTATTGATTTTGATTGAAAATATTATTTCATTAGAAAGTGTGGAATTAATATAATATATTAAATTAATATGTTTTTCTGGTACTTATATATTTATACCACTGCATCATATGTTGCGCTAATGTAGTTTTAAGATCAAGATAACTTAGATTTGAGTTTTAAATTAAAAAAATATAAGAAAAAACAATACTATTAAAAACTAAAACATTACTTCAACATAAAAAGTCTAACCAAACCTAACCTATCTTGATCATAAAACTAGCTGCTGTGATGTTAATGTGAATAAAATCAAATGCTATTAAAATTGATTTAATAAAAAGAAATAATCCCTAAACTATAAATCATTTATTCTAAAATTAGTTTACATTTGTAATTTCAAAATTTATATTCAATTTTTTTTCTTTATTGTGCTGTGCTTGCATTGTTTAGATTTATTGCAAAGTGAAAATCTACTATACATAATATTAAGGAATAAAAGCTATCTGAAATTACTTAAAACAAACAAATTATTGATCAATATTTTTAGGAGTTTACCAAAATCATGCCATGACAGTTGGCAAACATGAAAAAGTCACTATGAGGGTGAAGTCAGGCACCAAAAATGATGGAACAGACGTTAAGAAACTTGGTGGAGTGAATAATGTAAATTACAATACAGTATTCGTGAACGACCAACAAAGTAATGAGATGACGATAATAGCTGACAGTTATGATTGCTCAGAAGGCACCGGTCCTTATATACCGATATCTGAATGCATTACAGGGGCAAGGGCACAAGTAATACTATTTTTTATTTATTAATATTAATAATCTTAGATGATTGCTTATGAATACTCATTATAAGAGCATTTATCACTTTAAAAGAACAAGACTAGCTTTATGAGATGATATGTGGGTTTCATCTCCAAAATCTAAAACTATTATAAAATTTAATTACAGCTTCTGGCTAATTGTAAATAGATAAATCATTGAGAAAAAAATATATTTTTATTAATATATTTATAGATTGTATATTAAAACATATATTGATTTGTTTTTAAAATTTTAGGACATGCAAAGAGCATTCACTTTTGACACTAAAAACATAGTGACAAGTACTAAAACACCGTTTGAAAGAACATCTTATTTGAATCAACCGCAGATAAGGGTAACAAACGTTGAGCTCTCTGAAAATGAATCTAATGTAAGCGAAGATGAGTGCCGGTCACTGAATGCTAGTCAATCTATAGGTAATGATTTTTTATTATTCTAATTATATGTTTATTTCTAATATGTATGATTATTATACATTTTTTTTTATTTTAGGTGAGTTAACAGTGACAAAAAGTTTTACTAAAATGTCTATACAACAACCAAGACGGGATGGAGGCGGTGAAAATGGTATTCTATTTATAATAAATTGTTGTATTATTATTTTGTTTCTATTATATATTTTATAATGATTATATTTTGAACAGGCCCACCAGTACCTCCTCGACCACCGAAAACGTTTGCGATGAGCAAAGATCTTACTCACAAAGAATCATTCCACGGCCCCAAAATTCAAGAACCAGTTGATGATAATGCTGTATGTATATATTCTTTGATTATGAAAAATGTTTTTTTTATATTTATATTATTTTTGTATTCTTGTGGAGGTGATAGCTTATATGTATAACATATATGTAATTTTTAGCATATTAAGTGGTAATAATCTATGCAACATTTCAACTAGTAAAAAAAAGAATTTAATGAATATAGGCATTTAAATATAATTTTCTAGCCATTGTGGTGCAGTGGGACACTATTTGTTAATAATTGTAACTAAATGTAAACCTAATTGGTTGGTTGGTGTTTGATTCCCAATTGGAATGATCATAATTAAATTTATTTATCATTTTTCTTAAGTGCTGAACAGAGATCTTGACACCAGCTACTGACTAACCTGCATTGCAATTGAAACCTTTTACCCAGTCTATTATACTTACAATTTTGCTTGTAACTATGATATCCATATTGTTGCACAAAAAATAACACTAACTAACCTAGCTATAAAGAAAATACTAGACTTACTAACATATATTTAAATTGTAAAAGCAATGATGGAATAAAAAGCTATTAATATCATTAAGTTGAATAATTACAATATATGATTATACTCCCATAGTCACCATTCCCATGGCTTCGTTTGCCTCGTCGGACGTCACAGTCCCACGGCACTGCACCACCTTCTCCTGGCTGTTCTACGCAGTCTCATAGTGTAGCGAGAACAACAGATGATGAAGATGAAGCTGCCACTGGACATGTAAGTGTATATATTGTGTGTTTTTATATAGTTATAGATGTACATTTACATATTTGTGTACATTATTTATACACATTGTATAATCATAATTCATATATCTTGTCCATATTTAAAGTACTGTTTTAAAAGTAAAGTAAAAAGTAAATTTAAAATTGGCAAAAAAATTATAATAATAACTGATTTAGTGTACAGAATATCATTTTTACTTTTTATTAATAGAGTTTTTAATCTAAAAAAATACATTATTTGTTGACATGTTAATATAATCTGAAATTCTTTGTAATTAAAACTTGTAAAAAAAAAATATTTTTAGGTATTTTTTTTGTAATTAACAAAAGTAACATTTTAAATTATAACCTTTTAAGAGGAAATTAGTATTAAGTAGCCTACACAATACACGTAATATATTAGTATTATAGTATACTATTAATTGATTCATTATTTCACATTTCTACTTCAAAAAATTGTATGTAATGTTATATTTGAATGTATGTTGTCTATACATATAATAAAAATGTAACCGATGTATGTACATGGAAGACATACGAGAAAATATATTATTGCTTGCATTCCTCGGGGGCTGCCAGTTGCAATCACTATTTTAAATTCAGTATAGATTTCGTTCATAAAGTTTTTAAAAGATTTTTTTTGCCAAGCCTGTTTTAACAAAATGAAAACCTATGACGTTTGTACAAACTTAAAGCGACTGAAAATGACAGCCCCCGACGAAGACTTCCCTATCATTTAGGCGGGGGATTCCTAGTTATTTTATCCTTTTTCAATTACAATTAAACTGTCGTGGTTTTTTTCAAAATTTTTAATTTAGCTTTTTTTGACTATTGTTTTTTGGTAATCTTCCTTCAATATTTAGCATTTATTTTAGTCGATTCATAAATAAATAAACATCTTACAACAGTTAATATTTGTGTTCGACAAAATTGTTATAAGACAATTGTTAAATTAAGTTGGTATCCTCAATTTTCGCAGGCTAGACTGCGCTTTACACTTTGTGCCTCTGCACGACTACCCCGTAATTATCGCCACATAAACTATAACATGGCCAAATGTTGTACTCCATATTTACATATACACTAATATTATGAAGGAAAATAAGCATTTGTGTTTTTGATGTGGTTCTACGAAACTACCGAACCGATCCTAAACTTCATTATCCTTGATTGCTATTGGTATATATTAGTTAAAAAATAATCAGCCAGATCAATTCACACTTATAAAGTAATCAAGGAAAAAACGCTATCGAAAATCTTTTCATGCGTACTAGCATATTATATAATTCAATATTTTTTAGCTTCACGCTGTATTCCGCACACAGAACGGTGGACAGAGGGAACCTAGTGAGAGTTAAGACACTCTGTTCCTCTTTCCGCCGAATACTAAAGGTGTTGCGTGTTAAGTGGTGGAACTTAACGCCACATTTAGCCTCGACACCAGAGCGAATAAAATGGAAATATTAAATATTTTCACTCCTCTAGTGGGACTCGAGCCCACATAAATTTGACAATTTATCATGTAACTGAGAAAGTAGGCTGCGACACAAAAGCCGAAAACACGAAATAGCAACAGTTCTGCAGCTTAAGCGAACGTGCCGCTAGTTATATTTAATATTTTTTTATAAACAGGGATTTATAGTGTTTCCTTTCCTGAAATATACTAAGTGACTATTTTTTAAATATTTATTTATTTGTTAATCATATTATTCACGTGCAGTCGATGCAGTACTGCAATCTCTCCACGCTGCCTCCGGCGGTGGACAGGGCGCTAAAACCCCGTCACTCTAGTCACAGCATTGGAAATGTACACGGCATATTTCATAGTGTACAGGTAATTTATTTAATTAATTATATTTTGTTATCGGTATGTGTCGAAGTATTTTTTTTTTAATTTACAGTAATTTGATAATTTAATCAAAATTTATACAGTATGACGACATTTTTTTACAGCTTCGCGATTTTTTTCTTATAACATGCTTATCAGAGAGAACCTAGTGACAAGACACTCCGTTTTCCTCTGTCCTCCTGAAATTCATATTCTCATAGGTAACAGAGTGGATAAATGAAAATGAATATAATTTAAATGTATCCCCATGTTGGATTCAAACCGACAAACAACGTGTTTTTAGTCAGATACTTTTCCATTACGCCACGACAAATAGAATAGACCATAGAATAATATAATTATTATACTATTTGAACCTATAACCATTGCTTACATTCATATATGCAAATATTACAACTGTACCAAGTTATTATGATATTTATTTGGCATTTAAACTATCTATATTTATATTTATTGTGAATATTTTATATTATTATTCAATTTTTTTTCACAGTTCGGATCAAACGAGGAAGCGAAATCAGATGGTCTACAATATTTAGATCTGGACTTGCAATCGTTCAAACCACCGACTAATGTAAGTATTACAATTTTAGATTAGTATTTTGGTAATAATTCCGTACCACGCGTGAATGCATTGATAAGTCGACTTAGAAAGCACTTTAAATTCAAATATTAAGGTATTGCGATTAATTTTTTATGGTGTGAAGGAATAATTAAAACCAGAATCAAGCAAATCAACTACTTTATCGTAAAATAGCATTTAAATGACAGTAAAAACGTTAACTTTAACATAAAATAAAAAACATATATTTGTTAAATTATACACGTCTGACACGGAATTAGTATTATATATGATTCTTTATATTCCCTACAGCCTAAAGAAACGTCTTCACGACCAGCCACAGTGATACACGGAAAAACATCCTCCACCGACGAGGAATCCGCCTACAAAACGGTCGATTTCCTTAAAACCGAGGCTTTTAATATCACACGGCAAGATGCTGAGGCGTCTCGTAACAATCAGCAATGATTAAACCCTTTATATTCGGGTGTATACAAAAAATGTATAAACCCGAATGATCTGTTCTTGCATTGAACGGTTTTTTGTAACATTCATTCAATTTTGTATATGTCGTGGTCGTAGCGTAGAATTGACGATTTCATGAAATTGTCGACGATATCTTGAAATGGTCGCGTTTCGGAAAATGTTTGATTGTTGATTCGACAGATCTTGTGGTCGGGGGACGTAATCAATTATAACGTATTGTTTGACGACATGATTGGATATAAATGCGGCTACTTCATGAAATGGTCGATCTTATTTGAATAAATCGTAAAATAATTACATACTTTAATAACCAGGCGCTGGGAGCGTCTTTTTGTTTATCAGCTGTTAGTAACAATGTCAAAACTTTACGTTTAATATAACATTTATTACAAAAAGAGGAAGATTTTACGTTTATTTTAGGTAAAAGTAACGTTGATACCAAAAATATTCCCTTTTTATTAAGTTTTAAATGTTTATTGATGATCGAGAAATTGTCAATTTCACAATATGACTACGACATAGAAATAATTAAGTAATCTGTCTATTGACGTCAAAATGAACGACTGTTGTTTAATTTTTAATCTAAAGTATTACCTAATTGTATTGTTTTGTGAAATTATTTATCTCATTTCTTATTGCAGTTGAATGTTTTCTATTACGTATTGATATATAATAAAAAAAAGTATATAATGAGTACAATCGTTCAGTCTTTCATTCATTCAATCAATTTTCATTTACTTTTTGTGCATTAGGAAAGACTATTGTGTTATATTCTTATGTGTAAATATACGTTTGTAAGTATTATTTCTGTGTATAAAGATGTTTTATTTTAGGCGTTCCAATTTAATGACTATTGTAAGTTCTGCTCTGTTCGCATATTTTTTACATGACGTTTCGCGACAATTTTTACACTGTGGCCATAGTTGAATTTCAAGATTTTTTTTAAGTACTATATGTATGTTTATAGAAACGATATACAAGAGAAAGAATAAGTGCCTATTATATATTAATTATATTTAACGTATATGTTATTTACTACATTATGCACTTTTTATAAGATTTTATCCCAAACTACATATATTTTGTATTCGAATATTTTATAGCTGGATTTATATACGGTTCAGATATTTACATTGAACGAAAACAATTGTGATTGTGTGTGATATATTACTTTCTTCATTTTATGACTGATCTTCACCTTATTTTGTCCAAAAATCTGAACATATTTTTTAGCTTGAAGTTAGCGGAGTAGTCAGGGTGATGCGAACACCAAACGCTTCGGCTGTTCAATATCATCAACCTCTCCATACATTACCTTTGCTTCATTTACTTTTCCTACCATTCTTTTGTCGTTATCGACGCGCCCCCATCACCTGGTCATGCTCCTCATTCTTTCTATAATATCCTTACCTGCACTTCTGCGTATATCTTTATTGATCCTCTAATTCCACCAATATCAATAATTGATCCTAATCCAAAAACTGTAAATCTTAAATTGATCTACTAATCATTTTTTTGAGTAATGGTTGAATATACAATCTTTCGATTGTCTATATTTGGCAATAGCCAAAGGCTGGATTAGTATCAATTATTGATATTGGAGGTAAGCTGATTCCGCATATCTTACGAAAAGATCTGAAAACTTCAGATAAATGCTTGTAGCACGGCATTCTTATGTATTTCCTTGTTTGAACCCAACATCAAATTGAAAACATCGTAAGAATATGACAATTAAAAAAGAAAAATGTATATATGTTATGTTACTGGCAGCCAGTGTTGGGCAAAATTTAATTACCAATTAAATATCGGCAATTGA
Organism: Dryas iulia moderata; assembly: GCA_019049465.1. Taxonomy (NCBI): domain Eukaryota; kingdom Metazoa; phylum Arthropoda; class Insecta; order Lepidoptera; family Nymphalidae; genus Dryas; species Dryas iulia. Next base: position 5,283,182 of record CM032415.1, on the reverse strand, counting down.
ATATTTGCTTGTGCGAAAAGCACAATTAACAATTAATTAATTGTTAATTGTTGTGCGAAAATTAAGAATTTAATTCTTTTTCAGGTAAATTGTGATTTTTATGTGATTTTCACACAAACAAATAATCAATTGTTTTTTTTTTATTTATTTTGTTAGCTTCACGCTGTATCCCGTACACAGCAGAGTAGGCATAGGGAACTTAGTGTTAAGACACTCCGTTCCCCACTTTCCGCCAAATTCGGAGGCTTGCACTTAAAGTGGCGGAACTTAACGCCGCAATCAATCAATTGTTAATATTTAATTGTTGATTACATTTAAAAATTGCCTAGCACTGCCGACAGCGATACTTCCATATCAAATGTCGAAATATATCTTGATTATTTTAATAAATCGTATACACAATACTTAATTAATATTACAATCACAAACTGAAAGCTTTACTGTTACTCTGTCTTTAATGAAATTATCGTGATATCATTATATATATTATAGATAAATTTATACATATTACATAAAATAAATAAATAAAAATATTTTTTCCTAAAAAAGGTATTAAATTTTATAAATTAAAGGTAAATTTTAATAAAAGACTATTTCGTCCTGACCGTTAATACGAGTATTTATATGTATGAAAGATATGATTCCGTCGTGGCACAGTGTCTGTCTTTAAATGGTGGCAACACGGACGGAAGGCAGAGAAGTGACTTTTACGTAGAGAAGAGATTATTACACTTTTTGACAGTACATTCTCTCTGCTTAGCCTGCTGTGAATGCGGTAAAGAAACTAAAAAAATAGACGCCATCTTCATTTGTTTATCAACACGACAATAAAACCATTTATAAACTGATCACATGTATCAAATTCTAAATGACGCATATTAAAAAATATACCTTAATGCATTTTGACGAAGTAATGTTTATCAAATTTTGTTCTTAGATTTATAAATGTGTATTCTTATAAGAAAAAATATAATATGCTTGGTGTTGAAAAAGATTTTAGCGAACTATACGCGTACACAGTTTGTAGAAGAATAATAGTTTGTTTATATTTTAACAATTTTAAAGTCTTCTCTTCTACTTCGAAATTTGAAGATAATTTTATAAAAACATATAGAAATTTGAACGGAGCAGGATCGAACCAGCGCCTCTTCAACTGATATCAACAAACATGACTCGTAACAAGCGTGAAACAAAAGAAGGCTGCCGGTGAAGTTTGCCTTTTTTGTTGTCCATGGTAGACGTCGTCAAGAAATTGAATGCGTAAAAGAGAAGAGAGAAGGTCAAAGTTCGTACTAATTCTCATTTTGGTGAAGTTGGAGACGTTTCTACTCTGGAATATTTTTGTCACTTGAGTCATATTTCTTGCAATCTGAATTCGTCATGGAATTTCCTTGTCACTTTCCCCCAATCGCTTATTATACATCCTAGATAGATGAAATCCTTTACCATTTCTAAATCGGACACTAATTCAACACATGAGTTTGGTCTTTGTTTTGTTGACGGATAGACTAACGACTAACACTCTTGACTTTCACTCTTCTAACTCGTACTCTAAGCTTGTGTATTGTTGTTATCTCTGGTCCTTAACTAAAAACGATATGGACCGTGGATGTGGTCTGGATTACAGGCTGGCCCGTTAAGTCTTTCTCCTTTCGTCTTTTTAGGACTGTAGGACTTATTCTCGATAAGATACACAACAACAAAATGTAATAAAAAGTTCAGAGCGGTTGGACGGTTTCAAATTTCAAATTCAAATGTCGCTGCGTTTAAATCTTTATAAATTGTTGTTTTAAAAATGTTTATTTGAGGAATGTTGTGCCTTTGGACTGTGAAGTGATACTCTTACGTCATTAGTTAAATTTGTAAAGCATGTAATTAATAAGGAAAAAATTGGAAATATTATAAAGGTTGAGTAGGTTGACACTAAATTCTTTTTGCCCTAAGGTGCCCTTTGTGAGACTAAAAAAATATTTCTTCGAGCCTTGTCAATACTTCGGGCAGATTGGGATAGGCGGATTGTCTTAACACTAGGTCTCCTCTGGCTACTCTGCTATAAAAAGAAGCTAGACATGTCAAAAATATGAAATGCTTAAAAATTAACTTTTTGTACCCATGTTCTATTCAATAAGTACTTAATGCCTAGTAAATTTATACAAAAATAGTATTACAGTTATCTTGGCCTATATTAGATATGGATATATATTTACAATTTAAATAGTTAATCGTCCATTATTGTGCCTCTGATTCTGATATTTGTCTTTATTATCTACTTTATGTACATATATTTATTCATATACAAATAAAATAATTTGTTTTTATTTCATTGATGATTATGTTAAAGTACGATTATAAATAGACGACGTTGTGTAGTTAAGTCTTTCGGTCTGAGTCTGACTGCATATGACTGTAGGATTATAAAAATGTATATACAGATGTTATAGTTGTCCTAATTAGACATAATACGGCGTTAGTTTACCTTAGAGACTCAGTATGGACTTATTTACTCTATATAACTTTTATATGTAAAGAATCCAAGGTTATGTCTCGTCTAAAATGAAATGAAAACATAAATAATAATATCATTAATATTGCTCTCTTACGTAAATAACTTGAATTATAACTTAACTGTGACGTTGTAATGTAGTAATTTTCTAATAGGTGTTCATAATAAGCATTAACTGTCTGTCTATATATTGAACTCGATGTTTATACTTTAATTATCTCATGTGTCTGTAGGTCCTAACTCAACAACTGTTAGAAATGATATGCCGCTCACTTCTATCCTCTTCAATATTTACATCTTAAATAAACTTATTGAGGTTGGCGTTGAGTTCCGCCACTCAACACGCATTGTCTTCATTTCGAACGGAAAGTAGAGAATGGTGTGGTATTAATACAATCTCTCTATCTCTGACTAATGATATATAAGAAAAGCATGAACTTGCAGAAAAAGACACTTATTTGAAAAAGGTTATTTAACCTAGATACTTATTACGAGACCATGGTAACCATGATAATCTTCTATATTATCTTATTGTAGTATTATTACTCGTAGCACAAATGTAGTGTTCGTTTTATTACCGCACAAATAAATTTGACTTCTGTTCAGTATTCTGCTCTATTCACTTTTAGACTGGTTATATTAAATTATTGTAGATATTATATAGAACTAGCGGCCCACTCGTGGATTCGCCGCGTGAACTACATGTTTTGATATATTGCAACCCTCGGGGTTGGATTTGTGAAAAATAAAGTGGTCTATGTTTAAATTTAGATTATCAATTACATATAATCCGAAATTCAATACAATAGGTCAAGCGGTTTAGATTTTTCACATAAACTTTCATCCCCTGTTTCGAACCTTTAGAGGTTGATTTTTAAAACAAATAACAGCCTATGTTTGACCCTGGATTATTTACTACTTTTATTCTAAATTCCATCCAAATCAAACCGGTGGATTAGCCGTGAAAACGTGACAGACAAACAGACAGACTTTCGCATTTATAATATAAGTATGGATGACGCACAAATTTTGATATTTTTAAAATATCTCGCGAATGTATCGCGTATCTTTGTTCTCATAGTACACAAATAAATTGATTTAAATATTTGTGTTAAATACAAAAAGGTAAGGTTTATGTTAAGGACTAACTAACCATTAACGCAATAATCGATGATAATCCAACAACTGTAACCTTAGATTGATCTAGCCATCGTTCTTTTTGGGTAAATCAATTTATGAGTTAGGTACACTACTCAAAAAACTTGTATTGTGTTTTTAGGACGCATATTTATATATTTAATGCATATCTGTTATATAAGGCATTCATATTCGTTTTTTTAATGTGAAAATTTATAATAATTATTGTACATATAAGATACCTTTTTTATATGCACAACAAGCGCGCACTCGACTTAACGCCCGATAAGTATAATCGATCTTAATACAAGAACTGCGTTGCGTTGATTGTATTTTTGAATAGTGTACTTAACTTAAAAAAATGATTTATTTAAAAAAATATACAAAATATTTTTCTTAAGACTTATTTCTAGATGTTTAAAATAGTACATACCCCAAACTGAGCGTTTATCCTTTTGTCACCATTAATTTAGTATTTTTGACATTTTAAAGTATTATTCACACATTTAGAAAATTGAATTGCATATAAAACCCATGGGTAGCAGTCAAAGCGCTTGGACGATTCAAAGAGGCGCGGGTTCGATTCCTACAGCGTTCAAGTTTTTATTCGTTTTCTAAGTATTTTTTCTCGACAAATTAACTTACTTCTTAGAGATGTACCTTCTTTAACTTAGTTCAATCATATGATCGTAAAGTAATTTTGAATTAGTGATTAACATTACTACTGTAGAGAGATTTTCATAACATTTGACTATTAGCTTCACGCTGTGTCCCGCATGTAGCAGGGTAGGCAGAGGGAAGCTAGTGTTAAGACACTCCGTTCCCCACGCACCGCCGAATTCGAGGGCATTGCGTGTTAAGTGGCGGAACTTAACGCCGCGCTTTGCCTCGACACAGAGCAGAGAAAATGGAAATATAATAAATATTTCCATTCCTCGAGTGAAAATCAAACCCACAACCAGTCGTTTACAGTCACACGCTCGCGCCACTACGCCACGACTGGCCTCATAACATTTGATAATTATCATTTATAGGGTTCGACCACAAAACGCGATGGTTGTGGATTGGATTCCCTCTCGGGGGAATGATTATGATGGGTTCATATGTTTACGTATGTATTTATGCTCTAGCACCTAAACAAAGCGCGGCGTTGAGATCCGCCACTTAACTGACTGCCTGTGGGAAAAAGTTTGAAGATGCATTTTTTGTTATTAAAGGAATATAAAATTCATTCCATACTTTTGCACAGATAAAACCTTAAATGACTGGGCCTATAATGATGTGTTCGAGCTGTTTCTATTTAATATAAGAAATGGAAATGTTGCATTTCTTCTTTAACATATTCCTCTGAAAAATCTAAATGAACTGAATACATATAAGCATTTCAATTTTTTTAATACAGAATATTACCACAAAATATGTATAACTATGTAGGTCTAATTGTGCAATATTGTATAAAATTTTATATAATAATATTGTGTATATATGATAAGCTTAAGTTTTTCAATATATCCTCAGTGGAACAGCGTCTAATTCTAAACGAGATAGCTGTCGCTTCGATTTCCGCTTCTGGGAATAGTCATATCTTACATTTTTTTTTGTGGCCAGTCGTGTCCCAGTGGCACAAGCGTGTGACTGTAAACGACTGGTTGTGGGTTCGATTCCCACTCGAAGAGTGGAAATATTTAATATTTCCATTTTCTTCGCTCTGGTGTCGAGGTAAAGTTCCGCCACTTAACACGCAATGCCTCCGAATTCGGCGGAAAGTGGGGAACGGAGTGTCTTAACACTAGGTTCCCTTTGCCTAGCCTGCTGTGTGCGGAATATAGCGTGAGGCTATTTAATTTAATTTTTTAATTTTTTTTTCGTTTATTCTCTGGTACTGAAGACAAAGCGCGGCGTTGAGTTCCGCCAAATGTGGCTTTGACTCTAAGTCCTGCCTGAATATCTCGATATGCGGAAAAAATTGGGTATTAAAGTAGAAGTATTCCATATCGGTGTCTATTTACCACGTACCTATGTATTGTATAGAATAGAATAGCGAAATATAATCTTGGCTGTATAAACATTTCTTTTTCTAATTATTAAAAAATATGAAGAGAGGAGTTAGGTAAGGAGTTAAGTATACGCGGTTGATTGTGGGTTCGATTACTAGTAGGGGAACGATTGTATTTATATTATTTTCATTTCTTCGCTCTAGTGACAACATAAAGTGCAGTGTTGAGTTACGGCACTTAACCATACTCGGTTATATTTGCCTATTTTTCTAAAAAAGTTGTTATAAGCTTTATTCTCTTACGACTCGACGCTTTATATAGCAAAGGTTTCCCTAACCCTCATTCCTGTTGGGCACATCACAATTAAGTAGTTAAATGACGCATTTGTACGGGTCTCAAATTTTAGTGTGTTCGTGTATCTGTATTGTTGCTTTAGAGAAATATCGAATTATGTTATTCATCCATTTATGTATATTTGCCATCGTACTATATACCTACTGCGATTTGTAACATATTGTTGTATTGCATAAGTTTAAATAGTTTACGCTCTTTAAGTTTTAGGTTAAACATCTGGACCATAGGTAAAGCTAAGTTATACATATTTTGATAAAGCTCTGTGTATTATTATAGTAAATTTGCAAGGAAATTTATTTTTATTCATAGTATTCTTAGTGTATATAATAAATTAAACACTTATTTGTAGTTATGAAAATAAATGTGTTGATTGTGATATGGTATTTTATTTGGATTATTTTAATACTAGCTGTTTCGTGATGATGTGAAACATGGTAAGTACTATATATAATTTATTATTGATATTAACTTGGACATAATAAAAATTTCTTAAATATATGTTTTGGTGCTTAAGACTTCCACATCAGATGTTCCAGACGGTTGTATTTTTAGGTCGCTTTTATCAAGAGACCGACTGGCACTCCGTTCTCCGTTTTCTACACGTATTCTAGATGTTATTATATATATGGATTTTCAAAACTTAACTAGAAAGGTAATTTGAAAATAATAAATATAAACCATTCATTCAAGTGGGAATCGAACCCATGAAGTTTCAATCAGATGCCACCCCACTCCGCCACGATAGCCGCAAAGTTGTTAACGAAAACTGAAATCACACTATCACTACGCCGAATCTGTGTTCAAAGTAGTGTTTGGAAAATCGCTAAAGAGACAAGCCAGTAAACAATGGCTATGGTAAAATGGTTTTAGTGGCTTTGATTAAAAATAAGCCGCTTTTGATGTCGCTGGACACATTGGATTTCAGAATCCTCATAAGATATCCTCTATCTATAAATGATGAAACCAAGCTCAATAGACGCGGAAAAATCCGCGGATTCCGAATAAGTATAACAATAAATGCAACATCTAGTACATTGCACAATCGCAAAAAATGACATTTAGTCCATTTAGCCTTTCAACCGATATCATAGATTCATGTCAGTTCATTTACAGACGAATGAATGAACTGACATGAGTTATAAAAAGAATAACGTAATTATCATAAATACATTAAAAAAACAATCTTTGATTAAAATGATAATAAAAAATAAAAGAAAAGCCACTGCTATGTTTTTATTTAATATAATTTTAATACGTAACTATAATTTGAAATGGTGTTTACTTGAAACGAAACGTTTTTTCGCCCGCCAATCAGCGTACGCGAAGTCACTCAAAGGTAACTGTCACCGCTACTCAAAAGTGCTGTTAGTCAAACAAAATGGTAGAAGTTTTCATTTTACTTTTTTTAAGAAAGTGACTGAATATGTATGTATATTATTTGTTGTTCGAAGTGTATACTTCAAAAGTGTAGATATGAAGGGGACTAAACTATTACGGTATGTATAATCACAGGTAAACTTTTGTCATTTTTATTTAAAGTTCAGTTATTTCAGTTCAATATTAATTTTCCACGTTTTTCTCAAAGTAGGTAAGTAATTTTAAGTAATTAAGTTAAGTAGTGAGTCAGTCCAAGTAATGTTTTGCGTACAAGCATTCACAAGTAGTGAATGTCAAAGTAGTATACTTTTGTCGAAGTAAAATACGTAACTATACGTGTCGAAAAATACGCGTCGAAGTAAAATACATTTTTTTAAAAACCAGTAATATACAGTATGTCATACGAGTGTCAGTTACAAAATATGTTTTAAAAGGAAAAACATAAAAAACAGGTACTCCAAAACAACTTCAAAATCTTACTTGAAACCCACTGACAGGTGTTATTTTATGCAGTCTTTTCCCGCGCTCATAGTAAACATTTGATAACTGCATTTTTGGTGATATAATATTGTAATCTATTTCTTAGTAGATTAGTCGTCTGTTCGGTCTAATGGTATAACATAAAATGTGAAAGTCGATATTATAAATGTCATCTTCATGACAAATATCAACTTCTTTTAAATAAATATGTTACTTAGCTTATAAGATTTTTGTGTTTCATGATAACATAATTATATTAGATATAATATAATAATAATATTCTTAACGTTATTCATACTAAAATTGGTAAATAATTATGTAAAATATTAACTATTTTTATAATTGCTTATAAAAAGAACGTTAAATTTATTATTATTACTTCATATTTAATAATATTTTTGATCCGATCCAGGTGCGTACGGACAATACTGCAATGGAATATAAATACTAAGAACTAAGTAGGGGTCACTTTTAGTTAGAAGCTTAAAGCAGCCTGCGCTTTTACATTTACAAGAATTCGTTGGCGTATAAAATGAATGTATTCCCGGATTTCCTCTAAAATTATGACTATATTCTAAAAGTCATGCGAGTAAGTGAGCAGATAATGTTTAGTAAAAAATATTTTTAGAAGACTTATCTTGGTCGGTTACAAGACGCGCGGGTTCGAATCCCGTTACGTTCAAATTTTTATACGTTTTCTAAATATGACCTTTTCAATATTCTAAGTGTGTAACATAACATTTTAAAATGTTAACAACATCTAAATTCAATTCGAATTCGGGTATAATGTGCAGTATTTTGTAACTTAACATTTACTAAGTATAAACTTTATTGATACAAAAATATATTATTCAGAAAAGTTATATCTCCCACAGACTCATCCCTGAGGAGACCCCCGCTATGTGGTACGGGCGAAACCAAGGAGGTCCGTTATGCAGGAGATTGAGTTATTTATTTTACGACATATGAGTTATCAAAAAGAGAAGAAGACATATTGTTGTATGAGACCATGGAATCTAAATGATTAGTTTAATGAAGGATGATTCAGTTAAGCGAATTAAATGAGTTGTTGGGGGGTTTTGCCATAATCGCCACACTTGGCAGGTGGGTTGGCGATCACAGTTGGCCAAGATTTTAAAAGACGCTGCTACCCATCCTCTGTGGGCTATATTCCCTTAGTCGCCTTTTACGACACCCACGGTACGAGAGGGGGTGGTGTTATTCTAAGCCGGCACCACACGGCGATGTTTCAGTAAATTAATGTAATATACTAGTCATCGGCTATTCTTTTTTTTTCTTTTTCGATATCTGCAATCAGTTCGTTCACTTTTAGCAGATGTGATAAGGTAGTGTAATCGCTTGTAGAGTGTGTACTCCAGTGGGCACATTTCCTCTCTCCTTAGGAAGTTAAGATATCTTTCCTTTTAACTCGCTTTTGATAGGTCCGCGATATTAGCTTTGCATTCAGTTCATTAGGATGAGATATTGGAATTACTACAACTGCCTCACATTGTATGCTGTACATATAGGCTTGAGGATTGTTTATAAATAAATTAAAAGTTTATTGTTAGTGGACAATATACTGTTCCATCCTGTGAGCCAGAGTTGAGATTCTTGTAGCGAAAGTTAAGTTCGTCTCTTTTGCTCTTTACATGGGTTTTCCACGTCAGGCGCCTATCCAGGTGCACGCCGAGGTATTTTACACTATCTGTATGGGACAGAGTAGTTTCATCAAGTCGTACAGGTGGACAGTCGCCCCTTCTGAGAGCAAAGGTAACCTGCACAGATGACAAATCAATGTTAGTGCCACAAACACTAACTTTGATTCGCTATTTTTTCAGCTATAAGGAAACATTGTCCAGTCCTCGTTGAAGTTTCTCAGAAGCCACCTTACGATCTGCGCTGCTGGCTAAGATTGCACTGTCATCGGCGTACGTGGTAGTAGTCACTCCTTCTGTTACTGGTAAATCTTCTGTGTAGAATGTATATAGAACTGGACCCAACACTGATATTTAAAAGTTTAGATGTGGCATCGGTTACCCTTATTTGGAACAGTCGATCTGAGAGGTGAGACTTCAACAATTCTACTAACTAACTGTGGGGCAGGTTAGTCTTAATTTTATAGAGTAGGCCTTTGTGCCATACTCTATCAAATGTCTGCTGTATATCCAAAAATGCTGAGGAACAGTACTCCTTTTTTTCTAGGCTTCGTCTTATCTTGTCGCAAACTCTGTAAACCTGTTCGACAGTAGAGTGCTGTGATCTTAACCCTAACTGAGGTGACGGTATAATGTTATTTTCATCAAGTATTGGTTTAATTCTGTGTAGAATAGGCAGTCCAGTAAACTGATTTGATGCTCTAAGAGGGTCTGGAGGAGGTGTTTGTGAAAGTTTCTTTCTCTTGGAATTCCTGTTGTTCGGTATTCTTTGCCAGGATGGAGGGCTAGGTTCATTTGCTTTTGTACTTGTCTGAAGGTCATTAGTTTTTTGCAATTGAGATCTAGTAATTTTTGCAGTACTTCCTACTGATGCAGACGGTCTTGATAGAAACATGTTCGGGTGAAACGCTTGTTGTACGAGTTTTTTGGCGCTGCCAGTAGCATTTACTGACACAGGAGCCTGGTCGCCCACTCCTGTGTGGTCTTCGGTAGCATACTTGGGTTAGCCCGATCGCTTACATCGCTTTCTCTATTGTCTCGACATTTCATGAAAGAGGGGGTTGGACTCTAAATTGAAGTACTTTCCAAAGCTACAACATTCACACTGTTAGAGGCCATTTAGCTCCTCTAGGCTTGTGATTGACTAAACTATTACGGTATGTATAATCACAGGTAAACTTTTGTCATTTTTATTTAAAGTTCAGTTATTCAGTTCAATATTAATTTTCCACGTTTTTCTCAAAGTAGGTAAGTAATTTTAAGTAATTAAGTTAAGTAGTGAGTCAGTCCAAGTAATGTTTTGCGTACAAGCATTCACAAGTAGTGAATGTCAAAGTAGTATACTTTTGTCGAAGTAAAATACGTAACTATACGTGTCGAAAAATACGCGTCGAAGTAAAATACATTTTTTTAAAAACCAGTAATATACAGTATGTCATACGAGTGTCAGTTACAAATATGTTTTAAAAAAAAAAAATAAAAAACAGGTACTCCAAAACAACTTCAAAATCTTACTTGAAACCCACTGACAGGTGTTATTTTATGCAGTCTTTTCCCGCGCTCATAGTAACATTTGATAACTGCATTTTTGGTGATATAATATTGTAATCTATTTCTTAGTAGATTAGTCGTCTGTTCGGTCTAATGGTATAACATAAAATGTGAAAGTCGATATTATAAATGTCATCTTCATGACAAAAATCAACTTCTTTTAAATAAATATGTTACTTAGCTTATAAGATTTTTGTGTTTCATGATAACATAATTATATTAGGTATAATATAATAATAATATTCTTAAGCATTATTCATACTAAAATTGGTAAATAATTATGTAAAATATTAACTATTTTTATAATTGCTTATAAAAAGAACGTTAAATTTATTATTATTACTTCATATTTAATAATATTTTTGATCCGATCCAGGTGCGTACGGACAATACTGCAATGGAATATAAATACTAAGAACTAAGTAGGGGTCACTTTTAGTTAGAAGCTTAAAGCAGCCTGCGCTTTTACATTTACAAGAATTCGTTGGCGTATAAAATGAATGTATTCCCGGATTTCCTCTAAAATTATGACTATATTCTAAAAGTCATGCGAGTAAGTGAGCAGATAATGTTTAGTAAAAAATATTTTTAGAAGACTTATCTTGGTCGGTTACAAGACGCGCGGGTTCGAATCCCGTTACGTTCAAATTTTTATACGTTTTCTAAATATGACCTTTTCAATATTCTAAGTGTGTAACATAACATTTTAAAATGTTAACAACATCTAAATTCAATTCGAATTCGGGTATAATGTGCAGTATTTTGTAACTTAACATTTACTAAGTATAAACTTTATTGATACAAAAATATATTATTCAGAAAAGTTATATCTCCCACAGACTCATCTCTGAGGAGACCCCCGCTATGTGGTACGGGCGAAACCAAGGAGGTCCGTTATGCAGGAGATTGAGTTATTTATTTTACGACATATGAGTTATCAAAAAGAGAAGAAGACATATTGTTGTATGAGACCATGGAATCTAAATGATTAGTTTAATGAAGGATGATTCAGTTAAGCGAATTAAATGAGTTGTTGGGGGGTTTTGCCATAATCGCCACACTTGGCAGGTGGGTTGGCGATCACAGTTGGCCAAGATTTTAAAAGACGCTGCTACCCATCCTCTGTGGGCTATGTTCCCTTAGTCGCCTTTTACGACACCCACGGTACGAGAGGGGGTGGTGTTATTCTAAGCCGGCACCACACGGCGATGTTTCAGTAAATTAATGTAATATACTAGTCATCGGCTATTGTTTTTTTTTCTTTTCGATATCTGCAATGAGTTCTTTCACTTTTAGCAGATGTGATAAGGGAGTGTAATCGCTTGTAGAGTGTGTGCTCCAGTGGGCACTTTTCCTCTCTCCTTAGGAACTTAAGATATCTTTCCTTTTAAGTCGCTTTTGATAGGTTCGCGATGTTAGCTTTGCATTCAGTTCATTAGGATGAGATATTGGAATTACTACAACTGCCTCACAGTTGTATGCTGTACGTCCATATAAGCTTGAGGATCGTTTATAAATAAATTAAAAGTTTATTGTTAGTGGACAATATACTGTTCCATCCTGTGAGCCAGAGTTGAGATTCTTGTAGCGAAAGTTAAGTTCGTCTCTTTTGCTCTTTACATGGGTTTTCCACGTCAGGCGCCTATCCAGGTGCACGCCGAGGTATTTTACACTATCTGCATGGGACAGAGTAGTTTCATCAAGTCGTACAGGTGGACAGTCGCCCCTTCTGAGAGCAAAGGTAACCTGCACAGATGACAAATCAATGTTAGTGCCACAAACACTAACTTTGATTCGCCATTTTTTCAGCTATAAGGAAACATTGTCCAGTCCTCGTTGAAGTTTCTCAGAAGCCACCTTAAGATCTACGCTGCTGGCTAAGATTGCACTGTCATCGGCGTACGTGGTAGTAGTCACTCCTTCTGTTACTGGTAAATCTGCTGAGTATATAGAACTGGACCCAACACTGATATTTAAAAGTTTAGATGTGGCATCGGTTACCCTTACTTGGAACAGTCGGTCTGAGAGGTAAGACTTCAACAATTCTACTAACTAACTGTGGGGCAGGTTAGTCTTAATTTTATAGAGTAGGCCTTTGTGCCATACTCTATCAAATGCCTGCTGTATATCCAAAAATGCTGAGGAACAGTACTCCTTTTCTTCTAGGCTTCGTCTTATCTTGTCGCAAACTCTGTGAACCTGTTCGACAGTAGAGTGCTGTGATCTTAACCCTAACTGAGGTGATGGTTTAATGTTATTTTCATCAAGTATTGGTTTAATTCTGTGTAGAATAGGCAGTCCAGTAAACTGATTTGATGCTCTAAGAGGGTCTGGAGGAGGTGTTTGTGAAAGTTTCTTTCTCTTGGAATTCCTGTTGTTCGGTATTCTTTGCCAGGATGGAGGGCTAGGTTCATTTGCTTTTGTACTTGTCTGAAGGTCATTAGTTTTTTGCAATTGAGATCTAGTAATTTTTGCAGTACTTCCTACTGATGCAGACGGTCTTGATAGAAACATGTTCGGGTGAAACGCTTGTTGTACGAGTTTTTTTGGCGCTGCCAGTAGCATTTACTGACACAGGAGCCTGGTCGCCCACTCCTGTGTGGTCTTCGGTAGCATACTTGGGTTAGCCCGATCGCTTACATCGCTTTCTCTATTGTCTCGACATTTCATGAAAGAGGGGGTTGGACTCTAAATTGAAGTACTTTCCAAAGCTACAACATTCACACTGTTAGAGGCCATTTAGCTCCTCTAGGCTTGTGATTGCCTATGAACAGGTCTGCCGCCTGTGACTCGGTGTTGTTGTTCGTTTAGCACCACCATGGGTGCACGTACAGGATGGAGTAGAGTAGAGTTTGTTGGCAGAAGATATCGGTCAAACCTGCGGACGCGAACAACACCACTCCCAAACTCCCCCAGTTAGGTTGATTATAATAGAAGAATAAGAATAATATTTTTTTCCCGTGGGGGGACGGGTTAAGAATACAATTCCATACATACTACCCACGATAATTGAACATACTTCCCGCGTTGAATCTTCAACTTAAAAGGAGTGGGCAAATGCTATTATAGCCTTTGAGCACGGTCCCCTTCCTGGTCTTCACTTCAGCCACCCGAGAAGCTCCATTAGGTCCAGGGAACACCTTCACGACCCGTCCTAAAGGCTACAGTAGTGGCGGCTGTCCCCTGTCCCTGATAAGCACGAGCGCCCCTTCAGCGAGGTCACCGGTTGAGGAACACCATTTTGTTCTTTGCTGGAGCTGTGAAACATATTCTATTGAAAATCGATCCCAAAAGTGTTGCTTCATAGCTTCCACCTTGTGGAACCGATCGAGGCGGTTCAAGTTACCAAGAACCTGAGGACGAGGAATTGAAGTGAGTGATCGTCCTATTAATTGCAAATGAATCAAGCCAAAGTGGATCATTCGTTAAGGTGTTGATGTTTTTTTTTTTTTTTTTTTTTTTTTTTTGTCTAACCACGGACATGGTTTCTCCGTGCCTTTATTGGATTTGCATTTTATTAATTGGTGTGATTTTGTTACAATAGCTAATATTATGATGGTGTTTACTCATGAAACAGATATAATTTATTACATGCGATATGTTTTATGATGATAATTTGGTGATATTGATGTATAGGGTGATTTTATGATATATGACGATGAGGTGATCTGCGGTTGTGTTTTCTAGTCCTGTTTTTGTGGGCTGGGTTTGCCCACTGTTGTCGTTTCCGTGTGTCAGTTCCTTGTTGTTGTCTAGTCCGGTTTTTGTGGGCTGGATTTGCCCACTGTTGTCATCTCCGTGTGTCAGTTCCTTGTTGGTGCTCGTCCTCTACGTTCCGTGTCCCTGTTAGTGACTCAACTGCCTCCATGTCGCGGTGTGTTATTGCCATCTTCAGGTTGTAGTCCGTTATTTCCTCGGTGTTGGCTTCGTTCGCTCTGCGTATGAGGCTGCCGACTTGGTCGACGTCGGCATCGGTGTAGTATACGCATCTGCCGGTGTGCCTTGTGACCGCAACGACAGCATGCGATACGCTGTCGTGCAAGGGGATCTTTGATGTTTTTGACTGTATGACGATCACTGACTCGAACGTCAATCCCTGTGCCTCGTTAATGGTAAGAGTGCGTGAGTTTGGTCCTCGCCCGTATCCTTCTCGGATGAGTTGTGTCTTCTCAGCCTGGGTGTAGACCAAAAACAGCGTGTTTGAGGCGTCTCTGTGGATGGTGGATCCTGTTAGTGTGGATCTGTACAGGGATCGAGTCTTCTTCCGAGCAGTGTAAATCCCCTTGTACACCTCGCGCAGAGCGTAGGTGACGTCCTGAGGGGATCTGTAAGTTCTTGTGATCTCCTTCTTGATGGACGTCACTGAGTCTGGACTACTGTAATACAACCTGAAGAGGTTTCTCCTGTCGATGAAGGGCAGCTGGTTCGTATCCCCTATGAGCAGAAGTCTCTCGGCCCTTGCCAGCTTCCCGACCAGCACGATCGCTCCAAAATGGTTCATCAAGGCCTCGTCCACTATCACTCTCTTAGGCCTGTCTTTGATACCATTTACGAGGATTGAAGCGATCGTTTTGACTCTGCTCCTCGCTTCCCTATCGCTTTGAACTTTGTTCTGGAGTTTAGTTCTGAGGTCCTCAGCTGCCTCGATGGTGGTGGTTGCGATAAGGTCGCTGTCGGGGTTGAAGTTGTTCACTATCCAGGTTGACTTCCCACAACCAGGGACTCCGTTGACCCATTCCAGCTCCGGTGGTATTGGCTGGTTGTCGAGATCCGTTGAGCTGCTTGAGGGCTGGTGGATTGACTGTGCCCTCTCCAGAATCTTCTGCTCAAGCGAGATCTCCGTACAACGTGCCACAACTAGAATTGGGTCGTCGGTGATGTTCTGTATGTTGGCGGTCTGTCTCATATGGTGTCTGGTGGATTGTGGTCTGGCGTCTCTACTCTATCAACGAAGCCATGCAGGGCGCTATAGCCTCAGGGTGGGGGGAGTTTGGGAGGTTCTCCCGCAGGTATTTACACGTCGAGTTGTAATATGTGATAGCGGCCTTTTCCTCCTCGAGTAGGACCTTGAGGAAACCCTCGTTCCAGTTCGAAGGTTCGACGGATTTTCTCACAGGTCGCGAGGTTGACCTGAGGGTCTCCATCAGGTGGGATTGTACTCGAGGAGCGAGTTTCTGCATGTCTTGCGTTGGGTTAATTGGCTGGGGGCAGCTCAGGTGTGCGACTGCCTCTTGTCAGCTCTAGTAGCTTTGTCGTCCTTCTCAGGCGCTCCTCGGTTTTAGGAGGTGTGAGAAGGCCCGGTGGTCTTGGTCCGGGGTGGGGGATTTTCTCGTTCTTTCGTTCTTGGGCCAGTCTGGCCTACGGAGCAATATGGCCCGCTCTCCCGTGCTTGAGCTGGTCTTACTGTCCCGTCTCCTGTCTTCAGACAAGTCAAGGTCTTTGTCGATGTCCTCGTATACGAGATTCGTGGGTGGGGGGAGGCGATTATGCACCAGGTAATCCAACCGTAGTGCCCTTATTGTACCCGGAAGTCATTGCGTCGACACTAGGACTCCGCGGACCGATGTTGTTTCCTGCGCTCTGATTGCCTGACGTGCTCAGGTGGTCGAGCACTTGACACACGTTTTGTAAAGGGGGACTTTGCCGCTCGCTGTCGTCGAATAGTGCGAGTGGTTGGTGCGAAGGTGTTGATGTTGTTGAAGGTTAGGTGCGTTGGAAAGAATTCCCTTACTAGCGAATTTTTGGGACGTGGGTGGAGAAACAGATTTCTACGCCGTAAAGGAGGTCGAAGCGAGTCAAATTACAAGATTGTGTACAAGTAGAGGTTTGACAGTTAATACCTTTTATCACGGAGTTTGTGCTACGTCGAGGTAAACCCAATTTATTAAACAAATCTTCAGTAATAATATTGGCTTTACTACCGTTGTCGAGTAGAACTCTGGCTTCTCATTTCTCCACCTTTGTCGCTCACCACCCTCACTAATGCTGTGGACAGTAAAACACAAGAAGTAATCGTATGTAAACGTTGACTTGATAATACAACAATGTTTTGTGTGTGAGTAGGTAAAGAACTAGAAGCAATTTTAACAGGTAAGGCAACACTACTAGATGAACTAGGCATAGGATTTTGAAAATCGGTATTTTCCGAATTATCCATATGTAAAAGGGTGCTAGCCTTTACAATATTTACACCATGATAATCTACACTGCTTTGTCAAGTGTCCAGAACATAAACAATTGAAACACACTTTTAATTCTTTTACTTTAGAAATTCTCATTTTACCAGGTAAACTTCTAAAAGACTGACATGTGTATAAAAGATGGTCATTGCTACACAACGGGCATTTTATTTTATTATTACTATACTATATTTATTTTGATTCTTCTTTGCATTACTAGAAGTATTATTATTATAATTCGTATCTATAAGAAAACTCTTAGACTTAGGATATAATTTATTATTTTTAAATTTATCAAATCGTTGATTTTCAATTGTTTCCAATAAATCAGCTTTATTATTTACAAAAGTGCAAAACTTAGATAAATTAGGTGATTTAGACAATGTATTACGATACTCTTCCCAATTTCCACTAGTAATAGAATCTAATTTGCTAGACATCATATAAGCTATAAGCTTATCCCAGTACTCGGTAGGCTCGCTCGCTCGCTTAATATTTTTAATGCTCTTATATTTTTATTTATAGTATCTAATAGATAACGTATAGAACTGCTTGATCCTTTCGAAACAGCAGAACAATGTTGAACATTAAACAAAGCCTGCACATGCACATCACTAAAAGCCGACTATTATCATAACGATCACAAAGTAACTTTCACGCCATTAGATATGCACACAAAATGATATTCATAGATTATATATATATATATCTTTGAACTTTTCATACACTGCCCATTCACTCTTACTATGTAGAGAGTAAACAAAAATTTTCTTTGAGTGGTCATACAGGATTGTTAAGATATATTCAGCTCCACCAAGTGGTGTAGTTTCCATGGGGCCACAGAGATCAGTGTGCACCAGTTCTGAATGTTGTGTAGAATGTGACACTTGACTTTTAAATGATAATGAATGTTTACCTTCTTGTAATGCATGTTAAATTGTTGTTTTTGTTTGATCATTTAATTCTTTGAGTGCACTCAGTCATTTTCTTCAGGCATTGGAAATTCAGGTGGACCATCCTATGATGCCATTAAAAGTTATAATCTTGTTTGATATCAGACATGCATGCATATCTTGTTGTAGTGTTAAGCCAGTACATGTTATTAATTTTTCTCGCAGTTGGCATAACATTATTGTGTTTCATAATAATAATAATACACCTATCAGAATTGAAGCTTACATGGCCGCCATTCTCAATAATCTGATATACAGAGATTAAGCTCACAACCAACTCTGGTAGATGCAGGAAGTTTTTGAAACAGAATCCTATTAGACTGACCTTGATCATTTAATGTTTCAATACTAACTTCACCAGTACTTATCTCCGCGAAAGTCTTGTTGTTGGCTACTTTAATGGCTATTTTGAATTGATGGATATGTTATGCTGCGTACACATTAAACAGGCCAGTTACGCGAGCTAATATTCGAACCAAGACAAGCATTGCCGCGCGAGCCAAAGATTCGCCAGGATGTGTTGCCACCTGATGTTTGTTGGTGAACCGTACCAGCCGTGCCTGTGGCACCACGCCTCAATTTTCCTGAGGGGGGCCTGTATAGTGTCACACGATATGCTGGCCTTGGCTTTGAGAGTGAGAATGGTGTTGTCATCAACATAACCGATGGTGAAGAAGTAGCTCTGGTTGAGGTGTCGGATTAGGTCCCGCTGTATCCCGCACACAGCAGGGTAGGCAGAGGGAACCTAGTGTTAAGACACTCCGTTCCCCACTTTCCGCCTAATTCGGAGGCTTGCGTGTTAAGTGGCGGAACTTAACGCCGCGCTTTACCTCGACACCAGAGCGAAGAAAATGGAAATATTAAATATTTCCACTCCTCGAGTGGGAATCGAACCCAAAACCAGTCGTTTACAGTCACACGCTTGTGACTGGCTATGACTTTTAAATGAATAAATTATTTTTGGAAAAAAAATACTACTTGTTATTTATGTCAAAACGATACTTTAAAAACACGCCTCGTACTAGAAGTAGAAATGTACCAAATTATTATTATAAACTCATAATATTTAATATAAACATCAAATCAAATATTATTTAATATTGAATATCAAACTATAATAGTAGGTATATAAAATAGTAGGTATACTATGACATAATATAAACTTTTCAAGTAAACTTTAATATTACCAACTTAAGCAATAATTAAAATGAATACTTAAATAATCAACTTATATTTTAATTTTAAAATGTATTTACTTTGATATATAACAATGAATTTATATGATTTTAATTGCTTTTGTTTTAAACTATAAACTAAATGAAACTAAGCTCATGACTCATTGAAAACTAACTATAATTAATTTTTACAAAAAAAAAGAAAAGCGACTTCAAATAACATGTTGATTGTCGTACAAGAATATCATTAATAACTATTTTTTTTACGTTATCAGCTTAATTCATATTTTTCTTAAATATTCGAAAATAGCTTTGAAGTTATTAAAGTAATGTAAACAATAGTTTTATTTGAGTAATACCAGGCAAACTTTTATAGTTATTATTTTTTTTAATATAAATGTATATTATAAATTAACCTTATAAAGTAGTTTTTGAAATTTTTAATATATTTTTACACAAATTAATAAACAAATTCTATTTACCGTGATTTAGAAATTATATAATAGTTTAAAGTTATGTTTTAGAGCTCGTTTGCCATAGGGTTAACAAAAAACGTTTACAATATGAATGACTTTGGTATCGTTATATAAACTTATATTGGATATTAAGTATATCCAGGTCAGGTCATATGTTCTGTCACACAATAGAAACTTTTCAATTATGGAATGCTGGCCACAAATATGTTTCTTAAATTTGAATTTAAAATCTGTTGCGAAAATAAGAATGTGTATTTTTTATATTTGGCGCATTATAAAATATGGAGTGGACGCTTAAAGAAGACCGTGTCGCGGTTATCGCGCTACGCGCCAACTCAGATTTTTCATGTACTAAAAAAATTGAATATAACCAAAAGATTCATTTATCGTACCATCAAACGGTATAATGAGGACTCAAGTTTGTAAGATAGAAAAAGAATTAGTCGTCCTCGCTCTGTTAGGACGCCAGGGTTGATAAAAGCTGTGAAGGCGCCAATCCAAAGAAATCCCATACACAAGCAGAAACTGTTAGCACTTCAAATGGGGTTAAGCAGGACCACGGTCAAAAGGGTGTTGAATGAATAACTAGGGCTACGAGCCTATCGCAGAAAAACAGGACATTGTTTAGATGCGCTTCTAATAGACATGAGACTGAAAAGATCCCGCGTTTTGTAGAAGCGGTACGCGGGAAAAAAGCATAGTCAAATTCTCTATTCGGACGAAAAAAATCTCTGCCTACTCTGTGTTCGAGATACAGCGTGAAGTTACAAAAAACCAAGGATCTCGTAGCCCTACATGAATAATAAGAATTTATTTTAGAAATGTAGATATTATTAATATTTAGTAGTACATTTTTTTTATTTCATAGATAACCTAGGGTAAATATAAAAGCTAGAATACTATATAGGTACTATTATGAATTTATCAATTTAAATTATTTAGAAATATCACTTTCCAGTAATACATTTACTGCTGTATGAGTGCAAACGAGATTATTATGTGTGTAATTTATTTTCTATTTTCATTATATAAAAATCTGTATCTCTATACAAAGAAAGTTTGTAAAAGAATATATAATATGAATAACTAAGTATGTTTTATAAAATTCTTGAGTTAAAATATTTTTTTAAATGTATCTAAAGATATTTTCACATTCTTGAACTATTAATATTGCAAATTTGTTTAATAAAGACAATTGTACTACAAAGTTTTTATGTTCTAGCCACACCCAGATTCATCCCGGGCAACATCCCTCCTCTTGCATGCGTTTGATCGATCATTGACCCTTTCTTCTCACTCACACATTCCGAGAGGAACAGAAAGCACCGATTTCAAAATGGATGTCTAAAATTACATTATTACTAAACTCTACAAATAAATTTAAATTTTATACTGCACTTTAATGTAATTAAACAAAAATTACACGGAATAATAAATAAATTATAAAATAATAAAATAAATCTTTTGTTAAAAAATAATAAATAAACCTTGTATTTTTGTATATGTTCATATTTTTCTCTGTTTCATATTTTTCTCCCATAGCGGGGGTACTCAGAGAGAACAGAAAAGTAGTGTCAAGACACTTCGTCCTCCATTTGCGCTGTATCTTGTTTTGTTTTAGCTTCACGCCGTATGCCGGTTCAGCAGGGTAGACCGGAACCTGGTAAGACACTTCGTTAAGTGGCGGGTCGGCGGGTAATAATATTGTGATATACATATTTAAATAAAGACAAAATTATTTAAACACAATTTTTTTGTTCGAGCCACACACAAACCCATCCGGGACACCATCCCCTTCCATCCAATGCGCTTGATCGATTATTAAATCTGCTGGAGGTTTCACACCTCCTCACCCCTGAGGAAAAGAGCAGCAGTGAATTACAAGCTACAGATAAAAATGTATCTTAATTTAGTATCTTACTATAATATAATTTAAAAGTTATTAATAATAATAATAATATATATTTGTAGTGTTTAGCCACTAGTAAACATAATAACAGAAAATAATAAATAAGAAATATATATAATATCTTAGATTAACAAATATATTAGTATAAAAAGAAAATTTAATAAACGTTGAAAGACGTAAAAATACTTCTGCTCATCATGATTTATTTATCCCAAGACAAAATATTATCATACAAATCCATTTAATAAATATAAAGGTGTTTTTCACGATGTCTTTGTTCGAGACACACCCAAGCCCAAATCCTGAACAGCGTCTCTCTCGTCTGATGCGCTTAATCGATTACTGAATCTTCCATCCCGCTCCTTTATCCCCAGAGGAAAAGAGAGGATTTACCTAACAGCGAGCCTTATAATTTTAATATTTACTGAATAATTACATGACGGTTTTGGTGTCGATAGCCATTCCGGAGAGTGATTAAGGATCATTTTCACTCTCTGTTGTTTTGGCCCCGGCATATTGAGCGGCGGTACTCATTGCCGCGCTTTGTCGTTGGCACCAGACAAAGAAATGAAGGTTTAAATTTAATCATCCTCCGAGTGGGAATCGTACCATCGCATTGCAATCTGACGCTGTTACGCTAATTAACTTCTTTCACATAGCTTAATAAGAAATAGATAGTAATAATAAACACATATATAAAATACTAGCGGGCCGCTCGCGGCTCCGCCGCGCCACATGGACTAAAGTATATTTTTGTCAATATAACCCCTACGAGTCCCAAGGCACAATATTGTCGTACTAATCCGCTTATATAAGTAAAGCGATAACAGGTAATGTGCATGCATCCCGGACAACGCCCCTTGCCTCGGATGCGTTTAATCGATATTACCTTCTATCCTACTTACTCTCTTACCCTTGACGAAAAGAGAGCATCTATTTAAATAGCGGGCGTCAAAATTATTTTTATGTTTACTAAATAATTACGCATTAGTTTTGGGGGACGATTCTCACTCGGGGGAGTGACTATATATTATTTTCATTTCGGCACTTTGGCACCTAAGACAAAGCACGGTATTAAGTTTCACCACTTTACTCGATTTTGGCCAGAAAGCTGAAAAAAAAGGCTATGTTCTCTGACTAACCTGCCATGTAGGAGAAATTGTGCAGGTGATTAAAAATGTTAACTAATTTTGATTATTAGCATTCCATATTCTATGTCAAAAATAAAAAATACTAGTGAAAGAATTATTTCGATACGTCAATTATTTTCCGAGTTATAAGTAAAACAAGTTGTAATCGGCCGGTGAACGTGTGACGTCATCCTACAACACGCTCATTCTGGCACTCTCAATCCGCTCGTGGTCGCGCGCCCGTTCGTCGTAATTATATTTAAATACTTTTTAAAATGTCTTTAACACTTTCCTTCTTTACTTCTATAACGCAGTCATCAGTAAGCGCGCCAGGCGAGGCACCAATCATGAGCCAGTCATACTTAAAAAAAAGATCAGATTCTGCTATTTTTACATTATGTATCTTTTGTTGTACACTGAGCAACTTCGTGCATTTTTGAAGCTGTTATACATCCGTAGCGCATCTCAAACCACAAATTTGGATCTGATTGAGCTGTTGTACCTCTTGTTGTTCTTGTCTTTTACTTGAAAACACCTTGATTCCGTCATTTCGTTCTTACAAAATGTTATAATAGTTTCGACGTCAAAATCAACACAGGATTTTTTGATATGATTCAATTATGAATGGATCTATCTAAATATATCTTTTCAACTTCTTTTTTCACATATAATATGTGAAAGAAAACACTTTATTTCATGTTCCCAGAGTTTTAATGTTAAACCATTGTCAAAAATATTTTTCCTTCATGAAGTATGTACCGATATTAATACCACTTGTACCAAAATCTTTACCTTCAAATCAAAATCATTTTCGGTGTGGTACCAATACCTGAGTGCTTAGATTTTTTCAAATAACACTTGGTAGCATTCGTTGAAGGCTCTTCACTTCGACGATGTAGCCACATTAAAAATGCTATGCTATAGCATAGCTCTATGCTATATGTGTACAGCCACCTCTTCTGGCGGCACAATCACCGCAAGTTACATTTAAAACTTCTTGATTCTTTTCATTGCATTCTGAAATACAATGATAAGGTGTGGTACGTACGCGGTGTTCTGGCGTGATTCTCCATTTAACCGTACATACATCACCTACTCTTTTTACTTTAACATAACCTGTTGGTTATGTTCAAGTAACCGTTGGCGATGACCGGTTTCAAATAAAAATAATTATATACATATGCCATACATATGTTAGTAAAAAATTAAATAAATAAAAAAGTTTAGTACACCTAAGTACGTAAGGCCATTTTTTTTAGAAAAACAAAACACAAACATAAAAAGGTTTAGTAAATCTATAACATTCAACCAAGGACATCTACATCGTAGGTAGTATCCTACTTTCTACTAATATTATAAATGCGAAAGTTTGTGAGTGTGTGTATCTTTCACTGAACGGATCTGGACTGAAAATTGACAGTTTCCGAGGGAAACGCGGGTGAAGCTGCTGGTGGAAGCTAGTATGCAATGTATATTTATTTAAATTTACTAAGAAAAGCGGGATATATATATATATATATATATATATATATATATATATATATATATATATATATATATATATATATGTATATATATATATATATATATATATATATATATATATATATATATATATATATATATATATATATATATATATATATACATATATATATATATATATATATATATATATATATATATATATATATATATATATATATATATATATATATATATATATATATATATATATATATATATATATATATATATATATGTCGGAGAAGCTTTATTTTATTTAAATAATGATGAATATCTCATGGGCGTGAACGTTGGGTTATCGAGTAAAACAATAGCGGGCACAATTATCTTCCTTTTTATTTGCTAGTATCGTCTGCAATCGTCAACTATAGAATCTCACAGGAAAAGAACAAAAGAATATGTTGTCTTTGTTTTTATACGAAAAGTCAATCTATTGACACTTCGATTTCCAAGCGTGAGAAAACGTTATCTTCTTTAATTCGGCCAGCCTTCATCGCAATTTGAACTTCTTTGAGTGCTGACATACTCGTCGCGGTGTGGCCATCGCTCTGGAACGTGTTCAGCTTCGTTTCACCATCATCTTCATGACTGTCTCCGACACGGCCATCCTGCGGTGACACACGTCCTCGGGTGTTTCTTTCTGCTAAAAACAAAAACTACTGTATACATTGTTCGGTCATTCCTGACATATAGAAAGTTGGTATGATAATATTAATCGCCATTGAAATATCAAGTAAGCATGAACATTCAAATCAAACTTATTTCATTATTAGCAGGATGCTGTTAACACCTCAGGGACAGTTGTGGAGAAGAGCATATGTTTTCATATACTCTTCACTCATGCTCAAGAACTACTGGCAGAATGTAATTTTACAATAAATTCACCATTTTAATTAGCATCCTGAGAGAGCTTCAACAGCATACCTAAGAAATATACCTCTAATCTAGAAATACTGAAATCTCTTGTATTTGTGCTGTGAATATTTTTGTGCACAAGATATTGGTATACTTTAATGTAACCCTCAGCTAACTTTTTAAAAACTTCACCGATATTAAGATAATTATTAGTTTCTATATTGGAAATAAAAACATACTTCTTGAATTACAATTATTGATTTAATCTAAAGCATTGTCCAACAATAATATTCCATAGGATAAGATATCACGATAATATTTAAAATAAAATCAGACTATTAACGTTTATAATTTGACTAACTTCTCAACAGCGTTAGGTGGAGATTAGTGTACTCATAAGGGGAATCAAGATCGCGCTCTATTGAAATTTTGAATACAGAGTTATTTCTATGAACAGCGCTAAAAAAGTAAAAATTATCAATTTCACGTTAGCAACTAAGCTATTGCTCATATTGTCATCCACATCTACAAGGTATTTTCTTATAATGGCAATCCAACAGTTTACAATAGTAACAAATTTAATTTACAATGTCTTTAATTAAGCGCCTCTAAGTCAATATAGCAAAACTGTGAAAGAAGATCAAAATGCTAGAGCAACCAAGTACCTTTTGAACTTACTAATACTAATTACAAATTATGATCATTGCTAAGTACAATACTATCTCTAAAGTGGGTCTGGTGGGGATCTTATTCGTGGCCTATGGGCTTAGCCCCAACAACAAATCTTGCATTCCACATGAATGCCGAGCCACACCCGGACTCACCTTTGGTCTCTACCAGACCCAACAAGCATCTGAGCCACTTTTGGCCTTCTCTTTGGTCTCTTTCGGACCCAACAATCACCTGAGCCACACCTGGACTCCTCATCGGCCTCTGCTGACCTTTCCACCGCCAGAGCCACACTTGGCCTCTGCGGTCTCCACAGGACCCGTCCCTCCCCAGCGCCACCCGCACACCGCGTGTCCACGTACTACCATGTAGAAAGCAGTCACCGATTTCCAATAGACTACGGCTACGAAATGGCTACTGGTAGGTACGGTCCGACCAACCGAACTAAGATTCCACACTATCGTTTAGGCAACTCATTGACCTCTACTTTTAGTAATACTTGGCTCTCGTGCATTCCTCTACCCTACATCTAGCGTGTACTTAAAAGTACGCATAAAACGCGACTCATAACGTGTAGCGACGCCAGCGTAATACTTCGAATTGAAATTTTCGCGGTCTTATTTTCAGACAAATAAATTAATGCCAAATTAATAACAAATAAATGAATTAAGTGTATGCAAATTTACTGAGACATACCATTTTGAAAAGCGTTAAAAGTCTTAGAACGTTACGCAGGCCGAATAGCGTTAAAAGTCTTAGTTCCCTAGTTGCCGTAACGTTATACTCTATGATATTATTCTATGTCAGGTATCAAATCAAAACCATTGCGCAATCTAACATAAAATAATAGGTTCCGTTAAGGGGCAATATCTATTAAGAAATCATTTGCAATGAAGATCTATTCGAAATAATACTAATCTATATGCCTGTGTTCCAAATCATCTAAACTGAACCTGAATAATAACTCAATCTTAATTGTTTTTTAAATTAATTTTACTTTTACTAATTTTATGCATTATTTTCCGCTTCTACGGTACGGCAGCGGAACGCAAAGTTAAAGACACCTTTAGCACTATCTATTAAACGACTTTCTAGTTACAGATATTTAGGCAAATTGTAGGAAACCTAGAAATTAAATGTTATTAGAATTATCCTAACTAGATTAGTTTCACGGTTTTCCCGCAAGCATGGTAGGCAAAGAATGTCAAAACGGGAGTGTTTGGACACTTCTCTTTTGGCATAAACCTCACCTAAATCGTGTAGAGAACGGTAATTCTCGACGCCGCGCTTTGCCTTGTCACCAGGGCGGAGAAATGAAAACAATTTCAAATATAATCATTCCCCCGTGTGGGAATAGAACCTACATTCATCGCATATGCAGATAGACACAATGTCGCATTTGAAATATTGCGAATATTAGCAACCTCTTATTTTAGAAAACGTGGGTAAGTTTGAACAATCGAAAACGGGATTCGAACCCGTGTACCTTGGAAACCGCCCTAGCGAACTAACCACTAAACCTATGTGCGTTCTACAAATTTACATTGAAATTCTTTCGTTTCTTCAAACTTATTTCTTATAATTTTTATAAACTATTTTTCTTATCGTAAATGGATGAATAATTACTTTAAAAGTTATTAAATAAAGCATTATTGTCTAACAAATAATTTTTGACATTCAAACGTCAAGCGTCCATATTAACAAACATTAATTACAATTATAAAAATTAGCTATCATATCACAGGCATAAATATTGTATTTTCATGATAAATATCATTGCAATAATTAATTCGTTTGCCCTAATATGAACGTTGAAACTAATACGATATCTAACGACCGAGAGCAAAATTTTAAAAGTAAGATTTCTATTGCCTATTCGATAATTTAAAGTTCTTAAAATGTATTCATTGGTTTACGTTTCTGTTACCTACACCTATCAATAAAATAACATTAGGAAAACATTTAACACCTTTTTTTTCGCAAAACCTTATATAACTAACGAGCGTTTAAGTAAGGTCTAATCTATGAATAAAATGTTATTGACCCACCGGATAGGATTTAGTAATCCAGTAGGAAGCTCGACCACGCAGGTCGCGGTGCTCGGAACATGGCATTCAGGATACGGCGCTCGGGATACGCTCGCTATTGTAGCAGGAACGTACTGCACCGCTTGTGGAGATGTGGCTACGCTCTTCACATTTGATGCTGACAATGATTATCCCTGGTTGTAGACTCCTGAAATATTACTTGCGTGAGAAATGAGTCGTATGTAAAGTCCCTACAACTTCTTACGGCTATCGCGGCAATCAGTATGTTTCTTTCTGTTCAGTATCTCCATATAAGAAGCATCTAAGCGGCGACGTTGGTGTTCTGTGACACATCGCTTCATCCTGAGTATTATTAATGTCTTGCGGTGTTTTACATCTCATACCGTCTGCCTGCAACTCTCGTTGTAAGCCATGGTGAAAACCAATTCCAGTAGTAATATAAACAAGCAGCTGTAGTCAATCTATTTAGTTCTTCATCTTTCAATCTTTTTAGCAACCACGACGCCAGTGCTTAGTTTTAGCCGCGCCGCTCGATTTGCTCAATATCGCTAGGGGTTCATAACGGATGTCATTAAGCAACTTGCACAAAGTCCGCGGTTTCTTTTTTGGCAGGATTGCATGCGCTCAGGCTTATTAGCACCTGAACCTTCTATGGAGTCTATAACTACGTAAAAAAATAGGTTTTTTTTTTGAGTCTAGTGATTTGCGACGATTAAGATTTCCTTGTAGTAGAGAGACTTCCTTCTAGAGGATTATCTGGTAATCCGTAGTCTGCCGTTAAACAATTGAAAATCAAGCGTATCATGCTTACGTGTATCTGGATTATATTGAAATGGCCACGTAGTCGTATTAAGGAATTCAATTTTCTGCCCGCATTTGCTCGTTCTGTACTTACAACATCTTCTTTATTGCAGTATTTCAAAATTTTCACATCACACATTTTATTTACTCGATTGAATCCCACTTCTGATGTCGGAGAAGCTTTATTTTATTTAAATAATGATGAATATCTCATGGGCGTGAACGTTGGGTTATCGAGTAAAACAATAGCGGGCACAATTATCTTCCTTTTAATTTGCTAGTATCGTCTGCAATCGTCAACTATACAATCTCACAGGAAAAGGAACAAAAGAATATGTTGTCTTTGTTTTTTATACGAAAAGTCAATCTATTGACACTTCGATTTCCAAGCGTGAGAAAACGTTATCTTCTTTAATTCGGCCAGCCTTCATCGCAATTTGAACTTCTTTGAGTGTTGACATACTCGTCGCGGTGTGGCCATCAGTATTTGAGTTGCATTCGTCATTATGACATTAGTAAGATATTTTGAACAGTTAACTTTTAAACATAAGTATTACGGAAAGTTTATATTACTTAACTTTGCATTTTTATTCCTCACATTTCGGCGGCAACAAAATCACTGTTTGACGATAAATAATGCGCAACCATTAATCCATTTATTTTAAGTAGATTATCCCTTTTTCGAATCCTTCATCCATTTTATTAATCGAATAATATTTACCATTATTAGACTACTAATATAATTACGCGGACGAAAACACGACAAATCCCTTTACACCTACTATAACAGTGTTGCAAAATGACGTCACAAGCGGTCAAGTGGCTTTTAGCGGGACTCGATATTTTTCGAAACTTTGAATGACTATAAAATCAAAACTACTAGATATTTTTGACTAAAACAAAAACTAATGTATTTGTATACTTCTAAGCTTTACTGAGACAAATTTCAAGTGATTTGGCATACCTAGTAACATTATCCATTGTAAATAATTAAACATCTAATATATTTTTTGCAATATTTCTTCTTTAGTTATACATTTTCCGTCAGGATGCGAGTCATGGTGTGGTCAACAGCGGAACTCAACGCCACCTTTGGTCTTATCAGAACATAATTTAAATATAATAATTCCCAAAAAAAAACTTTGACAAATTTTAAATTCATTATATTTTAAAGTTTTCAAATGGTGTATACTAATAAGAAATTCGAATATTCAAGTATGTATCTGAGCAAATTGCTTTAAAAAAACCGATCCAAGTAATTAGAATAAAAAAATCTTGCTTCTGTTAGGATTGCTTCAAGCTATGCTAAAAGTTAATATAATAAATGTTAATGTATACTGTAAAAGTTAATGTATTTAATGTACTAGATTATCTATAGGTAAAATTATATAAATGAAATTGGAGTGTCTGTTTGTTGAAAACAGTATTTTGATATTGTAATAGTACAATAACCGTTTTTTACTTTATGCGTAGGTACATATACATCATATAGCGTTTACAGACAGACGCTATCCCACCTCGCCACGGCGGTCCTTTAATGTTATCAGTTAAATGAAAAAAAAATAAGTGGAGTCGTGGCCCAGTGGCACAAGCATGTGACTGTAAACGACTGGTTGCGGATTCGATTCCCACTCGAGGAGTGGAAATATTTAATATTTCCATTTTCTTCGCTCTGGTGCCGAAGTAAAGCGCGGCGTTGAGTTCCGCCACATAACACGCAAGCCTCCGAATTCGGCGGAAAGTGGGGAACGGAGTGTCTTAACACTAGGTTCCCTCTGCCTACCCTGCTGTGTGCGGGATACAGCGTGAAGCTAAAAAAAAAAATGAAAAAAAAACAATTACAAACTAATCTTTCAGAAACCCTTAGAGTTAGGGGATTTCTATACTTAAATTTAAGTAAGCATAGGAAGAAAATTCTATAAACATTTCTTCTTATTTCATTTGATTGAGTCCCAAGACAATAAAATTGTCATACAAATCCATTTAATAAATGGAAAGGTAGTTTTCACGATTTCTTTGTTTGAGATACATCCAAGCCCATCCTGAACAGCGTCCCTCTCGTCCGATGCGTTTAATCGATTACTGAATCTTCCATCCCGCTCCCTTATCCCCAGAGAAAAAGAGAGCATATACAAAAAAGCGGGCCTTAAAATTTTAAAATTTACTAAATAATTACGTCATTCCGGGGAGTGATTAAGGATTATTTTTCTTTTTCGGCTCTGGTACCGATTACAAAGCAAGGCGTTTAGTTTTACAACTTAACGCAAAATATCTCGTATGGAGAGTGGTGGACGAAGTACCTTGGCGCTAGGTTCTCTGTTACCACTAACAAGGCGAGGCAATGGCATCCGTCGTGCATCTCACGAATTCTTGATTTGGAACATTGCACGTTGTCCTAAGTACCAGGGCGGAGGAATGGAAATTATATATAACAATACACCAAGTGAGAATCGAACCCACAACCAACCCGGTTATAGTAAGACGCTATCACACTGCGGCAGCCTCTTCATATTAATAGTAAAATAAAACAATCATGTTCTATTATGTGAGGCATATACGAAAAATTCATAAACGTTTCTAAGATCTCAGTAGCGCAAACTTATCTTTTGTAATTGTGACTCCCTGAGACTTACCTAAACAACAGTCTTAAGACAAAATATTGTTATACAAATTCGTTTAATAAATAAAAAGGCTTTTTGAAGATTTCTTCATTTGACACCCCTCTTCATCTCTGATAACATCTCTCTCCTTCGATGCGTTTAATCGATTATTAAACCTTCCATCCCACTCTCTTACCTCCAGAGGAAAAGAGAACATCTATTTAAAAACGGGCGTCATAATTATTTTTATATTTACTAAATATTTACGTGACGGTTTTGTATTTGATTCCCATTTATGGGAATGATTATAGATTATTTTCATTTCTCCGTTGTGGTAGCTAAGACAAAGCGCGGCGTTAAGTTCCACTACTTCACTCGCTATATCTCGATTTTGGGCGGAGAGTGGAGAACGGAAGGCCTTGAAACAAGGTTGTCACTCTCAAGAATGCAGCTACTAAATAATTGTAGTACAAGAAAATCTACTTAACTAAACAACTCAATATATTTTTGCCTCAGCATTTTTTCACAATATAACATCAATAAATAATCTTGATATAAAATAATATTTTGTAAAGTAAGAATGTAATCTTGTTGCGATATACCTAAATTATACACAATATTCAATTCAATTATTCTTCAACTTTACGATATTTCCCGCATAGCATAGATAAAGTTAAAGAGAAGCTAGTGTCAAGACACTCCGTTCTACACCTTCCGCTCAAAATCAAGATAACGTGGGCTGCGTTGCTAAACTCAGTGTCTTAGTTACATTTTCTAAAGTACCATACCTATATGTACGTACATTTCTTGCTTTTTAAAAAGAATCTAATGAAATCAAAATCGATCAAGAAAGGTTGGCGCTAGGTTCTCCCATTTCCGACTGAAATCCAGACATGGCGAAACTTAACTTAATTCCGCGTTTTATCTTATTTACTAGAGCGGGGAAACGAAAATAATATATAATCATTTCCCCGAGTAGATATCGAACCCATTACCATCGCAGCCACAATCAGAAGCTGTTACGACAGCGTCATCGAGGTACGAATTTTATTAATAGGATATTAATAAAGTTCGAGCCACACCCAGGCCTTGCCCGGACAGCATCCCCTCCCCGCGGTTGCATTTGATCGATTACTGCCTCCCTTATGCTTCCTCCACGATACATCACCCCCAGAGGCAAAATGAGCAGTGATTTCAAAACTGCATTTTCTTTTTTTTATCGGATTCTAGAAATTACATCCTAAATGTCAGATATACATTCCTGATTTTCTCTTTAAAGTAACTTAACAGTAGTATGTGTCACATAACTGCTCAGAACAATAGTGTCATGTAAATCGATATAGCATTAAAATATAATTAGGTTTTTAGAAAACATTTGAAGCGGAGTGCCTTGACACTAGATTCTCTGAATCTACAGTCGTGAACACAAAGAATAACTTTCGGGGCTGTAGTATAATAAAAAAAACTATTTTTTTCATTACAAAATTTTATTTTATTACGTAGCTTTAGGATAATAACTTGAGGCCTTGTATCAGCGAGAATCTCTTATCCCAATTATTAGGATCACTTATTTTAAAAGCAATTTGTCTGAACAAACTACTTACTAAAGTATTTGCATTTCTTATCAACTATAGTTATACACTTGAAGGCGATAAAATATAAAGATTATTATGTTATCCTAGCAAAGACAGTAGCAGTGTTAGGCAAAACTCAATTGCAATTACTAATTAAATATTGACAGTAGACGGTAGATAGACTCGATAATTATATTTATTTTTTTTTCTCTGAAAAAACAAAGGCCAACTTTGAGCTCCGCCATCAAACATGCACTGTCCCGATTTCTAGCGGAGAGTGTCCATACTAGATTCTTTCTGCTTATCGTACTATAGCATATTCGATAGAAGTGATACTTCTAAAAAATATTTTTTATTAATAATGAATGACTAGCAATTATTTTTATAATAAAAATTGGTAAAAATATACTATTCTATTTAACAATAACTCAATAAACATTTTCTTTGTACTTATTCATTGACATTTTAATGTTTGTACGATCAAACGTTCGTTTGCTAAATCTTCTAATAGACTTATGTGTGTGTGTCATAGTCTCTTTGTTAAAGTCATTTTTATAAATAAATTACTATCTTTATTTTATTTAAATAAAATATTATATGATAAAAATAACGGAAATAATAAAAGTTTTTTTTTCAGGTTTATTCATGACAAGTTTAAATACGCGTTGCTATACTAATTTAAGCACATGTTTTATAGATTACACATATCGTTGCAGTATGTAACGTCACGATTTCGAGCGTAAAATTGAGAATAAAGTGACTTAACACTTTTATACTACCTTCTACCCGTCAGACTATTTCTAACTATCCTGCGATGTGTAAATCATACCAAGTAAATTATAGTACTCAAAAATTGTTAAATCTAGGCAAGACAAAAATAAAACTTAAATCTTAATAAAATATTGCGTTGCAAAATCTGTTCGGTTTAGTGTACCACCCTACCCCCCTGTTAAAACGGACATGCGCAGAAACCCTGGACCTAGCTCTGTCTGGGCTAGATTCTAGGCAGTCTACTTTTGGATCTGGCACTATGATTACGTATATTGTGCATCTTAATTTTCTTGAGTTCTGTTTGATGTGACATAGATTATAAAGTGATATGCTCAATTTTATTTACAATTGTTACATTAGTATGTAGAAATGTTTCTGTTGTGGCTTTGACCTGGGGATGTGGACATCGGAATCGTAAGTATCAATTCATTGATTAAATTGCGCAATTGCTTTTATGTGTTTACTAATTATGTATTTGAGTGTTTAAATTTTATTAATTTTGAAATGTTGCTTTAATTTAATAAATTATTATTTTTTGTAATGCAAAAATTTTCTGAAGCGAATATTTTTTGGCTGAATATTTATGTGTTTAAGGCGAAGCGCTGTGCGTAAAAAAATATAATATACAGAACGTTTTATCCTTTGTCCCCACGCCTTTGTCTCGCATCCTTTGTCCCTCGGGGAGGAGAGGCGGGGAAGGGTCGCGGATCGATAATATGCATCTACGAGAAAGGGGTGCAGAGCGGGGCGAGGGGGGCGGGGGGGTAGTGTGACGCTTGGGTGTGGCACTAGTATATACTAGATATGTACTATTCGTATTTTAACTTAGTGAGTTTATAATATAGTAAAATTCAATTTTTAATATTTGTATAGGTTTTTTAATTTTTTTTTGTAAGTTTTAGTAACGCCCCTAGATTTTACAAAAAAAATATATTTACTTATTTACCCTTTTACTAAAAAGGTTTTTGATTTTTTTTTGTCTTTGTCTATAAAGCTCTGCTCTGCCCCCTTTTCCCCGCAAAAGAGGCTGCGGTTCACTGACCGTTACAACGCTTTCAGGGAAGGGGGTGTAATGGGAGGAGTGAGGCTTGGGTGTGACGCGGACAATAGATATTTGCAATTTCACTTGTGACTATTTTATGCGAATTTGTATTCTTATGATACGTATGCTAATGATATTACATTATTTTACAAAAGTGCTGATCATAAAAATATATATATTTTGTGGTTTAGATGATTAGGCTTTCTCGGTATAAATTTTTTTTATTGCTTCACGCTGTATCCCTTGCGAGGTAGTCAGAGAGAATAGTATAGAAATAATTAGTAAAAATAGAAATAAATCAATATAAAAAATCTTTTTAAATTCCTTGCTTTTTCTTCCGCGGGAAGGTGGGGACAAAGAGTCAATAATCGATAAAGCGCATTGAGGGGAGGGGATGTGGTCCAGGAAGAGTCTGGGTGTGGCTCAAACAAAGAAATTATGTTCATGGATTAATCTTCTTATTGAATGAATCTATATTACAATATTACAATTGCAGTACATGACATTACAATTAATTACATGTTTTAAGAAAGTAAAAATTAAAATAATTTTGAATTTCTCTCTTTTCCTCGGGGGGTTAGGGAGCGGGGAGGAAGGGTCAAAGATCGATCAAACGCATCCAAGGGGAGGGGATGTTGTACAAAATGGGCTGGGGTGTGGCTCGGACAAAGAGATTTTATACAAATAATATTAAAATATCTTTACAAAATAAAATTATTATAATATTTATAATTTAGGTAGGTAAAATTATATTAAAATACAATAAAGATTTTTTTGTAGAATATTCTTTTAGGTCAGGATTTATGTAATTGCAAAAAAAAAACATTTTATCATATGTTATATTTAGTTCAGTATATAATCAGTTAAAAATCAAATAACTTTGGCTTTCTTTCTAATTGGTTTTCTTTGTCTACTATGCTTTTTTCCTCGGGGGTGAGGCAGCGGGGAGGGAGGGTCACTAATCGATGCAGCACATGCAAGGGGAGGGGATGTTGAGCAAAATGGGCTTGGGTCTGTTTTAAAGAGATTTTGTAAAATCACTTTTGTCTTTATTAAAAAAAATTGTAATATTTATAATTTAGATAGTTATGTATATGAAGATTTTCCTGATTGCAAATAAAGCACTGATTATAAAATTATATATTTACTTGTCTTGGTTAGTAGGCATTGGTGTAATAAAAATATAATAAATAATTAAAATTTAAATAATCTTGGTATAATAATTAATTAAAATTTAAATAATATAATGAATTTTTGCTCTCTTTCTATTCGCTGCGGTTTTTCTCTGGGGTAAGGGAGCGGGGAGGGCAGGCTCAATAATCGATGAAGCGCATCCAAGGGAAGGGGATGTGGTCCGGGATGAGCTTGGGTGTGGCTCGAAGAAAGAAATTTCGTTGATGCTAGTCATGTAGTTTACTGCTAGTGTTCTTATTGAGCTAATTTATATAACAAAATTATAATAATTTTGGTCCATGAAGATGCAATTGTCTATAGGTTTTAAAAAAAATATCGTGTAGGTTCAAAAATTTCATGATTACATGAAAAGTTATTTACATTTAATTATTTAGTAGGTGTTCTCAGTGTAGAAATAATTAGTAAATATAAAAAAAAATATTTTGTCTCTTTTCCGCCGTGTCGCTTTCCGCAGGGGGTAAGGTAGCGGGGAGGTAGGGTCAATAATCGATCTGATGCACCTGAGGGGTGGGGGAGATTATCTGGGCTTGGGTGTGGCTCGAATAAAGGATTTTTTAAGCGTATATGTTTTTTTTTGCTTAGCGAATACGAATATAAAAGTAAGCTTACTTTCATATTAATCTACGATTTTGTTTTAGGTTTGACATCGTGTGTCCTGATGCCCTCTGAGCATCATAGTAATATATAGGAGCTGCATTTACTCTTAGGCGAGATGTCACGGGAGCTTATTTCCACTCTCAGCTGACATATAGTAACCTAACGGTAAGTTTTTATGGATATTTGACATATCATATATGTATAGTATCCAAATATCAAAAATATTTTAATATTTATTTATTTTTAGATCCGTCGATCTCAAGCTGCTTACGACTCGACTCCGGAAATGTTAGACAGTGATAGTAAGGTATGATGTATATGTATTAGAAATATGTTTTCATTAAACTATTTTTTTTTAGCAATAAAGTAAACTTACTTTAAATGTTTATGTGCAGAGTATCGGACAAAGAGCATAGGCAAGGATCAGTTATGTATCTCAGGAGGCTGACGAAGAGTTTCGCCGTATGTATCTGACTATATTTTTAGCTTCACGCTATTGCCCGCATAGTGGAGTAGTCGAGAGAACCCAGTGTCAAGACACTCCGCTCACTGCTTGTATAATATCTTGAAGCTTTACGTTATTTTAACTTATTACATATTTTCAGAGACCACCTCGGGAGAAACACCAACTTTTAACACTCTGTGCCCCTTTGCGAACTCAAGCTAATATTGTCACGTGAACACCTTGATGACACACTTGTCTAAATGTTGTATCGGATAGAGTCGTATGTAGGTATTTGTATTTATTACAATAAATATATATTTTCTGTAGAAAATATTTAAAAAATTAAAAATAATTAATAATATTAAGTCATATTTATATAATAATATATAAAAATTAATAAAGTTAAAATATTTCCTTTATTAAAAAAAGTATTACTAATTTAATTTATTTAATTTGGCAGGTACGGCTTTGCTAATACATCAGCAACACATCGACGGTGGAGAGTGCATCTACCATTATATTACCATAATACGGAACCCATGCCTTATAGATTTCGATACCATTGGTCTAGACACGAGAAACATTATATTTTTTAGAAATTTACACTTAGGATATAAAAAAAATAGGTAACATATTATAGTGCCTTTAAAGTAATCATGAAGAAGAAAAGTTAAAATATTTTATAATTGTGCAAAATTTTGTTTAGAAAAAATCAAAAAAATAAAAAAAAAACACTTTTATATCAAATTATAGAAATCGATTATAGCCACATTTCATATTTATATCGTTTGCACATGGACATTATTGGACAATCTGGTTGATTTACATAGTCTTAGCACAAATATAGCTTTTATATTGTAGCTTTTTAACATTTAAATATAAGTTAGGGAGTTAGGAATCATGTACATATATTGGATCAGTCGACAAACGTTAATAACTATATTGATAAGTAGCCTTATTTAAGAATAAAGAGATATCTTTGTACATACGAGATAGAAGAAGCCACATATTCTCGACGCATATCGACACCTGAGTCCTTGTAAATATTTCCTTTGGCCGTATCCTCTGTAAATACTTACATTTTCGGTTATCGATTATTTTACATTCCTCGTTGGTATGAAGTTATTGTATGTGATTTCTTCTAGAGATATCTTAGTTTTCTATTATTTCAAGTAGTCTCTTATTTTCGTAGTGTATTTTTGGGAAAAGCTGAATAGTTATATCCATATATGCATCTTGTCAACATATTGAAGTGGCTTGTACTGTCGCGCGGCTTCTGGCCTGCGTCTTCGTGGAAGGCCGCTGATATATATGGGCATTATATGCAGGAGTGTATTATTTAGCTTTTTTCTTTTATTTTAAAAATGACACAAGATAGTAGTTAGTCACAATGATATTGTGACATAAGGCCGTAGTCTGTAAATATGGTAGTTTAAGATTAGTTTTAAGTGAGAGGTTACCATCGGGATGAAGACATGTGCTGAACAGTTTTTAGGCTAACGTGTGGTGCACTATGACGTTGTCACGGCGGTTGACGTCATGGTGGGGGTTGAAAATTATTTTAGATTAATATTAAGTATAGTAAGACATTATCCGGTAAGTTAATTTAGGGAAAAGCAGTTGGCTAAACTGTTTTTAGGCTATTCAATATACTTAGTAACATCAAAAAAAGGGGGAATTAGCATAGGGATAAACTCATTCATTAGGTCATTTTAGCAATAGATCACCAGCTGAACTGTTTTGCAGGTTAACATTTAGGATACTAAGACATCATCAAAAAGATTAACATCCCCTATGTTGACCCCCCTCATAAATTCATCAGCGAAACTGTTTCAGGATTAAGATTTATATAAATATTAGAATAAATTAGAATAATTTTGCTTGTACCTGATGAAATACACAAGACTTTTAAACGTAACGGCACAAAAATTTGTACATATTTATTTTTATACAAAAACATTTTTTATGAAGTAGGATTAAGTTAGCTAGGTAGAACTTTTTACTATATAAGAGTGTACATAGTAGAACTAAATTTAGGTATAATCTTTATACACTTAATTTATTTTCCCATCCTGATTTAAAATTTTCATATTATTTCATGTACAAGTTTATTTCTGAGTAGGGATAAGTTTTAGACTCTAAAGCTAGTAATTTTAGGCATATTAGGTAAATTCTGATAGGTACTATATTTACTAACTAGTTAATGAAAAAGTCTTATGTAAAATTGTTAAGTTTTGAATAACATTTTAATATATAATAGTATAATATTTATTAAAATATAGGTATGTAGTTTCGCTAAAAAAAGTAAAAGAAAACTAAAAAAACAATTAAAAAAACAAAAAAAATCAACCAAAAAAATGCTTTGCGAATGTTAGTTACTATATAGTCTAATTAGGTTATAGATAGTTTATATATATTTTCTTATTTGTTATTAAACGAACATGCAAATTATATTGAAAGGATTATTTGATAAAGCTAGAAATTATACGCACAAACATTAATGTGGAGTTTTTTTAGCGATGCGAGATTACAGTCGAGCCTTGCTTCAAAAATCCACTATAGTCTTCCGCTACGGCCAAGTGGTTGGACGTGGCTTACGAAACTCAATAGAAAAACACGCCAAGATCTTCCAGTTGAATTAGTTCATAAAATTGATAGACATATTTTGATTAGACATAATTATTATACTTTAATATACACACGTTTTATATTATATTATATTGTATTGTACAACATGCAATGTGCGAAAATCATAGTGTCAGAGAGAAAATGAGATGTTGTTATGAATTTGTTGAGCCTGTACTTGTACGGAATATAAATTGAAAAATTTATTTTTTGTACAACACGGCCTTGTTTATTGTTATAATTTTTCTCGTTTTGTATATAATATTCATTTTTGAACGTTGTTTATTGGGCAGTATTATCTTTTACATTAACTTCTACTGTGTTAAAACTTTGTTGATAATTGTTGTTCATACAAATGTATTATATGCTGGTTAACAACGGACGAGCGAATTAACATCTAGGAGTTGGTATCCGCCTTTGGTTACAAAATTCCTATAATTTTCATTATTTATGTTGAAAATCTTGATTTTATGGCGGATTGGAAAGAAAGTTCATATTATTGAACATTAGGTGGTAGGGGCCGCTCGGTCCCATCTGGATCTACACCACCCTCCTGAGTAAGAGCCTGTTCAGAGTAAGACGCTTTCGGGCGTCTCTCAACAGAGTAAAGGGAGAACCAGTTTTCCTTCTTATTTCTTACTATTCTGAATTATTATTACCTCTTTAATGAAATAAAAATTCTCGTTGGTATTCTTTTCGAAAAATATCTCGTTGATTTTCGGCTTTCATTGCCAAATTCTGCTATTAGTAACATCTAAATGATTTTATATTATTTATTGGTTTAAGTTGACTTCATCATTTAAATTTTTCAGCTGTTTTGTCTTGTCTCATCTTTCCCTTCTTAATAATTATAATATTGGTATTGCCGCTTTTTAGGGCTTGTAGTCATGTTCGAGTAGGCAGCCCGTATACGTTATAGTTACCCGCCCAGCTCTATTAAGCTCGTTCTTCTGTTGATTCTGTTAACAGTTTTATTATATATTTGGTCTTCTTATTCTCTAATTTTCCTAAAATATATGATGTTTTTTTCAAGTTACTTGGGTACTCAATGTTTTCAAATTTCAAATTGAACAGCATTTTTATTTTCTAAATTACATTACTATTTGTTTTTTAACACTAAACATTCGGTAAACAATGTTCACTGTGGGCGGGTAGCTTTTTTTTTCGTTTTTAGTGTTGTCAATGTCGTGACGTGTATTGATGTTGTGCGTAGGATAAGTCTCTCGATTTATTAGGGAATCGTATAATTACCAAATGATTATCAGTAGGAACTTCGAAAAAAATAAATGATAATGGCAAAAATTCCAGCCATTTTCACCTCTTGTTCTGGACAATAATATCTAAAAAATCTATGGAAACGTTGAAAGTTCTGTTTACTTACATCGCTTCTTGTCAACCATAATAACTTTAAAAAATGTATGGTGAATATTCCATCTATTTTCACCTCATCTCGTGGGTTACATCCATTCTTGCCTCGTCATCTGAACCATAATAACTGAAAATCATATCAAGTTTCATCCATTTACACCTTGTCTTTAACATTTTATTAACAGCATTCAACATTATATTACAACTTTGAAAATCCTAAGACGTTGGAGTGATTTACATCCATTCCCGACTCGTCTATTCGGCCACAATAACTTAGAAAGTCATGGATACTTTTCATTTCCGCCTCGCATTCTGGACTAAACCTTCAAAGGCTCATTGCAATGTTTGAGGACGTCATCACCATCTATATTAAGATCTCTCTCACCATCTTTATAAAGAGGACTTTTCCCTAATGAATCAAGAATTATTATTAGTCTAGGGATATGGCAGTTCTGGACTTTTTTTGCAATTCGGATCATTTTATTTTCTTTCCGTTTATTGTGATAGACCTTTTAGTCCTGGTCTAAACAAGGCTGGTTGTGGGTTCGATTCCCACTCGGGAGAACGATTTTATTTAAATTATTTGAATTTTCCCGCTCTGGAACTAAGATAAAGCGCGGCGTTGAGTTCCACTGCTCGACACGCAATGCCTCGAATTCAGGCGGAAAGTGGAGAAAGCAGTGTCTTAACACTAGCTTCTCTTCAGTACCCTGCTATGCGAGAATAAGCATTATGCTGCTTACTTTATTTTCAGGTAAAAAAAAATCAACTTTTAGTCTATAATTTTAATTATTATTGCTTTCACACAAAAACAGTTATTAGGTTCTTCTATTATATATTATAAAATAAGTGATATTTTTAAGAATCAATGTTAGTATAGGGATTATTACATTTCAGGCCATTAACATATTTTGGAATTTTGAACCATTATAATTGGTTTCCTTTTATTATGACAGCCCTTTAAGTATTGTTATCACGATTGGTTGTGGGTTCGATGCCCACGCGGGGGAATGATTATATTTAATTTATTTTAATTTCCCGGCTCTGGCAGCTAAGACAAATGCGGCGATGAGTTCCATCACTCAACATGAATTGCCTCGAATTCAGGTGGAAAGTGGAGAAAGGAGTGTCTTAACACTAGATTCTCTTTCAGTACCCTGTTATGAGGCAATAAGCGTGAAGCTGCTTTCCTTAAATTGAGGTAAAATTAATTTCAGTCCATAATTTTAATTATTTCTTTCGCACAAAAACAGTTATCATCTTTCTTCTTCTACATTATAAAATAATTGGTATTTATAAGAATCAATGTTAGTATAGGAATTAGTATATTTCAGGCCATTAACATATTTTGTAATTTTGGACCATTATAATTTATTTGACTTTATTTTGACAGTTCTTTTAGTCCTGTCAACACAACTGATTGTGGGTTCGATTCCCGCTAGGGGAAAATATCATATTTAAATTATTTTAACTTCCCCGCTCTGGCACACAAGATATATTATTTTTGCGTGGCGTTGAGTTTCACTACTCAACACGCATTGTCTCAAAGGTGGAAAGTGGAGAACGGAGTGTCTTAACACTAGCTTCTCTTGGAGTACCCTGCTAGGAGGCAATAAGCGTGAAGCTGCATACTTTATATTCAGGCAGAATTGATTAACTTTAAATCTATAATTTCAATTAATTCTTACGCACAAAACAGTTATGATTTTATTTTATAATATAAAATAAGTAATATTTATAAGAATCAATGTTAGTATAAGGATTATTACATTTCAGGCCATTAATGTATTTTTTAAATTTGGATCACTATAATTCTTTTGTCCTTATATGGCAGTTCTTTTAGGAATGATTTTACTAAATAAATTGTTTTCTTTTATACATTAACCATAATTTTACTTTAATCAGGTAAAACTAATTCACTTTTAAGTCTAAAATTTTAATTATTTGTTACTAAAACAGTTTTAGGCCTAAGGTTAGTCTAGATTATAAGATAAGTGGTATTTATAAGACTTTCTTACATTTACGTTAGCTTTTTTATATTTAATTAAAAGTTTAACTTCTTTGAGTTATATAAGTTTACTTACGTTACTTATTTAAGTTTATTACTTATAAACGTTACGTTCTTATAACAATGATTTGTGATTGTTTTCCATATTATATTATGTTACCAAACTTTCAATTTGTTTATGTAAAATGTATAATTCGTTTTCAAAGTTACTTGATTATTGGGAGTGGACGGTATCAAACCTGTGGCAAAGTAAAGCTAGTGGTATACCATCAGGATTGAAGAAACATCCGGAGAATAAGGAGATTATATTACTGATATTGTTTTACTGAGTTGTTAAGATTACTATTTTGGTCGCACTTATTTATTGTTTTAATTTTAAATTAGCTCTTAATAAATGTGTAGTAGTGATTTATGGTTTTATTTTCCCTAACAATATAAATTTCTAAATTATTCTTAAACAGTAACAGTTTTATTAAATAATAACAAACAATTACTAATGCCGTAAATGTGGATAAATTACAAATATGCTAGTGATGATTTACCTTGTGGATATTGGGCCTAATATTATAGGAAGAGGAGTCTGGGGACTATCGACCCAAGTGAATATTTAAATATAAAAATGCCTTTAATATAAAAATCACTGCTGCCTTCTACTATCGGAGCTCAATGGTTTCCTAATCAAAATTTGAAAAAATCTCCTACCTCCTTATGCAGAGAAACTAACAAATTAATACTTAATTTTTTCACTT
The DNA here is from genome assembly GCA_019049465.1 of Dryas iulia moderata. Lineage (NCBI taxonomy): Eukaryota > Metazoa > Arthropoda > Insecta > Lepidoptera > Nymphalidae > Dryas > Dryas iulia. Next base: position 5,239,430 of record CM032415.1, on the reverse strand, counting down.
CTTCTTAAAAAGGCATATATTTAGATTATCAGTAATATATAAGTGAAAATCCCGTCAAAATAGGTTTAGCTTACAGATTCCTGAGATTAGCCGAAACAAACAGGCAGATAGTCATACGGAAAGATAAAAAAATGTAAAGTATGTTATTTTATCCCTTTTTAACTATTACTATCTACTATCCTATTTAGTGGTACGATAAACAGAGTGCACTTATACCACAAATAATTTCTAGCTTCTGCTAAAGAATAAAAAAAGAGAACTATTTTTACTAGACGTAGACGCTTCCAGTTTCACTGACTGATCGTTGAGCTAAACTGTTGTAGGTAGAGTTAGACCCATGGGTCTGGGTTTACGAAACAAGCCTTAACCAAGCCTTCCTATGACCAATGATGTTTGTTGAAGCCTAGGCTTATTTTGTGGATTGGAGACTCACTAAGAAATGATTCCCGGGTCACTGGTTGACCACTTTCACCGTGTGTGACATTTCTGAAGCTAGAAACAAAATTCTTCATTCGATTGATTCAATTAGAGAAATGTTTCACATGTTAAGCTGGAAGTTTTAGTTATAGCCTTTTCATAATATTACCCACTAATGATTTAATGACCCACAATACATTGTAAAGAAATGTCATAAAGGAGTCTCAATAAAAAAGATATTTCACAGAATCTATCTAATATTAATTCGTTCTCGATTTTTAATCGATGTTTGCGAAAAACAAATCATATAAATTTAAAAAAAAAATACTTTTTCGTATTGGCAACACCAACACGGACGCGCTTTACAGACATGCGCAGAATGCCTGGATCTAGCTCTGCCTGGGCTACGCGTTAAGCACTAGGTAGTCTACATTCTGACCTGACACTATGAAGTCGCATATTGTTAATTTTATTTTTTTCAGTTGTGTTTGATGTGGTGAAATATATTTTATTATAAAGATTTATTTACATAATGTTATAGTAGTGAATAAATGCTGATCGTGAGGGAGTTATCGAAATCGTAAGTACTAATTATTATATTTATATTATATATTTTTTTTAATTTTCACATGTCAGATATTAAAGTAAAGAAAAGTTAAAAAAATAATCATTGTATCGTCAGAAAATCTTAATATTTCAAAAAAAAAATTATATACCTTACCGTAATTATGAATATTTTCTAGAAATATCAGGCCATGAGGGGGTGAGGGGTCACCCCCCTCGTGGCCTTACAGAGCTCAGACAGATACACGAGGGGGTGGATGCGGGGGTGAAGGGACTAGGGGCTGAAAATCAATAAGTTACAGCGGAAAGGGGAAAGACGGGAGAGGGAAGGGGTATGGGTGTGTCGGGAACAAAGAAAAATGCAAGCGAGCTATTTATAGAACTTTTTTACAGTCAGAATTCAATACACCCTATTTGTCTATTGACATTAAATAAATGTCTGGAGATATTTTAGAATTAATGAGGCACAGTGGGACAGCGTCTGAATCTATATGAAATTTCATTTGGGCAACTGAATTTATGTATTTTTTTATATATCGGGCGGGATCAGACATAATTTAATTTATGTATTAATAAAAATATTTTTAGTTTAAAGTTGTGGAAATCGATTGTCGTGAAGGACAACCAATGCAGCAGAGAATATAATTCAAATATAACACCAACCACCGAAGGTATGTCACGGGAGCTTATTTCCACTCTCAGATGACATATATCTGGTGGTGCTGGAGGTGGATATTTGGTAATATATTTTTATACATCATTTTTATTTCATTATAAATTAACATATTTTTGGAACACAATAAGTAAATTAAAATTTGTTTTCCAGGGTTTTATTCAAGAGAGAAGCGGAGCCAGGCAGCCATTTATTCTAGAAGGCTGACGAAGAGTTTCACCGTATGTATCTAAATACTTTTTACTCATAAACTAATAAAGATAAAGATTAATTTCTCATAATCACAAAATAATACAAAAATACTATAAATTTATTTATTTACAGTATATATTGTTTATTCTGTTATAGGTTACATCGGCGGTGGAACCTTCGGAACACCATCTCGTTGCAGAATGCATACGTTAAAGATTTCGGTAGCTTGGTTAACGAAAAACGAACATTACATAAAATTATAGTATTTCTGTGCCTTGACAAGATGCGATCATGACATAATAAAAATTTATAATTGGAATTTTTTATTTTTATACTTTTATAACGTTTTTTTAAAAAAAGCTATGAACATAAAAAAAATGGACGAAATCGATTATAGTTACACAAATGATAATATTGTTGATGTTAGCACATTTTTTTTATTAATATAAGATTATAATTATAAGAATACACCTATGACATCGCATGATAAAAGTAGATTTTAAGCGAAAAGAGATATCTTTGTACATACACTATAGAAGAAGCCACATACTACCGACGCGTATCGACCCTTCTTCCTCTTGTATATACTCGTAGTGAAATTAAGTTCTTGGCTTCTAATCGTTTTTTTGCATCGTTGATATGCAGTTGCTGTGTATGGTTTCTTCTAGAGATATCTCCCCATTCTTGTTAATTTTGTAGATAGAGGTAGAGTAATTATTTTTCTTAGTAATAAGTATTTTGTAAATAAACTAAGTATATGCCTTATTTTCACATTGCTAGCACGTTATTGTAAGCCGCTTGCACATAAGACGTTATTTGGCGTCTTCTTGTAAAAGCTGCTAAAGTAATGTGTTGGGGAAAACAATGTGATGTGTTAAGGTATATCACTTAATTTATTTCATTTTTATTTTTTAGAGTTAAACGTCATGATGAGCAAAACTATGTCGCCATGTGCATGCATGTGTGACATAAGACGTAGTGTGTAAATATGTTAGTAATAATTATAGATAGTTAATTTAAAATAGATCAATTCTTAAGTATAGGCTTAGTAAATTTTTTAGCTAAATTCAAAAATATAGTACTACTTTACTAACTAGTTAGGTGTACGAGATGATATTTTAGTAAGATAAATGACACTTAATTCCCACTGAATATGCTAAGTAAGTTTGTAAATATATATATTTAGGTATAAGTAATATTACTCCATTGGTACTTCTGAGACTCGGACGTACACACGCATAGATTTAAGACTAATTCTAGAGACTTATGAATATAGTGAACAATTCTTCCCATCGCATAGGTTTGTAATAAATTAATACAAATATTTTGAATATAAGACACAGATATTATACTTTTTTTATATACAAATGTTACATTGTTATACAAAATACAATATGCGGAATTCATAGTGTCAGACAAAAAGATGTTGTTATATTTGCAAATTGTTATAAAAATTAATATGAAATGTAGGCGTTTTACAATTTTTTGCCTTTAAGTATATGGTTGCGTTCAATTTTAAAGAAAAAAAAATGTATTTTAAGGCATTATAATTTGAAGTTTATCTTCAATTTATATATATTTTTTTCTGATTTAATTATTATTTAAAAATACTGGGAGAGAGAATTGTATCCGCCTTTGCTAAGTTAAGCTTTTCATGATAATTTCGTTTTAGTTAAGCTTTTTAATTTTATGGCGGAATGGATTGGAGTTCAAAAGTTAAGATTTAGGGGCCGCTCGGTCCCGCCTGGGTACCATCTTCCTCTTAAGTCTATTCTCGGATAGGCTTTGGTGTGTTCCAACAGTGTAAAGGGAGGACCAGTTTTCCTTGTTACTTATTATTACTTGTTTAACTGTCTCTCGTTTCGACTATATATTCTTTTTTCAAATATTTAAAAACTTACTATATTGTTTATTTTTCTGAATTCCTTGATTTTAAACAATTCTTTTAAATTGTTTATTTGAATTATATTTATTATGTGATTTTTAAGCTATTCTGTCTTATGTCATTCTGTTCTGTCACTTCTTAATAATAGTTATATTGGTGTCGTCGCTTTTTAAAGCTTGTAGTCAATTTAATTTCAGTAGACAGTACGTGGGCGGTAACATAGCGCGTCTGAATAATTATTTGGAGAAATTTGAAAACCTAAATCCTTTATAGATGTTTAGATTCAGGCTTTTTCCCACATAGTAAGATAGGCAAAGAGAACCTAGTGTCAAGACACTTTGTTCTCCATTTCTTACCCGAAATCGAGATATTGCGTGTGGAGCGAACAACTCAAAGTCACGCATTGACTTAGATACCAGAGCAGATAAATGAAAATAATTTAAATACGATTTCTCCGAGTAGGAATCGAACCTTCAACCAATTGCGTTTACAGTCAGACGCTGTCCCATTGCACCACGTAAATAAATTATCATTTACATAGGCAGCTTGTGTATTTTGTGTTACGTGAACCCGATATCATTTTGTATTGTGAGTAGGATAAGATTTTCAATTATTTAATTAAGAATTTCAAAGTTTGCAGCTTCACGCATTTTCCCGCATAACAGGGTAGTCAGAGAGAACCTAGTGTCGACACACTCCGTTCTCCATTTTTCGCCCAAAAGACATAGCGTGTTAAGTGGCGGGACTTAACGCTGCGCTTTGTCTTAAATGCCAGAACGGAGAAATGAAAATAATTTAAATACATATAACCATTCCACCGAGAGGAAATCGAACCCACAAACTTCGCGTTTACAGTCAGACGCTGCCCCATTGCGCCACGACGGCCTCAATGTTAGGAGTTGGAAGTCTTTTTAATATTAGTATTAATAAATAACATTCATCATTAAAAATCACTCAACACGCATTCGGTGTATATTGTTAATATTCTGAATTTAACCGACTTATGTAAATTTGGCCATATTTCTTTGTTTTACCACAAGTTTATCTTATTTTATTGATAAGTTATTATACATAAAAATATTTTATATTCTCTATTCCTTTAAGTGGTAATGTATGTTTTGGTTACAAATGTAAAAAAAACACAATTCTTATGTTTTTCAATATTAAATACATCTTCTACACCATAAAAAGTTGATAAGATAACTAAAGAGGAAGGAATAATGTATTCCTTTCTCAATTTTATATCGGAAACCATCGCCGTATTTCTTAAGCAGAGAAACGAAATTTGACATGTAATCACTCCCACGTGCAGGTATTGAACCCACAACCACTGCGTTAAGTCACCGTTTTCAACTGCACCGCGATGACGAGTTTGTAGTGATTTAGTAATAGTTAGTAATACGTATTTATATGTATATTTTTTATTTATAGTGTTCCGCTTTATTTGCTTTTAATAAATGTGTCAATGTAATTGTTTGTTTTATTTTATTACTACCGCCCCGTTCGCGGCTACTTTCAGTCTAAATTCATCCAAATCGGACCAGTAGATTAGCCGTGAAAACATAACAGACAAACACACAGATTTTCACATTTATAATATAAGTATGGATTCACTAGCAGTGCCGGAGTCATCTTCAAGAAATTTAACAAAGAATTTATTCTAAAATTAAAGGTAGTTTTAAAAGTTCTTTTTTTTTTATTGAATAAAGGAGGCAAACGAGCAGAAGGCCCACCTGGTGTTAAGTGGTTACCTTCGCCCATAGACATCCACAACATTAGAGTTATGGATGCGTTGCCAGCCTCGAGGATGTAGGGCAGAAGGAGGAAGGAAGGATGGGAATGGTGGGAATAGGGGGAGCTGGCTTACATGCCATCGAACCGGAACACATCATGAGATGTTTGGCGGTTCGTCTTTGACATGATAGTGGTCGCGAGCCAGTCGGAGAACGAATCTCCTACCACCAAGGTACTGGGTTACCCGTCTTTTACGGGACGCTATCCCAGCTGCGGGGGGGAATTGTATTCTTAACCCGTCCCCCCACGGGCAATTCTTCTTTAATAGGTTTTTCAATACATTAGCTATCTGAAAATGAAAGTCCCGCCAACATTAGTCTAGCCGTTCCAGAGATTAGATAATAAGAACGAACAGACATACAGACAAAAAATGTAAAAGTTGTTTTTTTTATTGATGTAAGGAGGGCAAACGAGCAGAATAACAACCTGATGGTAAGTGGTTACCTTCGCCCGTGGACATCAACCACAAGGACGGTAAGACGGATGGGGATGGTGGAAATAGGGAGAGCTGGGTTACATGTCATCGATCCGGAACACATCATCAGATGTTTGGCAGTTCGTCTTTGACATGATAGTGATAGCGAGCCAATCGGAGAACGAATCTCCTACCACCAAGCTACTAGGTTATCTGCCTTTTACGGGACGCTGCCCAGCGACGGAGGGGAATTGTGTTTAAACCCGTCCCCCCACGAGTAAAAATAATTTTAGTACACATACCGTGCATTATACATACATACATAGGTATTTAGTAAAAAGCAGTTATTTTAATATTACAAAACAGACACTTCAAATTTATTTATTTCTAAAGATTTTCGGTTATCAGCCCAATAAAAATATGTTATTCAAAAGAAAAATATATGGACTGCTATATAAATCAAGAAAGCTTCAAAATCAATTCTCCATGAGTTTAATAAAATAGTACGTAAACTATAATAATGATAGACTAGATTACTATGATTTTATTTATAGAAGTAATAATTTATATAATTATTACATTAGGAGCCCAGAGAAAATATTAACATAAAGTATTGTCTATATTTAAAATACGTCATGTGTCCCATCTGCTTAAAAAACGCGACAAATCTAAGGTTATCTATCTATCTCTATTTCTATATAAGGTCCTTTTTCACTAGGTTGCTCGAAAAAAAATCGAATTATGTAAAAATAAAGTTAGTAAAGGAAAATATAGCATTATTGTCTTTTATTGTCCATATCGACATTTAATTTTTTCACTACAATTCCATTTTTTTCATATATATATTAATTCAATATTTTATTAAACTTTTTTATTACATGTCACACTGTGTATACTGACATGCGCAGTGTTTGCAAGTCTAGCCTTGCCTTGGGGTCTGGCTAGCTAGTATCACTTCTGAGCTGACACTATGATTACGCACAATGTGATTTCCATTTTTTTCATTTTTTAATATATTATTTACTCCATAACTAGTTCGTTATATAAACTTAGTAATATGTAACATATTATATAGTTAAATTAATATAAGTTTCGCAATTTTTCCATTAAATGCTGTATTCGTCGAAATGGTAAGCAAGTACTTCGATATAAACTATTTTTATTTAAAACGAATTATTACTATTGAATCTGGTCTGGGAAACTTTTTGTCAGGTTTTGCTAAAGTTTGTGCAAAAATTTCAATTCATACGTATGTACATACGAGTATAGCTGTCTGCTCACCCCTATTCCATATTTGCTTATTTAAGGGAGAGAGGAGTGCAGGAGGAGGTCTGATCTCCTAGAAATCGATAACTGAGCGTATCCTTTGTGTCTTCGAATGTCCCTTTATAGTCTAGACGTCATACTATTAGCAAATTAATAAGAAAATTGTTATTTTATTGGTGATAATAATAAAGATTTTCATTTATAAATCAGCTAGCCGAACTACAGCGAAGTAATAAATGAATTCTATGTCTTTTTATACTATTATTTATATGTTTAAATTTATTGTGCGAATGTATTTTGTTAAATTTAGGTATACATATTTTAGGGGTGGCCAGTCTGCCGCTGGCGAGTCCCATCGTCTCGGCTAATGGCTAGGCTCTCGACGAATGAATCAAGTTTTGTTTAAATTTTATTTAATTATACCTTGAAATACATATTTTATTGCGGCGATAAACTTAAAATTTTGAAAAATTGCTTAGGTTGTTAAGGAGTTGGACACCCTTTGTATTACTATGGAATTCGGGTGTGTAGCCGGATTAGAGGCTTAGAAGCAAGTTAATGTACATCGATAGATTTCCAAATTTGTTGAACAATTTATTGTATAGCACTGATATAATAAAGGCTTAGATACCAAAGCGCGGAGTTGAGTGTCTCTACTTCGGGCAGAAAGTGTTATGACACTTTTCTCTCTGACTACCCTGAAAAAGCATGATGGTAGCTAAATGAAATAAAGAATATTATATTTTTTAATAATTTCAGATTAGAAGAAATGGCAGTCGGTGTGGTCTTAAACATTAAATTATACCAAAAGTAATAGCAATGAATTGTCTGTTTATTTTATGTCAAGCACAATATATTACAACGGTTCAATTTCAATTGCATCATTCTTTTAATAAACATTTTTGGTAAGTTTATATTTAAATATATATTTTTGCATATATATTTCATATACGATTATTAACATTTAACAAATTTTTCAGGTCAAAATGATTCATCGATCGTCAAGACTAATTCATCGATATGATTTGTTTCTTTACTTACATTTGATTCAATGTGAACATGTTCTTTATTGAAAGTAAGTTTGATAGTAGGCTTGATAAGATTGACGATGTTTCGTGATATGTACCTATTTTTTGTATGTATAGATTTACAATTATTTCATTAACCATCTATTTTTATTACATTTTAAGGAACCACAAGATTTAATATAACCAGTCAAAATTCTTAAAAAATATAACATGAACACTTCGAAGAGAAAAAGAAAGAAGAAATTTTAAAGCAATATTTTTGTTAAGCCTGCTCGAGCCATGGATTGTCATCAACATTCCAAACCAGTTTTGAAGATTTTGTAGATTTAGTTAATATATTATTCTGGGTCTTGTTCTTTTATATAATATAGGCATAAAAAATGGTAAAAATAGGATTAGCTTTTATAGTTAAGGACTAGTACATAAGACAATGCACAGTAATTAACGGTGCAATGTAAAAACGAGTAGATTTTTGGAAAGAAATGAGATATCTATGTACATACAACATAGAAGAAGCCACATACTGTCGACACATATCGACACTTGGATCCTGCTGTAAATACTTCCATTGGCCGAATAAATTTTAATTTCCCATTATTTTACAAATCTCGTTGATATGCAGTTGTTGTGTATGGCTTCTTCTAGAGATATCTTAAAGTTTTGTATTATTTTAAATCGTAGTGGTAGAAGTAGATATTTATGATTATTTTTAAAGGCTTTTATGACCTTATATATTACACACTGCAATAAAATGGTTACGTTGTAAGGCTGGGGAAGCAAAGATTTGATGATCTAGTATAATATAAAGGGTCATATTGACTTAACTTGATTATTTTTATTTTTGATAGTTAGTTTTTATACTACTGAAAGGCAAATCGTGGTCAAACGAAGATGACTCTCAACACTCTGTAGTGTGTAAATATTTTAGTTAAGGTTAGTACTAAGATTTCTACCCCTATATTCATTTTCATTTGTTTATTGTTCATTTTTGTTTAAAGTAATTTTGATCAAGAACGTGGCGCATTAAGACAGCGTTTGACTGTAAATCCGATGGTTGTGGGTTCGATTCCCACTCGGAGGAATGAATTATTTCCATTTCTCCACTTTAGTATCTAAGATAAAGCCCAGCATTAAGTTCTTGTCTCAAACTATATGCTCAATGCTTATTTTTAATCCATATGTTAATTTCACGTTCATTCACTTCATCATCACCCATCATTTCATTCTTTTCATTTAATTTACCTCTTTGTTATTCACGTACTATTATTATAATTTTTATTGGCTACTTCTTTTTTTAATTATTTATCAATAACATAATAATTCATGTAATTGATTATACGATAACATATTAAGAAAATTTATAAATAAAAAACAAACAAAAAAAAAATGGAAATATGATAAAAAAATAAAAAAAAAACTTAATTACTTTATCTAAGCTGTGTCTACTATGGATTTAAAGAAAATTGCAATATTATCATAACATTCACTCTTAAACTTACTATACATGACAACAATTTCTCGAATATCATAACTCGTATAGTAGTTTATAAGTCGTGTCTTTCAGCAGAAAGAAAAAAAAATATAGCAAATCTAAATGACAGCTTTTTATTCTTATATATCATACTTTATACTTTATAATATAATATACTTTTAAGTATCATGACTGAATAAATTCATAACTTTTTATACTTCATCTATTCGACCATATGTAAATTCACCATTTTCTTTATAACATGTTTTGATATTTAGTAACATGTGGTAATCATAGTGTCAAAAAAAATGTAATATTCATTTAGTAATATTGACTATTGTACTAGTAAATATTCTTAGTTAAGTCTTATATGCTATACATATGTACCATTTACTTGCATTTTTTTAATTTTATATTTTTCACATAACAATACGGTTTTAGGGTTATTTTATTTTCCATTGAAGACTTATGTATATGGATATGCCACATTTTTGGATTTTCATATAAACTATCACAAAACAATATTTTAAAATTAAAATAAAAAATAAACGACTTTTATTTTATTGTCATAAACAATAAAAATGAATTAGAATAATTTTATTTATCTCATACTTTAAAAATATTTAACAGCTTAAGTAGTTTAATTTTTCTTTTAAACCTTTGATTAAGATGTTTAAATTTCTATTCTTGAGATTACAATTTTGGGATACATTTACGTATGTCTTCAATTATTTTGTACTTCCAGTCCATTTTATATGAAAATTATTATAATCACTAATAATACTAATCTGTCTGACTACATGTACTTCTAAAATAAAATTTTGAAATAAATTTATTTCTACTTCTATGTACTTCTAAAATAATTTTTTAAAATAAATTTAAGATTTACTCTTTCATTTCCTTAATTTTAACATTTTTTTATATATTTTGGCTCTAAGTTATAAAGTGTTATGAAAGAACTGTAAAATAGTGTATAATAATTCTCCCAAATGGGAATTAGGCCCGCAACCATCGCTTTTATAATCAGACGCTTTCTAACTGAGCCACGACGGCCCCCGGTCTCATAATTTTTATTATGGTTAAAAAATCAATTTTGCACTAACGAGGCTAACAAAACATGCCCAGAATATCTGACTCTACCTGGACCCGGGCCTAGCTCTACTTTCTGCGCTGATACTACATTGCTAACTTTAATTTTCTTTGTTTGTGGTTTGTTGTAAATTAATTTATATATTTATGTACAAAAACATGACTTATATTTAGATATAGAGATGCAGATTTTGTCAGTTTACAACTAATTATTTTTATATTATATATAATTTAATTAAAAAAAACTGCTACAATATCATTCAATCTCCAACATTTTGGAGGCTTGAAGTGATTTAAAATATACTGTACGTGCAGTTAACAGTGCAAAGATGGAAAGAACAGGGGAAGAGGGAACAGGAAGGGGGAAGGGTTCAGAGGTTACTCTTGGTTGGTGCGATCCCGGATATACCCGGGTGAAGGGGTAAACGGCTCAAAATCAATAATTTGTTAGAAGAGCTTGGAAACAGGAGGGGAATAGCGCTTGACATGGGTGTGGCCGAGTTAATATGACGAGACGATGCAGCTATCTTATTTATAGTGGTACTAATTATTTTTAATATTTATCAGTTTAAAAAGTTATGACAAAGGACAATATTTTATTTCTGGAGTAATACAGCAATAACTGATTAACTTTCAAATTCATAATTAGGGAAATATGTTACGGTACCTCAAATCTAGTCTTAGGTGACATAATGCGTGACATTTTTTGTTTTTTTTTAGCTTCACGCTGTATCCCGCACACAGCAGGGTAGGCAGAGAGAATCTAGTGTTAAGACACTGCGTTCCCCACTTTCCGCCGAATTTGGAGGCATTACGTGTTAAGTGGTGGAACTTAACGCCGCGCTTTGCCTCTGATACCAGAGCGAAGGAAATGGAAATATTAAATATTTCCAGTCCTCGAGTGGAAATCAAACCCACAACCAGTCGTGTACAGTCACACGTTCGTGCCACTGGGCCACGGCTGTTCCCATGCGTGACATAGTGTAATAAAATATAATAATAGTATACGATTTCGTTATGTGTTTGACTAGCTGAGCTTGCAACTTCATCAGCGTGAAGTTTAACAAAAAGAAAATAAAAGTAGTCTAAGTTATACCCCATTACATGAGTTATCTGCCAGTGAAAGTCCCGTCAGAATCTGTCCAGCTATTCCAGAGATTAGCCGGAACAAACTGACAAATAGACAGGCAGACAAAAATTTTAATTCTTTGGTAAAAATTACAATAGCAAGTACAATGGATTAAAATAGCATTGTGATATTTTCTTAAATTGATTCACAGTGAAATACCGATAAAGAGACAAAAGTGAATCTAATAAGTCCATACTTATATTATAAATGCGAAAGTCTATGTGTTTGTCTCTCACGCTTTCACGGCTAATCTACCGGTCCGATTTGGATGAAATTTAGAATGAAAGTAGTAAAAGTGACTGGATCTAACATAGGCTACTTTTTCTTTCAAAAATCATCCTCTAAAGGGTTGAACTATCAGTTTATATGAAAAATCTAAACCGCTTGACCGATTGTAATGAATTTTGGCATAAATATAGTTGATAATCCAAGCTTAAATATAGGCTACTTTTTTTAAAAAAAACCACCCCCGAGTGATACAATATAAAAACGGCCAGTCTAGTATCTAATAAAGCAGTAACTTTCGATAATAAATCGTAAGAAAAATGATAATTTAGTCAAAAAATTGAAACTAACAATTATTTTAATAAATTTCTTCGTTTTAATATGTAGTTTTATTACTAACAACACCGGTTCGCTTAACAAGCAAGACACATGCGCAGAAGGCCTGGGTGTGGCTCCGTCCGGGCTAAGACCTAGGTCCAACGCAGTCTACTTTCTGCACTGACACTATGAAGGTGCACATTGTTAATTTTTATTTTATTTTAATTTGAGGTTTGATGTTAGTTAAATTATATATATTATATACATTGTTATGAATATGAGTACAACTATAAGCAGTGAATCTGCGGTAATACCTATGGTTTCGAAATCGTGAGTACCCCACTTATACTAATTTATTGATTTTATGATATTAAAGGGCCAGACGTGTGACTGAGGCGACTGGTTGTGGGTTCGATTTCCACTCGAGGAGTGGTAATATTTAATATTTTCATTTTCTTCGCTCTGGTGTCGAGGTCAAGCGCCATGTTAAGTTCCGCCATTAAGCGCGCAATGCCTCCGAATTCGGTGGAAAGTGGGGAACGGAGTGTCTGAACACTAGGTTCCCTTTGCCTACCCTGCTGTGTGCGGGATACAGCGTAAAGTTACAAAAAAAGAAATTATATTATAAAGCATACGTTGATTATCATTATTTTCTATTTTAATCAATCTAGATTAAAATAGATAGAGATTTCCTTTGTATGCGAAATTTAAAGCTTATTGTGATGTAAATGAAACATAATGGAGCTGAAAGTGAATTAAATAAAAAAATATTCTATGCTAAACTTAAAAGACTATGTATATAGGAAATCTATATACATAAAGGGCCTCCCTCGCCCCTCGCTACACCTACTTTTCAGATTATTACATAGAGCGCAAGCTTCAACAACCGCGATCAATAAATTGCAATAGGGGAGGGGAAGAGGAAGGAAGCAGGGGCGGGGGTGTAAAGTAGTATGGGCGTGGCTCTGTGCAGAGTAGGCAATGGGAGCGAATTATTTTATTCCTGGAACAAAATTTAATTCAAAATTATTTTCAGGTAAGACCTTAAGAGATCCAAAACAATACACTAGAACGGGATTGTTATACAAGACCATCAACAATGCAATTAATTCTTAGGTTTTAATTATAACATCGATGACAGGAAACATGTCACGGGGGCCTCTCTCCAGGTTCAGGTGACAAACAGCCTAACTAGGTGTGAATATATAAAGCTAAATTTTATTTCATTTTTAGTTTAAACACTTTAACTATTACATTAACAAATATTTTTTTAGATATCAACCAACATTCATTTCTTTACAACCAACACTAATAGCGACATCAATCAATCCGAAGATTATTTTGGAGTTTCTAACTGGGTATAAATTTATACATTTATATATTTTTTTATATTATTTACTGAATAAAATTTAAATAATGGCGTGTTATTGTACAGGGTTATGATACGGAAGCGTTCGACGACTGCAAAGATGATCGATTCATCTTTGGAGGCTGACGGCGAGTTTCACTGTATGTACCTTAATAAAACAGATTTAGTTTGGATATTTAAACTCTTTGTATGCTTAATCAATTTATAATCATTACAGATCTCACCCGAGAAGAAACATCAAAATCCTTAACTAAAGAGATTGCATTATGTCGTAAGTATTGTTTATATATTAGATTTTGACATAGGACTTAATATTGTGGCCAGACGTGGCGCAGCGGCACAAGCGTGTGACTGTAAACGACTGGTTGTGGGGTCGATTCCCACTCGAGGAGTGGAAATTACATTTCCATTTTCTTCGCTCTGGTGTCGAGGTAAAGCGCGGCGTTAAGTTCCGCCACTTAACACGCAAGCCTCCGAATTCGGCGGAAAGTGGGGAACGGTGTGTCTTAACACTAGGTTCCCTCGGCCTACCCAGCTGTGTGCGGGATACAGCGTGAAGCTAAAAAAAATAATTGTTTACTGTTGCAGGTTTTATTGGCAGTGGTTCGTTCAATACGTCATTTCATAAAAAAAATAAAATTCGTCAACGATTTCGAAGCCTTGAAGTTAACAAAATACAAGCAATCATCTATAAAGATATATAGTTAGTACTCGCATAATTATTGGTAGTGCCTTGACAGCAACGTTAATAAGAAATGTTTTGTACTTTTTAATACAATCTACATAGCTATCTAGTTTTCTATAAAAAAGAAAAGTATTATTTATAGTCATATTAATTCAAACTAAGTAATTAAATAAGTAAGGTTAGAATAAACCGACAACAGAAGATGTTATAGCAAAGTAGAGTTTTTTAAGACGAGAGAGATATCTTTGTACATACGACATAGAAGAAGCCACATACTCTCGACGCATATCAACACTTGGATCTGCTGTAAATAGTTCCATTTTCCGACCACATTTTTGTTAATATTTAGTTTCAGTTAATATTTAGTTTCAGTTATTATTTAGTTTCAGTTAATATTTAGTTCAGTTAATATTTAGTTTCAGTTAATATTTAGTTTCAGTTAATATTTAGTTTCAGTTAATATTTAGTTTCAGTTAATATTTAGTTTCAGTTACTATTTAGTTTCAGTTACTATTTAGTTTCAGTTAATATTTAGTTTCAGTTAATATTTAGTTTCAGTTAATATTAGTTTCAGTTAATATTTAGTTTCAGTTAATATTTAGTTTCAGTTTCTGATTCTTTTAACCTCTCATTGATATGTAGTTATTGTGTATGGTTTCTTCTAGAGATATCTTACAATTTTTTATAATTTTGAACTGTAGTGGATTATTATTTCATTAGAGATAGTTTTAAATATAGTGATTCACCGACATACAGCTAATTAGTCACGATATTGAAAGTGACATGAACCTGTAGTATGTAAATAATTATTAGCTTAAGGACCCTACATTGATTATAATTAGATAGATTAGATTAAGTATTTTGTACCTGCTAACGCAAGAGACTTTTTAAAGTAATTGTAAATATATATTTTTTCATATCTACGTAGGTAACTTTGATCTTATAACATAGATATAGGTAGTTTCTAACCTTGATTCAAATTTAATTAACGTTCTGTAAATATTTTCTTAGTCTTATCAAGGTTAGGTTAGTAATAGAAGGTAAAATAAATAGGAATAAAGAATTATTTACAAAAAATAGAAAAAAAGTATACAAAAAAATAATAAAATCCAAGAAAATGAAAATAAAAATGTTACGCTAAATATTTTCTTAGTCTTAAATTAAGGTTAGATTAGCGATAGAAGATAAAATTAATAAGGATAAAGAATATTTTACAAAAAATTGAAAAAAATGTATAAAAAAATCCATAAAAATTCAAGAAAATGAGAATAAAAATTTTACGCTAAATATTATCTTAGTCTTAAATTAGGGTTAGGTTAGCGATAGAAGATAAATAAATAAGGATAGAATATTTTACAAAAAATAGAAAAGAAATGTATAAAAAAAAACAATAAAAATTAAAAAAAAAAAAAATGTTACGCTAAATATTTTCTTAGTCTTAAATAAGGGTTAGGTTAGCGATAGAAGATAAAATAAATAAGAATAAAGAATTATTTACAAAAAATAGAAAAAAGTATACAAAAAAACAATAAAAATCAAAAAAAAGAAAAAAAAATGTTTCGCTAAATATTTCCTTAGTCTTAAATTTAGGTTAGGTTAGCGATAGAAGATAAAATAAATAAGGATAAAGAATATTTTACAAAAAATAGAAAAAAATATATAAAAAAAAACAATAAAAATTCAAGAAAATGAAAATAAAAAAAAATAATATTTTCTTCTAATCTTAGAGTTAGGTAGTCTACGAAGTATTAGCATGGTAAAGAAATAAGTAAAAAATTAGGTAATTTAGATAACAAGTATTAAATAATAGAAATATGACAGTTAAAAAAACAACCAGCGATTCCTCAAACCTTATAATATTGAAATGAGCCAGTCTTAGCGACGCGGAGTTAAAATTATTAAGCCTTGCCTAGAATATAGTCTTCCGTAACGTAATTTAATTCTTAGATCGGCCTGGTTCATTCAAAGATGTTCCAGTAGCTTCCAGCAGTTTATGATAAATGTGATATGAATATGGTAATTAGAGTTATATATACTATACATATATGTTTACACACAAATTTATACAAGTTATAATGTTATTACACAACTAATGTGCAAACATCATAGTGTCAGAAAGAAAGGCAGACGTTGTTAAGTTTGAACGTCGTCAATACTACTGTATTACTATCATTTATATATGTTCACTTACTTTTTTTGTAACAGAGCTTTTCTCATTTTTTTACGTTTTAACGTTCATTCGTTTTAATTTTAATACAGTTAGTACTGACGTTCCGAGTCATGTTTAATTACATGATGACTCGATTGTTGTAATGTTTAAAATATATTTTATATTTTAAATAATTTTACATTTGTTATTAATTTATTTTCTGTAATAAGAAACGGAAATTATTTAGTGTTGTATCCGCCTTTTACATTTGTATTTTACCTTAAAATTATATTTTTTAAAGTATTTATGTTAACTAAATCATTTTATGGCGGAACGGAGTGGATGGTTAAGTTTCATACTAATAATTTTGGGTCCATTCTTGGATTGAAGTCTTTGGTCAAATAGTTTCAAAACGTTTAATGAATGAATATATTATCTCATTCAGCTAAGATTTGTTTTAACAAAAAAATTCTGGTGCAATTAGTAAAATTCCTTCGAAATTTAAAAAAAATGCCTATTTCAACTATGAGCTCGTTGAAATTCGTATTTTATAAATTTCGTTAACTTTTATATCTTTGATTTGATTAGAAGAAATTATATTTATAATTTCTTCTAATCGAACTAGTATTTTGCAAAATGTCGCTTTAGGATTATCCAACGATTGGATAATCTTAAGGCGATCATAGGCAATTCGAATTGAAAGTGTGGAAGTCGGAAAAATAATGTAAACGTAACTCAGATTTCACAAAATTAAGAGAAGAATTCCAGATCTTGTTGCAGGCAGGCATTGATTTGATAAATTGTTACATCTTAAGCCATTTGCCTGCTCTGTTTTACTTTAAAAATATTAATAGTTGCTTGTAGTCCTGTTCAAGTAGGCAGCGTGGATATGTACTGTAGGTTAAGTATCTATAACAGGGGTGAGCAACCTTTTATAGCAACGAGGCTATCGAAATTTTGAAATATTAGGGGAAGAATATTTCAAATATATCAAATAATCAATATAAAAATCAGATTATAAAGCCCAGGTTCCCCACCCCTGATCTAATAATTAATTTTAAGTCTTCTAGTTATTAACTTATTCTTCTCGTGTAGATCTTTTGGATCATTTTTGTAGTCATGGTAAGAGGGTGGCCTAGTAAGAAGAATACCAATAGCACCAATTTAATTTCTTACTTAAGCACCAAATTTTACGTAACCGATGAATTTAAATACAAATAATTCTCCGTGTGTAGAAAAAAATAATAAATATGGGTGTGCAGTTACAATTTTTTCGACTGCGATTTACGGACAACATATTAAATGAAGATGGCATTAAAACACGAATAACTTGAGTCTTATGAAAAGGTTCTTCGAATATTTTTCCCTTGCGGGAAAGTCAGAGAGAACGGAGCGCCAAATGCTACAGTTCTTTCATACTTCTTTCGCCTCGACCACTGTCGTCACCCTCTTCATACACACTCGTCGACACTGTGTTTTCGAAGGTCAATCGAAATCTCCTCCTACTCCTACCTTTGCTTCATCCTTACCATTCTTTCATCACTCATTCTTACCATTTTTTCATCACTCATCCTCTTGACGTGGCCAAACCATCTGAGCACGCCCTTCTTCATCTTTTCATTTCATTTTAGATCATAATATA
This sequence comes from Dryas iulia moderata, assembly GCA_019049465.1. NCBI lineage: Eukaryota > Metazoa > Arthropoda > Insecta > Lepidoptera > Nymphalidae > Dryas > Dryas iulia. The sequence continues at coordinate 5,221,119 of CM032415.1, read as the reverse complement.
TTAGAACGAGAGGCTTCGTGGCTCCTTGTGGCTTGTAGTCCTGTTCCAGTAGGCAGTTTACATAGAGTAACTTAAAATAATATTAACTTGTCCTAATCAATTATTGGATCCTTCAATTTTTACTTCCTTGAATACTATTTGGATTCTTTGTTTACTTTATTTGATGCGTAAAGTGTTATCGTTTAATTACATTTAGATTGTTATTTCTCACATAAGGATGATATTAATTGTAATTTTTCTTAATAATTATGTAATATTATTTTATTTGTCAATTTTGTGTAATGTCACTTTCGTGCATAACATTACTTCTTATTTGATTGAACCTCAAGAGAATAACACAAAATAACATCGATACATTCGTGTTTGCGTACTTTTGAGTGTCAGTATAAGAGTGACTATAATTTGTATTATTTTTTGAGATATAATTTTTCTCATTTTTGTTGTATTCTTACTTAAATTGAACATCAAATTTGATATCTTTGTAATTTTTTAAATATTATATTCTATTAGTTGATAACTTTATGATCACTCGTATATATGATTTTTGGTCCTCTCATCAATACTTATCAATATAATCGATTGAAATCGACATTTACTTCTGTAGTTTCGAATAAATGTTTCAATGTGATTGTTCGTTTTATTTGTGCTATCCCGTTTTCATGTAGGTACATTGTTTATGAATCCGGCGTAAGTTACATTAAATGTACTACCTAGTAGAGTAGTTCAGTTTCATAATGATACAAGATATAACAATTAATGTGTGCCTATCAGCTAAACATTTTTGGTACAATATCGGTAATGACGTTATTAAAAAAAATGTGCAATAAAATTACTAAAATTTTTAAGCCGTCAACTGCAATCATTACTTTTATGTTAATGTATTATAAGAAAAAAAAACTCGCCAAAAGAAGTGTGTCAAAATGGTATATAGAATATTTTACCTTTGATTGATAAATAGGTACAGATACATAGATAAGTATACCATATGCTTTTATAAAACTTATAAAACATATAGAAACATTTTCCATTTGAGAGAGTGTGGGAACATAAAAAGGGAAATATTTTGACAATAAAGTTAAGAAAAAAAGATTTATATTTTGATTTTATTATTTAAACACATCGTTTTAGATCTAAAAATACAGCACTTACCTACTGTACGAACGAGAGACATGCGCAGAAAGACGTCGTCCGACCGAACCTATGTACTACGCAGTTTAGTTTCTGTACTGACACTATGAAGGCGCACATTAATTAACTTTTATTTAATGTTAATTTAAGGTTAAGTGTTACTTAATTTATATGTATTATACACATTGTTATGAATGTTAATAAAAATATAAGCAGCGATTCTACGATGTTATCCATGGTTTCAAATCGTAAGTACCTCCTAGTCTCTTGTACTAATTTATTTATTTTATGTATATACTTTGATTATAACTTTTAAGTAAATATTAAAGCGATATCAAGTTTTGAGTTTTTTGTATCAAATTGTCATAGTATGCGAATGTTTGATTTTCATTTTATTTCTAAAATAATATGTCTATTGTACATATATATGTAGGTTAAGGGTTTGTATTAGTACACAAAGGAGCACATAGCGTAAGGACCTCCCCCTTCTTCCGATACACTTATTCTTCACACTTCTATGGCTAGCACAAGTGTTAACTACCGCGATCAATAAATTGCAGTAGGGGAGGGGAAGGAAGTAAGGGCGGGGGAGTAGTGAGGGCGTGGCTCCGTGCAGAGTAGGCAATGTCAGTGACTTATTTATTCAGTGGAACAAAGATTATACAAACTTGTTTTCAGGTTATCAAGTTAAGAGATTCAGATTCAAAAAAATCTAAATTTTTCATGTCCTTATAAAGTTATACAATTAGAAATATTTTATATTGGTGTCGTAATTAAACCTGAATAGCGACTTTTATTGCACAGCGCCATAATACTGCGAAGACTAAGAACGTCGGAGGACAAAAAAGATCAGCCATGTCTCCCTGGAGGCTGACGGCGAGTTTCACTGTACGTAAATATTAAAATTAGTAAACTGGAATAACCTAAATTCAATAGTTTTAATAAAATTAATTTATTACAGAAATTACCTAAGTGGAGGGTCCATAGTCCAAGGATACATCAAGGTCGTTTCCTAGTATTTATAATTAAATAGAAATGCATACTAATAATAAATATCTAATCCTAATAAAATTCATCGTTTACATTTTATCGTAAGTATTATAACATTTACTTTAAAAGCTATATAAAATTAAAGCACTATTGCTTTAATTTAATATAGCTTTTAAAGTACCAATTGCAATTGTATAAAAAGTATTTACTTACAGTATCAATAGGTATAACTTGCTTTACTGTTGCAGGATTTTTGGGAGTGGGTCAAAATATGGATTAAAAACTGTATTTTAAGGATTCCGAAGCCTTGGCTAACGAAACATAACATGTCAAAATTCTTTACTCACATATATAATTGCTGTGCCTTGAAATACTCGATACTCGTACAACTATACTACTAATAGAAATATTTCTTAAGAGAACAAATTTAAACTGCTTAATATTTCATAATAATATCTAGATAATTTTTATAAAAAGGAAAATAAAGATAAGAAAAAACATATATACCTTGAAATTGATTATAGTTAATTAAATTAGCAATATTTGAAGGAGATATTGTTTATACTGCAATGCTCACCAGACATGTTATAGAAAAGAAACAAGTACAAATTAGAAATCGGTGCAGAAAGTGATGTAAGAACTAGGGCTTTTTAAGACACGAGAGATATCTTTGTACATACAACATAGAAGCAGCCATATACTCTCGACGCATATCGACTTTTGGAAATAATTTCAGGTTCTGATTGTTTGTTTCCTGTCCTTGATGTAGTTATTGTGTATGGTTTCTTCTAGAGATATCTTACAATTTTATATGAGTTTGAAGAGTAGTGGATTATAATTTCATTAGATATAGTTTTAAATATAGTTATTCACCAACATACAGCAAGTTAGTCACGATATTGAAAGTGAGATAAGTCCGTAGTATGTAAATAATTATTAGCTTAAAGTAACAATTCCCCCCCGCCGCTGATACAATTCCCCCCACCGCTGGGTAGCGTCCTGTAAAAGGCGGGTAACCCAGTATCTTGGTGGTAGGAGATTCACCCTCCGACTGGTTCGCGACCACTATCGTGTCAAAGACGAACCGCCAAACATCTGATGATGTGTTCCGGTTCGATGGCACGTAAGCCAGCTTTCCCTATTCCCACCATTCCCATCTTTCCTCCCTTTTTCTGTCCTACATCCCCGAGGCTGGCAACGCATCCATAAGTTTAATGTTGTGGATGTCTATGGGCGAAGGTCCCTCCTTTATTCCATAAAAAAAAAACTTACATTGATAATATTCAGTTAGATTAGATTAACGTTGATTTTAGAATTATAGGAACAATAGGTACGGTAGTATGTAACACTGTTTCAAGTTTCATTATCATCTGTAAATGTTTTATTAGTCTTAGAATCAAGGTTAGCAGTAGTAGTAGAAAATAAAATGCAAAAATATTAAATAGATTTCATAAAATACGGAAAAATATAAAAAAAACAAAAAAATCAACAAGAAATTGAAAATGAAAATAATACAGTACAGTTAGTTAGTCTATGAAGTATTAAAATAGTAAAGAAATATGTAATAAATTAAATAGTTAACATAACAAGTATTAGATATAAAGAATATAAAAGATAAAAGAAGAACTAGCTATTTATTAAATTTTTAATCGGACTGGCTCATGCGAAGATGTTCCAGTAGCTTCCAGCAGTTTATAATAAATGTGATATGAATATGGTAACTAGAGTTATATATACTGTACATATATGTTTACATACAAATTTATACAAGTTACAATGTTATAACACAACTAATGTGCAAACATCATAGTGTCAGTAAGAAAGGCAGACGTTGTTAAGTTTGAACGTCGTCAATACTACTGTATTAATATTATTTATATTTACTTACTTTTTGCAAGTAGGTTTGGTTTTGTTTGAGTGTTTTTCTTAATTGTTAATAATTTTCACTCTTTTAAATTTTAATACAGCTAGTAATGACGTTTCAAGTCATGTTTATATATTTTAGTCGATTGCTATTTGTATTTCTATATATAACAGTATATTTATTAAACCGATAAGAAGATTTTATTGTTACAGTTGTATTGCATCTATTGTTATTTTGTAAGTAATTTTATGTAATTATAGAGTTTTTGTACAAAATTTTCGTAAAATAATAAAAAAAAACATGGACGTCGGTCGATATTGAAGCGTGAAGGATAAAAATCTGATCCGACGGGACCTAGCTTCGCATGATATAACGCGAATCCCTTGCGCAGGGTCACGGGTCACCTCATCGGTTGTAATGGCGGAAATGGAGACCACTGGAACGGCGGAGCAAGCGGAAGGGTTATAACTCATAACTGACCTCACGTATAGAGGATGAAGGTTCCATTGGGGGCTACGCCTACTTTACGCAGTCCTGCTCGACTAGGCAGGACTGTGTGAAGAAGTTGGCAGCGGAAAAGACGTGAGTCCAATGGTGGCATCAAAGCTCTTCAGAAGAGTTACTGCCTTGGCGTCAGGCGGCACTCGGCCGTAAAAGCTTGGGCCAGAATAAATTTCTCCTTGTTATGAAAATGATTGACAATCCAGAGACGAGAGATCTAGGGCAAACTGATAAGGATACCCGAAACATAGATAGGAAAAACGAAGAATTAATAAGAATTAGAGAGATTATTGGCAATATATATTACGTATTCGATTACTTGATATTTTAAATAATTTTATAATTGTAATTAATATTTACTAAAATGAAGGGACGAGAATTGTTTGCACCTTGTATAATTTTAGCTTCAAATTACATTTTCAAGTAATTGTGTTATCAAAATATTTTTATGGCGCAATGAAATGAGAATTTTCTTTTAAGCTTAATTAGTCTCATGGGCTGCTCGGATTGTCTGGAGTCAGTACTGTTATCGTTTGATTGGTAATAGATTTCCTTATTAAAACGATCATAAGTATTTTTTATACTTATATTTAGTGTTTTCTTGTGAATTCCTACCGATCAGCTCTTCGTCTTGCTCGCGTGAACAACAGTATAACTTATTCGTATTTACAAAGGCCCACGTTCTCGCTTAAGTTAAGCCCTATATATTTTTTATACAATTTTTCAGTTCCTAGAGCAGACCCTTAGAGGTTGGTTTGTGAAAAGATAGGTACCCTATGTTGGACCTTGCGTCATCAGTTATCTTCCTGAGATAATTCGAATCGGGCAAGCAGTTTTTGGTACTTTCATGCCCTATTTCTGCCCTAAATTGATTCTTAATGTATTGATTTTGTAAATAAAGTACGTCCAGTGTTTTGACAGCTTCAATTATAAAAATAGTATAGTTAATATAATATTATTTATTATACGCCCATTGATACTGATAGGCGACATGATTTCCAACAATATTAATCATTATCTGAATAACCGCACAAAGGGGCAGCCTTATCCCTAAGTGAAAAATCTCTTTCAGGTATAGTTTAGGTAGGGTCAAAATGTTTAATTTTACGAATATAACTTTAGCGGTGGTAAAAATGTCCTTCTTTTGTCTATGGCTTGTAGAACTGTTTGAGTAGGCGACATACACTTATATCTGCATAGTAATTTAAGTAATAGAATCCACAATTATAAGTCACTTGTATGTACGTATTGTATTTTGGTTTAATTAAAAAAAATATATATTTGATCTAGATCAAGCCTTTAGTATACGTTGATATATACCAAAAAAAAAGTATGATTGCAAACATTTTTTGTATATTTTTACTTTTTTTAATGTTACACTACTTAGGAAAAAAATAACTAATTAACATAATCAAATAGTTATATGTATGTTCACACACATATGCACATGCACGCATACGCACAAACATGTGCTCTCTTGCACGCATGCGTATGCCGCACTTAAGCACATACGCTTACACAACTAAATAAATAGATCAAGTTGTTTAGTAGAATGGGCATTTTCCATTTTTCACATAAAAATCAAAGGTCTAAAGGTGTGGCAAAAGAAGCTCAGCGTGGTGGTGATTTTTTATCTAACAATGCACGATAGATGGAAATAAGCTTATGATGTTCGTAAAATCCACGTAAATAATGTTGAAAGTACCATATCTGTACCGGGATATATCGTATTGAATGGCGAAACTCAACCCTGCGTTTCATCCCACCAGAGTGGAAAAATGAAAATAATATCAAAATAAGTCACAAATGCTCAAACGTCGTGGGCAGTGTCGAATACCGACCCACTGCCAAGAATGTTGTGCTCTTTAGTTAGCTTATATTTCCTGCTCATTATTTATCTAAGCTATAAATAAATATTTCATTGTGATAACTTGTTTCATTCTTTAATATTATAGAAATATCCTTATGATGGTAGTAAAACCCACGTCCATAATGTTGAAAGTACCATCTCTGTAACGGGATTTATCGTATTGAATGGTGTAACTCAACTCTGCGTTTTATCCCACCACAATGGGAAAATGAAAATAACATCAATATAACCCACAAATCCTTAAACGTGGGCAAAGTCGAATACTATTCCACTGCGAAGAATGTTGTGCTCTTTAGTTAAAGCTCTTTACCTTAACCAGGTTATATTTCCTGCTCATTATTTATCTAAGCTATTAATAAAGATTTCAATGTGATAACTTGTTTCATTCTTTCATTTGCATCCTCCATCATAACATACTCAGGCTGGCTTCTAATTAGATACTTAACAACTGAATTACTTTGTAAATACCAGGAATCTATATACTAAAGGCCTATATAGTTTAAAACATTTAATCTGCAAAATAGACGTTGATATGCACAAATATACATATATTTTACCTGTTGTCATAGGCTTCTTCTTTATCGGTCCAAGAACTCACTAATGTTACATTCACTATATGGAAGAGAAATAAGCTAAAAGATTTTCATAGGGAAATATATTATTCTGCAAATTTACTCCAAGTAGAAAAAAAATAATCAGAGACATTGTAAAATAACACCTTGTTAAAAGTGTCTCTGAAGTGTTTTAAAAGCTACCAGAGATGTACTGATGTATTTTTAAAGATAAAATAAAGCATCAAATTTAATTCATGACATTACTACATAATAATGTTAATGACATTATTTTAAATTATATTAAATTAAGTTATTCAATTAGTATTGAAATATAATCAAAAGTTATTTAAATTAAGTTTTCTTCTTCTAGAAATCGATTTAATATCTTCTGATTTAAAGACTTCAATTAGATTTCTCTATCCAACACACAATGTCCCGAAGAAAGTGGAAAACATTTTGGGCCTTTGATTATCTCTAAAACATATTAAGATTAGGTGCAATTAAATAATTTAATACATATCAAATTTTCCGTATTCTTTCTTTCGTAGTCCTATACTTTATTTACGGAACAGTTCATTGTTATTATATATTATTTGTTAAAACCCTTATATTACTGATTTTCGTTTTTGTAGCTTACCACACCATTACAAATCCTTTATAAAGAGACATGCGCAGAAAGCTTGGTTCTAGCCCCGTCTGGGCTGGGCCCTAGGCAGTCTACACTGAGGTCTGACACTATGATTACGTATATTGTATATTTTCATTTCCTTGAGTTTTGTTTGGTGTGAATTAGATTTTAGATAGAAATGCAACAATATTTACAAATGTTATTATGATGAGCAACATTGTTTTCGTTCAACACTACTGGATATAGCCGAAAACTGTTAATCGAAATCGTAAGTACTTTTTACATAGTAATTAATTACTAAAATAGTATAAAAATATTTATTTTATATATTTACAAAATATATTTATAACATATAATTAATAAATATTTTGTTGACATTTGTGCCACACCCAAAAACTCCCCCCTCGCGCTGCACCCCTTTGCCTCGGATGCGTTTTTTTATTTTAAGATCATATTCCCTTGCCCTTTTACCCCTATGCTAGAATAGTAGCTAGAAAAGTGATATATGCAATAAGAATAAGCTTGTGCGTTATGAAGCAGTTATATAAGTTCATGGCTAATCGAAATAAAAAAAAAAAACAATTTATTATTACGATTGCATTTTATTAAAAATAGGGGTTTAATAATATAATAAATATTAACCCATGGGGCTCTTTAGAAAAAAATATTGCTCCAAAATTCAACTCCATGGGGGTAAAATTTTCTCACACGAAAACGATAACAAGATGGCGGAAATTAATAGAAAGGAGGATAGAATGTATATTTACAAGGGTACTTTGATTAAATAAATTTAATTCTTTACCCTCAAATAATAGATAACGAGACAAGATAAGGCGAATATTAATTTATTAACATCTACATAATAAACTAAACAAAGCAAGCATCCTATTTTCGATATCGTTATCACAGGGGCAAGGGGGCAGATGGAACGGTCTCGGATCAATAAACTGCATCCGGGGCAAAGGGGTGCAGCCGGGGAGGGGGTGAAGCTGGGGAGAGGAATTTTTTGGGTGTGGCATAGGACAAGCAATAAATAGATTTAAACTTTTTTGCTCTTCTATTACATAAACATGTATTGAGTTAACAGTAAATATATTAAAATATTATTTTAGGTTATGACATTGATAGCACAAATGACATCATCAATGGAGAAATTGATGGCAGTTAATTTTTAAAACACCCTTGAAAATTATGCCATCAGAGACTATTCCCACATTCAGGTGACATTTAGTTAAAGGTGAATATTCTGTAGTATTCCTCAAAAAAATATTAATATATCCCATACTTCATATCCTAATTAATAATTATTTTTTTTAGACCCTTCGATCGCATGTTGTGACGCCTGGACGACGTAATCCGGAGAGTATAAGAAAAGAGGCATTTAAGACGGTATAATATTATTAATATTATATTTAGTATGCTTTTGTTTTCTCATATCATAACTACATTATTGTTTGATGCAGGATTGTTAAACCAGCCGTACAGATGAATACCAGCCATGTCAAGAGGCTGACGAAGAGTTTCGCCGTATGTATCTGAATGATTATACAAATTGACCAAATTTTAATTTTATTATTCAAAATGTTATACAACCTTTTCAGAGAACATCTCGGTGTAAATGTGATCTTTTGAAACTCTGTTCTACGGATACTTCAGCCATAACATCGTCACGTGAAGAGCTTGATGACATACGCGTCTAATATGATCTTCCGGAAAATGTCGTATGTAGGTATTACATTTATATATATTTTTATATCTTTATTTTATATTTATACATATATTAATATTGTTCGCTCTTTTTTGCGATCTATAGCAAAAAAATCCTTATTACTATATCATAATACTGTTTGCCTGTAAGAGATTACTTAACGCGATAAGCCCGCCATTGCACATGTCTATTATATCAACTATATATACATAACTGAGCGATATCTGTACATAGAATGTATATAAAAAATATTCAGCGCATAAATCAACCTAAACCAATGATTGAATTTTGAATGTTTTTTTTTATTCTGTTTATCTGACTCTTGGTATGTTTGGCTTAACCGATTCTAATGCAGTTTCGACCATGATATTCTAGTAAACTTCCCTTCACATTTAGTATTTAATACTAATAATTTATTATTATTATATTTTTCTAATGTGAATTATTGTAATCGGCAGGTGCAAACATCTAAACGGGCATCAATAACATATCATCGAAGGATTCGGGGACTACCAACTTACTCCACAGATGTCTTAACAATTTCGATACCTTTGCTAGCCAACACGGAATTTAATATTTTGTAGATATTTACACTTGTCATCTAGTAATTCATAGTTAATTTCAAATATTAGTGCCTTTAAAAATCACCTATATATTGCGCTGGTTATGTAGCTTAGGAATAATTGAGTAATTTTTTTATATAAAATTTAAAAAAAGTTAAAAATAGCAATACCAATAGAATGTTTTTATAATAAAATCATTTTTACATAAAAATATATAACTACTTTAATATTAGACTAGGTAACAGTATTAAAATACTACTATCACAAATCAATAGCTAATAGCTGGTAAGGAAGAGAGATATCTATGTACATACAATATAGAAGAAGCCACATACTCTCGACGCATATCAACACTTAAATTTTTTATCCTTACATTTATTGACAGAATAACAGAATAATAACGAAAAAATATTATAATTTATTAAGTTTTTTAATTGTCGAACAATTAACATTTAATGACATTAATATGCAGTTGTTATATATGGTTTCTTCTAGAGATATCTTACATTTTAGGTTAGATCTAGTATAAGTAAAATAAGTTTTTATTTTCCTGGAAAATATTTTTAATGTCTCTTACTACTTGCTATTATCATATTATAGGCCGTATGACTGTAAAAGCGATGTTCTTGGATTCAATTGCCAATTGGGAATGATTAGATTTAAATATTCATTTCTTTGCTCTGGTAAGACACCTAAGATATTGAGCATTGACTTCTGCCACTCAACACGCAAAATGACTGGATTTTCGGAGTGTCTTGACACTACGGCGTCGGACAGCGTCTGACTGTAAACGCGATGCGAGGGGGAATGATTATATATTATTTTTATTTCTCCGCTCCGGTACATAAGACAAAGCCTGTCGTTGACTTCCGCCAATTAAATGCAATATATCAATTTCGGGCAGGAAATGGAGAAAGGAGTGTCTTTACACTAGGTTTGCTTTGATTACTCCGCTATTCTGGTCAAAGCGTGAAGCTGCAATAGCTATAGGCAATTTTATTATACAACTTCATACTAAAATAATTATATAAAAAAACCAAAAAAATAATAATAGAGTTAGTTGTATATTGAATGAAAAAAAATATAAAGATCGAAATATCTCACTCAACAATAAATAAATATAGCTTACGAAATAAGAAGAGATATCTTTGTACATACCGCATAGAAGAAGCCACATACTCTAAATATATATCACTTGGACCTGTTCTAAGTATATAAAATATTTTTAAACTGTTATTCATACACTGAGAAAATTGGTAAATATTTTTGGAAAACAGCAAGCAGCAGCTCAACAGGCTTCCAATCCACGTCTTTCAGTAACTAAGCGCTCTGTCCGCTTGAATGAATGCTTGATGTGTTATAAAAACATACATATTTTAAACTGTTTCGTTATATTGCAACCCTCAGGAGAGGATTTTTGAAAAATAAAATAGCCTATGTTTGACCCTGTGTTATTTACTACTTTCATTTTAAATTTCATCCAAATCGGACCGGTAGATTAGCTGTAAAAGCGTGATAGACAGACAGACAGATTTTTGGCCAACTATCTTTTATATGCAGTCACACACATTCACTCAGAGTCCCATTGATTGCTCCTAACGTCTCATTGATATGTAGTTCTTGTGTATGGTTTCTTCTAGAGATATCTTACAATATATAATATATTTACAATAGGATTACACAATAAGTAGGATTAAATATTTTATAACAAGTAAGTTAAGTTAAGTTCCTCCACTTAACACACAATGCCTCCAAAATTCGGCATAACACTAGGTTACCTGATCACCCTGAGTGCGGGATACAGCTTGAAGCTAAAAAAAATCCACACATAATGGCACCGATACCTTTTTCAAAGAATAAAAAATCTATACTGCTTCATGAAGTACCCTATAGTTGAAACTGAAGATGTTGTTGAACATCTTCTAGTATCAGCTGCAAGAGCATTGTGTTTACATGGTATTATATACTGAGACATAGACTAGCACCCGTAAGTTAAGAATCCCCAAAGTCTAAATAACCGCACAAAGGGGCAGCCTTATCCCTAAGTGAAAAATCTCTTTCAGGTATAGTTTAGGTAGGGTCAAAATGTTTAATTTTATGAATATAACTTTAGCGGTGGTAAAAATATCCTTCTTTTATCTATGGCTTGTAGAACTGTTTAAGTAGGCGACATACACTTATGCATAGTAATTTAAGTAATAGAATCCACAATTATAAGTCACTTGTATGTACGCATTGTATTTTGATTTAGTTAAAAAAATGTATACGTGATCTAGACCTTTAGTATACGTTGATATATACAAAAAAAAAACGTATGATTGCAAAGATTTTTTTGTATATTTTTACTTTTTTTAATGTTCTTAAATATTACACTACTTAGGAAAAAATAACTAATTAACATAGTTTCAAATAGTTATATGTATGTTCACACACATATGCACATGCACGCATACACACAAACATGTGCTCTCTTGCACGCATGCGTATGCCGCACTTAAGCACATACACTTACACAACCAAATAAATAGATCTAGTTGTGTAGTAGAATGGGCATTTTCCATTTTTCACATAAAAATCAAAAGTCTAAAGGTGTGGCAAAAGAAGCTCAGCGTGATGGTGAATTTTTATCTAACAATGCATGATAGATGGAAATAACCTTATGGGAAAATGAAATCTATCTATCAAAATAAGTCACAAATGCTCAACCAACTTGGGCACCGTCCATCACCATACCACTGTGCGTAGATTGTAGTGCAACCTTAAGCTTATCTTAACTAGCTTATATTTCCTGCTCGTTATTTATCTAAGCTATAAATAAATATTTCAATGTGATAACTTGTTTCATTCTTTCATTTGCATCCTCCATCATAACATACTCAGGCTGGCTTCCAATTAGATACTTAACAATTGAATGACTTTTTAAATATCAGGAATCTACATTCTAAAGGCGTATACAGTCTTAAACATTTAATCCGCAAAAAGGACGTTGACTTGAACGAGTATATTTTACCAGTTGTCATAGACTTCTTTATCGGTCCTAAAACTCACTAATGATACCTTCACTATATGGAAGAGAAACAAGCTAAAAGATCTTGATAGGACGTTAACAGCCATAAATGTAGACTTAAATTCTTCATTATCTTGTCTACAGTTTATAGATCCTGGTAAAACAGCCAAAGGTTTTTTGGAAAATATATTATTTTGCAAATTTACTCAAAGTAGAAAAAAATCAGAGACATTATAAAATAACCCCTTGTTAAAAATGTCGGTGGAGTGGTTTAAAAGCAACCAGATATTACTCGTATTAGTAAAGATAAAATAAAACATCAAAGATAATTTATGAAATTCATACATAATAGAGTGTTAATGAGATTATGTTTATTTATCAATGTTAATTTTAGTAATTAAATTAGTATTGAAATATAATAAAGATATAAAGCTTGTAACTTAATTTCTAAAGGATTAATCTTTGTATATATTCAACCGATCATGAAAATTCTTTCACCATTCGAAAACTACACTCTTCAGGCTTACTATAGGCATATATTTCATTGTGATTGAACCGAATGTTCAGAGAATCCTAAAATGACTTGAGAAGGGGATAAACGCTGCAGATCATACGGTGAAGCCGCAAGCGGATCGCTAGTGTATAATAATAACACACCTTAATGAAATGGTTTTGCAGTATAGAAATTAAACTTTATCCAAATTTCATAAATACATAATATAGCTATCTTTATACTGATCTTGATATGTTTTTAGTTCATAACTAAAATAAAAAAGTATTCATTTTTTTTTTTTTCTTTTATGTAAAAAAGTCACCCATTACATAAGGTATGGTGATATAAGTACATAGAATATAAAATATGCGGTAAACAAAACTCGTCACATCTAAGATATATTTAGCTAGAAATTAATTTAATATTATCTGATTTAAAGACTTATATTACAATACAATTAGATTTCTCTATCCAACACACAATGTCCCGAAGAAAGTGAAAGATCTTTGATCATGTCTTAAAACATTTTAAAATTAGGTGCAATTAAATAATTTAATACATATAAAATTTTCCGTATTCTTTCGTTCATTCTTATATACTTTATTTACGGAACAGTTCATTATTATTATATATTATTTGTTAAAACACTTACATATATTTCGTTTTTGTAGCTTACCACACCATTACAAATCCTTTATAAAGAGACATGCGCAGAAAGCTTGGTTCTAGCCCCGTCTGGGCTAGGCCCTAGGCAGTCTACACCGAGGTCTGACACTATGATTACGTATATTGTATATTTTCATTTCCTTGAGTTTTGTTTGGTGTGAATTAGATTTTAGATACAAATGCAACAATATTTACAAATGTTATTATGATGAGCAACATTGTTTTCGTTCAACACTACTGGATATAGCCGAAAACTGTTAATCGAAATCGTAAGTACTTTTTACATAGTAATTAATTACTAAAATAGTAAAAAAAATATTTATTTTATATATTTACAAAATATATTTATATCATATTATTAATAAATATTTTGTTGACATTTGTGCCACACCCAAAGACTCCCCCCTCGCGCTGCACCCCTTTGCCCCGGATGCGTTTTTTATCTGAGATCATACCCCTCTGCCCTTTTACCCCTAGGCTAGAATAGTAGCTAGAAAAGTGATACGTGCAATAAGGATAAGCTTGTGCGTTTTAAAGCAGTTCTATATATCCTTGCCAATCGAAATCCAAAAATTCCAATTAATTATTAGGATTGCAATTTATTAAAAATAGGGGTTTAATAATAAAATAAATATTAAATTGCCATTTTTACCCACGGGGCTCTTTGAAAAAAAATATTGCTTCAAAATCCAACTCCATGGGGGTAAAATTTTTCTCACACGAAAACGATAACAAGATGGCGGAAATTAGTAGATAGGAGGATAGAATGTATATTTACAAGGGTACTTTACATAAATAAAATTTGATTTTTTACCCTCAAATAATAGTTAACGAGACAAGATAAGACGAATATGAATTTATTAACATCTACATAATAAACGAAACAAAGCAAGCATCCTATTTTCGATATCGTTATCACAGGGGCAAGGGGGCAGATGGAACGGTCTCGGATCAATAAACTGCATCCGGGGCAAAGGGGTGCAGACGGGGAGGGGGTGAAGCTGGGGAGAGCAATTTTATGGGTGTGGCATAGACAAGCAATAGATTTTAACTTTTTTGTTCTTCTATTACGTGAATATGTATTGTGTTGACAGTAAATATATTAAAATATTATTTTAGGTTATGACATTGATAGCACAGATGACATCATCAATGGAGCAATTGATGGCAGTTAATTTTTAAAACACCCTTGAAAATTATGCCATCAGAGACTATTCCCACATTCAGGTGACATTTAGTTAAAGGTGAATATTCTGTAGTATTCCTCAAAAAAATATTAATATATCCCATATTTCATATCCTAATTTATAATTATTTTTTTAGACCCTTCGATCGCATGTTGTGACGCCTGGACGACGTAATCCGGAGAGTATAAGAAAAGAGGCATTTAAGACGGTATAATATTATTAATATTATATTTAGTATGCTATATCTTTCTCACATCATAACTACATTATTGTTTGATGCAGGATTGTTAAACCAGCCGTACAGATGAATACCAGCCATGTCAAGAGGCTGACGAAGAGTTTCGCCGTATGTATCTGAATGATTATACAAAATGACCCTCATTTTAATTTCATTATTCAAAATGTTATAAAACCTTTTCAGAGAACATCTCGGTGTAAATGTGATCTTTTGAAACTCTGTTCTACGGATACTTCAGCCATAACATCGTCACGTGAAGAGCTTGATGACATACGCGTCTAATATGATCTTCCGGAAAATGTCGTATGTAGGTATTACATTTATATATATTTTTATATCTTTATTTTATATTTATACATATATTAATATTGTTCGCTCTTTTTTGCGATCTATAGCAAAAAAATCCTTATTACTATATCATAATACTGTTTGCCTGTAAGAGATTACTTAACGCGATAAGCCCGCCATTGCACATGTCTATTATATCAACTATATATACATAACTGAGCGATATCTGTACATAGAATGTATATAAAAAATATTCAGCGCATAAATCAACCTAAACCAATGATTGAATTTTGAATGTTTTTTTTATTCTGTTTATCTGACTCTTGGTATGTTTGGCTTAACCGATTCTAATGCAGTTTCGACCATGATATTCTAGTAAACTTCCCTTCACATTTAGTATTTAATACTAATAATTTATTATTATTATTATATATTAAATGTGAATTATTGTAATCGGCAGGTGCAAACATCTA
The DNA here is from genome assembly GCA_019049465.1 of Dryas iulia moderata. Classification (NCBI taxonomy): domain Eukaryota; kingdom Metazoa; phylum Arthropoda; class Insecta; order Lepidoptera; family Nymphalidae; genus Dryas; species Dryas iulia. The sequence goes on along the minus strand of CM032415.1, from coordinate 5,204,961 downwards.
AACGGGCATCAATAACATATCATCGAAGGATTCGGGGACTACCAACTTACTCCACAGATGTCTTAACAATTTCGATACCTTTGCTAGCCAACACGGAATTTAATATTTTGTAGATATTTACACTTGTCATCTAGTAATTCATAGTTAATTTCAAATATTAGTGCCTTTAAAAATCACCTATATATTGCGCTGGTTATGTAGCTTAGGAATAATTGAGTAATTTTTTTATATAAAATTTAAAAAAAGTTAAAAATAGCAATACCAATAGATGTTTTTATAATAAAATCATTTTTACATAAAAAAATATATAACTACTTTAATATTAGACTAGGTAACAGTATTAAAATACTACTATCACAAATCAATAGCTAATAGCTGGTAAGGAAGAGAGATAGATATCTATGTACATACAATATAGAAGAAGCCACATACTCTCGACGCATATCAACACTTAATTTTTTTTTCTTTTATTTTAATGACAGAATAACAGAATAATAACGAAAAATATAATTTATTAAGTTTTTTAATTGTCGAACAATTAACATTTAATGACATTAATATGCAGTTGTTATATATGGTTTCTTCTAGAGATATCTTACATTTTAGGTTAGATCTAGTATAAGTAAAATAAGTTTTTATTTTCCTGGAAAATATTTTTAATGTCTCTTACTACTTGCTATTATCATATTATAGGCCGTATGACTGTAAAAGCGATGTTCCTGGGTTCAATTGCCAATTGGGGAATTAGATTTAAATATTCATTTCTTTGCTCTGGTAAGACACCTAAGATATTGAGCATTGACTTCTGCCACTCAACACGCAAAATGACTGGATTTTCGGAGTGTCTTGACACTACGGCGTCGGACAGCGTCTGACTGTAAACGCGATGCGAGGGGGAATGATTATATATTATTTTTATTTCTCCGCTCCGGTACATAAGACAAAGCCTGTCGTTGACTTCCGCCAATTAAATACAATATATCAATTTCAGGCGGGAAATGGAGAAAGGAGTGTCTTTACACTAGGTTTGCTTTGATTACTCCGCTATTCTGGTCAAAGCGTGAAGCTGCAATAGCAATAGGCAATTTTATTATACAACTTCGTACTAAAATTTTTACATAAAAAATATAAAAAAATAATAATAGAGTTAGTTGTATATTGAATGAAAAAAAATATAAAGATCGAAATATCTCACTCAACAATAAATAAATATAGCTTACGAAATAAGAAGAGATATCTTTGTACATACCGCATAGAAGAAGCCACATACTCTAAATATATATCACTTGGACCTGTTCTAAGTATATAAAATATTTTTAAACTGTTATTCATACACTGAGAAAATTGGTAAATATTTTTGGAAAACAGCAAGCAGCAGCTCAACAGGCTTCCAATCCACGTCTTTCAGTAACTAAGCGCTCTGTCCGCTTGAATGAATGCTTGATGTGTTATAAAAACATACATATTTTAAACTGTTTCGTTATATTGCAACCCTCAGGAGAGGATTTTTGAAAAATAAAATAGCCTATGTTTGACCCTGTGTTATTTACTACTTTCATTTTAAATTTCATCCAAATCGGACCGGTAGATTAGCTGTAAAAGCGTGATAGACAGACAGACAGATTTTTGGCCAACTATCTTTTATATGCAGTCACACACATTCACTCAGAGTCCCATTGATTGCTCCTAACGTCTCATTGATATGTAGTTCTTGTGTATGGTTTCTTCTAGAGATATCTTACAATATATAATATATTTACAATAGGATTACACAATAAGTAGGATTAAATATTTTATAACAAGTAAGTTAAGTTAAGTTCCTCCACTTAACACACAATGCCTCCAAAATTCGGCATAACACTAGGTTACCTGATCACCCTGAGTGCGGGATACAGCTTGAAGCTAAAAAAATTCCACACATAATGGCACCGATAGCTCTTTCAAACAATAAAATAATCTATACTGCTTCATGAAGTACCCTATAGTTGAAACTGAAGATGTTGTTGAACATCTTCTAGTGTCAGCTGCAAGAGCATTGTGTTTACATGGTATTATATACTGAGACATAGACTAGCATTCTTAAGTTAAGAATCCCCAAAGTTTGTTAACATTTGAAGTGTGTAAATATGTAATTTAAAACTTTTAATTAAATATTTACCAATCAAACAATAATAATAATTGAGCTGAGCGAATCGAAGTTCTTACTAGTCAAAAATGTATTTCGTGGAAATGGATCTACTCCTAAACTATTAGGAGTAGGAGGTCGAATAAAAGTAAAGAGGCAGTTAATTGGTAGTTAAATAAAGAATATACGGTTATTTATTTTAATATTACACTTTTTGCATTATCAACAATAAATGATGATTACTTTCAAAACGTTCTATTTCGTACGCTGAACATTTTGCGATTGTTGTTTAAAATAATTTGTATTAAAATAATTTATAATAATAATTTTTTACATCATTTAGAATAATTAACGTCATTTGTTTATTTATTTATTCATTTATTTGTTAAAATAATTTATAACATTAAAAAAATGACTGTTCGCTCAGCTCCCCCGCTTGCGTGCTGGCGGCTCTAGTTAATATTAATATCAAAAACTAAGAAAAGAAATAAAAAAATATATAAAAATATAAAATACAAAAAAAGCCTACTCGTACCTGGTAAAGATAACATTTTTAATACATTATTCGTAATTAAAATTTACCTTAATTACTAGAAAATATATAAAATTATTCTACTAAATAGATATAATAATAATTTTACACTAAAATTATTTCTTAGGTATTAGATTAAGTTACAATTTTAAGATACTGTTGTCCTAATATGTCGATAGATAAGTTAAAAAGATAAGAGATGTCTTTGTACATACACGATAGAAGAAGCCACATACTCTCGACGCGTATCAACACTTACATTTTTAATATTCAATTTCATTGGCATTATATTAGAATCATAACAGAAAAACAAATTGAAAATTGGGATATTTTTAATTACCGTATAATCAAAATTTATAAACATTAATATGCAGTTGTTATATATGGTTTCTTCTAGAGATATCTCACATTTTAGGTTACTTTTAGCATAAGTAAATAGAAATAAGTCTTTATTTTTCTTGGAAACAATTTTTAATCTGTCATACTCGTATACATACTATTAACACATTATAGGCCCTATATTCATAGGTTCGATTACTACTCGTGGAATGATTATGTTTAAATATTCATTTCTTCTCTCCGGTATCTAAGACAAAGTGTGGCGTTGAGTTCCGCCACTCAACACCCAAAATGTCTCAATTTCATGCGGAAAGTCGAGGATGGAGTGTCATGACACTAGGTTCTCTCTGACTATCCCGCTACCTAAAAACTTTAAACAAGAATAATCACCATCTTCGTGTATTAAGGTTGCATAAGAAATTTGTTACAAGAAAATTATAACGATATTAAAAATATCTGTAAAATAGTCTTATATGTGGCGTAGTAGGAGGACAGCGTCTGACTGTAAACGGGATGATTGCGTCGATTTCCATCCCGGGGAAAGATTTGATTGAATGATTATTTTCATTTCTCCCCTCCGGTGAATTCAAAGGTTCACGTTGACTTTCTCCACTCAAGATACAATGTCTTGATTTCCGGTGGAAAGTAGAGAAAGGAGTATCTTTACACTAGGTTATCTCTTGGCGGCTCAAGGCATGAAGCGTCAATAGCTATATATAATTATATTATACAGCTTTATGCTAACATTGTTACATAAAATATCCAAAAAAATGTCGAATTAGTTATGTATTAAATTACGAAATTTTATAAAGACCTAAATAACACACAACAATAAATAAATATAGCTTATAAAGTAAGAAGAGATATCTTTGTACATACAACATAGAAGAAGCCACATACTCTCGATATATATATCACTTAAATCTGTTCTAAATATTTTAAACTTTTTAAAAGTGTTATTCATTTTGGTTCATTTAAATGGATTCGAACTCGCCCCTCTTAGAAATTAAGAACTCTGACTGCTAAACTATGCGTTCAACGCATACTTGACGTTTAAAATGTTTTAAATGTTTTTTTTTAAATGTTTGTGTAAACCTTGTTCAACTATTTTCTGTAAACAGTTTGAATTTCCGATTGCTAAAAGCAACTGCTAAAAACAAACAGCTAAAACAGCTTCAACCTCTGATTGATATACATTCGTTGTGTATGGTTTCTTCTAGAGATATCTTAAAATTTTTATTATTTTCAATAGAATTACAGAGTTAGTAGTAGTAATAAACTAATAAATCTTAAAAGTAATTTTTAAATAAGTTAAGTATCTATGCTCTTATATTGATACTATGGCCACATTATTGAAAGCAGTTGAAACTGATAATGTTGTTGAACATCTTCATGTATCAGCTGCAGAAGCAATGTGTTTACATAGTGTTATATACTAAGACATAGACTAGCACTCGTAAGTTATCAGAAAACTCAACAATTTAACAATTTGTAGTGTGTAAATATGCTTGAAAGTTAGGATTTATTAAATATTTACCATTTAAACTATAATAATAGTTATTGTTTATATAAAAAAATGAAGAAAAAAGTAAAACAAAAAATATAAAAAATACAAAAAAAACGAAAAAAGCCAATCGTACCTGATAAAGATAACATTGCAATTTGTGAAATTTGCGATTAGGTTTAATTTTGTAATAGGATGACAGTTAATAAGCTGTTTAATTTTTAAGGATAAATAAAAAAATGGAAGGATACCAACGTTATTAGTTACTTTATACATAGAGATAATAATAATAATAGGTATTTATACGTAGTTCTAATTATTTTGCCAACATAAACATTTGAAAAGAAGGTTTGTACCATAAAACTTGTTACTAACGCACAACCAATAACATGGTATTTTTAACGACGCTTTTAGCAAACCAGGCTTCGCTTCGAGAAACCCATTAAGGGCTTGGACAGACAAACAAACAAATTTTAAATCACAATAATATTTGATAAAAAGATTTTGATTAGTAGTTATACGTTATAGTGCCTATATACAAGTTCTATATAATATTATTAAATGTAATAATATTATATATTATATAGCATATAATATGCGATGGTCATAGTGTCAGAAAGTAGACTTGTTGTTAAGTTTGAAAATTGATGAGTTCACTATTATGTTTGTAATTCGTTTATGTATGTATATTGAATAAAAAAATTGAGTTTCGTGAACTCAAATTATATTATTTTTATATATACATGTAATAATATTATTTATATTTTTATAATATAATCTAATTATATACTTTTATGAATTCCGTATTTATATACATATATTATAATTTGTTTATATATTCGTATATTATGTATTTATTATGATTAGCAAGTAAGATTAATCTTAAAATTTTATTGCGAGTATTTTGATTTCTTTTGGTAATACCTAAATATTTGTCTGATAAATACATTTATTAGGCGCACAATTATAATTTTTTACTAAGCAGACAATACTCGTATATTTTATGAAAATAAATATTGGCCATATTGGTTGAATTATTATATTTTTCATTATTATCAAAATTGACATGTATTTGTAACTTTACAACCGCCTTTGTTGAGTTGAGCTTCTATTGATAATTTCCAGTCATTGTGTTAAAAATTTAATTTCGTGGCGGAATGGAGTTGAGAATTCAGTTTTGTTAAAATATTTTTAGGCTCTTCTCTCAGTTATATAGACGTGTGCATGTCGCTCGCACCCGCTGTTCTGAACAGCCGTCGTCACAAGGTACTCTTGACCCTGTAACCTCCATTGTAGGCTTACGCCTCTGGGTTTACGGAAGTAGTTCAGTTAGTAGAAGGTAGTAGCAGTTAGTAGAAGACTGGAGTAGTTCTCGTGTCATTGGCTAGTGGCAGTCGAGGAGCACCGTGACGTTTTAGTGGGTACACGGACGGCCTACATCTACTAGTCCGGAGTCCCATGTAACCCGCCCGAATTCCCAATGGGTGGGTAGATTCAAGAAATTCAATAAAAGATTTCCTCATGAAAAAAAAGGTTACTTGATTCTCCTTTCAGTTCTCTTTTAGTTTACTATTGTTAACTCAATTTCTTCTTCTTCTCCGTGGTGCTCTTTCAATCCTAAAGCACTAGACTCTGCTCTACACAATGCTAGACAGGATAGTTGTTCCATGGATTTGATATCGGTCCACTTCCTGTTGTTATTCAATCACGACATTTTCCTGTGTCGCCTTTTGAAGTCCACTTTAATCGTCATAATGAAGCAAACTGTAATGGTCATGCCTCAGAATATGACCTAGGTACTCTATCTAGGTTCCCCGAGGAGAGACTATATGTCTATTGGTCCTGGAGCGTGGTAATTGATAGGGAGAATGAAAACGGGGGGATTAATAAGAAGAGGAGCTTAGCATCTTAAGCAACTGCTTCGAGGTTGCGGTAGAGTTTGACGGTACCCGTGGCCTCGAGTAACGTAGTTTGGTGGGCTACCGTGGGGTTTTAGTGAGTAGGATGCAGAAGCATGAGCCTCACATAATCCGTATGGCGTTACATACATGTAGCATTCGGACACCCGTAACAGGGTTTCCCCACGGGAGGAAAAAAAAAAAAAAAAGGTACTCTATCTAGGTACGTTTTTGGATGGCTAGCAGTTTCGCTTCGAATCTTCTGCGTCGAACTGATGCGAAGTATATGGTGTTAGCACCACATTTTGAACGTCTTTGCGCGTCATATTAGAATCTAGTTTAATAGAAGTTTATGTGTAATCGCTTTATGTGTAATTGTCGGCAGCACAAGGATTTTCATTTTGATAAATCATTTAACACAAACACGAGCCATTTCTATCCGTATTGTAATTTCTTGACTAGAATCCCATACTACGTTAAGTACGAAGTCGTTTCAAATTCAGGCCAGCTACTGTTAAATAATAGTTAAATTTTAGTTTGGATTTATGGAAATCATCACGACTTAATCTCCATTAAAACCTAAAAAAAATAACTTTTAGAGTCTTCTAATACAGATAAAGATGAACCGAAGATGTTTCATATTACATTTGCATTTAATTATTGTGAATTACTTTCAACATACAGGATTACAGGATACATTTTACAAAATTCATTTATATTATAGTCTTAAGTTAATGATTCCTGTTTTAATCAATGGTTAATCAAATCGATTATTAGTGGAGTTTGTTTTATTCTGTCGGCTTATATATTCATATAGCGTTAATCTTCTCTTCGTAGTGCGATAGCATTGATGTTGTATGTTAGCATTAGCTTGTGGTAGTGTACCCGTAGGTAGTTCATTTATTAAGGATCAAACTGCCCTATCAGTTACATTAATTAATGTTAACATATTTAAAAAACCAACATTTTTAACAAAATATTATTGATTTAAAGGCTATTATTATTTAAAAAATTAAATTTCGTATGTATTTAAATATATTTTACAACAAATTATAAATTGTAAATTAATTAAATGTATAATGTTGATTATATTCAATATATAACGTTTCATTTATAAACTTACCAATAATACATTATCAATATATGGGCAGTTTATTTATATTTAATACTTATATATGTCGTCAATATTGTGTCGTGTGTCGTAATCATGTAGTAGTAATCGTATTTGTATGTAGAATAAGTATTCTGATCGATTAGAAAGTAAAAATATTTTCTATACACAACACCAACGTCGTTGCGCATGCAATACCGCGGAAGAGCAGTATGTAAATACCGCGTATACATATTTATAACATTGGAAAAAGGAAAATCTCAACAATTTCGTAACTCTGGTAGTGTTTAGCGAGTATAGTTTTGATTGAAACATACCCACATTCTCTGATTGTCTAATTCAAATAATGTAAGAAATAACATAAGCGAATCAGTGCTTCGAATTTAGTCACAATATTACTATGTTAGGGATCGTTCAAGTATTACGTAAGCAGATTTATTACAATTATTTACCCCCTATCCCCCTTGTCAGCAAAAGTAACCAAAGCTCTTACGGGGGTAAAGGTAAGAGTAGGGTAGGGGGATAGGGGTATCCCATGCTTGGGTAAACATTTTTCAATTAATGTGTTTTTAATTTTATAATAGTTTCAGATGACGTAAAACATCATCTAGACCCCCCTACCCCACATGTCATCCAAAATAAGCAAAGCAAAGACCGCCCACCCCTCTATAGTGGTTATGTAATACTTGAATGACCACTTACACTTCTTCTGTTTACATTACGCGGTATTTAAAAACTGATCTTCCGTACTGTTGCCCGCGCAATGACGATAAAGCAGAACTGCTTCAGAAACGAATCTGAAGTCTTACTTACATGATTTTTTTGAGAACTTTTTATTTATTACTAAATCAGGAATTCCTAGAATATATAGTTTATATAAAAATACAATTAGATATTCTCTGTTTCTGAATCTAATGTTAATTTACTTGCTATAAAATGAAATGATATTTTTGACCAATTTAATATCATCATTTCAGTCTTATATAATTGTATATTTTATTTTTAAAATTGTTTATATTTTATTCTTCTTCTTAAATGTTAAAAAATACAACTTTTGTGAACGTTCAGTTTATATTAAGATTTAATTTTATTTTTTTATACACCAATTATATTTTATATGTAATCCTGCAGCTATCAATAAATGTGTACGTGTAATTGTTGTTTTTATTCCACTCCATAGGGTATACCTTACTATTCTTTCTTATAGACTTCATAAAAACAGTCGTAAATAAACGAAATGGACTTAACAAAAACAATAAATAAACTATATTGTTGATGAAGTTGCACTAAATACGTAAAACATTTAATAATATTATTTGTTACCTAACTAACTACAACCAAATAAGGAGAAAGAATGAATCTCAAAATCGAGCGGAAAGAAAACAACGGAATGCCCTGACGTTAGATGCACGCTGTCTACTTTGGTATACGGGATAAAGTGCGAAACTTGAAAGATTGATTTCATATTTATATATTTTATCGATGAATTGAAAAATTAGTCAGTAGCTTTCCTGATGAAATCTGTCAAACTGTATGACGACAATTTCCAGATTATTGAGTACGAGTAGAAGAAGGACAATCGAGATATATTTTATGTACATACGAGCGTAAGCTGTTTTGTTGCATACCTGTGTGAGACGTCTCCTATTTGAATACAGAAAAACATTGCAAAATCACAATATTGAGCTTGAAATAAATGAAGAAGTATTTTGAAGTATTATATACTAAATATGGGGAACGACGTCATAATACTAGGTTCCCTCTGCCTACCGTGCTGTGTGCTGTGTACAGCGTGAAGCTAAAAAAAATATATACTAAGTATAAGAGCAAGGTAAATTGATTTCTACCCACGAATCACGACGAAACCAAAGTTAATGCATTTAGGGTAAAATATTGTTCATTATTGTGTTTTATGCAAAGGAATGTTTCTATTATTTTAAGGAATTTTTCCCCAACAATCAGTAGGAAAAATATTTTTAAGGTTTTTCGTAAAGGCTTATCGGCAATAGTTTCTAGATAAGAGTTACGAAATATACTCGCCAGATGGCGTAACAGTGAACATTTTATCGCAAATGCTTTGGCTACGACCCGTTAGCAATAATGGCTTACAACCGCTGCTTGCACCTGAAGTAGCGTTAGCTTATTGATTAGGCGAGTCTATTTATACGAGAAAATTGTATTTTAACGCCCTCACCAAAGATACGACGACGGATTAACTATGCCTTAACAATCATAATTTTCCGATTTCATATGATCTACTACAATTGATTACTTCAAACCATGGCTAAATACATATATTATTTAAATTTCCTGGTAAACGTGAGGCTTGGCTTATTAAAGTGAAATGTAAGCATTCCAGATGTAAGCATTCCAGAAAAGTATTATAGTTTTATATACATATTACAGTTTTGTGTCAGTAGTAGAGACGAGGTGTGAATTGAGATGGAACGGAACAAGGGAAGTTGCAAGAATAAAGAACGCCCTTTGACTGATTTCAACGCATTGTGTATATAATAAAGTGTGTCTTAAAATAAATCATTCACGTATATTTTTAAACGTCAATGACATGCACAAAAAATTAATAGATAATTTTAACGACAATCGCAAAAATCTTATATTGTTAACATTGGTATGACAATGGAATCTAAAACCTTATTCCAAAGAAAATCTGTAAGCTTACCTACCCAATTATAAATATTATATTTAATTTTCAATACAACCACGTAAGACAAAATACTGTAACCTTAAAATCCTTACAAAGTACAATTCAAAGATGGCGGCTGGCGGTGTCAAGCTTTATGTATATGTTATTTATATATCATTTATTACTTTATATTATTGTGATTTTTCTTTTGAAATACTTTTTATTTTATTGTTTCGCGTACTATAGTTTTATTCATTTTAATAATTTAATATTACTGTTATGTTTTATTAAATTAATAATGTTATTATAAAATAACTTACCAATTTGTGATTTATTAAAGAACCATTTTTTACTGCTATTGTATTAAGCTAATAAATTTTCAATCGGTATTAAAAATGACACATTATTAGTATTAAATATAAATTAGTATACGTTATATTTTTACTATTTGAAAATTTATGTAAAACATATTTTTTGAGCGTCCATATCATGACGTTTTTGACGTTGACATTTTTCTTTTTGTTCCTTTTTTAATTTTCATAATATATAAAACTGCCAGTAACTAAGATATAAATATATACGAAAATCGTATATAGAGTAAAAATATATAAGAAAGTCATACGTATAATATTATTTGTTTTCTCGTATACCTATAGAATATTAGGTAGAGAGAACTTAATAATAAAATACTCCTTTTCCGTCTAAATTTCCGTTCCGTTTCCGTTTAAATATCCGTTTTGTTTCCGTTCTAAATTTTCCAATATCAAATTATGTATTGTTGAGTGGCTGTTGGTTCAAGCATTCCGCCGTTCTTTGTCTAACCAAAGCAAAATGGAATGGAAATAATGTAAATATAATAATTTCATTGAGGCCAGTCGTGACGCAGGGGCACAAAATGTGACTGTAAACGTCACTACTACTACATGTTGTGGGTTCGATTCTCACTGGATGAAATGAAATATTTAATATCTATTCTTTTTCACTCTGGTGTCGAAGTATAGCACGGTATTGAGTTTCGTTACTTTACATGTAATGTCTCCAGAATTAAGTATGTCTTAACAATGCAGAAAGTGGGAAACAGAGTGTCTTAACATTAGGTTTCCTCTGCGTATCCTGCTGTGTGAGGGATGCAGCGTGAAGGTAACATAAGAAATCATTTCTCTCACTATTCTCTTTGTTCTAAAAATACTTTTATTTTTAGTCTACTTAATATACATTTTTTATTGTCAAATTCAAGGTGCTGATTATATAATATGTTAAGCAAATATTATAAATATCCTTTGTTCGTGCCACACCCAAGCCCCTCTTCCCCTCTGAAACCTTTCCTGCCCGATGCAATTTATTGATCCAGGGTCGAGTTCTCCCGCCCCCAGGAAGAAGGATGGGTGGTATAGGATATTAAATTTCCCTTTATACTTCGTTAAATTGAACAAAGCAAAGCTATCGAATTCTTTTATTGCTGTAAGGTAGAGTTAGTTATTTAAGTGATATCTCAATAACCGTATTATTATTTAAAAACAACAAAATATTAGGTTGTAACTTTTTGCAGCTTATCCGCCTATATAAATTTATATTACTACTACGGTGTTTATCTATAAATAAGCAGGAGCAGGCGGAGATGCTACTTAGGCCCCATATCTTGGACCTGATCTGTCTTCTTTAATTTAATTTAATTTGTGCTTGAGAACTGGGGGGGGGACGTCCCGAATGATGGGCGAGGCGCAGTCATCGTATATTTCTATAAAGACAAAGGTTCAGGATAGACTGTGAAAGGGTACTTGGGTACTTTTACGAGAAGAATTCAAGAGAAATCTGAGTGACTGTGTGTAAAATTAATTATAAATGAACAGAAATAGTAACTAATGGTATTTTAAACTTCTTCTTTACCCATTGATTGATATCCGATGTAAAGAATTCTTAAAAATTCAAACGGCCTGAAACAGCAGTGCGCTATGTCAGCTTGGCTTTTCAGTTTGCAGTTGTATAGTTCTGCCCAAGGAGGTTTTTTTTTTTTATGGAATAAAGGAGGCACACGAGCTGAAGGCCCACCTGGTGTTAAGTGGTTACCTTCGCCCATAGATATCCACAACATTTAAGCTATGGATGCGTTGCCAGCCTTGGGAATGTAGGACAGAAGGAGAGAGGAAGGATGGGAATGGTGGGAATAGGGAGAGCTGGCTTATCAGCATGCCATCGAACCGGAACACATCATAAGATATTTGGCGGTTCGTCTTTGACATGATAGTGGTCGCGAGCCAGTCAGAGAACGAATCTCCTACCACCAAACTACTGGGTTACCCGCCTTTTACGGGACGCTACCCAGCGGCGGGGGGGAATTGTATTCTTAACCCGTCCCCCCACGGGTTAGGAGTGAAACCAAATGAGTTACGAGTGAGAGTGAAAGTGTGCTGCAGCGCTCACTGTATCATCAGAATGCGAGTTACATGCATTGGTCACCATTCTGTATGACGGGTGTGTAAATAATGGCCTACGCCATTTTGTATTGTAGGTAAAGCTAAGATTCTAAAATTTGAAAGAAATGAAGAAAGAACGGAATATAAGATCAGACTAGTATAACTGAAAGTATATTTAGTTGAGATAGAAGGTATGATGCTGTCCCAAAGCAGTACTGGGTATCGACGTTGTTTGCACTTAGTCATATCAGTAAAAATATAATCATTCCTAATGCTGAGGATCGTAACCACAAAAATACATTTACTTTTTAATTCACTGCGCTACGATGGCCTCCATTTATATTAAATTATGTCAAAAAAATGTATCTTTCAAACGAGATATGGTCATACATTGTATAGATATAATTTAAAACCCTAGCCCAGATAGAGCTAGATCGTGTGATGCGCGGACATGCGCTGAAAGCCTGCACTTATCGATCTCAGTTGAATACACGGATGCAGATAAAAAATGAATCTTACTTCTTTCAAATAAAGAAATAATTTTAATTTAATTATTATTCTTTAAAATTTAGAAATGTCAACACAAAGAAAACCTAAAATATATTATTTCTTTTTTTTAAGTTTTACCTACAATTTGAAAATAGATATAATAACTAACTTATGGTGACCAACTCAAGAAAACACGTAAAAATTAAACTCATTTTCAAAATTAATAATATTGAAACAACCTAAAACGAAACTAAAATAGAGTTTTTTAGTTTTTTAACTTTATAATATTTTAAATTATTGTTAATTATGACTTTAAGCAACGATATTACAAGAAAATGGCGGGAATGCTGCAAAATTAGGCCAGTCTCTTTTGAAAATAAGCCGTAGTGGTAGCCCTGGAGGCGGTGTGGTAGCATTGGGGACAGTGTTGCTTATAACATAAATTATTGTCACTTAGCACTTCAAATATCTTTTTTACGATAGAGTAATTTTTTATTAATATTTAAAATAATTATCACTAAAAACAACTACATACATCCGACGATATAAAACAATACAACATTAAAAAAAGTATTAATTCTATTGGATAAATCAAAAAAAATTGTAATTAAGTCGTTACTTGTTCTATATTGCTTAGTGTATATTTATTTATTTATTTTTTTAGCTTCACGCTGTAACCTGCACACCTGCTGTGTGCGGGATACAGCGTGTAGGTAGGCAGAGGGAACCTAGTGTTAAGACACTCCGTTCACCACTTTCCGCCAAATCGGAGGCATTGCGTGTTAAGTGGCGGAACTGAACGCCGCCGCGATATATTAAATATTTCTACACCTCGAGTGGGAATCGAACCCACAACCAGTCGTTTACAGTCACACGCTTGTGCCACTGCGCCACGACTAGCCCGTATATTTATTTAACTGATATAAAATCACAGTTACCAGGTTAGGTAGGCAGCGGGTATTTTTTTTACGTTCACATTTTTGTACATATAATAAGTTGTCGACTTCATATGAGAGTTCAATAATTAGCGAAATAGGTGTTAAACTTATTAAAAAAAAAACTAAGTATTTTGCTTTCAGCTTAATCCTTTGTTCTGAGAACGTAATATTGTACATGACTTTGTTCCCTCTTTCCGCTTGATGGACTTCGTAATGGAAATCAATGCTGAGTTTTGTCTTTCAATATTGAGACCCATAACGAATCGAACCCATAACTGTCTATGTATACGATCATAGTTGACATCAACGCGCCACGATTGTAAATTATCTAAAGGAGTGTAATAAAATGAAATAATTAATAAAACAACTTCACGCTTTTCCCTATATAATATATCCTCATACCAAGACAATCCTTTCTCCACTTTCTGCCAGAAATCCCGGCGAAACTGAACTCCCAACGTTGTCTTAAGTACCAGCACGGAGAAATCCCGGCGATATACAATTATTTTTAAACATTTTTAAAGTGTTATTCTACACTTAGGAAAATTTAAATAGACATTTCATCATCATCATCATCATCATCAGCCGGAAGACGTCCACTGTTGGACATAGGCCTCCCCCATAGATCGCCATTTAGAGCGATTGCTCGCCTCTCCCATCCAGCGGTTTCCCGCGGCTTTGACTATATCGTCAGTCCACCTAGTGAGGGGCCGTCCAACGCTTCGTTCGTTCTTCTTCCGGTTCGTGGTCGCCACTCGAGAACCTTTGCTCCCCATCGGTTGTCGGTTCTACGAGCGATGTGGCCTGCCCATTGCAACTTCAGCTTGCTAACTTTGAGAATAGACATTTAGAAAACGTATAATTTTTTCGTACGTTTTCTAAATGTCTTTTTCAATTTTCCCAAGTGTGGAATAGCACTTTAAAAATGTTTAATAGTATTTATTAAATAGCATTCTCTCTTGCCAAACGATTGTTCGTGGAATAATCTTTGAGTAGCAGAAATTTGTAAAAATATCTCTACAGAGATGGTAACAACAGAAGTAAGCTCGGTGAGATAAGATCAGGTGAGAGCGCCTGGACGGTATTCAGGAAGCGAGGGTTCGAATCCAACTGCGTTTAAATTTTTGAATGTTTTCTAAATGTCTTTTTCAATATACTACAATTATTTTTCGAGTAGGATTCGTACCCACACTCGTCACGTTCACAGTCATACATTGCCCCTTTGCAAAAAAAAAATACAAATGATTTATTTGTGAACATTTATTATATATTTTCAATTTAGTATACTATAATACTATAATCTAAGGATATATTACATCTTTAAAAGTATAGTTTTGGAAGATCTTAAATAGCATATCTCTAATCTAATTAAACTATTTAATAAATTAATACTTAAGAGGAGTGACGCAGTAGCGCGCTGCGACTTGATTCAATTGCGTGAGTTACACGTCAGAAGGCATTTTAGTCATTTCTCTGCCTTGGTTTTACTATTGTAATCACTATTATCATCACCGTCATCACCATTGTCATCATCGTCATTATGAACTCATCATATTGATATACCAAAATACCGATCTGCAAAGTGATAATTGAACTTAATATGCAATTAAAGCGCTTGATTGCAGGAAACATTTCAATTTGCATCCAATATAGTTGAAAGTATATTTAAAATTAGTTCAACTTAACTGAACTCCCTCCCTTTTAACTAAACTGTGGTCAAGCACAGTTATGTGCAAGTATATGAAATAGTTTATGCCTTAACGAAGTAAATGCTTAACATTAAGTCAGTTAGTTAGTTCAACAGTACTATGTAGTTATTTGCTTTAAATGCCAAAATTATATTATTTTACAGTGGATGGAAGAGTGACGAAGTATACTTGTTTTGTCAAACTTCTACGCCGTAGCACCATGTGAGTGTCTGCATTACGTAGTTTGAAAAAGGATAGTATATAGATTTTTTGTTAAAAAAATATATGTTAATGGTATTACTTTGTTGATTGTATTGTGCAACTACCTTGATAAAATTATTAAGTTGCCATTTTGCAAACTCTCAAAATAGATCCCTCCCCTCACTCAAATCGTGTCGCAAGCCGAAGTTCGAGTCTCAACTGAGGCGCCTTTCTTCCTCTTGCCACACCACCGTCGTCATTTCATGGCTTCCCTCACAAGTGAGGTTTCTTAGCCAAAGTTTAGAGTTCAGCCTCTCCCAACCCGGTGACGCTGTCGAGGCCACTCTGGCCAACAGCATACATACTTGTACTACATATTAAAAAAAAACTCAAATTAGTGCTAATAACTACATGACAATTTAAGAAACCAGTTTCTGATAGATATTTAAAAAAAAAGGAATAGGTATATATACTCTAGAGATATATATTTATACAGAAAAGATGATCAGACTATTGAGCAACAGGTGTCCTGAGCATTACTGTATGTAGTTATAATAACACGCTTTTATTAGCTTCACCTGTGTATATTTTGTTGTAAGTTTACACATCGAATGGTCCGACGATTACTGGTATAAGTGCAAAAAACATCATTTCACGAGAGAGTGATTTGAGGGTTCCTACCGCTTTTGCTTCGCCAATATTCAAAGGAAGTGAAAAAAATGTTACTAATTGCAATATTATTCTGTTATTTTAATAACTTATTTTGAATACTGATAATATTACCACGTCAGAGATCCTTAATACGCTCACATGTAAAGTTGCGTTTTGCACTTCTTCCAGTCTTTGTCGGACCATGTGACGTGCACACATATCCGACGGCTGTACATTAGTTTTTGTAGCATTAACCAGCATCATAATTTTGCTTTGTCAAAGTCGAGACATTGCATGTTAAACCGTGGAACTCAACGCCGCACTTTATGTTTGTGAGTGGAAAAATGAAAATAATGTAAATAATTCCTTGAAAGTGAGGAACGGAGTGTCTTAACACTAGGTTCCCTCTGCCTACCCTGCTGTGTGCAGGATACAGCGTGAAGCTAAAAAAAAATCCTCGAATGAGAATTGAACCCACAATTCGCATTTATACTCAGACGCTATCCGCCATAACTAACTCCTCGAAGTTTCTCTTTGTCCCAATTCAAACACAACAAACAAAAATTAAGAGCATAACATAATTATAAAGTCAGCTCGGAAATTAGAGTGCCTAGCCCAGACGTAGCTAAATTTAGGCCACCTGCAGAGCGCATGTCGATAGGGGTCGCCACCCCAAATTGAATGCACGGATTGAAGCTTAGGATGGGTAGGGTAGACCCCTACCAGCAAATGCGTTTTATATTTTTTGTTTATACTGTTAGTATTGATTTATGCCACCGGTACTTGAGTACTGGTAACTATTTGAAACACTGTTTTAGTATGAATGTAATTGATATGTAAATTATGATGCTGAGTAAAACCTGTTATGCGTTAGATGGATGGGTTCAATTCCTCAACTTATGCTCTATCTATATTTCAATTATATTGGTTTCCCCGATCTTTTTTGGACAAAAAGTAGTATTAATTATGAAATTATGAATAAAAATATTCGATTTCCTATGCATTTCAGTAGAGTGAGCAGACAGAATCACGCGTAAAGACGCACACGCACGCTAGTCATGTACTCAAGTAAACTCACAGACTCACAAGTTTTACACGTTCCTAATTTTGGAGACTTTGGACATTGAGTGACGAAACTCAAACCCATACTTGTCTTATCATAACGGAAAAATGAAGACTTGAAGACTGCTTAAAGGAAAAATAAATGTTCCATTAAGTCGAAATCGAACTTAGGACTATCGCATCAGTACAACCAGATACTGTACCAATGCACCAGGACGGTCTCTAACATGACAGCTGTTTTAATTTGTAGGGAAAAGGCGTACGAGATGATCCCCTTATGGAGAATACTCATAAAATTTTTTAATCTCTATTAAAGGACTTATCACAAAAGGGGTAACATGTTCTAATTAAGCTACTTACATGCATGTTGGCAATGTAAAAAATATATCCCCTGTGACGTTAATATGCATATAATACGCCATGTATGTTTAATTGTTTATGTATGTTAGTACATATCTCTATATATAATAAAAGAGTAAAAAAGTCAATTCTGTACATGAAAAATTTCAGAAAAATTTTAATTGGGTGCGTTAATATATTGATAACAGAGGCCAAAAATCCACTCAGAAGAATTTTTGTCTGTCTGTCTGTCTGTCTGTCTGTCTGTCTGTCTGTCTGTCTGTTAATTTGTTCGTCAATCACGCAAAAACTACTGGATAGAAATGAATGAATTTTGGTATGGTGATAGCTTATAGTCCAAAGGTACATATAGGATAGTTTTTATCCCGGTTTTCCATGTAGTTTTTTTGGAAAAAATAAAAAACCGATATAAGTAAATTATTTGTATACTGATATCTACCGTGTAGAAATTAATGAATTTTTGTATGGAGTTAGCTAAGAGGTTAGAGCAACATATGGGATAGTTTTCATCCTGGTATTCAATACAACTTCCGTAGATAAATAAAATTAAAAAAAAACATTCAAATTATGTCGATAGTTCACCAGTGAAGCTAAATTTGTTTCAATATAGTGATATTAAAAATTAGTGAATTAAAATAAATATATAAAATAAAATAAGCATAACATTTATTAAAGATACATTTGACCGGTTTATAAAACTTTATATAATCTATATGACAGCAGATGTCACTACGTTTTCTGGAACGGGTAGCGCCATCTGTTATTATATACTTGACATTGTATTAGATATATACGTACTCATTAATATTATTATTATAAAAATGCAAATTCACGGGTAATCTACAGATTTCGTACATATATACCAGATGGTATATATGTATGTACGAAATCTGCTATCATATAGATATACTATGATAGCAGATTTCGTACGTTTTCTTACTATAACAGCTATCGCTATATGTTATCGAATAGTATAGATATTGTACTAGATGTATCGATGATTTTCTCAAGAACATAATTAGTGACGCAAGGTCAAATATAGACTACCCCCTTTTATAAAAAAAAACAATCCCAAAGAGCAATAGAGGATGAAAGTGGCAGTTCACGTGGCGAAGCCGCGAGCGGGTCGCTAGTTAAATAATAAAGCTTTGTTATACAGACGCCGTCGTGGCGCAGTGGACAAGTGCGACTGTAAACATGATAGATGTGGGTTCGATTCCCTCCCCGGAAAATAATTTTATTTATTAATTTAGCTAGTTTCTTTTTATTAACAATTTAATTATGTTTGTATAGGGTACATTAAAAAGCGTACAATTAAAAAGGACCAAGGAAATCACTGGGCTGTCAAGACTTCAATCATGGCTATCTCACTAGAATTTCCTGTTCGGAGTACCATCTATTGATTCATGTACGAATCATGCTTGCATCCATATAAGTATATATAATAATCATCATCATCATGCATGCATATAATTTTATATTAGTTTCATTTCTCTGGTCCGGTATTTAGAGCGAAAATTGTGTGTTCATACTTTTTTTACGATGGCAATTTTTTAAACAATAACTTTCATATGTATGTGTTCTGTTTTATATAAACTTATGAACATACCACTTGATCACAAATGACTTCAAGTTTAGTAAAACCTTGGAAATAGTTGCGTATGCATTTTATGCATTAGACTTCACAATATGGTCCCAAACAGACATGCCCTAAAAATATAAAGCTGTAACTGTAAACTGTAAGAAAAGTGGGGAACGGAGTGTCTTAACACTAGGTTCTCCCTGCCTACTGTCTGGAAAGTGGGGAACGGAGTGTCTTAACACTAGGTTCCCCCTGCCTACTGTCTGGAAAGTGGGGAACGGAGTGTCTTAACACTAGGTTCCCCCTGCCTACTGTCTGGAAAGTGGGGAACGGAGTGTCTTAACACTAGGTTCCCCCTGCCTACTGTCTGGAAAGTGGGGAACGGAGTGTCTTAACACTAGGTTCCCCCTGCCTACTGTCTGGAAAGTGGGGAACGGAGTGTCTTAACACTAGGTTCCCCCTGCCTACTGTCTGGAAAGTGGGGAACGGAGTGTGTTAACACTAGGTTCCCCCTGCCTACCCTGCTGTGTGTGGGATACAGCGTGAAGCTATAATCAATCCAAATATTTTTAGACAATTCTCAAAGACACCAGGACTCAGAAAAAAAGAGTCTTTTAATCTTTGTAATTTAAAATAATTTATATTTATTTCGATATCATATAACTACTATTCAACTAAGAACAAAAAAAAAAAACTGTATACCGAGCATGATAAATACATATTTCCATATATATAATTTCTTGCCTATTCTCTTCAACAGACTAAGATTTTGTTCGCTGGATCAATCATAACTTATTTTTGTTCGCTGTACATCGATAAGACCTCACCTGTTGATGAAAATCGAGTCGGTTAGCTGCTACTAGTCTTACTAGTAGATCTGCTTAGTATTTACTTACACGTTCTTTATTAGGCTTAAACTGTAATCTTATACGTATATATACATATTCTTCCTTAAAACAAGTATGATTCAATTGATAATTTAAGTTAACTTTAGGAATTCACAACCAAAATTTTAGTAGAAATTTAAAAAATGGAAATTAAGATATGTCACTTTCATTAATGGATATTGTCTTAAAAAGAGAGAACTTAGTGTCCAGACACTCTGTTCTCCACTTTCAAGCCAGACTCGGACACAGTGCATGTTAAGTGGCGAAAGTTAACGCCGCACTTTGGCTTAGGTACTAAAGCGAATAAATGAAACATATTTTTAGTGTGATTATTTCCCCGAGTGGGAATCGAACTCATCACGCTTACAGCCAGATACTGTACTAGTGCGCCACAACAGCCTTTATTTAAGTCTATTGTCCTAGACTGTATATCAACTTAAATAGTATTCAAAATAAATGACAAAGGAATTAATTATTTTCAATATGCAAAAAAATAAACATCACAATATAAAGTCACAACAACAAATCAGACCCCCTGTTACTTCAAAATCGAATTTAAAATCTATTACAGAACTTACTACTTGCAAATTGAAATTTGATTGAAAATGTTATCGAAGAGCATCTAGGACATATCAAAGTCATACGTGGGACGGTGCCGATCGATGTTGCAACAGATTTCTGCCCGGCGCAATATCCGGTGGCAAGCGGGTGACCTATAGGGTGAAAGGGTGGCCTGCGCCCCTGGCACTGGGAGATGGAGCGGCGTGATCGCTCCCTATCCCCCTCAGATCAGGTGATCTCCTAGCCAGCGAGTAATCAATAACGATGCTGGGGCATGAAGTACATTGAACAAAATTTATAGTTTAAACAAATATAATATTTCTTTGTTTGTTATTTTTATGATTTTGTTATAGTAACTAAATTTTGATAATTATGGTATGTAAGCAAAACAAATGAAAGTAAGGCCATTTGGTATATCTGATTATTTTCACACATATATGATTATTATAATTTACACAGCTTCGAAATAAAATACGAATGATGTCTATAACTAAAACTAATTTTGCTAAAGCATCATCAGTAAGCTTTAAACGAGGAGATACAACACTCAATGTAATTATTTAATTGTGACTTTTCGTTGCTTAAATAAAATACTCATATTTCCTTTTCCCAAAAGTATTAATATTGCTGACAGTACTTTTCTCACGTGTTGCTCCATGTAATACACAGATGGCGTTACAAAGCCGTGGAATATTCTAGAATTTCGTCCCCGTAGCTTCCCCTCCTACGACTGTAAACGGGGCCACCCTACCATAACAGACATGCGCACGTAGCACGAATCTAGGGTCAGAGAAAATCTAGGCATTGCAATTACAGCTCAGCTACCTTGATGACGTATTTTGTGCATCTAAATTAAAGTGATGAAAAACTGTGACTGAAGACATTAATTGTAATGGTGTAAGCTGAAAAGCTTTGCAATCGCTCTCGGAAAGTGGGCAAAGTAAGTAATTTGCATTTTTACTTAAAGGTATCTAATCTAGGATCTCCTATATAACTATATACTCATATATGTACATATGTATATTGATTTATTGTGCGACTAGGATAGGAAAGCTAATGCGTGTTGTGCGACTGTTTATATTTATGAATGATTTTTTTTAATTTAATATTTTATTAAAAACATATTGTAATTATACGACACCAGTACGTTTTAGCTGTCCTATATAATGTTATTTTAGAGCTATAAAAGATTTATCTGTGTGCGAAATCTTTAATAATTATATGTGCTTGTGGATAAAAAATATTGCTTTTTGTAAATTTGCTTATGATATTATTGTGCATTATGTTAAGTATTGTTTAACTATTCCCTAGCTTTATCTTTATCAACTTATATTTCTCATTTCCTGCATGCTTCCTTTGTTTCACACCTGTGTACTTATATATGTATATTTCGATATAAGTAATGATTTGATTGATATTGATCCCCTTATTCGTAGAGCCCAGTCCAGACGGCGCAGTACTAAGTAATAAAAATCAATGACATAATTCGAGCACAATGGCGGACAACGACTACGCACCGGACAATCCCGATCCCTCAGATAATTTAGATCATCAAGATGAACCGATGGCAGAGGGAATTGCTCCCGTACAACCTGCGGTTTGATACAGATTCCTATTTTTTATGTGTTTTTATTTTATGGATACCCCATAGTTATAAAAATATCATATCTTTTCAGGCGAACAATCCTGAAGTGGTAAGGTTCAACATAAATGTACCGTATCAAATGCGGTACTATCCACAGCATCAAATGCAACCAGCGCCTAGGCCTTACTACGGTAAAATAAAACAAAAAAATCGAATATTTTATTTGATATTAATTGAATCTAAATTGATATATAAATTGTTTGAACAGGTGATTGGGCTAGAGTTGAGCGGGACTACCGGGCAGCAGCGGAGGAGCGAGAAGCCGCAGCCGCCCGTGCTGACCGCAACGCTGACAGTAGCTGCACTTTTAATAATATATCGCTTATTGAGTCAAATAAATTATTTTTGTTATTTGTAATTATTTTCTATCTTTTTCACTTTTTTTATTGTTGCCTTGCAGGGAACCAAGCTGGAGGACGTGGAGAGGCTGGTAAAAATCTTTTTAGTATTTAAAATTATTTAATTTAATTTAATGTGCTTGTATTTAATATTTTCGTTTTGATTTCAGGCGCTAACCGCTCGGTATCTCCAGTGCCACCACTACCCTTTGCACCCGAAGAGATGAGCGATGAGGAGCAGGATGGTCATGAACACCATATTCATGACTTGGCGAATGCCATAGATAACATCGTTAGTATTAAAAAAAACATTTAAATTACATTAATGTATAATGAAAATAATAACTTACTGATATGATATTAACATTTTTCAGAATGTCCAAGGACCACATGAGAGGCACATTCGCCAGTTGTACGATCGCGAGCAAATGCTATATGACAGGCATAACTTCGTGGGTATCATTAAATACAATTATTTTGATAATTTATATCAATACCAGAATTACATTAATATATTTTTTTCTGTTGCAGAATTCTCCCCCACTGGAGCCACAGGATACATATACTCCTTAAATATAAGTCCATTATAACTTAAATGATCTATTATTATTAGACATATTTTGTGAAAAATGTATAATTATATACTATATTTCATTAAGATCTATTTTATATTAATCTATTCTATTTATAAAAAAAAAGAAAAAAGAAATTAAACAACCTCTTGGTCTCAATTAGAAATTATACTGTTTATTTTTTATGGTTTTACATTTCTTTTACCTTTATATTTTATTCTAATTTCTAGTATTGTTAAAAAAATGTATTAAACATAAGTCTGAATTGTTGTAAATATTATATTGAATGACTAACTCTTGTATTATATTGTATTGTAACTGTTAGTTTATTCTTAAATTACTTATTACTGAGAATTTATATAGCTGTAGCGGGAATACATGTAGGTCACTTGCAACACAGCACTATTACATAGCATTGTTACTTTTAACAATATAATTTGTATTATTATTTTATAATTATTATATAAATATAAAATTTCTATGTCTAGTAATTATAAAATAAATGTTAGATGTGTTACATATACATTCAAACGTAACCTATAAGGCAAGATGTGGTTCTTTCACATAGTGAATTTTCATTTGAAGGCTCATAACCTTTTTCAATCTTTTTATAAATTTACGGAAAGAAAATATTTTCTTAGAAATATTTGAATCTGTCTATTTTTATCTAGTCCGAATTTGTTCCGGTCAATTCTTGTCAATGTATTATTACTTGATATTTTTTTGATCGTTTTATCACAAATTACTTCTAAAGTTATCATATGACTTAAATTTTAAGGTAGATGTAAGATTGATATTTTAAATGGACTAAAATTCTCGTCTAGAACTATCTAGAATATTCTGTAAGGTGTCAAACACACATGGTGTTATTTATATATGTAGGGTTTAGGGTACTTATCAGTTACACATATTACTTTTAAGCTCTCGGTTATATCAAGAATTTTGTAAGATTCAGTTTTTACATTAGCCTAAAGTAAAATAAGTTGTATTTTTGAATTTTTTGAACTTTATATTTTATACATGGCGTTTATTTATCAATTTTTAATATGTCTACTGTTCCTCGTCATTAAGAATTATGAATATAGATTTTCCTATTTGTAAGTTATTATTTAAGGAATTGTTTGAAGTAATTGCGGGGTAGAATGTCTGTAACTACACAGGTTTTTGAATGATATCTTAAGGGAAAATATCTTACGCATAAGTTTTGTTTTTATAGGCAAAGTCATCCAAGCGCACTAAATATATGCAAAATATTTTGATATCTATGTATAATAATAGTTTATAAAAATTATTATTTACAATTTTACAGTTAAGCACTTTTAATACTTTCATCGTTTATATTAGAGTTTATTTTTAAAGACTTTTTTTAAGTATTGCATTCATTACCTTATATTAAATTGATTTCTGGATGCATTTTTAATAAAAAAAATTGGTTAGACTAAATTAGATGCCAAATTTTTAATCTTGACTAAGACATTATTCATTACCTATTCTTTATAGGCAAATTATATGTATTATTTTATATAAGTCTCAAATTACTATTTTATTATTGGACTATTTAGCCGTCCCTGAGATAAGGCCTTGAAGCGAGGAGAAGCAAGGAAACATCGGAGCTTTCTTTTCATGAAGAATTATTATGAAGATGGAATAAAACAAACTTTTTTGTATTAGAAATAGCACTCGATGTCATTATATGTGTTTGATGTATATGATTATAACCATGACTTAATGATGAATAAATATCTGAATGGTATTTGTTTTTTATTTACGTAACCCTGGGGAACTTTAAGTCTGAAAATTATATTGCGATTATGGCTGTAGGCATATGCCCTATATAGGTGTTATAGTATAAACACAATTTCTACATCAGATAAGATCAGGCGCTGAGATTCAATACTGAATATGCAATGTCTCGATTTCGATGCCTCGATTTCGATGTCTCGATTTCGGACCGAAAATGGAAACGGTACCAGAAATGTCTGGACTCTAGGTTTTCTCTGACAACCTTAGTAAGTGAGAAAAAGTATGAAGTTATTAAATAGCTAGTTTTAATCAGAAAATATAACTAACAACTAACAAATCATTCTCCGGTATTTAAATTGAGTCCATTTTTTAAAATTGAAATAGTTTGGTTTGTGTTTTACTGGTTAGTGCGAACTGGTGAAATCGATACGGATAATAGATTCAGATCGAAAAGAAATATAAACATTCATTTGTAATATATGTATGTACCGTACAAAATTATATTCACGACTGTCTGATATGTTATTTGAGTTTGAGACTTTTTGTTTAATTTTCAAATATAAAATTATAAACCCATTAAAAAAATGTACTTGGTACTTTAATTTTTAAATTGACCAAAGTGAAACTCAATAAATATTATTTATATATTTATTGAGCTAACTTTTTTATTAGTATACTCTCTGTATAATTGTTTGATTTCCAAAAATAAAATTATAACATCATTCAAAAACTGTATTAATATTTTAATTTTTAATTTGAACCGAGTGAAACTCAATAAATACTATAAATATATTTATATTAATATTAATTATACCTATAATTTAAGTATATATAATATGCTCTGTGATGTAGATTTTATTGGTCAAATTTGTCATAGCGTATAATGACAAATTTTACAGATTATTAAGTACGTCTATAAACAAAAATTATTATAACATGAAACATTACTAACATGAAATAAAATGTTTTTAAATAATTAACATGAATAAAAACGGTTTCTTACTTATAATAAAGACTTAAAAAGTATTCATGTTTTTAAAAAATAATGCCCAACATGTATGCTGATGATTTTTATAAAACATTAAATTATTATATATTACTAAAAGAGTATATTTTTTATTGTAAAAATCAAAAATACAGTAAATTTAGGATTTTGTTGAAATACAATACAATTATATAAACAATAATAATTGAAAATTATATTTTTTATAATAATTTCCTAAAGATATAATGAATACAACATGTCAAATTATACGTGAAAAATGTTTTTGTTTTTTGTATGTCATACGACGATGTCAAAAATGTATATTTTATTATTGTGAATAGTTGATTGAAATAGTAAGTTATACTATCACCTTAAATAATAACAGTATAAGGCAATGGTTATATATTTTAAGTCAAGTCCTATTCTGATTTTCCATTTTAATCATATATTAATTTCTTTTTCGTGTCTTCAATGTTACCACACTGCCTCCATGGCTGCCACCCTACTACATTATTCAAAAACAGAAGCGTCTGGCTTTAAACTTTCCCGCTAATTTGCAAGATAGCGTCTTTTTTATTATTAATTTATTCAAATTTACAATTTATTTCTTTTAAACGTAAAAAGCTACGGAACTAATGTTTAATTAATTCTTGTTATTTTATGGAGTTTCTTTTATACTATTTAGAGAATTTCTATAATAAATATATGTTTGTTATTTATTTTCATATAAAATTATAAGATTTAGCTGTTATTTTAGTTTTATAAGTTGATGTAGATTTTGTTATATAAGTCCTAAATTGGTTAGTTTATTTTTATAATTTTATTGAAGCTTTAGATTTAAAATATTAAAGATATTAATGTCTTTATAATATCTTTATATATGTATATTAACGTATGTATGTCTCTTATACAACCTTTGTCTGTCATATAGTAAATATTTATTAATTTAATTATTTTTTATGTATTATTATAAAAAATATATTGATTTTCTGCACTCATCTACATAAACTATACGTACACTTAATTTCATACTTATTTGTCCTCATAATTCATAAGAATGGTACAAAAATATTCCTTAACATAACCCAATACATAGCTAGCAATAAATTTCGCAGACAAAGAACATGGCGTGGGTTGAAACCGGAGAGAAAATCAATACATTTAATCTCATTTCGCACCCCCAGAGGGGTGGAAAATTACCTCGGCACATGCGCAGTACACCCGGGCCCGGGTCTAGCTACCCCGATCAGAGCTAAATCTAGGCATTCTACTTTCTGCTCTGACACTATGATGGCGTATATTGTAAATTTTAATTTCCTTTAGTTCTTTTTGGTGTATAGTTGTAACTTAGATTATATTATGTTGTGGTTATGAACTTAGGGAAGTTATTAAAATTTTAAGTTCTATAATTTCTAGCTATAAGTGATAACATCGAATTACGAAAGCGGTGACCGGATACAGCTTATGTAAGTATTTTTTATATACTTGTAATGTATGTATATATATTATTATTATTTTAAGTAATTATAATTTATATATTTTCTTTTATATTGTATTTTTTTATGAAGTACTTTACAACGTGAAACAGTGTACATGCGATGCTTGCGATTTCAATTTTGTGTACATATATTTATTTCTTATATTGATTGCTTGCTTTAAAATCGATTTACGTGATTTCTTCTATGTATTAAAATGCAATTTCGTGCATTTTTATTTTTTTGCAAAATGGCGATTTTTCTCGGGCGTGGCACATATGCAATTAAATCAATAGTTCGCGACTGCGCCGTTGCAAATATGTACATCGCGACTGCGCCGATGCTCCTTGGTGCAACTATAAAATGGCGGTCCATCGACTTTTGATAAAATTAGACTTGTTAAAAATATTTGAGAAATTATATAAATTAAGTAATTTAAATTTTCCATAAATGAAATAAAATACTAAATTTAAAATCAAACAGGCTACTAAAAGTTAGAAAAAAAATGATGTGCAGTAATGGGGTGTTGTCCTTCGCGACTACGCATAGGAGAGATGCACTTAAAGGAGATCTGATACATTATCGATTAATTTTCTGAGATGATGAGAGATGAGATTCTCTCTTCCTTAAACTTAAATAAAACATTTAATTCAAAATAAAACAATTTACTAAAAATTAGAAAAGAAATGATGTGCATCAGTAATGGGGCGTTGCCCCTCGCGACTGCGCATAGAGGAAATGCGTTCAAAAATCCAGATACGTTATTAATTAAATCTCCTCTCCCAAATTAATTAGATGCAATTAAAAATGAAATATATATTTTTTAAATATAATTTATATAATGCATTTGACATTAAATTGTTCAAATTATCTCCAAAATGAAATAAAAATTTTAAATTCATTTAAAATAAAAAAATTGATTATAAAAAATATGGTGTGTACCAGCTAAAGGGCGTTGCCCCTTGCGTCTGCACATAGAGGAGATGCACTCAAAGGAGTTCTGATACATTAACAATTAAATTTTTTCTCTAAATTTATTAAAATCAAATCAAAAATTAAATTACTTTTTATTCTTTTTTATATTTTTAAATTGTGGACCTAGTATCAAATCGCAAAAAATCCTTTAAAATAAAATAAAATAGTTAATTCAAAATAAGACATTACTTAAAATTTGAAAAAAAAAAATAGTTGCACCATTAATGGGGCGGTGACCCCCGCGACTGCGCATAGAGGAGTTGCACCAAAGGAGCTCTGACGCATTATAGATTAAATCTAATTATTCAAATTATATCAAAAATCAAGTTACTATTTTATTTCTTTTTTAATTGTGCATAGCATCGCGACATTTTCAAAAAAAATGAAATAATGTGAATCAACACAAGATGGCGGATGAGTAAAACAAAGCGTCCCTTGATAAGATGAACTGCGCAAGTGCGGACTGCGCCAAGCATCAGCTCACGTCCGCCATTTTGATTTGCATCAGTTCATGAAATGACTTACGTGGTACTAACTTTTTTTTTTATTGGATTGGATACACTGTTTCACGTTATTATATTAAATTCATTGTTTTGTAAGAAATACGATATAATTACTTCAAACGATCCTTTTAATCATCTTTTATTTATAAAGATATTTGTATTGTTACAGCCAATGTTCTCAACAAGAAATTGCTAGCAAAAGAAATACTTTTGGGAAAAATAAACAAAAATTAGTACCGGTGCCTTTACATTTTGGAGTTACATGTTGACACACAGTTGCAATATTTTCACATCAACAATAAAAAACAAGATGGTTCATAGTACAGATATGGATGTTAACATCTTTAGCGACTTGGTAGTTAAAAATATAATTAAAATATGATTTGATATACATACTTTAATTTGCATATTATGTTAATTTAAATACTACTTTTGCAGTTTTCAACAATTAACATCAATTTTCAAAATTTCTGGCAATATCTAGAGACAATGGAAGAAAAGCTTGAGTCTGAACACTCGCGACTAGTAATCAGCCGAACGGACTCCGGAGGCTGACGGAGAGTTTGAAGGTGAAAAGGATACATCTAGAAAATAACCTGGAAAATTCCAAATAAGATTTTACTCATTATAAATTTAATGATTTTACTTAATTTTGAATTTATTGAGATTTTATTTAATTTCCAGGTTCTCCGAAAGCCTCGTCCAACACTTGGCGCAAAAAACACATAAAAGAAAAAAAGGTGTAAGTTGAGAATTAAAGTTTATTTATTTAATTTATCATATTATATTGAATAAATTTACTAAATTTATTATAATTGATATATTATAGAAATAAATATATTGTTTTACAGATAAGACGGAAATTTTCCTGCGGAGCAGTTTTATGACAACAGGCCGTGTTGTCGTAACACTGGACGGAGAAGGCTGGTCTCCAGCATCAAATGTATTATTTTGTAAAACTTTTTCTCGTATCGAGTGCCGTACTAGTGTTAAATAGTAATATTTAATAGCTAATATTTTTCTAAAAAATTGCAAAATAAAAAAAAATGCGTTATAATTTATCATTGTCTTCCTCGTTAAATAGTTCATCTTGTTTCGACTTTATCAAAAAATATTAATGAGGACTTGTTTGGATTTTATTCACTTAAAATTTTAATTTTGTACGTGAATTATATTACTTTATGAAATGTAAAGTAATAATAATTTAACGTTTAAACCAAAAAAAGAGAGAGACTTAAGAGAAATTACTTTTTAAAATTGTTATTTTTGTTATTTGATATTTAAATCAAAATTATTCAAGGCATCGGTTGAAGTTTATGATATATTTAAAAAAATGTTGGTTATTTAAAACTCTATTTAGATTAAATTTGAAGTAAATCAATGATTAGTCAAGCTAGATAATTAGAGACGGTAAGGCGACGATAAATTTCGCTATGGTAGTAGATACATAAGGAACACGAGATGTCTTTGTACATAATCCATAGAAGAAGCTATATATATTTGCGCCATATTCAAATTATTTATAATTTCTATATAAAATATTAATTTTCTTAAACATTTAGTTTTGAAATATCAAAATTTTAAGATTAATTTCATATATTTTTTTATTATTAACATAAATGAATGATTTACCAATTGTTAAAACAGCATCAGGACCTTTGCTCATGAATATGGAAGTGATATTCATAGTTTCTTCTAGAGATATCTCTTTAATGTATTTTTATTTCACACTATCCCTATCTTGCTTATCAAATAATTTGCTACACTCAGTATGTTTATTTGTATTATTTCTTATTAATAGTATAAGGTATAGAACGGGGTCCTTTTATAGAAGACGTGGATTACTAATTAAAAAAACAATAACAACCAAAAACTCAAAATTTAATAAATGCAAGCTAATCATCTGCCATCCGTAACGTCATAGTGAGATGTTTGATCTCACAATATTTTTTCACACTTTTTCTGAAATTGGTCACCACCTGCCTACATCATAAAAAATAGTAGCCAAAAATCTATCCACAATTCTCTAAATAAGCCCAGTTTCTATAAGGATTAGTTAGATAAATACTAAGATAAGATATAACATACTAAAGAGTTGCAGATCCCAATGTGTGGCATGTCACGAGAAGTGATAGCTACGGGCTTTAGTGTGTAAATATGTAGAGTTAGTACATAAGTTTTGTCTTCGTTTTTATAATTTTACTTGATAATTTAAAAAAAAACATCATTTCGTCATCATCATCATTCTTCATTTTATTCATGATTCATTCATTAATTATATTGAGTAACAATTATTTTGTTCTGTTAATTATCTGTTCATCATTTCATCTTCATATCATTATCATCATCATTCACCATTTTATCTTCATTTTGTCGTCGTCATTCATCATTTATTTCATCATTCATTCATTATATTGAGTCATTGTTCATTATACTGAGTAATAATTGGTTTCTTCTGTTTAATTATGTATTCATTACTTCATATTCATTTCGTCATCATCATTCATCATTTTATCTATTGTTCATTCATTATATCATTTCATCAATTCATTCATTATATCAGTTCATTCATCATATCAGTTCATTCATCATATTCAGCCATTATTCATTATATTGAGTAACAATTAATTTGTTCTATTCAATTGTTAATCTGCTTTAAGTTTATTGTGTTCTTAAAAGTTTATTGATATTATACATTTTTTGTCCTTATTATATATAATAAGTAACTTAAATAGTCATAGATAGGATAATTTTTTCAATATTAGTTTACGATAATTTGTAACTTTCCATGTATTTTCAATAATTCATTTAACATTTTGTCTCTCATTATATCAGTTTTTAATAATTACTTATATTTAAATAATTTACATTATAATCTTAGTGATTTATAAATTGGCTCCGTACACTTTCATTTTAAAGTTTACTATATCATTTAAATTTAATATACTTTAAATAATTAATTTCTCAAAATTCATTTATTATTGTTACATTTATTTTTCAGAAATATAACACTGTTGTCTGTTATTGGTATAAGCTAAGTTAAGAATTAATATATTGTTAATTAGTTTACCGATAGGACACCTTTTATTTTTTTTTACGCAAGATTGACCCAATCATCTTGCCAAGAACTTGAACGGAAAATAATTGTAGTGTGTAAATAAGTAGGGCTGCACGTCAGTCAGTAGATAGACAATTTAGGATTTGGGTTAGTTACATAAATGCACTTTAACATTTTAAATTAATATTTTTTTGATTATGTTACTCAAAAATTTAAAGTTTGCAATTCAAATTATTTGTTTCTGGGTTCGATTATGTGCTTAGGTTTATCCACTGGTTTAGATCATTTTAATGGTTATTCTCATTTCTTGTCACGGCGATTCAGTTTTGACTACACATTAGCTTCATAAGCTTTTGAAAGTCAAAACTGTACATTTTTCATTTTTTCATTTTCTTCGTTTCTGGTTTGGACTTGGTTCTGGTAATGTTTTGTTTTCACACTTAGGTAAGACACTAAACAGTAATGTACTAAATTTACTAAGCAAATAGCACTATTAGCACAATTCGTTATTACATGTAGATTAATTATATTGAAAAAAGTTACTTCTAACGAAGATATAAAATGTTTATTTTTTTGAGCTACTACTTATATTTTATTAAATAATAGCTAAAATAAATAAACTGCAAAAAAATAAAAAAAATAACCACTAAATCCACAAAAATATGAATAAAAGAATATGTTAGTTACTGTAAAGTTTAAGTAAGTTGTAAGCTACATATTTTTTGTACTTTTATAGTTATAAGGACTTTATATCTTGTGTATTTTGTAGGCTCTAATTTGTATGTAAATCAATAGAAACAAAACGAAATCTGTTACCAAACATCAGCATCAGACATAAAACAGCTAATATTCAATTCCACCATTAACAGAATTCCAATACAACAGCTCACAAGCATATTACACATATATTTACATACTCCTTTCAGCCTATTTTACGTCGCAAGGTATGCTTAGGTTAATTAACATTTTTTGTTCGTAAACCTTATACGCAGGTCATAGTGTCGAACAGAAAGAGGATGAACTTTTTATTCTAAGTTGTCGTTATAAAATCAATAACTGAATTAATTTTGACATGAGGAAGTTATTATGAATTTAATTTTTGTATTTACTTTGAAATTTATGATTAGTATGTATTTGGTTTGTCTTCATTTTTTACGTTATTGTTATGGAATGCTTCTAACTTGATGGTAAGAGTTTGTGTTTTATTTTTGGAGTGAGTAAACATCCAGGGGGTTCAGTCCCCGGTCAGTCTGGCCAGCTTCCACCATCCCCATTGGGCCAGTCTCGAAGTGGACGTTTTTAACGTCATGAAATGGGATATTCAGTCCTTGTAAGAGGTCTTATAGTTTTCATTTGTGATTAACCCTATTTGTGTTTGGATTTCTTTCGATAATAAGTTTATTTCTTTGTCCTATCATGTTCATTTAAGGTCATTCCCTCATTGTACTTTTTTACCCAATTTTGTTTTTTATTTTTTCATTCTATTCCCAACATCAGTATTTTTCATTTGCTAGCAATAGCAAGTTTTATGCATCCTTCGTTAGTCATTCCCAACCATTTTTGGTTAACTTCATCATCATTTCCATATTTTACATTAATCGGCTTTTAGATTTTCTCTTTAGAGCTATCTTTAACTATCTCGCTTTGCTCGATGTTACCGCTTGGGCGGTGTTCCTTCTTACGATGAGCATAAACAGTGCACTGGTTGGAAGAAAATTAACTAAATCTATGGTTCTCCTACTATGAAGATCTAAAAACAATACCAAAATTAATAGGACATCTTAAAAACATAATTTATCAGGAAACTTAAATAATCAAGGATTAGGAGTTTCACCACAAAATATGATGGTAACAATAAAATCACAAAGTCGTATACAGGATATTTTGGCTACCTCGTCTATGGAAGTGAACACATTTTCATTATATTATCTTTTATAATAATCGCATTCTAGATTTAAGTTTCAAAATGTTAACTTTTTAAGAATGTTCCTGAAGATCTTGAGATTTTGTAATCGATTTTATGAAAATACCACCGATTATTGAGAACGGAATGATTTATTATTGAAGTTCTCGATCTTTGAGTGGGCTTATGATACAGATATAACAAATTTAACAACTTATAATACCCTACACGAAACAAAAGCTCTGAAAATTCTTAAAAAATATATAATTTTGAATAGTTTTTTAATCAATATTTAATCATTATATTATTCTTGTAGTAGCGCAGTCAGTTGGTATGAATTTTTAAGTTTTTCCTTAACTCTCTTTTGTCTGTCATCTATGTTTTTATAAGTACGTTAACTGTTTTACTCATTTCTTAAATTATTTACTACTTTTGACTTTTAATCTTCTTTCAGTTGTTTACTTACTAACGATTGGTTTCAATTTCGTCTCCAATTCTTGTTCTTCCAACTTTCCTCCTTATTAATTCTGCCACGACTGTGTGTTAGTAATAAGTGCATATTAATCGTTAGAATAAGAATTTTAATATTTTCACTTGCGTTATTTGTATTTAAGTATAATTAATTATATTAAGTTACGAATTTATTTCAACTTTAACTTAAAATATTAGTTAAAATTATATTTTTTTATATAAATTATTTGTAATTCCTTTGAATGATTATGGTATGTTAGGATTACTACTCCTTGGTTAGTATTCTATTTTATAAATTCAATTACCTAA
The DNA here is from genome assembly GCA_019049465.1 of Dryas iulia moderata. Lineage (NCBI taxonomy): Eukaryota > Metazoa > Arthropoda > Insecta > Lepidoptera > Nymphalidae > Dryas > Dryas iulia. Next base: position 5,169,998 of record CM032415.1, on the reverse strand, counting down.
TTTGTGTCAATTATTTTATTATCGTCTATATATTAATAAATGTCGTGGTGTGTATTAGTTGTTTTATTGACCACAAAAGTCCCTACTGCTTATAATTTCTTACTATCTGTTAGCACTTTTATATTTACGTTAGGTATAAACAAAACGCTTTGGGATTGAAGGCAGAATTTAAGACTGGAAAGACCGAAAGATGCATGTATGCTCATCCAATAAAGATGTGTCCATGCATCCAGTATCTCCAATCTTTCTTACTTTACAAATTACAGGGGGATCGTCCAAAGTTGTATCCACTACCAATTTTCTTTTTTTTTTAGCTTCACGCTGTGTCCCTTGCGGGGTAGTCAGAGAGAACGCAGCGCCAAAGGATACGGTACGCTACGGTCCCTGCATACTTCTTTCGCCTCATCCACAGTCATCAACCTCTTCATACACGCCCTCCGGTGGGTCCTCATGCTTTTTACGTGACCTTCCTCCAGTGTCATTGATACTGTGTTTTCGAAGGTCAACCGAGGTCTCCCCCTGCCTCACTTACCACTCACCTTTGCTTCATAAATCTTTCTTATCATTCTTCCATCACTCATCCTCTCGACGTGCCCAAACCACCTGAGCACGCCCTTCTTCATTCTTACTATGACGTTCTCGCTAATACCTGCCATTCTGTGTATCTCCTCATTGCGGATTCGATCAGCTATGCTGACTCCGCACATCTTTCGAAGAGATCTCATCTCCACAGCATTCATCTTTCTTTCATTCTTCTTCTGCAATACCCACGTTTCGCTGCCGTATAGAAACGTCGGTACCAGCACTGCATTGTGCACAGCTAAACGTGCGGCTATGCTCACGTTCCGCCGTCATATCAACGCAGCGAGGGCACCGTTAACCCTGTTACCGGCAGCAATACGCCTTTCAACATCCATATCATACCTTCCACCTCTGCTAAAAATACTTCCCAAATATACCACCTCATTCACTTGTTCTAATTTCTTTCTGTTAACCATGATCTTAAATTCCGTACTTTCTTCATCTCTTTCAAACACCAGAATCTTAGTTTTACTTGCATTCAGGCTTAGACCATTATTTTCACACCCATCTTTCAGGATGGTGACCAATGCCTGCAACTCGGATCCTGATGATGCAATAAGTACTGCACCATCTGCATACAATAGGCAGTTTACCTTCAAGTCACCCACTTTCACTCCCATATCACTTTGTTTCACTCCTTGGAGATTATCTATAGTTTTCAATCTGAGGGTATATGGTCAAAACATGTGGCTTACGGTTATTTATATAATTTATCTATAATCGAGGCTTGAAGTTTAAATAGGACATTTCAAGACTTCTTTACAAGCCAAAAATAATAAAAAAATATTGAATTGATTAATGAAAGTCATTTTGTATTCGCCCTTGATTTTTGTGGATTTAAAAATAGAGGATAGTCACAGGCCTATCCTATCCAGAGTAATGTAGATCGCATACAGATGCGACGCAAAGAGTTGATAGAGAAAACATGAAAAAGGAATAATCTGTTCAATGTTAATTAACATTTAGTTTTACCTGCCTAACCTGCTATTCAAAAATAGCCGTGAAATTGCAAAAATATAATAAATTCTGAAAACTAACATGACAGATCTACAATATTTTTATTTATTATTACTTTTATAAATACATTATTTTACATACATAGTATATGTGTAGGTACTTTTCTAACATCTGTCAAATGAAAAATATAACACGTTGACAGTTTGAATTTTTGAAATCAATGTTGCCATATTTCGTTGCAGCTTAGCTAAATATAAAGATAATATATGCACGTCTATAGTGACGTAAACTGTTGGATATAATATCTGTGTTTCAGCCTCATTAGAGGCAGTTTCATTTTTATTAAAAGGATTTTATTAGCTTGACCTGTATTTACATGTAACTATATATTTATTTAACAATGTGCAATTTATATTTACTGTATCCTATAATTTTGTTTGAAAATGTGTATCGTATCGTATGTCGGATGTACAATATTATCATATTCGTAGCATGTATTCATTCCAAAATATCCTTGCCAGAACTACCGAAATCTTTCTATATGTGTTGTTATTATTAAAGTTTTTTTTTTAATTTTTATAATTCGTTATTTAGGCGCCCTCTACACTATTCCTTGTGAAACAAGAAATGAATTACCATCGTACCTGTGCGGTGGGTACAAGTGTCAAACAAAAATAATAGATGGCGTAACAGCAATATTTCAAAGTAGAGCATAGTATCACACATAGATGTCAGCTTACACATAACGAAATTATTAAAAATATTTTTGGCCATTTCAAGCAAATTTCTTACACAGGGAGATAAAGTCACTAAATTAATATGCAAAACTGATCGATCTTATATCTATGCAACCTCTCTCTGCCTTTGTGATGCTGATGGCTTGTCAATTTGCATGCTATTGATGCTAGATCGTGAATATGAGGCATCCTTAGCTATTAAAAGTTTGAAATTGAATTTTTGTGATCATTTTATGTCTGTAGACGATAGAGGTTTATAACTTAGCTACGTGGAATTTTACCTGTATGTTACTTGCAAAGTTTCAGGTTATGGCTGAGCTCTTTCTTATAAAGCCCAACTTTGCGTATAAAATCAGATAATGATACTTACTGAATAATTTGTTGTTTATAGCAAGTTATTAACCATTATAAATTGTCTATTAATTATATAACTTATAAAAATTATAATTTTGCTCCAAATTAGTTATGCAAAAGTTATTTCTTGAACATTACATGATAAATAAATTATTTTTATTAGTTCGAACAAAGGGTTTTGAAACAAAAAGGGGAGGCTAACAATAAATAACTCACTTTTCCTCCTTTCTTATTTACAAGAGTAGTACTATCATAAAACCGTGAAAAGTGACAAATTTGAAGGTATCATAATATTAATACGTCAAGGGAGAACTTTGGCATACCTAAAGTTAGAGAGCTTATACTTGTGCAGCCTATGTTGTTAATACAATATTAGAAATATATTAAATTATTTAATTAAATATTACACACCATGTGTTTGACATACACAAGTTAGCGCAAGTAAGCGACTTGTATTCCTGTCAACAGACAGACTTCTATTAATTTATCACATATGACATGTAGATTATAAGTACCTACGTAATAAAATATGAAATGTAAAATATTTTTAATACATTTTTTTTTATTTCATGTTCTCTATGTTCGTATCACTCTGTCGTAGTGACAGTTCGTTCTCTTTTTTCTGCCTGAATTTAAGACTTTATATATTTAATATAATTATATACTGTTTATTTCACTATGTATTAAATTAGTTAATGTTACTGTTACACAGGGCCAGTTGTTTCCCTCTGCCTACCCTGCTGTGTGCGGGATACATGGTGAAGCTAAAAAAAAAGAAAAGAAAAAGAAAAATATACCACATTTGCTGTTAAAATTAAAATAAATTTACTAAAATGTAGTGGAAAATTTTACTCAAAATTTTGAAATATTATTCTTATCAAGTTATCATATTAATTTGTTTAGATATAGGTATAATTTTAAAGTACTTCTATACATTTACTTACTTATGAATTTAGTTCGTTTGACCCATTGAGGTTATCAGTCCGGGATAATGAAAATAGTTCAAAGTTTTACTAAAACAGTTTGTGTTTAAGTGCTGCAGAGAGATAATACAATTCTAGTAGGTTTTTGACTCTGATTTCTAACTTTGTTGAATGATATTTTATATTTGTTGCCTAGTGTATCAATTTCAAACTTTTCGTCAATTTTCTTATATTACGACGTTTTTATAGATATTATCTTTAAATATACGTATATGTATATTTTTTTAGCTTCACGCTGTATCCCGCACACAGCAGGGTAGGCAGAGGGAGGGAATCTAGTAAGACACTGCTTCCCCACTTTCCGCCAAATCCGGAGGCATTGCGTGATAAGTGGCGGAAAATAACGCCGCGCTTTGCTTCGACACAAGAGCGAAGAAAATGGAAATATTAAATATTTCTACTCCTCGAGTGGGAATCGAACCCACAACCAGTCATTTTACAGTGGCATGTTTATGCCACTTCGTCACGACTGGCCTTTTTATCTATATGTATGTTCTTTATGTTGCTAATTGTGCCATAACTAAAAAACTGAAATATACATTTTAATACTTCTTTAATTATTGCATTTGATTAGGCCAAGGAAAAATTTTAAGCCAAAAAAGATCAAAAAAGATTCATTACATGACCAAAATATATTGAAAATAATTTCGACGCAGAAAAATGGATTTTGGCATTGTTAAAGTATGTACAATATGGAAAAAGAGAACAAAAAGCGAACATTTTATAATAATGCTAAAAAAGTATAATAAATTTCTAAAATAAATATTATACACTATCCTGTATTTGATATAAGCTTTTGAATAAAGTGACATGTTCCCACAATATACGGATAACTAGTAACAACGATCTCTTCGGTTTTCGTGACATTTACACAATTTATATGAAATTACTTCAACCAAATTATTGGCGTATAACAACTTTTTAACTAAAAAGTTTTCGGATTTTCGAAAATGATGACTGGTTGTGGATTCGATTCCCACTCGAGGAGTGGAAATATGTAATATTTCCATTTTCTTCGCTCTGGTGTCGAGGTAAAGTGCGGCGTTAGGTTCCGCCACTTAACACGCAATGTGGGGAACGGAGTATCTTAATACTAGGTTCCCTCTGTCTACCCTGCTGTGTGCGGGATACAGCGTGAAGCTAAAAAAAATAGTTTAATTTAAAGCTAATAAATAATTACTATAATTAGCCACATAAATCACAGATAACAAGACTTATGTAGATAGGTAAACAAATTAATAAAACACACCGTCAAATTCTTAATTGAAAACCATAATTCTCAAACTTAGTTTCATTTGAGATAATTTATTACTGACCCTGCAGACTGATTGTGTAAAACATTTTGTGTAAACTTTTTGCAATTTTAGTTATTTTGAGTTCTAACAAAGAATTAGTTCAAGTTTTGCAAGTTTAAAAAGTTTTTAGTTTATCTAACAAACAAAGGTCTTCATTTATGCAGTTGCAGAACTTTAAATACCTACTGCTTAATACTTACTACTTTAAATACTGCTTTCTATTCTTTGATGTTCGTAAAAAAGCTGGTCTTTCCCGCATAGCAAGGTAGTCAGAGAGTACTTAGTGACAATACACACATTCACATAAAACTCGACTAAAACTTAAAAAAACTTAGTTCAAATTTTAGGCTTCTTATAAGCAAATTACCATGATCGTAATTAAAAAAGTGACAAAGCCAAGGGGCTAATTCGTACTCAAATAATTATGGATAATTTCATTCAAAAAATGTAACGTAAAATCTTTAAGTGTGCTCCACAAGCCTCATTAGCTCTCCCCTTCGTGTCCCTTGTATTTGCCCTTCGCTTCACGCAGGAGGTCAACGGCTCGTAGCGGTCGGCTGGAGTTTAGCCACGTGGTCCTTTGATCATTTTATTTATATAACGTCCAGGAGGTTAGAATAACATCTTAAAATTTATTTATTTGTAAAATTTCAATATTAATATTGCTTTGAATATGTTATTTGTTATTACGTCTAATTTGAAAAATGACCTGTTTGAAAAGATTTAAATTTTGTGAGTTAAATTTGTTGCCTTTTTACATTTTTTCTTAATACTTGTTTTCTTATAGAAAGAAAGAATATTTTTTAATGCCATAATTTGTAAATAATTCATTTATATTTCAATTAATCGTCTGCAATACTTGAAAAATAGTTCCATAACATTCGTATAGGTGTAGCCTACAACTTAGCGTCGTGCCCTAGTGTATAGTTTAATCCTTTGGCAATGACAGCTGCCAAGCCTGTAACCGCAAGAGGCTCAGTAACCCAAAACGTTATTTTGATGACAAGATGACGTTGTGAAATATACACGAACTCATGATATGAGGTGAAACCATCATTCACAGTTCATATATTATTATTTTATTTATTTATATTTAACATGAAATAAATTAATGATTACATATTACGATTTACAATACTTTACTTACTACCTTGAGGACAAAGTAAACGGTAATTTAAAACCTTTAAAGATAGATTAAATAAAGTTTCATTTTTTCTACTAAAATCTTTTGCTATGTGGGAAAAAGGGAGAACCTAGCGTCAAGGCATTCCATAACTCACTTTTCCCCCGAATTCGAGACATTGCGTGTGCACTTCCCCGCTCTGGTGCGACAGACCACCTTGTTGACTTCCGCCACTTAACACGCAAATAAACAAAATTAAAAAAGAATTTTTAAACTATATCTTTCTGTTGACCTTGTTATATCAAAAAAAGCTTACTGTTACTACTGTTTTAGATATAATTATTTTAATTGAATTTGTTTACTAATTTTTCTTTATCAAGTAGCCCTTACAATTGCATTCCTTCAGGACCCCGTTTCCCTTAATATAATACAAACACATTAATAGCAATGTATATGTATATTCACAAAGTCGCCATTGTTATAATTTTACTATAAATAAATATTATAATGATCTTAGTTTGCAAAGATTGGCATACAAAAGAGCTCGAAATAGAAAAATATGCCAGCGAGCCTGAATAGGGCCTATAGAGGCATCAATTTCTTGTGGCACGAGATAACTTTCTAGTCTAAGGCGATCCAATTATAGACAAAATTCCAAAGATCTTTAAAGACTTACGAAGCAGGCTTCATCCTTCCCTTACTTTTGATATCACTTACATAGTACCTACCTTCAATTTTTGAATTAAAAATGTCTTTAGACTTCTCATACTTATTTTTTTTGTGTATCCCGCACACAGCAGGGTAGGCAGAGGGAACCTTGTATTAAAATACTCCGTTCCCCACCTTCCGCTGAATTCGGAGGCATTGCGTGTTAAGTGGCGGAACTTAACGCCGCACTTTACCTCGACGCCAGAGCGAAGAAAATGGAAATATTAAATTTTTCCTCTCCTCGAGTGGAAATCGAACCCACAACCAGTCGTTTGCAGTCACACGCTTGTGCCACTGGGCCACGACTGGCCACTTATTTTTAGAGTGAACAAAAATTATGAAACTCGTAGCATCGTCACCGAATCCTTTCCAAGAGCTATAAAGAACACTGTATATTGTTCGATGCATTGTTCAATGAGAGTTTGAGTTGAGTGGAACTGCTCGTAATGTAAATAGAATGAAAGGCAGATTGATGTAAATGATTTTAACCCAAACATAAATAAAACTTCAAAATTTAATATTAAATTTCAAAGTTATAAGTTTTCACTAGCATAGACTGTACTTATGACTGCCAATTACTTTTTTTTAATCATAAAGGACATATTAGCCACGAATTTGATGAATACGCTTCACTATGAAATCAGTATTTTGCACTGCGGCCTCGCCCTAAAGAAAATATCTTGTGTATTAACTTCATAAATTTAATATTAAACCGCATTTTTTAGCTTCACGCTGTACGGTGCACTCTCTCCTTCCTGGCACTATCCCGGCTTTAGCCAGGGTCTGCCTTCTTGCTTAACCTCCTCCACTTTGCACGGTCTTTGGCATCCTCGGTGGTAAGACCATTGGCTCTCATATCGTGCTTCACGGTGTCCAGCCATCGCTTTCTTGGGCGTCCTGGGGGTCTTGCTCCAGGGACAGACATATCAAGGCAAATTCTTCCGACATAAACGCTATTCACGCTGTACGGTGCACATAGCAGAATAAATAGAGGGAACTTAATATTAAGACACTTCTAGAGGCATTGCGTGTTAAGTGGCGGAACTCAACGCCGCGCTTACTGCAAATGTAAATGGGCATATAATATATGTTTTTGGATTGTATTTAACTTACTTATTATATCAAAGCGATTACATTTATGTTATATTGGGATAAGCGTGTCTTGTAACAAATGGTAGTAGACCCATAATTTTGTCATATTTAAGAAATTTTCAATATGTTTTCTTAACTTAATTTATTCTGTTTTTAAATTATTTTAAAGCTTATACATGCATAATTAAAAAGATAATTGATTTTTTGTAGAAAACTAAAGACCTTCTTTATAAAGTATTAAAATTTCATTTTCAATTTAACTAACTTTTAATATTAGAACGATCTCAATCAATATAATAGCGCAAGAATCCTGAACACAGGAGCTGGCATGTAAACATTTGATGCACAGCCGTGCTGGTTTGATTGAATTTGCTTTACAAATATTAGATTTTACTTCTACAAACGACTATTTTTTAATTTAAATTTCTATATACCGTTAGAAAGACATGTGTTGATGCAATTCAACATATGGCTTAACAGTTAGATCGCTTGGACGGGTTCCTAGAGGCGGGGGTTCGAATCCCTTCGTTTTCAAACTTTCTATACATTGTCTATAAATATATTTCCTCTTCACACACTCAGGAAATTTCCTAAGTTTGTGAAGAGCACTTTAAAATGTAAAAAATAAAATTAAAAATTTTGAAAAAACCCACGACGGTTTAATTGTAATTGAAAAAGGATAAAATAACTAGAAATCCCCCGCCTAAAAGAATATATGTAACGAGATGATGGGGACGACTTCGTCGGAGCTGCCATTACTTTAAGTTTGCTAACTTCTCCTAGCTTTTCATGCTGTTAAAACAGGTTGGGGAAAAAAATAAAATATTAATATGAATTTACAGTTTTGATAACTTATATTCCTTTTGAAAACTTTAAGAACGAAATCTATACTGTTAGCTACTATATTTAAAATAGAGGTTGCAACAGGCAGCCCCCGACGAAGTTGTCCCCATCATCTCGTTACATATATTCTTTTAGGCGGGGGATTTCTAGTTATTTTATCCTTTTTCAATTACAATTAAACCGTCGTGGGTTTTTTCAAAATTTTTAATTTTGTTTTTTATTTTAAACTTTTTAAAGTGAATAGATACACATTATATATTATTACATAATTTCGAAATACTTTATAATTAATCTTCATGCAAATCCAAAAGAAATTATAAGCCCAATGCTTTCTGGTTATCAAATACTTATTGCAGCGCCTGGCAGATTGTCACCGTAATATTTTCAGGAAATTTAAGTCTAACCAAATCAGTGAAAATCACAAAACCCACTAGTAGTTTTGATTTTGAACAAACTAATTTATACTGGAGCTCCCCCTGGTAGTACGTAATATGGCATATAAAAACACGCAACAATTAAACCTAAACCTGTCACAGAAAACCGCATCTAAATAGGTTTCACACAAAAAGTACAAATAAATGCTCACTGCAGCGCCCCCTGGTGAGTTGTCACCACGACACATATACGAGAACACGCGCTAATTAAGCCTGATCCTATTTTTGATAACTGCATCCAAATCGGACTTATAGTGTTAACTTTGCATAATTAAATGTTTAATGCAGCGCCCCCTGGTGAGTTCTTAACGTAAAAAAAGAACCTAAAAACTTACACCAAGTGAAGGTAAATCTAATACTAAAAACTCTGCCCAATCGGACTAGTAGTTGTGGTTTTGTTTTAAATATTACAAACAAATGTTTACTGCAGCGCCCCCTGGTGAGTTAACACGATTAAGCATATCCAAGAACATTCACTAATTAAACTTGAGCTTATCAACATCAGCTCAGAAACTGCATCCAAATCGAATTCGTCATTTTAGCTTTGCACAAACAATATTTTACTGCAGCGCCCCCTGGTGACTTGTCACCGTAATTTAAATTTAAAAACATGTACTAAGCAAAGCGGAATCTAATACTGAAAACTCTTTCCAATCCTACTAGTCGTTTTGGTTTTACATAAAAAAATAGAAGCAGCTACTTACTGCAGCGCCCCCTAGAGAGTTGACACATACATGAAAATATGCACTAAGTAAACATACATGACACATATGAAAATATGCACTAAGTAAACTTGAATCTATCATTGAAAACTGCATTCAAATCGGACTCGTAGTTTTAGTTTTGCACAAACAAATGTACTTACTGCAGCGCCCCCTGGTGAGTGGTCACCGTAACACATATATGAAAAGATGCACCAATTAAACCTGAACCTATCGTTGAAAGTTTTATCTAAATCGGACTAGTAGTTTTTACTCTGTATAAACAAATGTTTACTGCAGCGCCCCCTGGTGAATTTTCACCGTAACAAAAAAACAAAAATCTTAAAATATGCATCAAGCAAAGCTGAATCTAGTTCTGAAAATTCTATCCAATCGGATTAGTAATTTCGGTTTTAGACAAATAAATACAAGAAAAATTTTGGTTTTACACAAAAAAACTCAAACAAATGCTTACAACAGCGCCCCCTGATGAGTGGTCACCATAACACATATATGAAAAGACTCACCAATTGAGCCTGAACCTATCCTTGAAAGTTTCATCTAAATTGGACTAGTAGTTTTTGATTTGCATAAACAAATGTTTACTGCAGCGCCCCCTGGTGAGCTTTCCCCGTAATAAAAAAACAAAAATCTTAAAATATGCACCAAGCAAAGCTGAATCTTTTTCTGAAAACTCTTTTCAATCGGATCAGTAGTTTTGGTTTTAGACAAATAAATACAAAAAAAGTACAAACAAATGCTTACTGCAGCGCCCCCTGGTGGTTTGACACGATAAAACATATCTAAGAACATCCACCAATTAAACCTGAATCTATCACTGAAAGTCGTATCGAAATCAGACTATTATTTTTTGAGATAATTGAAAACATTCGTTTTCACGTAAAATGCTTACTGCAGCGCCCCCTGGTGAGTTAAGGCAATAAGACATATCTAAGAATATACGCCAATTGAAGCTAAACCTATCATAGAAAACCGTATCAAAATCGGACTTATAGTTTTGGAAATAATTGACATAGTAATTTGCACAAACACACAAACAAACAAACAAACAAACAAACAACCTCTCACCCCAAACACATATACAGTCGCCGTTCCGTCGCGGGTAAAAATAATGAATATTAAACGTAAATAAATATATGTATAACTTGTTAAATAATTTAGACTAATTTTTGTTCAAGTCTCTCGAGTTAAAAATAATTTTAAATTGAAGCAAAATACTAACAGTTAAGGTTTCTCATGGTCATTGAGATAGCGTTTGACTGCAAATGCGATTGGTTGTGACTACATTTTCCACTTACAATTAGTGAAATTATTTTTAAATTACTTTCATTAGTACTTCTAGTAAGACAAAGCGTTGCGTTAAGTTACACTAACGCCGCTCAACGCTGCGCAGTAAAGAACGGAGTATCTTGACTTTAGATTCTCTCTGAATCACCTGCTATACAGGAAAAGTACGAAATCGAACAATACTGACAAAAAGTTAATAAAAAAAAGGATCGAAAATAATATTTTGTAGAGATTTCTAACAATACATGCAAATATGCATACATGATGCACAAATACAAATGTTAAAATTTAAAGAATACACGAAAGTTAAAATACAATAGTAAAATAATGGCGTAGTTTACAATATTATCATTTTATTACATGAAACGTGTGATATGCAGCCTCAACGAGGAGCTCCAAGTATTATGCGGTTTTATACAAATGGAATCCTCACTAAGTGGTATTCAAATGAATTGAAATATACACTACGTGGATAAACTTAAATTGAAATTGATGTTAAGTAAAAATAGCAACATTTTGGCAGTTTTATTGAATTGAATGTTAAAAGTTTTACGCTGTATCCCTCATACAGCAGCGTAGGAGGAGGAGGTATGTAGTGTTAAGACACTCCGTTACCCACTTTCCGCCGAATTCGGAGGCCTTGCCTGTTAAGTGGCGGAACTTAACGCCACGCTTTTGCTTCGATACCAGAGCGAAGAAAATGGAAATATTAAATATTCCCACTCCTCGAGTGGGAATCGAACCCACAACCAGTCGTTTACAGTCACAACACGCTTGTGCCAATGTGCTATGACTGGCCCCAATGTTATTAAGCAGGTATGTGAAATTAATAAGATAATAATGTGACAGCATTTGTCTGTCATCATGTGAGTGGGGGTTTAATTCCCCCTGGGTTGATTACATATTATTTCCATTTCTCCGCTCTGGTATCTAAGACAAGGCGCGGCATTCAGTTCCGTGACTTTACAGACAATGCCTCGATATTGGGCGGAAATTGGAGTATGGATTGTCACGACATTACATTCTGACGACCCTGCCTTGCCTACTTAGGTTTAAATATACATAATTCAGTTAAAAGTTATCAATTCATTTCCTATTTATAGTATGACGTATATTTACTTGATATTACGCACTTTATCAAATTGTTAGGGCCAGTCTCGGCGCATTGACACAGACGTGTGACTTCAAACGACTTGTTGTAGGTTCAATTTCCACTCGAGGAGTGAAAATATTTAATATTTCCATTTTCTTCGCTCTGGTGTCGAGGTAAAGCGCTTCTTCGTTAAGTTCCGCCGCTTAGCACGCAATGCCTCGAAAAAACGGCGGAAAATAGGAAACGGAGTGTCATAACACAAGGTTTCCTCTACCTACCCTGCTGTGTGCGTGAAGCCAACTTAATTCATTATTACTTTAAAAGCTTATAATCTTGCATTTTAAAGAAGTATCTAAATGATTTCTTTTAACCGGTTTCTAATACTATGATTGAAAAATGTTATTGCAATCTTAGTTCTAAAGATTGACATACAAAAGAGCTAATAATAGAAGAATGCTAGCGAGACTGAATGGATCTATGAGAGCGTCAATTTTTTGTAATGCGAAATAGGTTACTAGTATAAAGGAAACGTCTGACTGTAATCGTGATTGTGGGTTCGATTCCTACTCAGAAATGACCATCTCGACTCTAGTGAGTAAAACAAAGCGAAATTGCAAGGAAGGTATTAATATATTATCTTAGTTTTAATTATGATATGCGTCTCTGTGGAAAAAAAGACGATAACTTCGAATAGTCGAATAAAATAAATTAAATGTTGACTTAACCTAAAGTAATGTGAAGAATAGGATAATATCGACGAGGCTAAGAAACTCTAGTCGTTAATAATTTGCTGAAATGATGGATCATGGGTATAGTCTTTGAATATTAGATTTAAATGTTAAATATTTTATACATTGTAATATATATTATTATGAGAAAAATAAAAACAAAATTCTGTAGATATACTGTTTAACTAATTGTATAATATATAGTTATAAAAGCCTCTGAATGCCTATATTCCTCTGAATTCCAGAATTGGGTTGCTGAAATGGATTTATTATTTTTTTATAACATATAAACGAAGAAGTTCTTTTACTTATTAGGTCATGACCAATCTTAAGGTTTTATCTACGTACTCCTCAAGATGTGGAGACAGTGCATGAGAATTACATATTATTAAATATTTATTTAATCTCAACATTTAGAGAACAGAGTGTCTGGACACTAGGTTCTCCCCGAATGTGTTATGAGAGAATAGCGTGATACAGTAAGTAATAATAGTATTGGTTAAGACATTTAGAAAACGTGTAAAAATTTGAACGCAGCGGGATTCGAACCTGCGCCTCCTGAACCGTCCAGACGCGCTCACCACTGATCCATGCGTTGTGCCAAGTGTGGAATAACACTTTAAAAAAATATTAAAAAGTAATAGTATTAGTTTACAAAATTTACTGCAAGTCTACTATTTGCACATACTTTTGCTAATATAATAAAAAATAAAGTATTTTCTCTTATCTACTTAAAAACATTTTGATATACTTAAACTGGATATCAATAAATCGTTGATATTTCAATCAATACCAGCAATAATCGTCCGATATTACCACACTTCACCACGACATCTTTTTCATTACAAAATCTGCCAAAATGTCCATTACACTCCCGCCAATATCTGTCAGTCAAAATCACCGAATCAATTTAAAATTCATCTGAAAAAATTAACTGCTTGTTTATGTATTGCGTTGATTTATCGTGTTAAGGTATTTACATAAATAAAATAGTAAGCGATGAAGCGTAAAATACACATTGCCTGTCAACTTTATAGAAAAGTTAAGGCAAATACAACACGTTAAATTGACTTTTTAACATTTTAAAGTGTTATTTACACACCGACGAAATTGAAAAAGACTAAGAAAACGTACAAAAATTTGAACGCAGCGGGATTCGAACCCGCGTCTCTTGGAAGCCGCCTACGTTTAAAGCCAGACGCTGTCATACATACTACGGTGGCCACATGATAGAATATATAGAACTACTGTACAATTCTCACTAAAACCCGTAAACAGTGTCTACATACAAAAACAATTTGTTCATGCCAGATATCACGAGCGTTAGCTTTGCGGTTTTGTCAATTAAGGTAACAGACAGACAGTTTTAAATTGCTTTTCATGTTATAAGTGTATATATATATTTTTTGTAGCTTCACGCTGTATCCCGCACACAGCAGGGTAGGCATAGGGAACCTAGTGTTAACACACTTCGTTCCCCACTTTCCGCCGAATTCCGAGGCATTGCGTGTAAGTGGCAGAAATTAATACTGTGCTTTGCCTCGACACCAGAGCGAAGAAAATGGAAATGTAAAATATTTCCACTGCTCGAGTGGGAATCGAACCCACAACCAGTCGCTTTGCTGTCTCACTTTGTGCGGCACTCCTTTTCCTACTTCACGCCCTAAATCAAAACGTTGCGTGTTAAGTGGCGTAATTTAAACCCGCGCTTTGTCATCGTTAGCAGATTGGAAAAAAAATAATATGTAATCATTTCCTCGAGTAGGAATCGAACCCAAACCCATTGCATTCACAGTCAGACGCTTATCCACTGCAATAAAAGTAAATGAAAAATATATTATTAAAATCCTTTATTGTGTCATAGTTAAAGAACAATAAGACGTAGATTATATTGCATTGGTATGGATAGATTAAAGGTTTAAGGATATTTTTAAATATCACAAATAATAAGCATTGAAATTAGGGCCAGTCGTAGTGCAGTGGCACTAGCGTGTGACTGAAAACGACTGGTTGTAGGTTCAATTCCCACTAGAAGAGTGGGAATATTCCATATTTCCATTTTCTTCGCTCTAGTGTCGAGGTAAAGCGCGGCCTTAAGTTCCGCTATTTAACACGCAATGACTCCAGAATTCGACGGAAAATGGGAAACGGAGTGTCTTAACACTAGGTTCGCTCTGCCTACTCTGCCATGTTCGGGATACAGCGTGAAGCTAAAAAAGATAAAATTTAGGAAAATCTAGTAACATGTAAAGACCTACAAAGTTCATCTCCTTATACAAACAGAACAAAGAGTTTAAAAAAAATAAAAATATTTTCACAAAAATAGCCACAGAATACGATATAACGTAATAAAATCTTTTATGTGCTTAAAATACGGTAACTCCGCACAAAGATTTAAGAATTACGGCATAAATTCTAAGAAATATGTACGTTACGTAAGTAGCGAGTGCGTCAAAGAACTTTTTTGATTTTCGTTTTGAAAAGCAAACTTGGTTAAGCGTAAGCACGAAGTATGAAATTGATGGATCTGAATATGGAAATAGATAGCAGGTATTGTATATTAAATTATATTGTGGTGTAGAAAGACTGCACGCTCGTTGTGGGTTCGATTACCATTCGAAAAACTCATTAAATTAAATTAATGTATATTAAGATTATCAATGCATGTAGCAGCAGTACAGTTAGTAATTCTTGTCGGTTCCAGAAATAAATTAGCTAGGCTATATGACTTTAGTAAAGACCTGAATCTAGTACTGGTGACTGCGTTATATTAAAATCACCATATATTAAAATCACCAAATACAACTATAAATTTTTTAGATCTATATGTATGAAAACATCCAAGTTGCGGGGACTCACTTATAATAACATATTATTCGAGAAATTATATTTTCACGTTTTTACGTACTGTATTTCTAAATCAAAACTCCATAAGTATATAACTATATAATATGAAAAATATACTAAAATAATATATCAAATTATGATTTACATATACAAATGTATTTGAAAAAATACTATGTTAAAAATACTTCATTTAACTTTCAAAACGCTTACAACTTCAATTCGGCAAATAATTATGATGCAGCAACAATACTATAATAGTTTCGATCGATAAAACCTAGGCCTAAACGGAAAATTATACTCAAAATATCTGGCTTGTGACCTAATTCAGATACATCCCTAAGACGTGTCACACTCGATTTGTCAATTCTTAAGTATATTGAATATCGATCGTTATTATTTCAGTTCATATATTTCAGCTTTCAATACATATTTAGAACTAAAAGTATCTGAGTTTCTTTAGAACTAAGGAAGAGATAAACCTAAAAAAATATTTAAAAGGAATGTACAGTGAGATAAAGAAGTTTTGCAAAGTAGTTTTCAGTAACGGTAGATTTACTTGGATTATACACCTTTTACTTTGCTTAAGTTTTTATTCTTACCAAGTTTTGTATTTTTTTTCTATAAGCTATTAATATTTCTTATAAATTGCATTCTCTGATACATTTAATTAATGAACTTTTTTAATCTACTCCAGACCACGTTAAATTTAAAAAATATAAAACGCACATGTGTTCGAATCCGACGATAAAATATTATTTTTATAGTTAACAACTATTGGAAAAACTACCAAGACAATAAAAATAATTTAAAATGTATCTAGTATATATTTTTATTGTAGGTTTGTCTTTTCGTATGTATTGACTCTATGTTTGACTAATAAACATAACATTACATTAATTTCTAAAACAGGATATGTACAAAATAATAAATTTTTATCAAAATTACTTTAATTATTTCTGCTTTAATAACTTCCAATATCATTGATATTGGGCTGAAGTCTCTTAGCTTTGTAGATTGTTATATAATACTATTCTTATATTTATATGTATTTCTATATAAAATTTTAGTCAAGCTAATCAAAACATTAGATATATTGAAGATTTTTATATATAATACCCAGGTGCCTTTATTCATATCAATTTTAAAGTAAAGGAGCAATAGTAATATTCTGTGCAAGGGTCTTAAGTTATAAGTCGAGACGAGATCAAATATTGAATCTTTGTAGTATCTCCGTGCATTGTATTTGTCACATCTCGGTAGCAATATGACATTGTGAGTCGTTCCACGAAGACGCACTTCTACGGCTACGGTCTGTCAGCTCTACAGCGTAGCACCAGCTTTAAGTCGGATTTTGAGAGCAATATCTATATTCTGATAGCATTATTAAATGAATTTACCTTTTCATGTCTTTATACTTGAGATAAATTTGAAGTTTATTTAGAAAATTTAATTTAGAACTTTATAGTACGTATAGTTAGATATCTGAGAATAATTAGTATGGATTTGGATGTAGTTTATAAACCTTACTTACTATCTGTCATCTCATGGAGGTGCTTATAACTAAATAGTTAAGAAAAAATAGCTTATAAAAGTAAATAAAATTATATTCCTACGTCTTTCAAATTTGTGGAGACCTAAATTATTAACACGGCCAATAAGATCATATAAATATTATAACAATCAAGCAAAATCTTACCTGGACATACAATTAATTTGTAATTTATTAAAATTATACTTTTTCAACGAGGAAATTATAACAACTGTAAAACATCCTGTGTATACGCGAACTGTCGCCCGTAACCAGTTGTACACGATACGAGCTAACAATACTTACAGCGAATGCACTGCAGCCTACCTTGTTCCAAGATTAATTAACAGACTACTCCCAGATTTGTGTAATAACGTAACAAAAACAAATATCAAAACAAAGTTGAAATTGCATTGTCTAAATAATATTGATAATAAGTTTATATAATGATCACATGTAACTAACATACGAGCATAAAATCACTATAACATCGACTCAAACCATTTTGGTTATTAGATGTTCTATATCAGTGCGTACCCATCTGTAATATATAAATAAAATAAATAAATAAAAAAAAGTCCGGCGTATAGCATTCACGTTCACTCGCACAAAATTCACTTCAAAGGTTAGGAAATATCACGGAATTAGAGAGCTCATACAGTTTTTGTATTTTCTTCCTAAGAAACTAAAACTTTTCCATTCATACTCCTCACAAAAGTGATTTAGAACTAGAATAGCATGCAGCAATTTCTAAAATCTGAAACGCCTATGAATACTGTTAATTGTTGTCTAACAATGGAAGTACGAAAAAAAAACAAAATTAAAAATTTTGAAAAAACCCACGACGGTTTAATTGTAATTGTAAAAGGATAAATAAATCCCCCGCCTAAAAGAATATATGTAACGAGATGATGGGGACGGCTTCGTTGGGGGCTGTCATTACTTTAAGTTTGCACAAACCTTCTCATAGGTTTTCTTGCTGTTAAAACAGGTTTGGCAAAAAAATTAAATATTAAAATGAATTTACAGTTTTGATAACTGGTATTTTAAAGACTTTAAAACGAAATCTATACTGATAGCTACTATATTTAAAATAGAGGTTGCAACTGGCAGCCCCCGACGAAGTCGTCCCCATCATCTCGTTACATATATTCTTTTAGGCGGGGGATTTATAGTTATTTTATCCTTTTACAATTACAATTAAACCGTCGTGGGTTTTTTTCAAAATTTTTAATTTTGTTTTTTATTTTAAACTTTTTAAAGTGAATAGATATACATTATATATTGTTACATAATATTGAAATACTTTATATTAATCTTCATGCAAATCCAAAAGAAATTATAACCCCAATGCTTTCTGGTTATCAAATGCTTATTGCAGCGCCTGGCAGATTGTCACCGTAACATTTCCACGAAACTTAAATCTAACCAAATCAGTGAAAATCACAAAACCCACTAGTAGTTTTGAATTTGAACAAACTAATGTATACTGGAGCGCCCCGCGGTAGTTCGTGGTAGATATGGCATATAAAAACACGCAGCAATTAAACCAGAACCTATCACAGAAAACCGCATCTAAATAGGTTTCACACAAAAAATAAAAGCAAATGCTTACTGCTGCGCCCCCTGGTGAGGTGTTACCATGACATATATTCGAGAACACGCGCTAATTAAGCCTGATCCTATCTTTGATAACTGCATCCAAATCGGACTTGTAGTTTTAGCTTTGCATAATTAAATGTTTAATGCAGCACCCCCTGGTGAGTTCTTGACGTAAAAAAAACCTAAAAACTTACACCAAGTAAAGGTAACTCTAATACTAAAAACTCTGCCTAATCGGACTAGTAGTTGTGGTTTTGCATTAAATATTAAAAACAAACGTTTACTGCAGCGCCCCCTGGTGAGTTAACACGATAAAACATATCCAAGAACATGCACTAATTAAACTTGAGCTTATTATTGAAACTGCATCCAAATTAAATTCGTCATTTTATCTTTGCACAAACAATATTTTACTGCAGCGCCCCCTGGTGACTTGTCACCGTAATATAAATTTAAAAACATGCTTTAAGTAAAGCGGAATCTAATACTGAAAACTCTTGACAATCGTACTAGTCGTTTTGGTTTTACACAAAAAAATAGAAGCTGCTACTTACTGCAGCGCCCCCTAGAGAGTTGACACATACATGAAAATATGCACTAAGTAAACATACATGACACATATATAAAAATATGCACTAAGTAAACTTGAATCTATCATTGAAAACTGAATTCAAATAGGACTCGTAGTTTTAGTTTTACACAAACAAATGTGCTTACTACAGCGCCCCCTGGTGAGTGGTCACCGTAACGCATATATGAAAAGAAGCACCAATTAAACCTGAATTTATCGTTGAAAGTTTCATCTAAATCGGACTAGTAGTTTTTGCTCTGCGTAAACAAATGTTTACTGCAGCGCCCCCTGGTGAATTTTCATCGTAACAAAAAAACAAAAATCTTAAAATATGCAGCAAGCAAAGCTGAATCTAATTCTGAAAACTCTAGCCAATCGGATGAGTAATTTCGGTTTTAGACAAATAAATACAAGAAAAATTTTGGTTTTACACAAAAAAACTCAAACCAATGCTTACTACAGCGCCCCCTGATGAGTGGTCACCATAACGCATATATAAAAAGATGCACCAATTAAGCCTGAACCTATCTTTGAAAGTTTCATCTAAATTGAACTAGTAGTTTTTGCTCTGCATAAACAAATGTTTAGTGCAGCGCCCCCTGGTGAGTTTTCCCCGTAACAAAAAAAGAAAAATCTTAAAATATGCATCAAGCAATTATGAATCTTTTTATGAAAACTCTTTTCAATCGGAGCAGTAGTTTCGGTTTTAGACAAATAAATACAAAAAAAGTACAAACAAACGCTTACTGCAGCGCCACCTGGTGGTTTGACACGATAAAACATATCTAAGAACATCCACCAATTAAACTTGAATCTGTCACTGAAAATCTATCGAAATCAGACTACTATTTTTTGAGATAATTGAAAACATTCGTTTTCACGTAAAATGCTTACTGCAGCGCCCCCTGGTGAGTTAAGGCAATAAGACATATCTAAGAACATACGCCAATTGAACCTTAACCTATCATAGAAAACCGTATCAAAATCGGACTTATAGTTTTGGAAATAATTGACATAGTAATTTGCACAAACACACAAACAAACAAACAAACAAACAAACAAACAAACAAACAAACAAACAAACAAACAAACAACCTCTCACCCCAAACACATATACAGTCGCCGTTCCGTCGCGGGTAAAAATGAAGTCCACACTCGAATGACATTCTTAAGAGTTACCTGGCTACCTACCTAACTGTTTACCTTCAATTTAAGAAATTATTAAGTAAATTAATCATACCGGAATAAAGGTAAAAAGCATGAGGACCCCCCGCAGTGCGTGTATGAGATGACGGGTTGATGACAGTGGACAAGGCGAAAGAAATATGCAGGGACCGTAGCGTTTGGCGCGCTGTTCTCTCTGACTACCCCGCAAGGGATACAGTGTAAAGCTAACATAAAAAAAAAACTCATTCTGTTTTTTATTTCATAGAACCGGTTTGACATATCGCAGTATCAGGAAAAATTATTTTCCTTTCACTATTTTATATAGCATTGTAATCCCCACGACACCATTTAAATCTGTTAGTTCAACAAATACTGCATATCATCAGAACCATCCCAATATTTTCAACGTTGAGAGTATTTGTTGTGATTTTTTTTAAACGAAAAGAAAATGAAAAAATAGGTGATTGAAAACTGCTACAGCCGCGCTGCACGAATGATTGGCACATGCCAATCTTATGTGAACAGTAAAGCTTTTGTTATACCGTATACCAGTCAGTTCAAAACTATTAACGACTTGCAGGACATTTATTTGCGTATCTTTTTTTATTTACTACTAGCTGTGCTCGTGACTTTGTCTGCGGAATTTCTTAAAGTTATGATTAAAATAAAAAAGGTCCGTAAGCTACCTATTTCTTAACACATTAGCTATCTGCCAGTAAAGCTCTAGTTAAAATTGGTCCAGCTATACCGGAGATTAATTAGAACAAACAGACTCACCTACAGAGAGATAAACAAAAATTATGAAAATTTTACCACCGTGTATACATACGCATTAATTATTAAAAAACCGTTATTTAATTATTACAAACAGATACTCCAATCATAATTATTTGTATACATATAAATTCATTGAAAATAGTGCCTTGACTTTTTTGTGGCATCTGTGGCGTTCGTCACCACATAGAGGTTCCAGAGACAACCTAGTGCCTGCATTTTTTATATACTGACCGCTATCGAGACTTTAACTTATCAAAGATAAGAAATAAAAATTATATAAATATAAATTAATCGTCTATATGGATTTATCTACACATGGAACGGACTGTCTTAACACTAGAATCCCTCTGCCTACCCTGCTAAATGTGGCATAGAGTGGGAAGCTAAAACAATCTATATGGAAAGAGAATCCATAATAGACATTGCCCTACTGCAACATCGCCTGAACTTTAAAAATCATCTATTTTTATTCTTTTATTATATTTCGTTACTCTTTATGCCTTTTTTGTGGATTTATTTATTGTATATTCTATTGAATTGTTTATTTTATTGAAATTAAAAATAGATGATTGGAACTATAACCTCTCTAACGATACAAATAATTGTCATGTGCTAATTTTATGTATATAGTAGGTATACCTTTTGTTCCGCCATGAACAAGTTACATAAAAATTATTATGAATAAAAAAATATTAGGTAGACGTTTCTTTTTTCATTATTATTTTAATCGTTTTTTTCTTGTTTAGAAATATGTTGAAATTAATTAACAACGAAATATGTTGAAATTAATTAACAAAATAAACAAATAAAAAGAGGATATACACACTTTTTCTCGTATACTTAGAATAGCCAAAGAAATAGACCGCTTGCTTCGCACGTTGTTTCATGTACAGTGAAAAAAATAATATAATTTATTATTTTAATTAAATACATTAATTCCCTCAAATGGAAATTGAACCAAAAACCAATCGCATTTACGCCCCACTTGCGCCGCGATAAGCAAATCATTTAAATACATAATCAAACTTAGAGAAACATCAATGATATATCTATCACAAAAATCCCCCCATTCTACAGCTTCCAAAATCCGACAGCACCATTGAAATTGAGACGTCTTATCTATAATTCAAGCATAACCGGTGACACATGACGTATGCACCCACCATTGCAACCATTGCAACCCAGCGCATATGCGCGAGCGTCAAGCATCACAGCGTCACCAGTGCGGTGACACAGCATGGCGCATGTGCGAGACAGCTTTACATAACCGCGGGCCGATCAAAAACAAGCGCGATCCATGGACTAACCGTCCGTTAGGAAACTTTACTCATTTATCTTTTCCCAAAAAGAAGGCAGCGGGGAACGGAAGCGGAAATTGAACCCACACCCATTTTTTTTACAGTCACACATTGTTGCAATGCGCCACAGTAAACAAAATTTTCAGATAATTACTGAAATCTCAGTTAGCGAATCATCAAATTATATATTTATCACACAAATTTTCTATTCTACAGCTTCCAAATTTCGACAGCACCATTAACGTCGTAAAACATTTACTTCCTAGTCGATACCAGCCCTTAATTCAAACATAACCGGTGACACATGACATATGCATCAATCATTTGCAATAGCCGTTTGCAATTGATGCATTGATGGTTAATGCAATTCATTGCAAACATTGCAACCATTGCAACCCAGCGCATATGCGCGAGCGTCAAGCATCACAGCGTCACCAGTGCGGTGACACAGCATGGCGCATGTGCGAGACAGCTTTACATAACCGCGGGCCGATCAAAAACAAGCGCGATCCATGGACTAACCGTCCGTTAGGAAACTTTACTCATTCATCTTTTCCCTAAAAGAGGGGAGCGGGGAACGGGCCGCTGCGCTACTCCGCGTTACGTAACCTCTGTAGGGTGACGCCGATTGCTCCTCGGTTCGCCCTCGCGCACAGACCTGTCTAGTCGACACCTAGCCAGTATCGAAGTCGCATCTACCGAGCCGGTAGACCGATCACACGCGTTTCGGTATCGGTCAGCAATTGTAAAGCGAAGGTTTTTTGGTTAAAAAACTTTTTTTAAATTGTAAACTTCTGGCACCAAGTTCGCTGCTCTGGAGAAGGTAAGTTCGATTTTTTCTTGGTATATTTTTTTTTGTGCGTGATTTGGAAATTGTTTTGTTATATAACATGTCTTTTTTTTTGGTCCGTGTTTTTTGGTTAGTGTTTTGTTTTTTTTTATAATGTGTGCTGAGCGAATATTGTATCTTTTTTCTCAGTTAATATTTTTTTTTTGGTTTTTTTAGTCGAATATTAATTTTATTCTAATATTAAATATTACGTATAAGTGCTCGCGAAAATATAACAAACAAGATTTTAATATATTTTTTTAAATAACATAACATTTAAAATAAATTTTACACACAGAATTATTCAAAATTTTAGCAAATACTCAAATCATCTCAAAATGACGGATTGGTCCTTAGGAAAATCGCGTGTTTTTGCGCGCTAGGCAAACATTTTGTTAGAACGCAGGTGCTATTACACGGCGCGAGGTCGCACGGGTGGCAGAAAGTGCTTAGACCGGGTGATAATCGACATAAGCTTTAATACTCTTAAAGTAGTTAAGCCGATGGCATAAGTATAACGTATAGTATTAAAATAAACGGACATAATGTACAAGTGAATTTTTTTATGTATGTTATAATCCAAGTTATAGTGATGAAAAAAATATTACAAAAAAAAAAGCTTCACGCTTTTTCACGCATAGCGGGTTAGTCAATATCTAGTGTTTTGACACTCCAGTCTACGATTTCCGCTTAAAACCAAGTGGTAGCGTATTTAGTGAAGGGACCCAACATCGCGCTTTGTCTTAAGAGACAAAGAACGGAATAAATTAAATTAACTTCTCTGAGTGAAAATTGAACCCACAACCATTGCATTTAAAATAACAGATATTAAACAGCCGACGGCATTTTAATTTTTAAAATTTATTCACAAAATATGAGTCACTAAACAAACGATTACAATATAACTTTGTGTAAACGTGTAGCTTCGTAGCCCGTAGCTATTCTCGTAGAGGCCTAATAAAGTACCAATCATTTTTGCACGACTTCATCCGAAGGTCGAATTCCTTGATTAATGCTCTGAAGGGAGAGGACTACCGTTATCTTCATTGTTGTGGAACGTCGCGCTTTCTCTTTGCCAGGCAAATACGTCAATATATTATATAAATAAAGATAAAAGATTATTTTGTTAATAACTTAAAGTAGCAAATATTTTGGCTCGAATCTAATAAATTGTTTTTTCTTGCAAAATAATATATGTTTAAAGTACTACAAGAAAAATAATTATATTACAAACACACAATTGTGTTTATTGTTCATTCTTAGTGGTGTAATAAAGATATAAAATAAATATATAATTCTTTGGGTAAATAATTGGTTTGGGTCAAAAACGATTATTCAAATATAAAATTACTCAAAAGCAAGAATAAAATTAAAATAATAGAAACTATTAAAATAATAGAAAATATTTTGGCTTCAAGCCAAAATCTAATATTACTTTTTTTTGCAAAATAATATCAGTTAAAATAACATAAAAAAGATATTGCAAACGCATAATTGAGTTTATTGTTCATTTTTAGTGGTGTAATAAAATACCGAAATATATTCTTAAAATAAAAAAATATTTAAAAACGGCAATTCAATTACAAAAATTATTTAGAAGTAGCAAATAAAACATAATAGAAACCAACCAAATGAATTGTTTATAAAACGAACTAACCAAGTAAATAACCGGCTGGATGACAATTGACAATTGCCTTAATTCATTTTGCTTGTGTATTGAAACAAAAATTACTATTTTGGCCTAAAATACCAAATGTAGGGCGAAATAAGCAAACTGGGGGAACAAAACAAATTGATCTAAACATTGCTCAATCGCCGTCATCGTTGAATATGAATTATTTTTTGTGTGTTCAACTAAACGTTCAAACTGAATAACCGTATATAAAATAAAATCAATAAAAATATAAAAATAAAAATGTAAATTAAAAAATATATAAATATAAAAATATAAATAAAAAAATATAAATAAAAAGATATAAATAAAAAAATATTAATATGCAACGTCTCAATTTCGAGCGGAAAGTGAAAGACAGAGTGTCTTCACGCTGTCATTTCTGACATTGCGGGATTGCGGGATTGCGCGTGAAGCTGTATAAATACAAACATTCGACAGCATTCATTATTAATAAACAAAATATTTTAAAATAAATTTTAATCGTATTTTAACAAACGTGCTATTATTGGCCGTATTACCTTTCAGTATTCCAGTAAATGATGATTAAACTTATTTTTGTCTTCTATACATTAAAATTATTTTCATAACAATATATAAATTATAAATAAAATAAATAGCTTCACTCTGTATCCCGCACACAGCAGGGTAGGCAGAGGGAACCTAGTGTTAAGACACTCCGTTCCCCACTTTCCGCCGAATTCGGAGGCTTGCGTGTTAAGTGGCGGAACTTAACGCCGCGCTTTACCTCGACACCAGAGCGAAGAAAATGGAAATATAATTTCCACTCCTCGAGTGGGAATCGAACCCACAACCGGTCGTTTACAGTTACACTCTTGTGCCACTGGGCCACGACTGGCCAAAAATATAAATTGTAGAGCACTATAACTTTTAGTTTTAAAATAATATCAGCTTCACAGTTTCACAGGAAAGGCTTAGTGTCAGGACATTCAGTCTCCGTCAGGATTTTCAACCAAAATTAAAAAAAAATACGTGTCAGGTGACAGAACGCAACATCGCATTTTGTCTTAGGTACCAGAGGAAAAAAACGTTATATACCTATATAATTTTAAAAGTGAGAATCGAACCCACAACCAACCGCGTTTATAGCTATTCAACTGCGAAACGATGGCCTCAAATAATATAATTAAAATAATATTTCGACCTACCTACTTAAAATTCACAGCTTACATACATTACTCACGCTATGTCGGTCATATACTGTAGTGCGAAATTAATAATAAGCATTTGTTACGTTTGTTAATATCGGTTCGTCAAATAATTAAAGCCATTCAAAACGAAAATCAATTTTGGTGAAAGGTATTTAAGTTTGATCAAAGAATGTATGGTGATTTCAAAAATATCTACGTTTGATCTCTGGGGAACTTTTCATATTAAGAAACTCTGAGCCGGAGGAGGATTAAAGCAATAATTTCTTATAAAGTTGTATTATAGACGGATAGGGATAGGATGTCAAAATTTTGCGTAATTAGAAGGTATATAAGAAATTTTGTGGTGCTTCAAATTTCCTTCTTTATTGTGATTTGACGAATTTATCTATGCAGAGACATTACGTGTTGATTAGCTTAAGTTAATTCATAATTTACACTATGTGGTTAATAACTTAAGTGGGGCCAGTCGTGGCGCAGTAGCACAAGCGTGTGACTGTAAACGACTAGTTGTGGATTCGATTCCCACTCGAGGTGTGGAAATGTTCTTCTTCTTCTTTCTTCATTCTTCGTTCATTGTTCTTCGATGTCGAGGCAAAGCGCGGTGTAACCTAACGCCGCTACTTAACACGCAATGCCTCCGAATTTAGGGGGAAAATGGGGAATTTCAAAATGCAATTTAAAAAAGTTCTGTAAAGCTTTTCTATTTTTTACGGGTAGATAGGGAAAAGGCCACTCCATTCTCTTCCGCCTGAATTCAAAACATATAAACATATTAAATATAACTCAATGCTGCATTTGACCTTTAATTTCATATACAATTTAAAAAATATAATACACTACTTAACCTATTGTATTCAGTATTAATTACTTTTAATTGTTCTTCAAAGTAAAGGAAAAGCTTTCAGCAATATATAATGAATATACACTAATAATACTACAAAGGGGGTAACAATAATAATTACTATTCTACGAGAAAAGCCTGTGGCATTTAAGCCAACCGTCAAGCGTATTGAGGCGAGGCGGTGGTCGTGGTCTTTAGCTATTACACTATTAATTTAACACGATTAATTTTATGCGACAAGTAGTTCGCAAGCAAAATTCATTATTTAATAAGGAGCTATAAATATAGAAGCCATTATGGCGCAATGGAATCGTCTGAGGTAATACACGATGGTTTCAAGTTCGATTCCCAATCGGAGTATTTAAATTATTTTAATTTCTCCGCTCAGGTACCTTCCCTAATCTGGACAATGATCCGCAATGAGTTCTGCTAATTAACATATTATATGTTTTTTATATTTTTTATAGCTTCACGCTGTATAGCAAATTTTCTTTTCGAAGTATATGTTAGACAAATAGTCTTTTTTCTTTATCCTGTTATATGAAAAAAGAAAAATATATAAAATAAGACGTTTTAAATTATAAAACAATAAAAATACTTTATTTGCACAAACACAACAATGTTTGTGATAGAAATCCCTTTTAAGTAAAATACGAGTAAAGCTTGATAAAGCTTGTCTTAAAGATCGCGTCCTCTTATAAAAATAATTTTTCAGTATTTATATAATATATTTTTCATTTTAATATTTTTCTTAGTACTTTATCTAGTACAGCAGTTTAGTTAGAGAGCGAAGACACTCCGTTCTCCATAACTTCTGTGTATTATATATTTTTTGTTAAATTTTATACCAAGAAAAAAACTGTAAAATGAATTCCAAAATACTTAACAACGTTCAAAAGTAAATTAAGAGCAAACTAAAACTTAAGTTGTAATCTAGCTAGATTTATGAAAAAGACTTTACTATTCTATACTATTTACCACATTGCCAAGTTATTCGCAGAAACTGGTAAAGTTAAGTTGACGTATTTAAAGTTAAAGTTAAGCCCAACTGTTCGGTTTTGTTAGTCAGTTTCTAAGCCCACAAACTTCATTTACTTACAACTGATAGTTAGAACAATAGCACTTGGAAATTAGACTTATCACTTTACCAATAACAAGTGACAAAGAATTCGTTGAGAAATCTTATTACCATAGCTAAAGTTGTTTGGCGGAACTAACAAAAGGCGATACTCGGGATAATTGAAACCGATCGTAAAGTGAGAACTATTCGAAAAAAGATATCAAACATTTTTTTCCAGCTTCACGCTGTATCCCGCACACTGCAGGGTAGGTCGAAGGAACCTAGTGTTAAGACACTCCGTTCCTCACTTTCTACCGTTTTTTTTTATTTTAATTTCAGAGCGGAGCTTAACTTCAACACCAGAGAGAAGAAAATGGAAATATTAAATATTTCCACTCCTCGAGTGGGAATCGAACGCACAACCAGTCGCTTTACAGTCACACTTTGCGTCTCTGCGCCACGACTGGCCTTGCCGAACAAATTTCTACTATCATATATTATATTCCTCCACACATTAGGAACTTAGACACAGTTGCACTAAATATTTAGTCTAACAATAACTTAGATTTATGTTTTCAAAGTTTAATCTTATCTCCTGCGTCCACTACTTCAAACGTCTTTTAAACTGCAAATGCGGTCGCTCTCTATGCTACTTTAATTGTATGCATATGAACTTTTGTTACGTTAAGAGAATCTATCTTCTTCTTTATTATAAAACTGTAGGCAATTTGCCTAATAATATTTGTGTTACTATTGTAATTCGATAGACAGGAAATTAATTTCTAAAAACAATTAATGAATTTCTTATACGTAAAGCAGCTTATTCTTTGCATTCATTCAAAATTATGCATCTATATATTATATAGAATGCTTATAATATTATATTTTTTAAATTATATTGTAAAAGTGTGACAGTAAAGTAATTACAATAAATAAATTATATTATATTCGTATAGTTCAACAAGGAAGTAAAAACAAGTAATAATAATTTTAACAAGGAAAAAAAGCAACTCTACGGATAGTCAGAGATAACCTAGTTTAGAGACACACTATCCTTCACTTTCCGCCGGAAATCGAGATATTGTGTGTTGGGGGATGGTAGTCAAGGTCGCGTTAGCAAATGAAAAAAAATTCAAAATCAACGTCAAACAACGTAACGATACACTTTTAGTAAAACATAAATTCATATAGGGGCGATATGGAATATCATTTAATAAAGTTACTTGACGCTGACACATTCTCTGGGTCTTTCCATTTATGTGGGGAAAAGCATTAAGCTGTAAATTATATATGAAATATTTTTTTTAGCTTCACGCAGTATCCCGCACACAGCAGGGTAGGCAGAGGGAACCTAGTGTTAAGACAATCCGTTTGCCACGCACCGCCGAATTTTGGAGGCATTGTGTGCTAAGTAGTAGAAATTAGATTAGAACGCCGCGCTTTGCCTTGGTACCACAACGAAGAAAATCGAAATATAAAATATTACCACTCCTCGAGTGGGAATCGAACCCACAAACAGTCGTTTGAGTCAAGTCGAGTCGAGGGAAGTCACACGTCTGTGCCACTGCGCCACGACTGGCCCCTATATTAAACATGTTAAACAATTATACAAAAAAGCACCCTACACGTATTATTAATAAATATATATACATGTAATACTCTTAGAATAAAGTAATTTCCTTCCCTATTTTAAACCTCTGAAAAATTTTCTAATACGAATTCTTCTAAGCTGGTTGTAGTACCCAGTACGTGAGCAATTTTTTGTCTTTACTGCGTCAATTTCATCATTTTAGCTGCTTTTCTATTGTCGAGTCTAAAAATGGTTCATTAAATAAATATCATAAAAGTCAATTTAAAAATCAATGAGATTAATAATATATATCTATCTTTTTTTCTCTTTAATTCTATTAAAGAATCAAAGTGCGCAAAGTCTCGATGTCGGACTGAAAGTGGACAACGGAGTGTACACAAGTTTTCTTTTTCTACCAGTGCAGGTGGTAGCTGTGTGACTGGAAAGCGACTGGTCGTGGGTTCGATTCCC
Source organism: Dryas iulia moderata (assembly GCA_019049465.1). Lineage (NCBI taxonomy): Eukaryota > Metazoa > Arthropoda > Insecta > Lepidoptera > Nymphalidae > Dryas > Dryas iulia. Next base: position 5,139,655 of record CM032415.1, on the reverse strand, counting down.
ACTCAAGGGATGAAAATATTTAAAGTTCCCATTTTGTTCCCTCTGGTGCCGAGGCAAAGTTACGCCACTTAACATACAACGCCTGCGAATTCGGCGGCAAGTGGGTAACGGAGTGTCTTACCACTAGGTTCCTTCTGCCTACCCTGCTATGTGTGGGATACAGCGTGAACTATCCGCTATGTTAGAAAATAATAATTATGATATAATTTAAATTTATCAAAGCTTTCTTTTTAGTTATCATCATCCCACGCATTTCATTATGAAAGATAGGGTAAGACTTGAATGGCATGTCGCTCTTTTCTGCAGTTTGAGCCAATACAAAGACAAAGAGGTTCTGTAATTAATATCGGTACCTAAGGCAGCTTTTCGTTTAATCTTATTTTAAAATCTCCTATATTATGAACTAATGAACCGCTCGCGGCTTCGCCTACCCAACAGTATCTGAATGCGTCGTATTTACGACGGCATGTCTTCAGGCTTAAACTTAGAGTTTTATATTTTTCCAGACTTCTTCTATTTCAGTCGTTTAGGGGTTTGCTTTTGAAATAAATAGATATCCCATGGTTGACTTGCCTTATCAACTATCTTCCTGAGAGAATTCGTTGAAATCTGTTAAGTGATTTAGATTTCTCAAACAAACTTTCATCCTCCATTTCAATTTAACCCTTTAGAGGTTAATTTTTAGTTGTAGCTTATTTTTGACCCTGGGTCTTGAACTATTATCGTTCCGAATTCCATCCAAATCAGGCAGGTAGATTAGCCGTGAATGCCTAACAGACAGATACACTTGCAAGATAAAAGTCGATATAAATACAAACAAAACTAAAAACAAAATTTGATATCACCACTACAATGATAATAACTTTTTTTACCTTCACGCTGAATCCCGGACACGGTAGGGTGGGAATCTAGTGTTAAGACACTCCGTTCCCCACTTTCCGCCGAATTCAGAGGCATTGCGTGTTAAGTGGCGGAACATAACGCCACGTTTTGCCTCTACACCAGAGCGAAGAAAATGGAAATATTAAATATTTTCACTCCTCGAGTGGGAATCGAACTCACAACCAATCGTTTACAGTCACACGCTTCTGCCACTGTGCCACGACTGGCCCCTTAGCTTCTTTGAAAGAATTGTAAAGATATTCCTTAAATTACATTATAATTTAAGTTGACATTTTCTCGTTTCTTTCGACGGCAAAGTGCTTATAATTTGATGGTTCTCAGCGCTTTATCACAACGAAGTCCGAACAAACATCTGTGAGGTCAACAAAAACTTCGTGTCCTATGAACAAACTCGCTAACTTCACTTACATAATTAATATTGTCATTAGATTTAATTAATTTTCAAAGTAAATAAAATGATTATGTTAAAGAATGATTGATTAATCGCTGTTACATATAATAGGTAATCGTAGCTCAGTGGGGCTGTGTCTGACTATAAACGCATTTCGGTTGGTAAGTGGAGAACGGAGTGTCTTTATACTAGGTTCTCTCTGACCACCGTGCAGGAAGGTTTTTAATATATAAGATAAATCGCCAAGTCCCTGTTCAATTGATTTATAATGTCGTCTTATTTCTCTAAGATAGAATTTGAATATAAAACTGACATTGTCTTTTTTTCAATTATTTTTTTTATTGCTTGGCTTAATTTGATGTTTTATTAGAATTCAATGTAACGCTATAAGCACACGAAGAAAAATCCTGCAGTACAAATCAAAATAGGATGAGGTATGATAAGAAAGTACCATCACACAATTGAGACAAAGCACGGCGTTGGGTTCCGCCACTCAAGACGAGTGAAAGGTGGAGAACGGGATGTTGTGAATAGATTTCTTCCGGCTAGCCTGCTATATGGAAAAAGGCATGAATCTATCTGCACATAGTTTATATTTGCATATAGTTTTGTTGACATTGAAATTGAAAGCTTCACGCTGTATTCCGCGCACAGCAGGGTAGGCAGAGGGAACCTAGTGTTAAGACACTCCGTTTCCCACTTTCCGCCGAATTCAAAGGCGTTGCGTGTTAAGTGGTGGAACTTAACGCCACGCTTTCCCTCTGATACCGGAGCGAAGAAACGAAAATATTACATAGTTTCACTCCTCGCGTGGGAATCGAACCCACAACCAGTCGTTTACTATCACACTTTCGTGTCACTGCGCCACGACTGGCCCCATATGGCAATTGAAAGCGAACACATAATATTGTGGCTGACATTGTAGGTATAAGGAGAACATATTTTATAATTGTTTTCCGCTCTTTTTCCTCGTACTTCGTAAATAAGGTAATTAGTCGCAAGAATTCATCAAAGCTAATATGTTGATAAAACACTTATAATTTTATACTTGCAATGTCATGTTTGAAGATACTAGAGTTGGGACTCTCACTTCTCCACTTTTCCTTTGATACCAAGACATTGCATGTAGAATGACGAAACTCTACACTGTCACTGAAAATGTCATTATCAAATATCATATTGACAGAAGGAGTTGAAATAAATGAAGTGTCAAATAAAATAAATAGATACATGTATAAATAAAACTAGAATATATGTTTGTCTAAAAAACTTTGACTAAAAAACATCTTTTACTAAATGTTGTAAATGTACACGGTACATATAACATTTAACATTAATAACAAAATAACATTTTTTACAAAATTTGTCTGTCTGCTCATTTGTTTGTGACTGGACCGATTTGAGGAAAGTTTTACTAAAAGGTAGATGCTATAATAAAGAATAACTTAGTTTACTGTCGTATTAGAGTTATAACTTTTTGTTCATAGCACAGCTAGTTGCATAATAAAATAAAACACAAACGAACCTTGGATGGATCACTAGTATAGTTAGACAAACAAATCTATATATATTTTATGTGTAGAGAATTTTTTCATCACCAAATAATACTATTGACGAAGCGGTCTTTAGAAACTATCCACAACAGCTTATCTTTTTGTTCGTTACCTCAATTGTTGGTTGAACAGTTCGAAATTCATTTCCTCGCTATTTTTCTCTGTAAATATTAGTAGAATCGTTTGTATTTCACCTTTTCTGATCTTTGGTAATGCCCAGATACAATTAGTTTTGATATAATCAAAAATAACTCTTGATATAGTGACGTAGAGTGCAAATATCTATTATTATTATTATATTATAATTAAATTTTTACTTTTTAGAGAAGCTAGCATATTAAAACACTCCATTGTCTAATTTTCTAAGTTTTTATTTCGAGTTGAACATCAGAACTCAACGCAGTGCTTAGTCTAACCAGACTGGAAAAACGAAAATAATCTAAAATAACCATTCCTTCGAATGGAAATCAAACCCACAACCAATCACGCTCACAGTTAAAAACCATGCCTGTATATAACAGGATGACCTTTATAAATTTATAATTTTAAATAAGTTTAAAATTATAGCTCAATCAGGTTAAATTTTAAAACAATTTATCTACGTTGCGTCTACTTTGCGGCGAAGTTTAACAGCATTAATTGCATCACATTTAAAATAATAACAACGTACACGATCGATCGATAGTAATTTCACTCAACGCCATTAAATTCTGTGGTAAGTTTGCAGGTAAAATCGCAAAATCAGGTAGAATAAAAGTTTAGGTTAATAATAGAGTGTATTTTGCAATATGTGGCACCTTAAAATGTTGTGCATAGATTTGTTACAACTACTGTGTGTTTAATAAATAAATAAATTTAAAATAGGTAAGGTATTTAAAGTAAAGAATTGTATCGATTCCAAAACTATTACACCATACTAATACTATATATGTGGCAAATTCTGTCTGACACGCTTTTTCGGCTAATGTACCTTAGAAATGATAATAGTTCAAGATCCAGGCTCAAACATTGGTATTGGTTGAAATGGGGGATATAAAAAGTGTATGAGAAATCTGAGCCGCTTGACCGAATGAATTGAATATTGTTTTAAAACAAGTTTTACGCTTTGACATGTCACATGTCAAGACAGAGTGTCTTGTCTTGTCTTGTCTGGTCTTTTTCACACAAACACACGGAAATAAAAGAAAATAATTTGACTACAATTATACCCCCTAGAAGAGATTGAGCTCACAATCAATGGTGTTTAGCAGAATAAGGCAACTTTTAAAACAACTACTTATTAAAAAAAACTTTCACTTGACTAAACAGAAAGAACCTAGTATCAAGACACTCTCCTCCATTTTCCCTCTGAATTTCCTTTATATCACACACTTACACACAAAATCTAAAATTTCTATATACAGAAAGTTGTCCATATACCATTACAACTGTCACCCACGTTTAGTTTAAAGTGTATTTGAGACCATGACGAAAATTTGCCATCCATTCACTTGGAATAATTGAGCTTTAACGCGAGACTGACCGCCGTAGGTCCTCGAACGTTGATTTAAAGTCGTTGAACAAACTTATGAATATTTAGTTCCTGCCAGACTGCAGTGAAGGTGTTTGTAATAATAAATAATTTATTATTATTATAACTTGTTGCTTTTTATACTTTTTTCTGCATAGCAGGGTAATCGGAGAGAACCTGGTGCTATGACACTCCGTTCTCCTCTTTCCACCTGGAATTGATATTGCATGTCGAGTGGCGGAGAGCTTTGTCTGATATACCATAACGGAAAAATGAGAAGAATATATAAGCAAACCAATGAACCTACAACCACCGCGTTTACAATTTGATGTTATTTAATAATAACGGGTATAATTTGTTTATTTATTAATTATAAGTTATTTGTTTTTTTTTTACAGCTTCACGCACTTTTTCGGATAGTAGGGTAGTCAGAGGTAAGGTAACAGTAATTGCAGGTCCATATACGAATACAGTTTGTTCTTATTTTTAATTTTTTTTTAATCAACCAAATTAATCTGAAATCGATATCCTAAAACGAATAGGATCACTCGAGTTTCTCAAGATTCCTTATGCATTTTTGATGCGTTTTTTGCAAAATCGTGAAATTTTATTTAAGTAATAATGTATAATGCGATAATTTAACAACTCGAATTTACTAAATCTAAGGGACTAAGAGAAAATCAATGTCACGTCCAGTTGCTTCATTCTACTTACAATTTACTTAACTACGATAGCTTAGATCCGTTGTTAAATTAAACTAAACTCTGACTTAAAGGTTAAATAACTATTGTACTGGTTAGTTTCAGTAGTAAAAAATAGATTAATACATACAAACCAGTGTTAAAAGTTAATTCAGTCAGTTTTAGAAATCGTGTAAAAATGTTAACATTGCGGGATTTGTATCCGCATCTCCTTGAAACCATCCAATTGCTTATTTAGACCGATAAGCCATGCGTTCTGCATCCAGCTATATTGAAGCCAGCTAGCTTGTACGCTTAAGTAGATATGTAATAGATTTTTATAAATTGTAATTAGTATAAGTTGTAATAAGTATATAAGAATTTCGAAGAATTCCGAATTCCGAATGTAGATCGTATGGCTTAGCAGTCAGAGCTCTTACACGGTTTCCAAGAGTTGTAGGTTCGAAACTTGCTGCGTTCATTATTGATACATTTTCCAATTTTTTTTTTAATTTTCTAACTGGGTAAATAATATATTAAAAATATTAAAATGTTATTGACGATATTATGAATATCAAAGTGTTTCCGGTAAGCTTATTTTAAGCCGTTGCTCGTCGGTCAATATTAGTGAGAAGCGTGTCGTAGTCTCAGAATTGCCTACTTTAAAGATTATTAGAACATTAACATTATTCAATAAACGCTTAAAAACAAAATACTTTAATTGCAGCATTTAAAGTATCAAAAACTTAAGTTAAAAATAGAATCGATTACAGAAATAACATTATTTACTAATTATAAAAACCAATCGTGGCCATAAAGTGTTACTGTAAATGCGACTGGTTCAATTACCACTTTGTTTCTTCTTTTTTTTTAGCTTCACGCTGTATCCCGCACACAGCAGGGTAGGCAGAGGGAACCTAGTGTTAAGACACTCCGTTCCCCACTTTCCGTCGAATTCGGAGGCTTGCGTGTTAAGTGGCGGAACTTAACGCTGCGCTTTACCTCGACACCAGAGCGAAGAAAATGGAAATATACTTTCCACTCCTCGAGTAGGAATCGAATCCACGACCAGTCGTTTACAGTCACACGCTTGTGCCACTGGGCCACGACTGGCCACAATTCATTCGATTACCACTTGAGGAGTGAAAATACACTACAACGAAGAAAATGAAAATATTTATTATTTTTATTTTCTTCGTTGTAGAGGGGAGGCAAAGCGAGGCGTTAAGTTATAACACTTAACGCGAATTAGTAGACTAGGTGCACTTGAAGAAAACATAATATGTTTTTTCATTTATCAGTTGTTACCTAAGAGTGTGTTAAGAGTCTATATCGGGCAGAAAGTGGAGAACGGAGTGTCCTGGCACTAAGTTCTCTCTGACTCCGGTACAAGTGAAGCTCCTTTTATTAGCAAAAGTGTTCTATAAAATTAAAGATAGAAGCTTCAATTAATATATATTTTAAATATGAGATATTTCTTAAGAATTCTGCTGAAATATTACAAGAATGGTTTTCTTTATCCTATAACTGCTATAAGAATGAAGCCTGCGGCGGGTTTTTATTTTGAAGAATGTTCATAAGGATTGAGAGCTGCTGTGAAATATTCTGTGTATTTTAGTATTTCTTTTCATGGCTAGTATCTTAGATGGCTCATATTTAACCATCATGCGCATTGTGGCGCAATGTGTAATATCTGACTGTTTAAGCAAACTTTCGCATTTATAATACCAGTATGGATATTTAATGCATTTTTTTAAACATTTTTATAATGATATAAATAACTTATATTTTTAAAAAATATATTTAACAACAATTGCAAATAAATTATTTATACAAACAAATAATTAAATGAATAAGCATAATTACAAATTACTGTTAATTAAAAACTTTATATACATATTTCATGAATTGTTTGTTGACGTGATACAGACACATTTATGGTTCAAAAGATTCAATATTACATAACTCTGACACACATGACACTAATATTAGAAATAAAGCTGAGCTTAGAGTGCCAAGTTTTCATCCACACAATGCTAGCAAATCTTTGGCTAGAAGGTACATAAATTCGTTCTGGCACTTCGCTATACATCTGCCAATTTTAGTATCAAAAATAAAAGCTATTTCTAAGTCAAGTAAGAAGGAAGTACTGCCGTGACTCTTTGACGTCGAATAAAAATGTCACATGGATAAGAACTGTGGCTTGAAGAAGCAAGTATGAAATAGCTGCAATATATTCCATAAATACAATGACTGTTCTGATCGCTGTTTGTACATGGGGGATGTTTGAGAGAAAATATTATTGGAAGTATTTGCCAATGTAAAAAAACCCAAAAATATAAATTATTAATTTTATTTTCTATTTATTAATTTGTCAGTGCATTTGCACACGCCAATCTCAAAAACAATTTCACTAAATTACACGCAGTTTTGACTATTATATCGATAAACTGAACATTTAGCTTATATTTTATTTCAATCAGTTCATAAAAAATGTTACAATAATTTCAATTATAGATTTAAGCAAAGTTTTTGATTTATGTGATGATGTGGGGGAAAAATATCGAAACATTTATAGTCATGTAGTTCACGCGGTGAAACCACGACAGGGTCGCTAGTCTTTACATAGTATAGAGCAAAGTCGCTTCCTGCGTCTGTCTGTATGTACTCTTAGATCTTCAAAAATATATAACGGATTTTGATGCGGTTTCTTTTAATAGATAGAATAATTCCAAAGGTTATATGTATAAGACATGAATAATATAATACAGAAGCAAACACATTTGTGAAATAGTTGTGTTCACTTGTAGGCTTATAGTATCGAATAATTTAGTAAATAAATTTAAATATTTTCCTTACAAAATGTCAACCATAAATTCATTTAACGATCACAACTTATATCTGTCAATGATATTTATTATCGTAGACAAGAAAAGGGTTGAAAATTTTTATCCAACTTTCAAATGTATAGAAATCATAGTACGTGACATTCATATCGTCGCATACCATATGCAAACGAATGGCACCTAAAGTATTACAGGTTTCTGTTATATAACAAAATATTCAAATACTTGAGTCTAATTAGTTTTTTTACTTTAAATTATAATTGAACGTTGAAGAAAGCTTATAATTTAGCTTAATTATATAGTGTTTGTTTTTAGTTTCACGCTGTATCCCGCACATAGCACCTTGATACGTGCGGGATACAGCGTACAGGCAGAAAGAACCTAGTGTTATGATACTCCCCATTTTCCGTCGATTTTTTGCGTGTTAAGTGGCGAAACTTAAAGCCGCGTTTTGCCTCGATACCAGAGCGAAGAAATTAGAAATATTAAATATTTCCACTCCTCGAGTGGGAATCGAACCTACAACCAATCGTTTAGAGTCACACGTTTGTGCCACTGCGCCACGACTGGCCCCAATTATATAATATTTTTTTCACTTAATACGCAATGTTTCGATTTTGGGCAGAAATGGAGAACGGAGTGCTTTGAAACTAGGTACTCTCTGAATACCTTGTTATGCGGGAAAAGCGTGAAGGCTAAAAAAATATGTTTCGTACCTTTCTTATCTAAAGAATTTAGCAAGGCAGAAAATGTAGTATATATTTTTTGTTTAAAATTACAATTCTAAGTAATAATTATAAAAAATCGGATTTATTTCGATATTTCAATACCTCTAATAAAAAGGGGTAATGTTCTAAGATATTATACTCTAAGTTATACAAAAATGGAAAGAACATGTAAAGTACATTATGCTTTCATTTTACTCGTCTATTTTCTATTATTTTGAAAGCTTTTACGGCAAGCGTTAACACAAATATGTGATGACACTGATTACATAACAAATATTTAGATACATACGTACATTCCGTTTGTAAAATTGGGATAATTTTTTTTCTTATTAAATCTGAGTAGAGTATTAGTATAGATAATTTTTAACTCATCGCTTTTCTCTGTATACCAGAGTACTCAGAGATAATCTAGTGTTAAGACACCCCGTTTTCTACTTTGTGCCTGAAATTGAGCCATTACGTGTTATATGCCAAAATTCGTAAAAAATTACCCGTGAGGGGTACGGGTTAAGAATACAATTCCTTTCTGCCACTGCGTAGCGTCCTCAAAAGGCAGGTAACCCAATAGCTTGGTGGTAGGAGATCCTTTCTCCGACTAGCTCACGACCACTGTCATGTCAAAGACGAACCGCCAAACATCTAATGATGTGATCCGTTTCGATGACATGTAAGCCTCAAGGTTGACAAAGTATCCACAACTCCTTTAATGTTATAGATAGTAGATATCCATGGGCGAGGGTAACCACTTACCATGAGGTGGTCTTTCTGCTCGTTTGTCTCCTTTTATGCAATAAAAAAAGCCAGCGTCACGTCTTATCCCACTAGAGCAGAGAAAAAAAAGTTAAACAGTAATTCCTCTAAGAGGAATTCGACCCGCAACCAATCGCGTTTACAGTTATATTGCCCCACTCCGCTAAGACGGGCTCAAAGTATAGACTATACTTATATACATATATACATATTTTATCAAATCATGCCGCTTTGTTTTCCTTCGTTACGGCGCCTACATTTACTATACTAAGTAAACAGCTTAACTTAACATATGTAAGTAGAGTAGATAACGTCTAAAGAGCTTACAGTAGCGTAGCTCATGCCATGTCCTGTGTCTACACCAAGAACTAACCGATAAAATTTTCTTGAGATTTAAAGAATTTCCTTAGAAAGTCGTCTTTTTTGAAACAAAGAGTATTTTAGAAGAATTCTCATGTTATATACATACATTGTATATTTAAATTACTTATCAGTTTCATGCTTAGCATAGCAGAGTTGTCTGAAATAATCTAGTTTCAAGAAATTTCATTCTCAACTTTCTGCGCGAAATCGAGATGTTGTGTGTAGAGTGACAAAACTCAACGTCACATTACATATACTCTACCTAATAATATTTTAATATAAGTACGTACGTACCTAACAATTAAAAAATTAAATTAAATAGCTTCACGCTATATCCCGCACACAGCAGGGTAGGCAGAGGGAACCTAGTGTTAAGACACTCCGTTCCCCACTTTCCGCCGAATTCGGAGGCTTGCGTGTTAAGTGGCGGAACTTAACGCCGCGCTTTACCTCGACACCAGAGCGAAGAAAATGGAAATATAATTTCCACTCCTCGAGTGGGAATCGAACCCACAACCAGTCGTTTACAGTCACACTCTTGTGCCACTGGGCCACGACTGGCCACAATGTTATATAAAAAGCTTTACTTCTAAGAAAATGATAATAAACAAAATAATACATTTTTACACATATTTCTTCAGACAAAATAAGACAAAAAAAATACTAAATACACGTTAACTACGACCTATACAACGTAAATACTAAAAGGAGCAAATTTCAGCAAAAGTACGCATTTACCACTTCATTTATTGTCCTTAATTACCATTATTTACCACCATTTGTTGTCCATTAACTTCTAACCTATACAAAAAGGTTAAACCCACTCAGTTATATAAAGCTAACGTAGTATTTATATACGCCCTTATATAGATATACATATCTAGGTATAGTACATGATGTTTTATTTGAAAGGGTGACGAAATCTGAAATAGGAACCAAGTGACTTCGAATCGAGCGAGGGCTTTGTAAGAAGCGCTCCGTTCGAACAGGCTTGCATACGAATGGCCTCATTATTATAAGTCTCGTCCCTGCCCAAATCTGATTTTAGTTAAAAAGCAAATTACATGAACAAACGACAACAATAGTAGGGTATTTCTTGGCAAAAAGATATTCCGAAACAAAGGGTAGCTGAAGAAAAAAAAGAAAGGATTGTTTGTAAGAATATTATGTAAAAAATAATTTATATTAAGTAAGTGGATTAGTAAATTGTAATTAAGTACGTAGTGTAAGTAAATTCTATTCTCCTTGTCCTTAAAAAATCGAGTAAGCTTTAGACACGACTAAAGTAAGACTTACAAAACGTAACTGGCTATGAGAGAAAGAGGGAAAGAAAATGTGAGCCGTCATCTCGCTATCTTGCCCCTACAGTATTATACAAAATGTAACTATCTCTAAATATCCCTATCAACTTCCGTTCGCCTCGCCTAATCACACTTATCGTAACGCTCTCGTCATAGCGTTCACCAGCTTACGCCCCAAGTCAAGCAGGCCTAAAGTAATGCTGTAAAGTACTTTAAGTTCAAAACCTCAAATAATATATGAACTACGTACAAAAACAAATATTTACACACATTTAACAATATTTACTCGCGTATTTTGTTTCGTACAAAAATAAAGAAATAGGACGCGAATTCTATCATAAAAAGCTTATAATAAACCTATTTTTATTAAAAAAAATACCTTTCGAAACATAAAAAACTGACATCAAGGGAAAATAGCTTACTAGATTTATCCAAATTATATTTACCCAATCCTAAGGGCATTACGGGCGCAATCGATTGAAGTAACGGTGTCACCTACAACACAATTGTAACGATCGGTCTTCCCCTCTTTGCTTTGGAATTGCTGTTCTTGCTTTAAAGAACTACCTTTTGTCTTTTGTACGTATGTATAGCGTTTCTTATTTAATATATTATATCAGTATAACTATACAGTTTAACAATACTGTTTAAGAACACTTTAATTTTTTAATTACTGTAATTTAATTACAACCTTAAATATTTGGAAAAAAAATATTAATTTTCAACTTTACGGCTTTTTGCTTATTTGCAGTTTCACGTTTTTATCCGTAGCACGATAGGAAGGGAGAACTTAGTGTTAGGACACTCCGTTCTCCACTTTGTTAGAATTTCAGATACACTCCGTCCCACACCTTTGTGCACTTTATTGCTAATATTTAATAGATTTTCTAAAAATCTGTATACGTCCTACCTACCTAGATATATAATAAATCCGTATATAATCTTATATGTACATAATATGTAAATTAAGAAACCAGTGCGATCTTAAACAGTAAATGTTTAGATATTTCCTAACCAAAACAGAAACTTAATGAGTTACGCGGATATTCAAAATATTCAGTTTGTGTACGCGTAACCCTTCTTCTACAAGTTGATTGTTCTTAAATAAAGTTTATTTGCCAGTATTTAAAATAATGTTTTGACTCCTAATTAGTTCACAGTTGAAAATTTAAAATTCATAATTAATACAAATAAAATAATAAATTGTAATATATAATTATTGTTTTCTTAGGACTTAAATGTTCTTTCAAAAGGGAAGTAAATTGATGTGAATAAAAGAAAATGCATAAAATCTCATAGATACTTTGAATCTAAAATCGACTGATGTAATTATACTAATCAAAAATATAAATAAATTCATAAATATTACTTTACTTACTAAAATTAAAAAAAAGTTTCAAATTCACGCAGAAAGTGGAGAACGGAGTGTCTACTATTACTACTACTAGTAACATTAGGTGAGAGAACCTAATCACCGAGACTACAATACTATGAAATTATTTTATTTACTTCAAAATCTAATTATTAGTATTACAACTTAGTTTATTTAATATAATATTTCATACCACCATTTAAATACACAGTGGCCAATCAATTAATAATATATTAAATGCATTAATCCGACTCGATGTGAATACAGAGCCGCGACCACAAATAGATAAAATTTACAATTCAATATCCGACTGCAAGTTAGTTCAATTTTTTAATAACTCTATATGAACGTTAGAACAACTGGAACAATGACAGTTCTATTGTTATTTATAGTTATGCTTTTAACTGCATAACGTTGTATGCAGATAGAACCCTGTTTTGAGTTACTCTATTCTTAACTTTGTGCTCTCTGTGTGTGTTATTCTTTAATTTAAGTCTCGTTAATTGATGCAAGTCAAATCTACATTTAGTCTTAAATGATTTAGATGAATCAATTCTTAGTGGCCAGTCGTGTGACTGTAAACGACTGGTTGTGGGTTCGATTCCCACTCGAGGAGTGGAAATATTTAATATTTCCATTTTCTCCGCTCTGGTGTCGAGTTAAAGCGCGGCGTTAAGTTCCGCCAACACGCAAGCTTCCGAATTCGGCGGAAAGTGGGGAACGGAGTGTCTTAACCCTAGGTTCCCTCTGCCTACCCTGCTGTGTGCGGGATACAGCGTGAAGATAAATAAAAAAAAAATAATTGATGGAAGTCAAATCTACATTTGGATGAAATCAATTCTTAGAGTGGGAATCGAACCCACAACCACAGTGTTTAGAGTCACATGCTTTACTAAAATACAAGTTATTATATTTTAGTTTATTGGATTATGCATTCAAATCTACCGAGTAACTCTAAATATGACTACAATTTGAACATAGCTTAATTAAATAACTAACAACAACTTAGTCTCTCAGTATATAATATGTGTGATTAGTATATATCCGAAATTGTCATTTTTACTATTTGTTGACTACATGTTTTTTTCCGCACAGTCGATGACCAAAAAAATAGTGTCAAGAAACCATCCGAAATCGAAACGGCGCGTTGAGGGGTGGAAATCACCCCATACTCGGTCTTTTAACTAAAGCGGAATAATTCATTTTTATTTTTTTTTATTTTTATAGCTTCACGCTGTATCCTGCACACAGCAGGGTAGGCAGAGGGAGCCTAGTGTTAAGACACTCCGTTCCCCACTTTCCGCCGAATTCGGAGGCTTGCGTGTTAAGTGGCGGAACTTAACGCCGCGCTTTACCTCGACACCAAATTCATACTTTTACATATAAAGATTTCTCTGAGTAGTAATCAAACCCAGAACCAATCAAGCTTTCAACCAGACAGTCCCACAACACCACGATGAACTTTAAAAATTAAAAATAATATGAATTTATAAAAACCTCCTTTAACGCTAAAACGCCACATCTGTCAAAATCAACGCCTGGCCAAGGCACAAATAATTCATACTGTTGCACGATAAATGCCGCAAACACGCGAACAATACTATGGAGTGATGTTTCAATCGACATAAATACTAGATAATAGACCATTTTCTTAGAACGAATGACAGTTCCATGACATAATTTAAAACTACTTGCAAGTTGTAGGTATGTATTCGTTTTTGTGTAATGTCAAAAGTACAAAAGCTTATGTAACAAGTCCTAATGGTGTGACGGTTGAGTTTAAGCTGTAGGAATCTAACTGGTTGTGGGTTCTAAGCCAATTTGGTGAAATGTTTGTATTTTTGAAGTAAACTTGACTTAGTGAGTAAGCTGGTATGTTACGAGAGCGTTACGAAAAGTGTGATCGGGCAAGGAGAACGGAAGTTAAGAGTATGATACAAGATAATGAAGATAGAAATAGAGTTACGCTACCTATACTATTGTTGCAAGAGAGTGAGGTAAAAAGGCGAGCACACATTTTCTTTCTCTCTCCTCAAAGCCAAGTTACGTTTCGTAAGTGTTCCTTCAGTAGTATGGTCTAAAGCGGACTTTTTTTTTAGTATAATTTTATTATGACTGTATATTTTTTCTACTGAAATATTATTACTAAAATAAAAAGGGAGCCCTTTTTTCTTTATGATTTCCAGTTGTCCTCGAGTAATTTATTCTATTGTTAAGACGACTTGTACAAATTGACAAAGACTACTTGTTACCCCAGGTTTGCAAAAAATTTGCGCTCAGCAAGAAAATTATTGTACAGAATACGGAGTACGCAAAAGAGTGTTTCACAAACAATCACAAAAAGTGCGTGAAAGTATATTATTTGCAGAAAAAATATATATAAATCATATTTTATTTAAGAAAGGCTACTCGGAAGTTAATAATATATTTCTGCTCATATAAAATAACTTTATCTGAATGACATGAGTACGATGGAAAGCACGCCAATTTTATATACATATATGATAAATCACTCCGTTCTCTACTGTCTAGTCAGCTTAAAACTTTTCTATAAGTATTAAATAGAAGGGGGCCAGTCGTGGCGCAGAGACACAAGGTGTGACTGTAAAGCAACTGGTTTTAGGTTCGATACCCACTCGAGGAGTGGTGATATTTAATATTTTAATCTTCTTCGCTCTGGTATCGAGACGAAGCGCGGCGTTAAGTTCCGCCCCTTAACACGCAATGTCTCCGAATTACAGCGTGAAGCTATAAAAAAATAGAACAATTGAACATACCTTGTCTAATAAAAGGATGGAAATATCAATGTCTTATACATATATTATATCAATAACTTAATTTAAATAAATGAAAATATTACGTGCGCGAAATTAAAATATTATGCACAACACATGTATGCACAAAATATTCAATAAATTGTTTTATTGTAAATAAATATCTGCTCAAATTAGTTAAACTAACAATGTTACGTTTACTGGCATTTTGTCCCATCCCATACCTAATGGACTCAATATTATATTTTATATCTCAAAAAATAATATAACTTTGTATTGCGTTAATTAAGATCGTTCTCACAATATTAAGATTATTGTTCATCTAGTATAGATATTTAAATGTGTCACTAAATTTTCGATAACATATACTTAATTTTTTAATCTAAATTTCAATTTTGTGAAAACAATATAATTTTTTTTTTAAACATTTTTAAAGTGTTATTCCACACTTAGGAAAATTGAAAAAGACATTTAAAGAAAACGTATAAAAATTTGAACGCAATTCTTTAAATGTCTTGAAGAATGTAGATTTAGTTTCATAGACAGTTAAAAGGTTAAAACAATTGAAGTCATTAAATTGTTTTAATTTGGGGCCAGTCGTGGCACAAATTGTGACTTTAAAGCGATTAGTTGTGGGTTCGATTTCTACTCAAGGAGTGGAAATATTTATTATTTCCATTTTCTTCGCTCTGATGTCGAGGCAAAGCGCGGCGTTAATTTCTTCGGCGGAAAGTAGGGAACAGAGTGTCTTAACACTAGGTCTCCCCTGCTGTGTGCGGGATATAGCGTGAAGCTAAAAAAAAAGTCATTAAATATATATTTTAAATCAAATTAAAAAGTCAAATATACATTAAATTTTCCGTTTATTTACAATATTATAACAAGAACCACAATTTAAATATCTTACAACATAATTTGAAAATAAATAGGACTTCTCTCTCGTCGAAATATTCATCCTCAGGAATGAGCTTTGTATTATGAAGCTTTGCAAAAATTTTCCTAAACGACTTTATTAAACAAGAACAGGGTTTCGACACTGGAGGACTTGAGTACAACTTACTTGGCATAGAGCAAGTAGTTCTTACATGTTTTTGTTGAGAGAGAAGGAGGAAAAATGGGTTGGTGGGAATAGGGAGAGCTGGGTTACATTTTTTTTTTAATTTTAAATAGGCTCACGTTTGACCACATCAAGCCTGATGTTAAGCGTTGATGTGGTCTACGATGACACACGCTAGCCTAGAAGGTACCTATTCACTCTAGACTTGAAGACTCCCAGATTGTACGACGTAGGAAAAACAAACGCAAGCAATGAATTCCATTCTCTCGCTGTGCGGATAAAGAATGAAGATTCAAAGCGTTTTGTCCGTACAGTTGGAATTACATGTCATCGAACCTAAAGCCAGTCGGGGAACAAGTCTCCTACCAACAATTGACTGGATTACCTGTTTTTTATTGATGATAGCCAAGGTTCGACCCCATAGGGACGGGACTCGATTAGAAACTCTCACAATTATTTTTAACCTGTTTAATACAAAAACATTAAAAATAAAAAAATGTTCTTTTATTGATTTAAATTTATTAAAAGGAACGAAAGAAACGAAAATAGCTCATCATAATCGTATAAATTCCTGCATTGGAATTGGACTTTTCATAAAGTAATATATAATAGAGGGCAAACGCGTAAACAAATAAATTATTTTCATACCTTAATTGTCAAGAAAAGAGATTTACATAAGTTTTATTAAGATCCGACGTTGAAGATCCTTTCAGCAAAGAAAATTTAAGTGCTTGCTTTGTAATTGGAAAAGAAATAAGGTTTTATGCGGATAACATAAAATATTAGTATAATTTTTTTTTTTTTATCACAAATGAACGGTTTTTATTTGTACCTTTAAATCACTGTCACTGTCACTGTCACTGTCACCGGACAGGTACAAAAATGGGTATACACTGTACACACAGCCTTTATATGATATTTTTGATTGCAAAACCCAAATCGGTCGACGTGTGCTAATTTGAGGTTGAAATTTTGAAAATTCTTTGAAGCATGTCTGACAAATACTAGAGGTTAGAAAGTGATTTTGATACAAAATCTTTTTTAATTTGGATAACAGAACAATGTTGACTACCCTGTAAGACGTGGAATATATGTGAGCCTATTAAATTGGTAGTTTCTATACTTATACTTAATTTGATAGTTTTCAAAATATTTTTCTTCGTTTATTGGTAAATTTGAATCTTAATATTGGTTTATAGTTTCACTTTCTTTCCACATGACAAGCTTGGACATAAATAATCTATTTTTAAGACGCTCCGACTCCATTTTCCATGTTTCGCTCAAATCGAGACTTATAAATGCCACTTTTTGTCTTGTTACCCCCACCCGGAAACCAAACCTACAACCATCCATTACGCATTTGGACGTTAGCACACTGCACCACTATATTCAGCTACTATTAAACAGTAATCAAATTTAACGATACACATACCTACATAAACATACAATAGATATGCATATGCTTTTAGAGTAACTAATACGTTTAAGCACTAACTGGAATATGAACACTATTATACCACATGTATATATGATACATACAATATTGTTAGCTGAGGAGTACAATAATTGTTTGATAGGTTTTGGCGAATGCATAATAATCATGGACAATACAATGTGAACAATTCAATTCCGTTCATCCATCAAGTCTGTAATAATATTGATAGTGAGCGATCGTAGTCAATAATCATATTTGATACGAATTTGGAACTAGCTCTAATTAGAATAATGCATGTACATTTAATATTACATAATTATATCTAGATTTAGATTTGGTGCAGATATAGTTTTATTTGTTTTTATTAGATTTACGTATTCGGTTATTTTAGTATTGACAACTAAGGTTATTGTGGCGAAATGGGACAGACAGCGTTTGACTGTAAAGCGATCAATTGTATTCCGTTTCGAAGGAATGCTTATGTTTAAATTATTTTCATTTCTCCGCACTTTAACACAAAGCATTTTTAAGTTTAAACACTCGATACGCAGCTTTGAATGTTTTGCCCAATCTATAATCTGTACGGTGAAAACGAGAATCTGAAAAAAAAATGCCCGTATTTAAATATCCAGCACTAATTCAACTGGGAGTTACAATAGGGCATCTAATCTCAAAGTTTTTTTTTACACGGTAAAAGCTATCTGGGCTTTATTTGTCTTCTAATTCAAATTTAAATAGGTAGAAAATGTACTTATAAATATTAATTGTATATATATAACATAATAACTTCACATAGTATATAAAATATGCACATTTTTTTTTCTTTTTTTTTTAGCTTTAGGCTGTATCCCGCACACAGCAGGGTAGGCAGAAGGAACCTAATGTTAAGACACTCCGTTCTCCACTTTCCGCCGAATTCGGAGGCATTGCGTGTTAAGTGGCGGAACTTAACGCCGCGCTTTCCCTCGACCCCAGAGCGAAGAAAATGGAAATATTAAATATTTCCACTCCTCGAGTGGGAAACGAATCCACAACCTGTCGCTTTACAGTCACACGTTCGTGCCACTGCGCCACGACTGGCCCCATATTTTTTATTTATGATATTTCACGTTAGGGCTTTATTTATAACTGTTATATATTATGCGACCATACGTCTTTTATTCAGCCTTTGTTATGTCAATTAAGTTTCCGGCGTCACTAAAAATGTATAGAAATTATAATACAATACGGAAACAAAAGCTAGTAATTTCTTTGTTCTTTACATGATTTATGGTGACCCAAGGACTTTTTTGAGTTCAGTTATGACATTAAAAGTAAATTACAGTTTTTATATAAAATTGTTATTAGTTGAAGTAAGTAAATGTTAAATAAATAATTCACATAAAGACATCATCAGTTATAATCGCAATGGTTGTGGGTTTGGTCCCGACTGGGGTAGAATTATTCTATTTAACTTATTTCCACTTCTCCACTCCCCACGCTTTATTGATTTCAGCTCCTCAACACGCCATGTTTTGAAGACGGACGAAAATATACCAATGTTTCACACTGTATTCCCTTCCCTACCCTGCTATGGGGAAAAAAGCTTAAAGCTAACTCAATTTATTTAAAATTTACTTTTGTAGTACCAAACACATTTAATTTCTAAATTAAATCACACCTCGTTTTAGAAGAGAACGCCAAAAATTCTACAACGACCAGCACTCGACAAGGTAAAATAATTTATCGAGCGAGCGCCGATCTCGTACCATCGAGCCAAAATTATACAACTCAATCCTGCTCACATAAAACGGCTGTAACATTTATATTATATCTCATATAAACTTACGTAAGGCAGCGACACAAAAACAAGCCACCGATAAACCAATGTCTACCTAATAATACGGGGGTATGTCAGTATAGATCGTTTAGCCGAATTTAGTGTCGAGGAGTTAAGTTTTTCCCTGTAGGTACGTTAGACATTGTTTGAGTGAGATGGTTATAGGTTCAGATGACACTTGAAGGTATTTTTGTGCTTGTTAAGTATTTGTACGTTTTCTATTAAATGATATAAGCGTTAGGTTACGTTATTCACACAATGATTTTAAGTAAAGCGTATTTAATTATGATTTGGTTAACATTTTTGTCTTAGTGAAGACCTGGTGTCAAGAGCCTCCGTTCTCCATCCAACGCTGAATTTGAGATATTACTTGTTGAGTGGCGGAACTCAAAGCCGCGCTTTTCTTAGGTCTTAGGCAGCGGAGAAATCAAAATTCTCTTAATATAGTCTTTTCCCCGACCGGGAATCGAACTTAATAATTACAATTACTTAATAACTGAATCAATATGCCATCATATTATAATATATTAGTTGTTTATAGATACACTAGCGACCCGCTCGCGAATTCGCCGCGTGAACTTCATAACTGTTTCGTTATATTGTAACCCTCGGGGGTGGATTTTTCTAAATTTCATCCAAATCCGACCGGCAGATTAGCCTGAGAGCGTGATAGACAAACAGACAGACTTTCGCATTTAGAATATAATAAGTATGGATACATTTTTAGAGTAGACAGAAATCTTGACATCGGGCGGAAAGTGGAGAGTGGAGTGTCATGATACTACGTTCCCTCTGACTACCTCCCTCTACTATGAGTATATTTACAATAAATCAAAGCAAAATTTAATAAGTCGTACCTTCCAGTTATTGGGTCACTAGTGATGTATTGCTGACGTTGTTGTTTCTTACAAAACTGTACTCGATTTCCGGTGACGAAAAACAAACATTTGTTTTTCTTCAAAATCCTTATTTCCTAATATAATAAATCAAAGTCAAAGTCAAATGAATTTACTGAAAATAAAAAAATACGTCAAACAAATTAACCAAATTAATTTTATTCCCAATTAATATACCAAAATTAATTTGATTTGTGGCCAGTAGTGGCGCAGTGGCACAAGCGAGTGACTGTAAACGACTGGTTGTGGGTTCGATTCCCACTCGAGGACGGGAAATTATATTTCCATTTTCTTCGCTCTGGTGTCGAGGTAAAGCGCGGCGTTAAGTTCCGCCACTTAACATGCAACCCTCCGAATTCGGCGGAAAGTGGGGAACGGAGTGTCTTAACACTAGGTTCCCTCTGCCTACCCTGCTGTGTGTGGGATACAGCGAGAAGATAAAAAAAAATATATATTTGAACGTCAAGTAATTTACTAAAAAATTTAAATATAAACCAAATATATGTACGTACGTATGTAAGTTTCTATGCATCAAACCATACGTAGTAATTAATTTGTTCAAGTTAATGGATTTTTAAGAAGAACCGAATATTTTTAATAATTAAAAAGTTAGTCTCGGGAGAATGAATTTTTATATCATATGTTTATCAGAAATTTTACACTTTTTATTATTTCTATTTATCCATACTCATACGAGTTATGAATGCGAAATTCTGTATGTCTGTTTGTTTGTCTGTCTGATGGTTACACTTTCACGGCTTGGTTTAAAAATGGGCCGTAGGCTATTCTTTATAATTTTGGATCTATCCAGATTAGTACATATGATTTATAGACGTATAAAATATCAATGTAGGTTTATCCAACTTTTGATGAATATAATACATAGAATGATGAACTTATTGCAAACATCCATTAACCACGTGAGTGAAGCCGCGACTAACATGTAGTATATATAAAAAATCTTGATTTACTAACCGATTGAATTAGATTAAAGGACAGTAAAAACTAATGGACACTAGCTAGAAAGCTAAAAATTGGCAAAGAAGTTTCTTGGACGGAGGGGAACGGAGTGTCTTAACACTAGGTTCCCTCTGCCTAACCTGCTGTGTGCAGGATACAGCGTGAAGCTAAGAAAAAAAAGTTTCTTGAAGAGTGTAGGTGAGCTATTACAAAATATAATTTAAAATATCTACGAAAACAGAAATATATAGGTTTTACAGTATATACAAAGTGAAGTTGCGAGTTATAAATTATATTATACAAATTAACATGCAGTGAAAGTAGTACTTTCTAAGTTACATTTATACAACGAATACGTCTTTCATAGTAATTGAGGGGAGTGAGCCGGTTCAATTGGCTTGTCCCCACACCCTCTATAAAGCATCTAGCACTTTGCTCGTCCAAATGAAGCCAATAATAACTTTCACTTCGGGGTTTTTAAAAAAATGTTATATAATTAACCTACAATATGTGAGTATATAACTTTTTTTTCCCCGAAAGCATGGTACTCTAAGAGTATCAAGTCAAACATAGTGACAAGGCACTCCATTTTTCCATTTTTTTCTTCATTTTTCATCCAAAATAGAGACATAACGTACTGAGTGAAGAAACTCAACGCCGAGCTTTGTTAATACAAAGCCTTGATACGTCAATGCAGAAAAATAAAAATGATTTAGATATACTCATTCTTTCAAGAGGGTGTGGTGTCACAATTCGCCAGTATGGCCGTATAGGATTATAGATAAATACTTGTTTATAACATTGTTTAAAAATCATTAATGTTATGCCAAATGTTGCACGGTCTATACAAATAAATAAAATTGAAGTGTCTGCTTGTAATATAATAATAACCGCCTTTTACTAAGTGTATATGTATGTATACTTTTTACTAAGTGTATATACATGATACATGTACCAATTAACAATTTTTACAATGTTTATCTGTCTGTATGTCCCGGCTATCTCTGGAACGGCTGGATCGATTTTGACACGACTTTCACCGGCAGATTGCTGATACAATAAAGAATAACTAAGGCTACTTTTATTAATTTTGAATTAAACATATTTTGTTATTCCACGCGCACGAAATCACGAGCAATGCTTATTGTAGAAAAAAAATTGTTCGGACCAATTTTTTAACTATGATACTTTGAATGCACCAGTAGAGATAATATATACACGAATTTGTACGTTAACCGTACTTTCTAAATTGTCTCAATATAATAAATTTTTATACACATATTTTATATACACTCGTAGTTGACAAAAAAAACAGAACGTTTTGTCAAAATCAATATTTATTGCTTGCTGAAGTTTCGTCATATAGCAGGGGCAGAGTTATAAGGTACACCGGACGGTCGCAGTCCCCATCCGTCGCACGGGGCTATCGCGTGTACCTGTACTCATCCTATCGAAATAAATTGACCCAATTTAGCAATTTCGCCGTATTGTATCAATGTTATATGTCCAATACAACTATTGGATAACAATACACTTACGACAGTCAGGAATTGAGTGGAAAATGTAAGAAGATTTTTCTAATTTTATTTTGTCTACTTCATCCATTTTTCTAAATGCAAAATTATATGAACTTTCAGGATTTTTATATCTTTTAGAAGATATACAGTCGATATGTAGGGCGCTTAGTATCAAAAATTGCATTAGTATTATTATTTTAATAATATTAAAAGTGAGTATATTATAACAAGTAGGTATGTAACAAATTATTTAATTACTTGGAATACGTGTTATTTTATTATCTTCTCATTTTTTTTTATAAATTCTTAGAGTATTCCAGCTCACTATACCAGTCATAACAAATGCTCTCATCTTCTAAAACCTAATTTAAAAGAATAAAAGAAGTTATAATTGGTGACCCATTTAATATTCCTACTATTCCTTTATAAATCGATAAAGACTGCAACATATACTAATATTTTATTAAATTAGATGTTTTAGAAGCAGTTATCCTTAGGATAAGAGCGAATAATGTGTAAAAATGCCGTATAAATAGGTATGACATCTATAATTCTTAGTAAAATAAAAAAATCTTTCCAAAAAATCCTATGGACTTAGGAAATATGATCCATATTATTCAACAACAACCAGTTAATCAATTTACTTTAAATTTCTGTTATAAAATTGACAACAAGCTCAATAAAAATATTTCAGTTAAACGAAATAAAAATTAAATTGATTATCCTTAAGAAAAAGCGACAAAGGAAACGTAATAATAGTTATCGTTATGAAAATAAGAAAGTCCTCAGATATGGATTGATTTTGAGCGTTTCTGCCTCACTGAATTGTTTTCGGCAGCTGAGGCCGTGTGTGATGGCGGAGATTGTTCGGAAATTCGGAAATAACGTGAGTTAGCATTTCCAAATACTTGTGTAAGCTTCAAATATCTAATCTTTTATGCATCTTATTATTTACATATGAAGAACAACGGTGGGCCAGTCGTGGCGCCGTGGCACAAACGTGTGACAGTAAACGACAGATTGTGGGTTCGATTCCCACTCGAGGAGTGGAAATATTTAATATTTCCATTTTCTTCGCTCTGGTATCGAGGCAAAGCACGGCGTTAAGTTCCGTCACTTAACACGCAATGCCCCCAAATTCGGCGGAAAACGGGGAACGGAGTGTCATAACACTAGGTTCCCTCTGCCTATGATGTTGTGTGCGGAATACAGCGTCAAGTTAAAAAAAAAGAACAATAGTAAGTCGTTAATCAGCTTCACGTTTCCCGCACAGCTAGGTGGTCAGATAAAATCTGGTGCCAAAACAATCCGTTCACCATTTTCCTCTTGAAATCGATACGCTGTGTTTTAAATAGTGGAGTTTAACGCCGCGTTTTGTCTTAGGTACAAGAGTAAAGAAATCAAAATGTTCTACAATAATTTCTTCGAATGGAAATCAAACCCACAATCATCTCGTTTACAGTCAGACTCTCTCCTACTGCTGACGACCTCAAATCGTTGATACTTGCAATATTTAACTCAGAACTGTTGAAGTGGAACATGACGTTCAATTTAATTAACCTCGGTATCTGAGTGTACTGCACTGTCGGTTCATTAATCAACGAATAGGAAGAGAACATTCACAATCGCATGCAATCAATTATATCAATCACGATTGATTTTAAACTTCAGTAGTTTTACAAGCAACGAGAGCGTTGGCTGTGTTACATTATTTTTGTAAACATATATGTAATTCTGGTACGTAAGGCCAAACGCGGTGTTAAGTTCCGCCAATAAATAGGGGATCTCTTGACACCAAGTTTTCTCTGACTATCCTGTTATGTAGGTAAAACGTGAAGCACCTTTTATATCTAAATGCTTACAAATGGACCTTGCAAAAGTGTATATGTTTTAGATTAAGAAATTTATTATTTTACTTCATGATACCAGTTCACAATATTATTTGAATTTGGAAGTTTCTAAGCTTAGGATGAATGTACAAAATTTATTATAAGTACAAAGTACATACTTCTGACACTAGCTTCTCTCTGACTTCCGCCCGTTTCTCTCCACTTTTGCGACCTAAAACGTTGAAACGTGAAGATTTCTTTACCTACATCCCAAAACATAAATAAAAAAAGATATTAATACCTTATACAATATACAGTCATAGACACTTAAGCCTACTAACAAAATAAAGCCATTTCAAACTAAAGTTATATTTAAAAAAAAAGTCAAGTAGATTGTCTCTAGTGTCACAATGGGCCGTAACTGTGCCTTCGTGTATTTAACGAGATGCAGTCGGATGTCTTTTACTTGTCACGCTAAGCGCTGCACTCAAAGAAAGCGGCTCTCAAAGGGGGAGACTGCATGATTTCGATTCGGTCAATTAAAAGACTTCTTTTCTCAAGATATCTTTGTTACTAGTTTATAAAGGATTTTTCATTATTTTATACATAAAAAATGTTTGCCAGCTGGGGCCAGTCGTGGTGCAGTGGTACGAATGTGTGACTGTAAATGACTGGTTGTGGGTTCAATTCCCACTCGAGGAGTGGAAATATTTAATATTTCCATTTCTTTCGCTTTGGTTCTCTACCTATCAGTTCCGCCACTTAACATGCCTCTGATTTCGGCGGAAAGTGAAGAACGGAGTGTCTTAACTTTAGGTTCCCTCTACCTATCCTGCTGTGTGCGGGATACAGCACTAGTAGTATATGTATATGTAAGCTAAAAAAAAAGAAAAAGTATAATAAAATATTTGTTTTTGACTATACACGATATCTGTACTGTTATAAAATAATTTGTGTATGGAAATACAATATAATATTAACTACAAATCTGTCAATACTTTTTTCAGCTTTAGGCTTTAAACTTTTTACGCATAACAGTCACCAGCGAGATCTTTGTCAAGATGCTCAGTCCGTGAAATTGAAACATTCCCTATTAAGTAGTAAAAATCATACCACGCTTTGAGAAATGAAAATAGTATAAACATAAATCGTGTCAATAATCAAACGCTGTCCCACTGCGCCATTTAGGTATAATATATTAATTATTTTCCAACAAACTTATGTAAATTAATAATGATTTTTTTTTTAGCTTCGCGCTGTATCCCGCACTCAGCAGGGTAGGCAGAGGGAACCTAGTGTTAAGACACTCCATTTCCATTTTCCGCCGAATTCGGAGGCATTGCGTGTTACGTGGCGGAACTTAACGCCGCGCTTTACCTCGACACCAGAGCGAAGAAAATGAAAATATAATTTCCACTCCTCGAGTGGGAATCGAACCCACAACCAGTCGTTTACAGTCACACGCTTGTGCCACTGGGCCACGACTGGCCACAATATTAATAATGATATAATGTTTAATATTGAGTTTACATAAATCAAACATGTAATTTAAGTGAATTTTGTACCTTTAATTGGTTCAAGGTAAATTTAAACGTAATATGTTTGAAATTAGTATAATATTTACCTGGAGTTAAACGAAACCCCTGTCTATTATAAATGCAGTTTGCAGCACTGCATTAACCATAAGTGTATTTATATATCACAAGCTTATTACTCTAAAATAACAACTTTCAATTATATGTAGTGAAATTACCAAGCAAATTACATTTTGGGGGTTTTGGAGAACGGTTCATATAATAAGATCTAACAGTTCGTCGGTGACGCAGTAGAGTACTTGAGTGTTATGGGTTCGAATACCACTCGAACTAAAAATATTTTCATTTCTTAACTTTAAAAACTAAGGGTGTTGAGTCAACATACAACGAAAAGCGTAGAACGGAGTGTTTTAACACTGAGTTCTCGTTCTCCTAGCTACGCGTGCAAAAGCATGACGCCGCATAAATAAACAGTCAATAAGGTAAATTAAATTCATTCTAACAATGTTCCCCTAGCTCTCAACAGCCGTACGTGAACATTGCGCAATCAAACCCGACAGAGGCTGACTGTGTAAACGTTCAGTTTTAAACAGATTTATGCCGTGACAGTTTTTGCACCAATATTCAGATCGCCCGGCCGGTATAAATGTCGCGCTATGAAATTGAATTTCAAACATTGTGTGGACTAATACAAAATAACAATTATTTAGGTAATCCTTATTCAATATTTAGATTATGTTACATTTAATATTATTAGTAATATTTAATATATAGTGGCCAGTCGTCACCCAGTGACGACTAGCGTGTGACTTTAAACGGCTGGTTGTGGGTTCGATTCCCACTCGAGGAAATATTTAACATTTCCATTTTCTTCGCTCTGGTGTCGAGGTAAAGCGCGGCGTTAAGTTCCGCCACTTGACACGCAATGCCTCCAAATTCGGCGGAAAGTGGGGAACGGAGAGAAAAAAAAGAAAAAAATATATAGTATTATATAAAAAGCTGCTTCAGGTTTCTTTCCACGTACCAGGATAGTCAATGAGAACCTAGTGTCTAGTACTTAGGCTAAATCGAGGAATTCAACACCGTGTTTAGGCATCAATATACATATAATAATCATTCTCCCGAGTGAGAATCGAACTCACAATTATCACCATCGCTTTTACAATCAGGTGCTTTCGAAGTCGAGTCGTTGAGTAAGTGTTTATATCAAGATTTTACAATGTACAGTCATTTTTGTGTACTGTATTTGGATTATCATTTCTATTAATTATTTAGAGACCTATTGTACTAAAAATATATATATTTTTTGTATACACTTAGATAAATTAAAATAGAAAAGAAAAAAACACGATTTAAGGTTCTTATTATCGAACAAACTACTTTTATAAATATAAATATTAAATATAATAAAGTACGAATACAAACTTAATGACCAAAATGCCCATCACGATCAACATTTTTTTAAAGCCCAATTTCTTCATATTATAGTTGGCTTATTAAGGTTCCACATCAGGTGTTCAATCTTCATAATCAATTGTAGTCCTACATAAGCTTAAAAGCTATACAACAAAAAGGTTTTATTGAAATCCGTCCAATAGCTCCGAATATCTGCGCCATCCTTTCTAATTTGACTATAATATATATTTTTTCATACAAACCTTAATCCTCCATTTCCACTCTTTATTTCTTTAAATAATATTTTTATATTTCACGCTGGGTCCTCAACTATTTTCGTAAGGCATTCAATCTAAATCAGGCCAGTAGATTAGCCGTGAAAGCGTAACAGACAGACAGACAGACTTTCTCATTTGTAATTTTAGTATAGATAGATTTAATTTCATTCATTTTCTTTACCATTAATTTACTCTATAAATTGCAGATGAAGCAGTAGAAGTTATTACACTAGGTATATATTATGGAAATTCTATCGCATATTTAATCCAGTCTGGTTGTCTTCCGCAAGCACAAAGGAAATTAAACGCGAATATATGTAAATTAATTCTAAGCACGTATAATAGAGACAGACTGATCCTAAATCAAAATATATGTCTGTCATAAGAAATACTTTAGGTTTAAATTATACCCTAACAAACAAAAGTTAGGGTACTTTATTTGTTCTGTTCTATTTCGTTAATTAAGAAACTAAATAAGTACCTACATAATAAATGGCTATGATAAAGTTAATTTCGAGCTTAATTTCTTACATTTTTTCTTATGACCTATGGGAGAGATATTCTTAAAAACATAACGATAGCAGGGTAGGCAAAAGTAATCAAGTGTAAACACACTCCGATCTCTACTATCCGCCGGAGTTGAAGCCAAAATTTAATTTCGTGATGAGAGACGAAATTCAACGCCATGCTTTTTAATTGCCAGAACGGAGACGGGAGATTCGTTCTCCGACTGATTCGCGATCACTAATATTACAAAGACGAACCAACAAACATATGATGATGTGTTCTAGTTCGATGGTATGTAAGCCAGCTCTCTCCTTCATCCTACCATCCTCATTGTTCCTCCCTCCTTCCCTCCTTCACCCTCAAGGCCGGTTAGTTATCCACAACTCATCTGACGTTGTGGTTATCCATGGGCGAAGGTAACCACTTACCATCAGGTGGTCCTTCTGCCCGTTTGCCTCTCTTGTACAATAAAAAAAAATCACTAAAGACTCCAAAATGGCCGTAATAAATTATTGGAAAATACTCTACAGATATCAACAACATTTTCTTGTTCATATATTAAATTCTAAGTAATATTATAGTACTTATACAGACTTCCTCTATCTGTTTTTCTCTTTTTTAATCGTATGCCTGTAAGTTGCATCTTTGAGTGTAACACTCTTCAGTGACTCTTATTTGCCGGCCTCGGGCGATGCAGCTGTCAGCAACACTTTTAGTTCACTAAGTTCTACTTCTTAAGAACGAACATTTTAAAAACAGGACAGTGATACATATGGGAGAAGCTTATCTTTTAAATTTTATTTTTAAAAGAGAAATTATATTTTGTTTTACAAATTATAGGTAACTTTTATATTAAAGTTCATATGAACGAACGTTTGACTATCTACATACCATGTTTTATGTTCACCTTTTTGCCTTTATTATTAATAATAAAACGTACACAAAATTAAGCATTCTTCCTTAATGCCTAATTAAGGCAACTAAGCATTCTTCTAAGCTCATACAAATATGAACAAATATTATATTGAATAGTGTATGTATACGGCAGAACAGCAGAAATTTTAAATACTACAAAACGTCCTTATTAGATATAAATACATCGGAATATGTGCTCACTTTCAGAACTTCTTAAAATTGGGTGCCTTTAACTTACTTTAAAAGCTAATTGAATAGGAAAATAATAAAACAACTGGTAATCAGAGAGAACCTAGGGTTAAAACACTCCCACTTTTGCACGACATTGAAACATCAAGTAGAGAAGTCAGTGGAAAGTAAAAATAAATTAAAGCTTTGATCAATAATAGATTCGATTGCTATTGACTACTGAATTCAATTCACTTAAACTCCCCCGCGGGACAAGCCTTAGGAGTTAAGCTGCAGCAATGCTAACGTTGCTATATTTCTATTAGGAAACCTGATTACAGAATATTTTATCTGGAACAATCGGATATTTAGACTTATGTATGTGAATATGTGTTGAATATATTTTTTTATCGTGTATATTTTTATGTATTATTAAGATTATTGCCCATACTTTACTGTACTAATGGCGATAAATTCAAATATTGCTTTTAAACATTTTTAAAGTGTTATTAACGAAAACGTATAAAAGTTTCCCGCTGCGTTCAAATTTTTATACGTTTTCTTTAAATGTCTTTTTCAAATGTTATGTTAATTTTGGGATACTCTTTATATATTGATAATCGATTGCTTCTTATAATTTTTGTTTTCAAAATGTCCATTTTGTTCCATTTTCTACTACATTTTGAATAAGTAAAGGCCGACAAACTATATACCAATCAGTTAATAAATTTCCTCCTTTTTAATACAATCAATATTGTGAATATTATAAATTTCTATTTACTATTTTACCTAACTAAACTATAGAAAAGCTCGTAATTAAAATATTTAGAACCTGACCTTTACTCCTAAGTAACGACAGAATTTTGAAATACCTACCATTAGTAAGACAAAGTTAAAAGAATGACATATGACATGACCTCCTAGATATATGCGCGAAAAAAAATGATATGCAGACAAAATGAATGTATTTTGCAAGATGGTTGCATACCAAAATACCCCTTAAAGGTATAATGAATTCTGTTACTCCCGTTGACGATTCACCAGAACAGTACCGGGTCAGCGTTACA
Source organism: Dryas iulia moderata (assembly GCA_019049465.1). Classification (NCBI taxonomy): domain Eukaryota; kingdom Metazoa; phylum Arthropoda; class Insecta; order Lepidoptera; family Nymphalidae; genus Dryas; species Dryas iulia. Next base: position 5,109,106 of record CM032415.1, on the reverse strand, counting down.
TAATCAATTAGTTCTGCAGAGCACAAGCTTGTTACAATTGCCACTCAATGTCAACACCCTTGATACATGATGGAATATTACGCCATAGCAATTTGAGGCTATAGACGTTATTAAACGCGTTGAGGTTGGGAGACACAATAAACAAATAGATATGTGATTAACAGAATCTGGTGTAATGGTACTCAAGTTAAGATTAACATAATGATTTAAAGATGAATACAGGCCTACGACAATTGTGGGTTCGATAACTGTAAGTTCGGTTTCAAATTGGGGGGGTCGTAATAATGGGGTTTATACTATTTTAATTTCTCCGCTCTGGTACCTAAGACCGCCTAGTGGTTGAACCGTTGGGTTCCGCCACTCAATACTCATGTGGCAGAAAGTGGAGAACGTAGTGATATTACATTAGGTTCGCTCTGATTACTCTTGCTATGAATACAGTGATGAATAAATTAAAACTATTTCGTTAAATTTGAAACTGTTAGAATATACGCTGTTGCTGTGAGTTAGGTTCTCAGTTGAGGATATTTACTGACATATTTAAAAAAATGTTGCCTAATCTGATATATTTGTAATATTAACTGAAAGTAAAGAAAAAGGCGACAATTTTATATTTTTCCTTAAGCTTGAAGAAGCACACATGAAAGATAAAAACATTTTTTCCTGTTTGTTATTTTTTCACAGCAAAAATCTAATCTGATTTTAATTTCATTTGGCAAGAACAATATTTGAATATCAGGAAAACGTACATGATATATTTCAACCGGATAAATTACGTAATTTTAGGACAAAACTCAATTTTTGCGGTGACGAATAAAGCACAAAGCCCAATGGCTATATTTTTTTTTTTTTTTTATATACCCAGGTGAAGCCAATGCGGTGATAATACTTAAATATCTTTTCAAGATAAAATTTTTGAAATAGAATACAAAGTTTTAAGGAAAAAATAAAATTTTCTTAATTAGCTGCGTTAAATTTTTTTACAATGACTTTTATTCAGAGCAAGATGAACTCGAGGGTGAAGGAATACAGCGACGGAACATAATGACTTTCTTTTATTAGTAACTAGTAAAAAGTATATTAATTAAGAACAAGAATAAATGTGATATTCATAAAAGGAAACCGACTTCTTATGTAAAAAAATGTACTACTAAAATATTTCTTTCTAGGAAACTTTAGTAGTCTAGGGGCTAGTCGTGGCGCAGTGGCACGAACGTGTAACTCGTTGTGGGCTCGATTCCCACTCGAGGAGTGGAAGTATATAATATTTCCATATCCTTCGCTCTGGTATCAGTTCCGCCACTTAACACGCAATGCCTCCTTAAATCGGCGGAAAATAGGGAACGAAGTATCATAACACTAGGTTCCCTCTGCCTACCCTGCTGATGCGAGATACAGCGTAAAGCTAAAAAAATCTTTGGTCGTAGTCGTAACTAAGTGGAGAGTAATATCTCACCACGGTTTCTTTCATCTAAACTTAATACAATTTGATTATAAGTGAACGAACATATAAATAGGGGCCGTGGTGGCGTGGTGACAAAGTCTGACAGTAAGCGCAATGGTCGTAGGTTTGATTCCCATTCGGAGAAATGAATATATTTAAATTTCCATTGTTTCGTTTTGGTACCTAAGTAAAATCAAAGTATCTTGCTACTAGGCTGAAAGAAGCCTACAGAGGTGTCTATATAGAAAAAAACGTGAAGTAAATATAAATACCATAACAAATATTGACAAAGAAAACCACACAAACATTTGATATTTGCCGAAAAACACGCCTCAGGTGTAGCTATTGGATTTTTAACAGTAATTCACTTAAATATATTGCTTAACAATTAAAGCCTTTACAATTTATATTTATCCTTTTAAAAAATTATGAACAGAACAAATAAAAAATGAACAAAGTTATAAAAATTGAAAAAAATATGCTTCACATTGAATTCAAATTCGAAAAAAAATGATTTCAATAAGAGTAAAAAGTTAATATACTCTGCTCGTATGTTAATAATGTACATTGTTCCATATAAAACAATGAACACGTGAAGAATAAAATGATTCTTATTTTCTTTTCATATAAAAAATAAATAAAAGTCATGATTAATTTCGCAATGATTAAATATTTGTAGGTACAATGTATTCATCCGACTACAAAAGAGGAAAGTATTATATTGTATTTGATAATTCACGTAATATGTTCGACATGATAAATTCAAAATATATGAATGGAAACTTTTTAGAATTCCATGGATTTACCGTGTGGACATTCTGTTGTTTTGCAGAGAGAGAGAGAGAGAGAAGCTAGGAGGAGTGTCTGAGACTTGCAACACAAGTATAGGGATAAAGGGGCCCTGTAGAATGGATATTAACGGTCGTCTTTACTGTCTGAGCTACCTAATCAAATTTGGAAAGATCCTAAAAGATAGACGCTAAAAATGAAGTAATGATAATCCTAGACATCTTATAAAAGATTTTAGAAAGCTTTCAATGTGGAGAGCTATACCTCTCGTCCCTACTTCTACCACGTATAATGACAATAAATCCAAAGACTTTTTTATAAATTCAAAAAACATTTTTTTACTTATTATGATAGACAAACAGCGTCAAGTCAAAATGTGTAGTTGTAAAGAACACAACATTTCGCTTTTTCAATGTCATTCGAAGCGAAGTTCAACGGAGTTCTTTTATGCGGGCTGTCTGTAAATATATTTTTATTTCACATCTTCAGCGTGTCGGCGGTATTTGAATACGCCTTTCTTCATTTTAAAGCTTACGGATAACAAAGTCGCAGCCAGCGTTGAGCTGTGAACCGCCAAACGCGGGCTTATTCACGTCCCTTTCGCCCGTCTTGCCACTGTACGAGTATCTCCGAAATCATATATTTTATTATGTTATACGGTTACGCGGAACAATTTCTTTTTCATATTTTGTATGGCTGGCAAATTTATGTGCACGCAGTTCTTATATAGGGAATTTAATAAATACTATATGTATATTGGATGGATTAAGTCTTAGTATTACTTTGCTTAACAGGAAGTGACGGTTTTGGGTATAATACAATATATTTAAATAAAGAAAAAATGAATGAACAATTGTCTTGTTGAGTATTTACAGCTTCACGTTTTTTCCCCCATAGCGAAGTAATCAGAGAGGATCTAGTCTCAAGACACTTCGTACTTCACTTTCCGCCAGAAATCGAAACCTTCCGTGTGGAGTGGCAAAATTCAACGCTGCGCTTTGTGTTAGGTACCAGGTCCCAAAAATATTCATTTTTTTAAATATAATCCCCCGAGTGCAAATCGAACCCACAACCATCGCTTTACAGTTAGACGCTGTCTCGCTGCGCCACAAGGGCCTCAATTGCCTTATTGAGTATTTGTATAAATTTGATAAATAAAATGCATGAATAAATATATACATAGTTAAGATGCATGTTAAAAAATCTTATAATACACAAATATTACTTATAACCAAGCAAAAAAATACCTATATATTTCATAAGCAATCAATTATTTATAAAATGATAATACTATGTTATGTATGTATGGAACTATTGTATGAAAACTAACTATATCGGTCTGCTGGACTATGAAAGTGTATTCATAGTCTCGCCTACACAGAGAGGCTACCGTAATTAAGCCTTGATGTAACTCTATGGGTTTCTCGGGCGACGGCATCTCATCAATTAAGGTGGTTCCAGTGTCTTCTATATATGTACATATACGAATATACAAGAATATTAATAATTTTGAACAAAATAATTTCTTAAAACTTTTGTAAAGGCCGTCGTGGCGCAGTGGGATAGCGTCTGATTGTAAATTCGATGGTTACGGGATAGATTCCTATTTGGAGGAAGGACTATTTGTTAATTTTATTTCTACACCCCGATACCTAAGAAAAGCGGCGTGGAGTACCGCTACTCAACACACAACGTCTCGATTTCGAGTGGAAAGTGGAGTGTACTGTCACTTAATCTTTGACTACTATGCTATGCATAATGAAGAGGGGTATCCTTTAAAAAAAGTAATAATTTATTATAATAAGTAAGTAATAATATATTATATGCTATAATGAAAACTGTATTTACACAACTTTTAATGCGTGGAAATGTAAGAATAGCATTATTTCTATTTTCTGTCTTATAAAAATGCTGAATCATTTCTATAAATAAGGAAGAAACGGTCTAAAAATATATCCTTGCAGAATCTTTATTGCGTTATACGTTGTGCAAATGATAGCTTGCGTTTTCTTCAATAAATATTTATATGAAAATAGGAGAATAGAATTAACTACAAATAACTTAAACAAATACTAACTACTAGCAAGGTATATTTTTCATCTTCCCGCTTTTTCCTACAAAGCTGACTATCCGTCTGAGGGTACCTAGTGTCAAGACACTCTGTTCTCTCCACTTTATGCCCGAATTTAACGCCGCGTCTTAAGTATCAGAGCAAAAAATTGAAAATAATTCTTTTCCCGTATAGCAGTAACTCAAACAGAACAAGCTAGTGTCAAGATATTCCGTGCTCCACTTTCCGCCCAACTTGAGTTGAGTGGCAAAACTCATCGCCACGTTTTTGTATTAAGTACCTGAGCAGAGATATAAAATTCATTTCAAATATACTCATTTGTCCAAATTGGTTATGAACCCACAACCAATCGCGTTGACAGTCAGCCGTTCCCCAAACCGGCAAAAATTAATTCAAATTTAATTAACTTAATAAAATTTCAACAATTTCAACACTAAAATAGTTCCTTTTAAAGTAAAAAAAAAAAACATCCGCCCAAGTATTTTCAAGGCAAGGAAATCAAAAGGTTTTTGCTATAAACTGTATTGTCATCGGAATCGGACACGTTGGCAAGTTTACCAGCGAACCGGTCCGTAGGAAGTGGGTTAAATTAACGTTGAAACCAAATTAAGTCATAACTTCTACATCTATATAAATAAATGAAATTGGAGTTTCTGTTTCAAATATTAGAATAACCGCTTTTTATAAAATGAATATGTTTTGGTATATATACCAAAATAACATTTTTTTTACTGTTTGTCTGTCTGTCTGTTTGTCTGTTTGTTCTGGCTAATCTTTAGAACCGCTTTTGTTACACTGTATCCCGCACACAGCAGGGTAGTTAACCTAGTGTTAAGACACTCCGTTCCCCACTTTCCGCCGAATTCGGAGGCTTGCTAAATATAAATTCCATTCCTCGAGTGGGAATCGAACCCACAACCAGTCGTTTACAGTTGTGCCACTGGGCTACGAATGGCCACTAAGGATAAGGTAAGTTATATATTATTAATTTGATTTTAAAGCAATCTGAGAATTATCAATCCGGAGGACCCAGGGGGTGGGTTATAGTCTGACTGTAAATACTATGGTTCATTGGGTCCGATTCCTACTCTGAAGAATGATTGCCTGTTATGTATTTTCTTTTATCCGTTCTGTAACTAGACAAAGCACGTCGTTTAGCGCCGCCAATTTACCCCTAAATCTTTAAAATTTGGGCTATATGTGGAGAACAGAGTGTCTTAACACTAGGCTCCCTCTGACTACCTTACTATGCGGGCAAAATAGACAAACAGAACTACACTCCAAAAGGAAAACGAAATGAAATGCAAATATTTTACAAACATAAAATCATACGCCACCCGGCTATATTTAATTAGACGCCCAAAAAGCTTTTGGTGTTAGATTCGAATTAAGACTTTAAGCTCGCAATCACACTTTCACGTACATTTGCTTCGAACACGCAGTGAACAGAGCCTTTAATAACCATCTCTACTTATCCCATCAAGCTTAAATGTTTTCCTTTATTTGTATTAATTACATTAAACAATGGTTATTTTCATTGTTGTTGTTGTTGTTGTTGAGAATCCCTGACTGACTTAAGATCGTGGGTTTGAATCCCATTCGGGGGAGTACTTGAATCTATATATTGTTGCCCAATTTCAGATTATTTAATTCTAATTTATTTGTTTACCTATAAGTAATTCGTGCCTTCTTTTCTTCTTTTCTTTGATAATTATGATTTTTTTCGTAATTATATGGCTTATTTAAGTCGCATATATGTTAAAGTAAAAAGTGTACGTTATAATGATTTAGGAAGGTTGAAAGAATGCCTGAAAGTCTAATACTTGATTTAATAGACTAATACTAATATGATAAAACTACACTATATTTGATTCCCCGAGTTACAAAATTAAGGAAGAAATGGCTAGACTAGACTCATATTTTTTCTGAAAACTTAATACTCTTAACACCATTGTATATATCCTAACTTCTAAGTTGTTGATACAAACCACACCTTTCCTCGTATTGAGAATCGATTTTTGGTACGTAACAAGCTGAATCTCAGCCAAAAATGCTAAGTGCATAAAATAAAGCGGACAGTCTAAAGAAGCTTACGCAGTACTAAATCCCTTTTATTATAAATTACCTACATAATTCACTTGAGTAATGGTTCACTAATGACGTGGCGTGCCCCTTAGCTTAGCGTACAAAGGGAACGTAATAATCTTATCAAATCTTATATATTATATATAAATGGTAAAAATAGAGGTTGCTTTTTATTTCATCTGTAGTGAATGTTATAATAGTAGATTTTACTTATTTAAAAAAAAAAATACTTATTTTGGATGTTTTTTAAGAAAATTTGAAAATCTACTTCTGTAGTCAAGGTTAGCAGTCGGCGCCACATATTTTGTCCGGGCAAGATGGAATAACTTTACAGTATTTTTGATTCCCATACTTTCTGTGATGTTCCTTAGCCACAACTTTTTTCTATGTCCGATTCTCCTTTTTTATCATAATTTACAAATGTTAGCTTTTTATAATCTATATTACAGTTCATCAGTGAGCCAGTCTATACTGTATTTTTGTTATTAATTTACTCGCCCTTTTTGGATGGAGTGACAAATTTTTCATTTTTATTTTTTATTTATTATAATATAAATTACAATAATTATTACAAGATAATTTACTTTAGAATAATAAAAATACATAAATAGAGTTCCTTTACGATTCGACGATCTAACACAAAGCTCATATTGGTTATGTCGAAATACATACCCCAAATATGTAACTTGATGGTATTTTACCCTTTGCAAAAGCTTGTATTTACTGTCGTTATCTACTAAAAATCAACTCAGACAGACATTATGTGAAAACATTAATGTTATTCTTTATTCTTATTTGAAATCCCTGAAAATCAAATCTTTCATTGTTTACGTTGTCAAGCGTCAGGCCTACTGTCAGTTGGGACGAAAAGAGGTGTATATGAGAAAAACAGATAATACAAATCCTTTTTAGTTTTTCCATAGAATATTTCTTTATGTATTGTTATTTTACTTTATAAGTTGTTGTCACCGCAAAATCACTACGACTGACTGGTCAGTGTATATGCAGTAGTAGTATATAGTAGTAGTTATGGACTTGATCCCTATCTTTTTCCTTACCTAGAAAGAAAATGTCTGTTTTTTTCAACTAAAAAAATATAACTACATTAAGTGGAAAATGAAGAATCTCAACATTATCTTTGCCTACCCATTTACACATAAAATTATTATTTTAAATTTAAAGTAATCCGGTAGGGATCAAATCAGTTTCACAAATTATATTATTACTAATTATATTATAAAATATTAATACAACTTTTTAAAATGAGGAGGAAAACAGTAAGACACTGTAAAAAATAATTATATATTATTATTTTTTTTTTTAATAGCTTCACGCTATATCCCGCACACAGCAGGGTAGGCAGAGGGAACCTAGTGTTAAGACACTCCGTTCCCCACTTTCCGCCGAATTCGGAGGCTTGCGTGTTAAGTGGCGGAACTTAACGCCGCGCTTTACCTTGACACCAGAGCGAAGAAAATGGAAATATAATTTCCACTCCTCGAGTGGGAATCGAACCCACAACCAGTCGTTTACAGTCACACTCTTGTGCCACTGGGCCACGACTGTAAAAAATAATTTATATCACTATAAATTATTTACATTTTTGGTTGAGCTCTACCACTCAATACACAATATCTCAATCTCGGATGGGAAATGGAGAACGCCATTTCTTAACGCAAAGTTGTCGCTGACTGCTGTGCAGGAAAAAGAGATACACTTTAAAAAAACATAGAAAACAAAGCTGTTATTGTTCCATAGAACAAGATTTCTGTATCTGACAAGATATTGTCACAATGCAAATCGAGTAACGTACATAACAATAATGTTATTGTTGTTAATACTAGTGTTTTTGTCACATTCATACCCAATGAATCACGTAAGTTCATTAAGTTATTATTAGGTATATGCATAAAATTTAAGGTTTTTATTAGCTTCACGCTATATTTCTCACACAGCAGGGTTGTCAGAGGGAACCTAGTATCAAGACCCTATAGTATTCTGGAACTTAACGCCGCGCACATATATTATTAGTATATATTATTGGTAATATTGGTATGAAATCTAGTAAAATTATGATCGACAACGAAATCTATAATAATTTATCAAATGCGAACCATGTTATAATTTGGTATAGTAAAACAAAAATAAATCGATTTATTTAGTATAGCTAATAAAATCTTTTATTCAGCATAAAAGTTCATACTTGTTTATAGAGCGCCAACACTGTAGTATGAGTTCAGAAAGAAAATCTCAGATCTTGGAAAATAACTTCTACGATCGTTTCTCATTTAAAATTACCTTCATCTGTAGTTGTATGGGGCTGAATATGATTTTCTTGCACTTTTACAGAATTTTCTAAACAAGTTTACTGGTGATAGAATATTAAAGTTGATAATGCCAGTCTACTTACTATTTCCCTTTGGTGGATCTTAAACTTTATTATTTGACCTGATCAGATGCATATGTATGTTTAAAAGGACTACAACCATCGCTTATACAATAAGAAGATAAGATTTCTAGACCCTGCTCTCAATTCCACTAGTTAATTGTTAAAATATTACCAAAAAGATGTTACTCATCATTATATTAATATTGTGGCCAGTAGTGGCGCAGTGGCACAAGCGTGTGACTGTAAACGACTGGTTGTGGGTTGGATTCCCACTCGAGGAGTGGAAATTATATTTTCATTTTCTTCGCTCTGGTGTCGAGGTAAAGCGCGGAGTTAAGTTCCGCCACTTATCACGCAAGCCTCCGAATTCGGCGGAAAGTGGGGAACGGAGTGCCTTAACACTAGGTTTCCTCTGCCTACCCTGCTGTGTGCGGAATACAGCGTGAAGCTAAAAAAAGAGATGGAAAGATGTTACTCTTCAGATTAAAAAAGAACGAAGATTTGCTGAAAATCAAATTAAATTCAGAGTAAAATTTTTGTTACAAAAATTGAAATGGCAAGTAAGTTCCAAAGAGGGATCAAGACTTGAGGGAGAACAAACGATTGTTATACTTTCGATCATTGGCAGTTTGGCTTCCTTCACGAAATTTAGCCCGACTTTGAAAAGGGCTCCATATTGACTGGCTAATACTTTAAGCCGTAAAACAGTAACTTTACTTCAAAAAGTTAATTTAATATAGGCTCTATAAAAGTTAACATTTTTTAAAATCATAACTATGCCTTTTTTACAAAAGGGAAAATCGATTTTATAATTAACTAGCAATCCGCTCGTGGCTTCGTCTGCCTGCTGTGTACTTCACACGACTTAGCTGCTAGCTGGTCGTTAAAAACATAGGTAGCTTATGTTTGACCTTGCGTAAACAATTATCCTTGTGAGAAAATTCATGCACACTCACGTGTATTAATTCAACCTATACTTGACCGTGACTCTTAACTATTTAATCCCGAATTTCATCTTAATCGGGCCGTTAGATTAGCTGAGAAAGCGAAACAGACGGTCAAATAGAATGTTCTTCTTAAGCAATAAAATTTTCGACATACACATATTTTCATTCAACAAGCGGAAGTTGTTATAAAAACCAGCTTTTAATAATCTTAGTACTAAAATATATAAATCTGTAAAATATTAATTCTAGATGTTATACAACATTCTCTAATTATACAGAATAGCCCCACAATTTCTATCCTGTGAAACAACTGTCTTTTGTTTTGCCAGAACAAAAGTAGCCTACATCCTCAGAAATGCAAGCCAAGTTTGTATTCAACACCATTATATAGGAAAATTTCATTCATACTGTCTGAACGATATTGCTTTAATAAAGTTTATATTACTTAATATTAGAAATACATTCGAAGATAAGAAATAAGAAGTAAATGTTAAAATAACGGAATCCTGAATTAAAATTGGTTATCATGGTGCAATGGACAAGATCTGGTGATAGATAAGTTAGTTATGGGTTCAATCCTAATTCTGAAATTATTATATTTAATGTTTCCTATTTCTCCCTTTGAGAGACAAAGGGACAAAGCGCGGAGTTGAGTTCCCATTTAACCAGTCAACAAATAATGTCTCGATTTCGGGCTGAAATTGAAAGACGAAGTGTCTTGACGTTAAGTTCTCTCTGACTACCCTGCATTAGGGAAAAAGGTAAAAACGACTACTTTTTAGAAGGTATATTTATTTGGCAAGTTTCATTCAATTTTTTTCCTTTGTTGAAATGTATACATATTATATTGTAATTGTGATATATATTTTGTATCTTTGCAAAATATATGGTGTACTAGGGACCGCTCGCGGCATCGCCTGTGAAACTATGCAACATTTCGTACAAACTTTCATCCCTTATTTTGCCCTTTAGGGGTTGACCTTCAACAATATTTAGCCTATGATCTGACCTAACGTCACAAACTATCATCCTGAAAAAAGAAAACGATATTGGTTAAGCGGTTAGGGTTTGCATACCAACTTTCATCCTCTGTTTCAATCCTCTCAGATTAAAAAAAAATGCCTTATTAGTATCTGGAATTTCAATCACTTTCGTTCAGAATTCCATGAAATTGGCCTGGTAGATGAACCGTGAAAGCATCACGGAGAGGTAAAGAGACAGACTTTCGCATTTATAATATTTGTAAAGATAAGTTCTGGCTCTCTAAAATATCTTTTACAACGATGTAACATTCTGAGTATTGCAGAAATTGCATCCCATAAAATGTTTAGAAATTGAAAATGAAATTGCCATCTACCAGAACAAAACGAGCAAACATAGTTAGAAATAACTGGCTTTGCATATATACATGCATAGTCCGTACAAGGTCAAAATAGCACGAACCAAGTTGTGGCAGTATCTAGCAACTTTTCATTGCAAATGGCATGTTGATATGATTTTAATAAGCCTCTACATGTCGTCTTCTTATGTGTGTATGTGCAGTATATATTTTGTTTGCCAAAATATTCACAAATGCTTTCATAGCTTAAATTTTCTGGTTACTGCTTCCAAATTCAATTATATAATATTATTTTTTTCTTTCAAAATTAACATTCATAAATAATACAGAATCCATATTAATATTCTAAATGCAAAAGGCTATCTGTTTGTCCGTCTATCTGTCTGCAAAATTTTTATTGATTTGCATGGAATTCGGAATGAAAACAGCTGGGCTGACCCTAAAACGTTGAAATAGGGGATGAAAGTTTGTGTGAAAAAGCTAAACCACTTAATCCATTTCAATGGATGTTCCCAGAAAATAGGTAATGACACAATATCTAACATAGGCTATTTCTTTTTCTTTCAACCCATAAACGGCTTAAATAGGTTCAAATTGTATTTCGCGAAAGCGAAGCGAGCAGGTCACTAATAATAAAAAAAGTTGTGCAATTCTAGAATTTTAAATGAATATCCTTCAATTTTAAATCAATAATTCCATTATAAATATTGAACTACTGACTAAGTGAAAATCGAAAAATATATATTAATATTCGTTTAATTTAGTTTATATAAACGGCATAAGCGTAGTCTTCAATATATCAGTGTTAAGAAGGAATTCCCCGCACCCAGCAACAGAATTTACAACGCTTTGCCAATGTTAATGCATGTATGGCAGTTCACTGAATGGTATTAGTATCGACCCTGATATAGGACGGCGAAAAGTGGATATAGTAAAAGTGGAACACAAGATAAACACAATGAATATGTATATGCTATCTGTATAAGATCCCAGTTGAAATAATTCATAAACCAAACAAAATTTAATTAATTTGGTAAATATAACAAGTAATGGTGAACAGGAATATGATAATATTGTTCAAGATTAAGCAAGACATTTTTAGAAAATGAAATCAGCTAGATTCGAACCCGCGCTTCTTGGAATCTGCTCTCTTCCCTCTAAGCAATGCGTTCTGCATCCGGCGGCATCTAAACTCTTAAACATGAATTATATAGTGTGAATAACATATTAAAAACGTTAAACAAATTAAGCAACTCTGTTAAAGATTGATAGAATAGATTTTTGGTAACACAGAGACAACGGTACGGTGAGTAAGTAACATACACATTATGAACACACCCAGGGAAAGGCGTATGAATGGCAAAAAAATGGTAGATGCCAGTAACCAAGTGTACATGACTTACCATTTTTAAACTGTTCGTCCAGTGATCCTAGTTTTAATGACTATTTTTAATGCCGAAATACCTCGACAGACATTTTAATTCGCCACTACTAGATACAGAAAAAAAGGAGAAAGAAAGAGATTTTTATTATTTTTAGCTTCACGCTGTATCCCCTGCGGGGTAGTCAGAAAGAACGGAGCGCCAAACGCTACGATCCCTGCATATTTCTTTCGCCTCGTCCACTGTCTTCAACCTCTTCATACACGCCCTCTGGGGGGTCCTCATGCTTTTTACGTGACCTGATCTGATCGATACTGTGTTTTCAAAGGTCAACCGACCCCCTGTCTCTCTTACCACTCAACTCTGCTTGATATAACTAAAGAAAGAGATAATAGATAGAAAGAGATAAAATTCGGTTTTTATTGCTTTTGCTATAAACATAGCGTGAATACGCTAAGCAATTGCATCTATCTAAAATATTTGTGTACTTTAAAATGCAATCACGATATCCCAACGAAGGCTTGTCGTGTAATTTTATAATACTTATGCATGAAGAAAAACAATAACAATTTTACATAAAAAAAATCTGTATGCCGTGGGGTCTTAAAACTGAAATCCATTTTCAAGGTGCGTGGGTTCGAGTTCCACAAATTCAAATCAAATTTAAACGTTTTCTAAAAATGTTTTTCTTGTACTAAGTTCTTTTGTGTACGTACACAAATATATTATGCATACAAATAATTAAAATTGTAGTGTCTGTTCGTAATATTAAAATAATCGGCGGACAGAATAATTTTTGCGGTATATTTTTGTGTGCTTGTCTGTCTATCTGTTCTACTACTCATGAGTAGTAGAACAGATAAACTGTTTATTTGTTCATGTTTGTTCCGGCTAATCTCTGAAATGGCTAGACCGAATATAGACTTTCGCTGGCACTACTTATGGCTGTATACTTTAGCTGGAGTAACGTACGGATACGTTTATTTAAGAATTATAACTGTTTTAAATTCCGAGCGAAAATCGTCGCAGGCATAGCTTATGTAAAACATGAATAAAGAGGCTAAATTTTTAATAACACGTTTCTTCCCCTTAACATTAAATTGAAAAGGTCTGAATGGGCACAAATGTGATTAGCGGTTTCCGAAAACAAGTAAGGTTATTAATGTGACCGTCAAATGGATTATTCCATTTTACAAAGATACTTTATATTTTTACATAACTAAGTAAAATGTTTTGTTGTGCTAATACCTTAAAAATTACTTTGTTATTTTGTTAACAAATACAGATTAAATGTACCTACTGTACAGATTAATTATTTTTAGTCAGAAGCCCATCTTCCTTTACATCTTCAAGCCTTTTCCTGCAAAGAGTAGTCAGAAAGAACTTAGCGCAAAGACAATCCGTTCTCCACGGTCTGTCAATCAAGACAGTGTGACTGTAAAGCGACTGGTTGTAAGTTCGATTCACACTCGAGGAGAAGAAATATTTAATATTTCCATTTTCTTCGCTCTGGTGTCGAGGCAAATCACGGCGTTAAGTTCCGCCACTTAACAACACTTAACACGCAATGTGTGAGTGAATAAATGAATGGGGGAGACGTAGAGTCTTAGCAATAGCTTCCCTCTGCCTACCCTGCTGTATGCGGGTTACAGCGTGAAGCTAAAAAAAAGTTTTAATGTGTTAAAAAGTAGCTTCACTGCTTGCGCTAGATAGGTACCTACCCGGCTATCAAGGTCAAGCGACAATGCTTAACACATCTTCCTTTACGTAGGTATATGCTATATATCTATTGTTCAATTTGTATTTAATTAGTAGCCCTAATTGAGCTTATAATAATTAATTAATCATACAATGTTAATTTATTTAAGCTTATTATGTTAGCAATTTTCTAGAAAATACTGGACTCTTATATTTATGTAGTAAAAAGGTGAAGTTCTTAGTAATTTCGAAAGAAATGTAAAATTTAATCAAAATGTAATACCAAAACAATGGAGTCATATGTTCGTAGTAAATTAAATAAAAAGCTAAAAAAGCATAGACAGATAGAAACTGGCACCGACACACTCCGTTCTTCACTTTTAGCCTGCATCCTAGTTACGTTTATTTTGAATGGCGGGGCTTAACATCGCACTTTGTCTTCAAAATAGAGGAGAAATGTAAATATACAGTTTCACGCTGTATCCCGCACATAGCAGGGTAGGCAGAGGGAATCTAGTGTTAAGACACTCCGTCCCCCACTTTCCACTGAATTCAGAGGCATTGCGTGGTAAGTGGCGGAACTTAACGCCGCGCTTTACACCAAAGCGAAGAAAATAAAAATGTTAAATATTTCCACTTCTCGAGTGGGAATCGAACCCACAACCAGTCGTTTACAGTCACACGCTTGTGCCACTGGGCTACGACTGGCCACGTACAGCCATATACAGTAATGTAAATATAACTGTTCAGAAATGAATTCAACACATAACCATCAGCCAGACTTTGACTAAAACAATGTAAAGTATAGAACGTTTAAGACATAATACCTGTAATGTATACATCTACACGTTTCGATGACTTGTTTACTGCTTATCCTCGCTCTTCACATTCCTTCCATATCTCAAGTTCGTCTACTCCGTTATCGCTACGTAAAAATACCACATTTCTGTCGCTTACCGCCCAAATCCTTTCTTTAGAATGTTAAACACGCGATGAGCTATACTTATAATATATTTCTGTGAATTGTTTCCAGTTTTACGCTTTACTCCGTTTGGAAGGATAAACAAAGATGACTGAAATGAAAATAATTTATATAGATGTTTCCTCCAGGTGATCGAACCCGTAACCATCGCGCTTACAGTTATCGCGCCCACTGAGTATATTATATTTATTAAATAAGCTTATATGAATAAGAATTCAAAATATTGCAATATTAAACTAAATTTCAGTTTGTAATGAAATGTTTTCAATAAAAATTCTATTTCCGTAGCTTCGATGTAGTCTATCCCGATACTTATTTGATCGCCTATCACTCCAAAGTGATCGAATGCGGATATAGTTTGACTAACTTTTGTGTAGTGGTTATAGTAGCCCATGTAATATCAGAGCTATATCAATGCTTCGTTTCATTATGGAAATTATTGTACCTTTATTAAAACCCTATCCATACTTATATTATAAATGCGAAAGTCTGTGTGTTTGTCTGTCACGCTTTCACGGCTAATCTACTGGTCCGATTTGGATGAAATTTAGAATGAAGGTAGTAAAAATTACTGGGTCTAACATAGGCTATTTAGTTTTTAAAAATCAACCCCTAAAGGGTTGAAATAGGGGATGAAAGTTTATATGAAAAATCTACACCGCTTAACCGATTGTAATGAATTTTGGCATATATATAGTTGATAATCCAAGGTTAAACATAGGTTACTTTATTTTTCAAAAATCCACCATTTGGGTAGGGTTGCCATATAACGTAATTGTCACATAGATCACGCGGCGAAGCCGCGAGCGGGCCACTAGTAGTATAATATTATGTTTTTTTAATCAATAATCAGGGAAAACGTAATTGTCACAATTCATTTTATTTCAGTTCTTGAGTTATAACATACGCAAATAATCAAACAAACTGGAAAAATAAAGAACGAAGATTCTTGACATTACGGTCTCTCTGCCTATTGAAATGAAGAAATGAGCATCCGTCACTTCGCCAATGTCACATTAAATGAAGCCACTTCTTATTTCTATAACTTACGAATATGTCTTCTTATACACATTTAAAATGTTGACTCAACTGGGATTTTACACAACCATACCTACTAAAGCATATTACAACTGAGCAACGAAGGCGTCACGGTATTTAAATTTGAAAATTCACCTCAAATCCTGAGTTTATTACAAATAACTATATTTTCTTTTCCACTTTATAAAGTAAACTATGTTTTAAATATTTACAATTTACAATAAATTATATACCGTCGTGGCGTAGTTGTACAGCGTTTGTTGTAAAGCCGACGGTTGTGCATTTGATTCCCACAAAGGGAATGGCATATATTATTTTCATTTCCCCTACCTGCACCTAAGACACGCGTGTTGAGTTTTACCACCCAACACGCGATATCTCGAATTAAAATAGAAAGTGGAGAACGGAGTGTCTTGACACTAAGTTCTCTCTGACTGCGTGATGCTGCTCTTTTGGTATTGATAAAACATAAAAAAATATCACGAAATGTAGTGACTTAAATATGACGTGCGCTGCAATTGAATTATTTTTATCTATAATCCCACACTAAGCCCCTTTCAGTCCTTTTAATGCTGTGCAGGTAAATTGTACATGTTTTAACTTTCCTAAGCCCATATTTAATGTGTATAACAAAATATAATTTTATGTACGTATTATGAACTTTCAACTATAAAAATAATACAGCAATCTATCTTATACATATAAAAGAAAGTCATACATGTAAAAAAAGTAGTTATACTATTTATAACTCAAGAACTGATAAGCCAATTTGGCTGAAAATTGGTAGAGAAGTAGTTAAGAACCAGGAGAAGGATAGAACCATAGGCTTTTTATACGGTTCGATTGCGTTTCCGTAAATTCACTATAAAAGGCATACCGCGTTTTAACAAACAAAAATGTTTTTCACATATTTAAGCTTTCAATTAAGCTTGTAACTGAAGTAAAAAAATACCTATTAATTAAAATTTTGTATACCAATCATGGAAAAAATCGAAGCTGTGTATTTCCACGGGCGAAGCCGCGAGCCAGTCGTTAGTATGTTAATAAGGTAAAGATGAAACTTTTGAGCCCTTCTTAAGAAATGAAAGCAGTGACAGAAGAATTGGCAATTAAATATTAAATAATAAAAATACTTTATTGCACATAAAAACTAATAAACGTACATAAGAGAAAACATGTTAAATGTCCTGTGCAATGGCGGCCTTATTACTCTCTACGAGTGATCTCTTACAAGAAACCATTAACATATAAGACTTACGAATAAGAAAACGTACATGCGCAAAAAATACGTAGTATTTAACGTAATGGTAGTATTATTATAATAACAATTTATTAGCCATTATTGGGGTCAGTCGTGGCGCAGTGGCACAAAATGTAACTGTAAGGCGACTGGTTGTGGGTACGATTCCCACTCAAGGAGGGGAATTATTTAATATTTCCATTTTCTTCGTTCTGGTGTCGAGGCCACTTAACACGAGATGTCTCTAAATTCGGTGGTAATTGGGGAAGGTCTTAACACTAGGTTCCCTCTGCCTGCCCTGCTGTGTGCGGGATATAAAGTAAAGTACAAAAATATACCTATATATTAGCAAATTAAAAGTAATTATGGGTAAGAATAGCAGAGAACCAACATTGTTCATAATAAAAAAAACAGCTTCCCTTTCCATCTGAAATCAAGACATTGCGTGGCGGAACTCAGCGCCGTGCTATGTTTTAGGTACCAGAGTGATGAATGAAAATTTAAATATAATCGGTCTCACGAGTGGAAATCGAACCCACGACTATTTTTAACTTATTAATTTCATAATAATGTATTAGAAAATAAATAAAATAATTATAATAAATATACTATACTATCATATGTTTCACTTTGATTAAGTAGTATTTAGTCAGTTTTACTACCTGCAATAAATAAAAGTATATTTAAATTTATCTGCATGTACATTGCAAGTTATTCGAAATGTGCAAATATATAAAGTGCTACCGTCAACACAGTAAACAATGCACTTTCCGCGGCAGCGAGAGGACAGTTTGCAAATACATACATACATGATATGTGCTTTCTCAGTAGTGAATTTAAAGGTTTTGTAACAATTTCTAAATATTATATCTGAATAAATAAATAAACAGATAGTCTGGATGAAGCTACATAATTATTATATTACATTTTTTATAGCTTCACGCTGTATCCCGGATACAGCAGGGTAGGCAAAGAGAACTTAGTGTTAAGACACTCCGTTCCCTCCTCACCATTTTTACTATTTTTGTTGTTAGCATTTTTGTAACGATTGCTCGTAAAATAACCATTGGGTAGCAGAAATTTGTAAAAGTCTCTCTACAGAGATACTAATAAAAAAAATAAAAAAAACTAAGCGTACAAGAATCTCGACGTTACCGGATGTAGGACGCATGGCTTAAAGACAGATCGCTTCGACGGTTTTCGAGAGGCACGAAAAAAATGTTCATAAAATATATTTTACAATTTGTCTATAATTAAAACAAATAGTTAAATAAAAACTTATATAAGAAATCAAAATAACAAAAAAATAGAAATTATCATACATTAAATCATACATAACTTAGCACCAATGTTGATGTCGAAAGCAATAATCCTCTTTTTCTTTCAAGCGTCTTTCTTCGTATTAAAATATTCCCATCCTTCGGCTATACGGAACAAGAACAACAAAGTTTATAAAAGGTCATGTTTAACTCTTGAAAACTGACAAGTGTTGAAATTTGAAAGTTGAAATGGACAATAAAAAAGTGATGTACGAAGCTTTGTAACGTCCTTAAAAGTACTGAATATGGAGAACGGAGTGTCTTGTCACTATCTATCTGGGTCCTCGCTACCTAGGTACGTGGTATAAACATGAATAAAAATTGAACGCTTTCAAATACTCAACGTAATATGTATTCTACTAATTACCTTTATGTCTAGCAGTGCTCGCGACTTCGTTCACGTGGATTCAAACAAAATATATAATTATTAAATAAAAGTAGCTGAAGTTACTCTTTATTACATCACCTATCTACCAGGGAAAATCCCATCAAAATCACACCAGCCGTTCTTACGATTAGCCGGAATAAACAGAAATACAGACAGACAAAAATTGTAAAAATTGTTATTTCGTTATGTGTACCATGTATACATACATATTACACTTAGTAAAATGCAGTTTTTTAATATTAGAAATAGACCCTTCAATTTTTTTTATTTTTATAGATTTTAGTAAAATATACTGTAAACAAGTTATTTTTGTGTATTTATGAGTATTAATTCCTAAATATGTATTTTAAATCAATCAATTCCGTTAAATTGATTTCATGATACTATTGTATTGCTGGTTCACTAACACAATTTAAATTGAATTTCTAATAAATAATTCAACTTTAATAGTTTTTAGAACGTTCTTTGATGTTGTATTTAATAACTGAATAATAATATAATATTCTGTATGAAAATTCAATAAGTGATTTGTTGTCCCCAATTTGCACGAGCGATTTAGTTGAAATTTCAACATTATTAAACACGCGACATTAAGTCACACATTTATTCGAGTAAATTTTATTTTGAACTAAGGAGCCCACAACTTTTAACTTAAACACTCCTACCACCAAAATACCCATCACGTCTTCTTATGTCTAATAATATAAATGATCTAATCACTTTTCTAAGGTTAAAGGTTCTATTTTATATGAATATAACCTAAATACTGTAATAAAAGCTATACAATGAAAAAGGTTTCATCCAAATCCGTCCAGTAGTTCCGCACATGTGTCCGTAAAACATTCTAATATATTTTTACTGTTTTGTATAAAATAGTTATGTCTTAATGCAGTAAGTAAATTATATATGTAAGTAAAATATAAAATAGCAATATGAAGGTTTTATTCAACAGTGGCCATTGACATATACGTTTTTCTATTCATGTTATTTCCTTTGCGGAATAGGCTGGGGGAGCGCTGTCGCCCCGCTCTCTACTTCCGATGATCTTAAAACAATTGTAGTTCGTTCCGAAGGCCGTGCTCTCTTGGCCCGATTAATAATTATTGCTACGAATTCGAATACTGTTATGATTTTTTTTTTCTTTATTCTTTTTGAAGATATATTATGAATAATATTCTCATTAGTCCACCATTGTTAACAAACAAATTTATTTGTTGTCTCTGTATTAGTTTTGAAAATGCCATAAAGAATATATATATTTATGTTGATATCTTTTTTTAAATAAATTTTTAACATTTTAAGTGTGAAAAAGAATGATTTGAAAGTTCTGAAAGTGTCACATACTTAAGAAATATAAGGCAATTTTATAAAACAGCGGAATTTAAAGCCACGGGCCTTAAAATCCGCCCAAGCATACTGACCGCTACGCCATGTGTTCAACGCAACGTTAATTAAAAGTAGTAAGTAGTTAGTATGCAGGGTAGGCAGAGGGAACCTAGGGTTAAGACACTCCATTCTCCACTTTCCGCAGAATTCGGAGGCTTGCGTGTTAAGTGGCGGAACTTAAAGCCGCGCTTTACCGCGACACCAGAGCGAAGAAAATGTAAATATAATTTCCACTACTCGAGTGGGAATCGAACCTACAACCAGCCGTTTACAGTCACACGCTTGTGCCACTGGGCCACGACTGGCCACAAGTAGTAGGAATAATATTTGTGCAGATATGTGGTAGTGAAGCTCTACAGAAATTTTGGCTCACGTTATATAATATTAAACTAAAACTAACAAGCGAAATTTATTAAATGCAACAAAATTCAACGTCAAGTTTTAGTTAAGTTGCTTGTAACACTTGGATGTGTTGGATAACACATATAGCATTATAAAATACAGTTTTATTATATGTACATTTAAAATAATAACTGTAGTATTAGAACGAATAATTAAAAATATTGCTTCTTGTGACCTTTTACCTTTACCCATTACAGAATTAATTTACTAAGTGTGGTAAAACATTTTTTACTTGAGTGTATTGACACTTACTATTATCAGACAGAAAAAAAATAAACTAGTAATACGTCATTTTCTTCTGTAATTTTGGCTTTTACAATTTAAAGAAATCCGATTGTTCTGATCAGAAACTCGGACGGGTTACGTGGCTTTCGTAGGCCCAGCTGGCAAATGTAGGCCGGGGAACTAACCACTTAAACCTTTCGATTGTCACTGGCCGAGGCCGCGAGAATTGTCCCAGTCTTGACTAATGATAAGGAAAAAAACAGCTCTCTAGGGTAGGAAAACAACTACTAATTAACAACGTATTTAGAGCATTTAGTGTCAAGATTCTTCGCTCTCCACTTTCTGGCTAAAGTCGAGACATTATGTCTTCAATGGTGGCGGAATGTTACTATTTGTATTAGGTATCAAAGTGGGAAAACTGAATACATTTAATATAATCATCCTCAAATGGGAATCGAACCCACAACCCATCAAACTTACGATCAGACTATGCCAAATTGAAATAAATAACAACTCCGAATATTTATAAAAACAAATTTAAATTCATATATGTTATATTTATTACTATTATTAAACGAAAAAACAACAGAAAATAATAGTGCGTATTACGCCTTACATGATAAGTTGTGAGGTGACTTTGATAGATTACAGTTTTTGTTGGCTGTCACGTAGCCTGAATTGTATCAGACGACTAAATGACCTTTCGCGATCTGGGTAACCATTACAGGGGAGTCGTAATTCTTAAAGAATTGTTTTTTTTCTAATTTTAGTTTCGTTTGTTAGCGAATTAGAGTAAAAACAAAATTTATTGCTAAAAATATTTTCGTTATTTGTAAAGTTTTAAAAGAAACTTTATATTTTAACACGGTTTTTATAAAACTGAATTGTATCTATCTATCTATTCTTCTATTTATCTATATTTCTATCTATATTTCTATCTATTTATCTATCTATCAATCAATCTATCTATATATTGTGAGAAAATCTCACAACGTTATTCTGATCCACTTCTCGCCGTGTCAGGAAACGATGACAGTACAATATTTTCATTGCTTACACCTGAAGTCGTTGCTAGGACTGCTATGATAGTAAAATAATTTATTATAAATATTTATAATTATTAAATATGAATTTCTAATATGAATTTCTAACTTATTTCCGTTCTCTGATAGGACTAAGGATTACTCGTGCAGAAGTATCTAATGGCTCCGATTCGTGTGGAAGGCGGAGAATGAAGTGTCGTGACACTAGGTTCTCCCTGCCTACCCTGCTGTGCAAGACACTGCGTGAAATTGACATATTTTTTTACGATAATTTAACTTAAGTTGTTGCCTAATAACTCATATCCTATTATTGATTAGTAACTATTATTGAATTCTTAAAATACTATCGAAAATAACAGTCTAATTCAATGTTTATTTCTATATACTGTACTAACGGCAAACCCGTTAGTCTCCTATATGTGAAAGTAAACAACACTGTAATATCAGCGAAGCGTGTAGGTAAATAACAACAAGGTATTTTTTCTTATTGCACAATCCTGTAGTAGGCTTTACTGTAAAAGGCTATTTATTAAAAAAACATTTATATTATTTCTAACGTAATAATGACATATATTAATTGGTGGCCAGTCGTGGTCCAGTGGCACAAGCGTGTGACTGTAAACAACTGGTTGTGGGTTCGATTCCCACTCGAGGAGTGGAAATTATATTTCCATTTTCTTCGCTCTGGTGTCGAGGTAAGTTCCGCCACTTAACACGCAAGCCTCCGAATTAGGCAGAAAGTGGGGAACGGAGTGTCTTAACACTAGGTTCCCTCAGCCTACCCTGCTGTGTGCGGTAAAAATAGTTTTTCCATTTCCGTATTTTCAAATTGAGTACATATTATCTTTCTTTTCACTTCGCTTTTTCCCATATAGCTGGTTAGTCAAAGACACTCTGCTCCACTCTGTGCCCAAAATCAAGACATTGCATGTGGAGTGGCTTAAACAACGCCGCGTCTCGTTTTTATAAGAGATTGGAAAAATTAAAACAATTTAAATATAATAATTTCACGTAGTGGTAGTCAAACCCATAACCGTACCCGAACTGTAAACAGCTACGCTGTCACATTGCGTCACCATGGCCTGTACTTAAAGACCATTTTAATATATACATATTTATTTATTTAATGTAATTTTCATAAGTTTAATATACATACGTATTTTTCCGTAACTATGCAAGTATAATTATAACTAAGCTGTTTTTCGCTAAGCAATATAACCTCTGGTTTAATTACTCTCTATTCAAAAGCAGCGAGAGGTTCAGAATTTACGTAAACAATGAGTTCAAATGGTGTTTTCTCTGCAGGAATATTGAAAATGTAAATCAACATTATTACAGATCTAAATCAATCACACTAAAATCATAATAACTTTATTCATAGGCAAAATACGAAAAATAACAAATCGTGGAGCAGTGTCACAGACGTGTGACTTCAAACGACTGGTTGTGGATTCGATCTCCCGCACACAGCAGAGTAGGCAAAGGAACCTAGTGTAAAGACACTCCATTTCCCATTTTCCGCCGAATTTTGGAGGCAATGCGTGCTAAGTGGCGGAACTTAACGCCGCGCTTTGCCTCGACACCAGAGAGTAGAAGATGGAAATATTAAATATTTCCACTCCTCGAGTGGGAATCGAGCTCACAACCAGTCGTTTACAGTCACACGTTTGTGCCACTGTGCCACGACTCCCCAGAATTTAGTTTTAAGAACTAAAATACTAAGAATTTCTACGAAAAATCCTCGCTTTTCTTTACAATAAATTTCAAACCGTACTACTTTAAGCTTACACAAAACGAGTGTACATAAATAAAAGCATACTGCACTACTATCTGTATACCACGGGCCAATTAGCTGCAGATTTTCACTGCGAATACGTGTATGAATCCTTACAAAACATGTGGAAGCTTCTAAGTATACTATGAATGTATGAACACATTTTACATAGAAATAGACTGTAGAAGGAAAAAAAAACTTATGACCGGATTTGCGCTAGATTTTGTTTTAATAGTTAAATGTGAAGTAATAATTTATTCAAAAACTATTTAATATTGTTTGTACAAATAAATTGCATTTTAATTATTATGTAATAAGCATATAAGTGCAAAGTTATTTTTATAGTTAGTTGCCCTTTTTTTATTATAATAACTTAACAATTTATTTAAATGTTGAAATGAAACTATTTTTAACCGGATTAATCGCGTATATTATTGGTATTCGAAAATACATTTTTAAAAACCCGACGTTTCGAACACTTTACAGCAGTCCGTGGTCAATCCGGTTAAAAATAGTTTCATTTCAAAATGTTTAATAATCGCGAAAACAAAAGATCATATAATTTATTTAAATGTTACCTTGGCGCAGTTGGACAACGTCTTCCTATAAACTGTATTGGTTGTGGGCTCAATTGTCGTTGGGATAAAATATATATTTCAATTATTTTCGTTTCTCCGCCCTCATGACAAGATACTTAACACGAAATATCTTGATTTCCGGTCGTGAGTGGAGAACGGAATGTGTTGACACTAGGTTCTCTCTAGCCTAATATGCGGGATAAAGCGTGAAGCAGAAAGAAAATAATTTTTAATACTATACAAGGAAAATCTAAAACTGAAAACTGAATACTCTTAAACTGCTACTTCTTGATTTCATATAGCTATATTATATTAAACTATATTGGAATATAGAGATATTTTCTTGAAGAAAGATAAATGTTGTATACACAGAAAATTAGAACACTGTAAAGCTCAGGTAACTCTAACTTTTTCTAACCAATAAATCAATGGCTTAAAATAGCTTACTTGTTCATTTTAGAGAATTAATAAAGTTTCAAATAAACTTTCATCGTAAAATGTCAGACTTTAGAACTAACAAGAAAGCCTTTGGATTCACAAAGGAAATAGGTCATTGTCAAGATTTGACCTGCTATTGTAATCGAGTTAAAAAGTTGTTTAGTTATAATAAAAAGAAACTTACGAAAATTCCTTTTGTTCAATATTGGTAGAGATTTTAAAATTTAAAAATAACTTAGTGGGGAAGCTGATCCCGAATCTAACTTTTGATCTATAAGAACAATGGGTAAAAGGACAGATATTTTTAAAACTTGTCATAATTAATATCGTGGCACAGTGGTCCCGTCTGACTGTAAATACGAGTGGGGAGGTTTGATATTCGATTGAAGAAAAGATTTATTGCGCCATTCCAGAGAAAAGGGAAGGCGCGGCGTTGAGTTCCATCGACATGCAATGTCTTGATTTTGGGCGGAAAGTGGACAGTAGTGGACAAAGTAGTGTCTCAGTCCCACCAGATCTTCTCTGACTTCTCTACTATGTGGTAAAAAAACGTGGCAAATAATTAATATAAGAGATCTACAATTTTGCCTTACTTATTAAAAATAACCCAAAAGTAAAGTCTACCATTGTAACAATGAAAACAAATAAGTACACTATGGCCAAGCTTTCGTTTACAATATGAACTTTCATTATGAAAATTGATTTCGTTCGTGGTATCAAAATGTGGGTTTTTAAAATCATTGCAGTAAATAAAGCAGTTAAAAAATCTCTCTACAATGAAAGGGAATATATTTAGGGAAAACAATAGTAAAATATAAAAATATATTTTTTATTTGTATATAGATGTTCGTCTGTTCGTTTAAACACAAATATCTTCATAGTTTCTGGTCGGATTTAAAACTTTAACGATTTTTTTTTGTTTCACGCTGTATCCCGCACACAGCAGGATAGGCAGAGAGAACCTAGTGTTATGATACCCCGTTCCCCATTTTCCGCCGATTTTTGGAAGCATTGCGTGTTAAGTGGCGGAACTTAACGCCGCGCTTCGCCTCGCTACCAGAGCGAAAGAAATGGAAATATTCAATATTTCCCATAGTCAAGTGTGAATCGAACACACAACCACTCATTTACAGTCACACGTTTGTGCCACTACGCCACGACTAACCCCATCTTTATTGGTGTATAGCTTTTAACCTGGGGCAAAAAAATCATTGAATTTTGTAGCCATTATGGCGCAAAGGTGTGACTGCAAAGGCACTAATTCGGGGATCGATTCCCATTCGCAGAATGGTTATAATTTATCGTTTTCATCTTTCGCTCCGTTAAAACAGGTTGACAATGAGTTTTTGGATTCGATTTAAAATATCTCGAACTTGAAATGCCAATCTATGTCCGACAAGAAAATTATCAACTTAAAGGAACATTATAATTTTGACATTTTACATTTAAAGAATATCATCATCATCATCATCATCATCATCATCAAACTCATAAAATCCACGCAACTAGTGGTTTAACAAAATAAACATTAAACGCATAAACATTTTTAATTTAAGATACTTAATACTTTCCCTGTCTTCTATTGTACAAGCAAGGAATGCAATAATTCAGGCGTTCATAGTAACCATGCTCAATTAAGCACGTTCCTTCAAAATGATTTTGTTGTTATTTTTTTATATAAACAAAATGTTTATTCATTGATTTTATTTCTATATTATTGTTACTACCTTTTGCCGGATACGATATTAAGTTCCGCCACTTAACACGTAATCGATAGTTGACGTAAAGTGGAGAACGGAGTGTCTTAACACTAGATTCTCACAAAAAAAATCTTGAAGCTTTAGCCGCATATGTAAATGTATGTATGCAAAATGCAGTCACTGAGTGTATTTTATTAATCACAATAATTTTTATTTCATTAATAGTCAAACTGAGGTGAAGTAGATCTTAAACATGATGTCACCCATTTAATGTCATGGGTTCAAAAACCAATCAAGAGAATGAAATAGAAATTTAGATGTTTCTTAGCCTGGTAGGACATAGCGGGATGTTATATTCGGTCACCGCGTACATGACGTCATGAAGAATAATTAAAACGACGAACAGTTATATATTTATAATAAGTTTTGTCTGTTTACTGTGCATAATTTGGAAATGTGTACAAAAAAGCAGCTTACCGCCTTTTCCTGCATAGAATACCCCAGAGAGAACTTAGAGTCATGACACTCCGTCCTCCACTTTCTGCCTGAAATCGTGACATTGCGCTTTGAGAGGCGGAACTCAACGCCGCGTTTATCTCATGTGCCAGAATGGAGAGATGAAAATAATTTAATCAGTTCTCAAATGGAAATCAAACTCATAATCATCGCGTTTACAGTTTCTCTGCGCCACGCTTACATAATATAAGGCAGCTTCACGTTTTTTTCCGCAAGGCTGGGTAACCAGTAAGAATCTAGTGTCAAGACACTCCGCTTTCCACCCCACATAATACAACTGACTGACTGACTGACTGACTTATAATATAAATACAAAATATATAAACATAGTTAAACATCCAAACGTCTATAAATATACCCTACTTACGTCGGGCCTTGCGAACGCATTACTCAAAGTAAAAAATGATCTGATTCGTAGAAATGAAAAAAATATGACCAACACGCAACGAATATTTTAATTCAACAGACGACTTACATAGCCTCCTTTACTTAACGAAGGATAATGCTTGCTTTTATGTTTCACGTTTATACAAAAACGGTAATGTACCTTCATTTAAAGTAAGCTGTAAGCCTTTTCCATGGATCATTAGAACACTAGCGGATTAGATTTCTTTAATGGAATCTATAATGACAACGGAAAAGTACGCTTTTAGAGGTATTTATTTTTGTTATTCATTTTTTTTACCGTCATACTATATGCCGCACACAGCAGGGTAAGAGGGAACCTAGTGTTAAGACACTCCGTTCCTCATTTTCCGGATCCCGGATTTTGGAGGCATTGCGTGTTAGTGATGGAACCCAACGTCGAGCTTTGCCTCGGTACCAGAGCGTTGAAAAAAAGTATTATATAATCCTCGAATGGGAACAGAATCCACAATCAGTCACACGTTATACCCCGTTACTCATTTTAATAGTTATTTAACTTTATAAAGCCTACATTTTTATATACGACAATATATCAAATATTATCAAACCTACCACTTTTTATTTTTAACTAGCGTCCTGCTTGGCTTCGTCTGCGGAAATTGAAGTTTCAGTCCATTTAATACAACAGTCAATTTATAAATATTTTATTTAATTCCATTTTTTATTTATAAAGCGATCGAAATAAAATAAACAATATATCTTAAGGGAAGCTGGTAAACTCATGATATGGTAATATCATTATTAAAAGTATCCTATTAATAATTTAATAATAATAACAAAATAAAAACGTGTTTTTGTTGATAATTTATATCCTATCCTTATCCCCTCTGCTGTGAAAAAAATTTAGTTCGGATTGAAAATAATGATGAATTTTATGCTAGCCTTAGTAGTGTAGACGGCATTCAGTAAAAACCTATTGTCAAGACACTCCGTTCTCTACTTTCCACCCGTAATAGAGACATTGCGTGTTAAATTGTAGATCCAACATTGAAATATTTACACTGGTATAGTTATATCGACTTTCTCAGCAAAAAGTTTATAATTGAAAACACGTCACTGATTTATTTCCTTTTTGCTATACATACTACTATCGAAGAAATTTTTAATTAAATATTCAACAGTGCAAAATTTAATAATGCAAATGTAAATACTTTCTGCACTTATTTTTTGTAGTATGGTGGTTTTAACAGTCTTTTATACTAAAATTATAATTCTTGTTTTGATTATATTTAGACAACTTTTTGGCCAGTCGTCGCCCAGTGGCACAAGTGTAACTGTAAACGACTGGGCTCGATTCCCACTCGAGAAATGGAAATTATATTTCCATTTTCTTCGCTCTGGTGTCGAGGTAAAGCGCGGCGTTAAGTGCCGCCACTTAACACGCAAGCCTCCGATTTCGGCGGAAAGTGGGGAACGGAGTGTCTTAACACTAGGTTCCCTCTGCCTACCCTGCTGTATGCGGGATACAGCGTGAAACTAAAAAAAAAAAAATACTTTTAGTCTTAAATTCTTCATTTTATGTATTTGGTCTCATACTAAAACTTTGTGATGGTAGTAGTGCTCCATAGCTTAAGCAGCTTCCGTATAAAAGGATAGTCCACTCTCCACATGAAATCGAGGCAAGAAATACTTGTAGGTACCACAACAGAGAAAGTAAAGTTATATATTATTATGTCGCGAATGAACATCGAACCCACAACCGTCACGTTTACAATCGGACACTGTTTCACTGAGCGACGACGGCCTCAAGGCCTTTAAAATTATTTAAAAGGAAACGAAACCTTTTGTCATATGTCCATTAATCCATTTAGATAGATAACATATATCAGTGCGTCCATATAACACGATTCCCACTGGCTTACGTTTGGTAAATTATAATAAATAAATAAATTAATTTTTAATAAATATAATTATTTGTTTTAAAAATGTAACAAAATCAGGATTCAAACGCATGTCTTAATAACAGCACATAGATGGTTTTCAAGAGTTTCAGGTTCAAATTTTTGTACATGTTCTAAAAATGTCTTTTTCAATTACCTACAGGTGTAAATTTTGAATTAAATTTAAAATGTACAAAATTAAAAGTTTCTATAGTATCTCCGGTCTATTGTGTTCATATTCCGGCTTACTTCTACAAAATATTCACACTTCACCATTGAAAATGTAAAAACATTTTATCTAATACGCAAACCAGGTATCGAAATCCATTATTTATATACGTAATAAATATCCAAGCATGTGGCTTAACGAAATACTTTTTGAGCCGCCGAGTATCTTATCTTATCTTCACACTCTAGCTACTAGCTACATACACGCTATAAACCAAAACAAGCAGGTCAATGTTATTACGATACAAGTCAAAATAAAGAGTGTTTTTTTTAGCTTCACGCTGTATCCCGCACACAGCAAGGTAGGCACTCCGTTTCCCGCTTTCCGCCGAATTCTGGAGACATTGCGTGTTAAGTTAGGAACTCAACGCCGCAATTTGCCTCGACACGAAATATTATATATTTCAATTCCTCGAGTGGAAATCGAATCCACAATCAGTCGCGTTTACAATCACACTACGAGCCCCAGCCACGCCGCCACGACTGGCCTTAATATTGTTGTTATGTATATAAAATTAACTAATTCTAATTTTTAATTTATTTATACTAATATTATAAATGTGAGTCTATTCGTCTCTTACGGTTTTACGGCTAATCTACCAGCCTGATTTGGATGGATTCCGAAAATCTACCTCTAAATGGTTGAAATAGGGGATGAAAGTTTATAAGGAAAGATGAGTAGTTACGTAGGTGAAACGGCGATCTAACTATAAAAGCAAGTTATAACAAAATATTTTAAAATTGTGTAGAATACTAACTCTTGTCCCAACTGTCCACGTAGTAATGAAGATAAATATCTATTCCAGTTTGACTTCATATAAACTTGCAAGTGCCCTTAGTTCAGCCCTGTTACAAAATACTTTCTTAACTATTGCCTCGTACCCAGAATTACGAGAGGACTTACCTCCTTAACCCGTCCCACTCACAAAATCCGTCTACTAAGTATAGACTGCTTCACTGCCAAATTTCTTCTTTGTATGTCAAACGATTTTCGATATTGCGTGTTGAGTGACCTTTTGTTTTTATATACTCGTATGTAAATTTAAAAAATATATCTTGATTAAGTAAACTTTTTAAGATGTATATAAAAAAACCGAATGTCTCTTTGTAATATTGAAATAATATATACTAAAACATTTTTTTTTACAATTTCTGTGTTTTTGTTTGCTCCGGTTAATATATGGCGCGGCACCGATTTTTACGCGACTTTTAATGATAGATAGTCAAAACTGCAACCTTAGACTGATCTAAAAATATTTTTTTGGAGGAAATTATTTTTTAGAGTAAAGTGAAGGTTGAATATGCAGTCCCTCGATTGGTTTATTGGCAATAAAGGTTGCAGTATTAACAACCCGCTAGAGGCTGATTTTTGAAAAAATAAGTAGCCTACGCTTGACCCAATAATTTTTACTACTTTCATTTGAAATCGGATCCAAATCGGACCGGTAGATTAGCCGTTAAAGCGTGACAGCCAAACAGACAAACTTTCTCATTTATAATATAAGCATGGATAATATTTTTCTTGTGTTCCGTACTTCTTTCTTACGTAAAACTTAATCTTACATTAATAAATTACAAAAAGTATTAATTACTTAACTAACATAAAGATAACATAAGAAAAATGATATAAAAATGATAAAATAAAATCATCATTCAAAAGCTAGATAGGTACAAGAACAGCCCTCATTTATGAACGTAAGCTGCTGTTTATGTAAAGACGTTCTTATGCTTAACAGACATGTTTTTCTTAAGCCTATACAATGACAAGGACGGTCTCGAGGCAAAGTATACGTAACTTTGTATAGTATATTCTATTTTTACGTTTTCCGCTATCCAACGATACATAGAACCGTCATGGTGGAATTGTAAAATGTCTCGTAAAGTTATGTGTTAGTTGTAAGTTCGTTTCCCATAACATTGAATATTTGGGGTCAGTCGTTATTAACATTGAATATTTGGGGTCAGTCGTGGCGCAGTGGCAAAAACGTGTGACAGTAAACGACAAATTGTGGGTTCGATTCCCACTCGAGGAGTGGGAATATTTAATATTTCCATTTTCTTCGCTCTGGTGTCGAGGCAAAGCGCGGCGTTAAGTTCCGACACTTAACACGCAATGCCAAAAAAAAAAAAAGAATGTTTGTTATGAAATATGACGTTTAGTTTCGCCAGCTAGGATGCTTCATATCTGGATTTATTGTAAGTCACGTTTATTTTATTTAAAGACTAAAAAGTATTTTTTATCATTTATATTTTCGTTATTACAACTTCTAGAGATAGAGGACAAGAGCTTTTTAAAATTATCGCTACTCAGATTGAGTACGGAAAGTATACTGAAGTAGTACGTTCATACTAAAATTATTTCAAGATATAAACAATACATTCTTAATATATAGTTGAAATACATATTTACCAAATATAAAATATTCAGAGTATTTATAATGTTCTTAAACAATTATTGTTATAAAATTTATAAAATTTATAAATTAAACGAAAAAAAATTGTAATGGTAGCATTTGGCATTCAAAATGTCACATCATTTTTTAAACGAGTGAATTTCGAATAAATTCAGCATATAGCGTTTACTATAAAACGAGTACAAATAACGTTTACTTTAATGTACCGCCAATTGAAAATGTATTCATATAAAGCACAGTAAAATTAAATTTTATTCGCTATTTGATGTCGTAGTTACGCAGTTGAAGCTTGTCGGAACTGCACTCGACGATTTGGACTCAAATTTGTATAAAACTCTTTAGTTGCTGAGTAAGTGGCAGCCAAAGTACAGCAGAAACCACACTGTAAAAAGCTCAAAATATGCATATAAATTCTATGCATGTCCTAGTCTCTATGCTTTAGAAGTCTAGAGAAAATCTAGAAGAGGGTTTCCAGAAATTCCTGAAGGAATTAGAAAGGAATGATGCTTCCTTTTATATTCCATGCAAACGAACGTTTAAAATACATAGGATTCGAGCTATTCCTTTGTTTTCTTAAATAAATGCGAAAACATCTTATCTTTTCCTAGATAGGAAAGGGAATTTTCTAGATAGGGATGGAACTTTGTACATCGTTCACTTGCTTATGACATTTCCCTGCTCCCATGGTGTGTGAGTAAAAAAATATTCACCCTGTGAGACTGAAAACTTTAAATAGCTTAAAAGTCTATAAATTGAAACAAAAATGTCACCATTACACTTTTTACACATAACAATGTAGTCAGTGATAATCAATAGCCAATACACTCCGTTTGTCCATTTTCCGCCCAAAATGGGAACAATGCGTGTTGAATGGTGGAACTCAAAGCCGCAATTAATCGCGTCAGAACGAAGAAATATAAATGTTTCAAACACTTACTTGCATTATAAATATGTTTTTTTTTAGCTTCACGCTGTATCCCGCGCACGGCAGGGTAGGCAGAGGGAACCTGGTGTTAAGACACTCCGTTCGCCACTTTCCGCCGAATTCGGAGGCATTGCGTGTTAAGTGGCAGAACTTAACACCGCGCTTTGCCTCGACACCAGAGCGAAGAAAATGGAAATAATAAATATTTCCACTCCTCGAGTTGGAATCGAACCCACAACCAGTCGTTTTACGGACACACTTTGTACCTCTGCGCCACGTCTGGCCCTAAATATGTAAAATGTTAAATATTAATAATAAGATAACAGCAGACGAAAAATAATATAATGTGTATAATTAATAAATAATCAAAATTAAAACTACTTTTACTTTAAGTTTCGTAAAGGTTAGGAAAAACCTCTGCAATTTCATTTTAAGGTAGGTTAGGTAACTAAAGGGGATCTAGGTTCTGGCTGGAGTACGACGGAAAACAAATATAGCAATTCAGAGGGAAACGCTGCCAGCCTTTTGGGTATATTCCCGATTGGAAACAGTGCAGCTTCGACGCAATAAATACTTTTTTCTTTTTTATTCTTTATTTCTGGGTTCAACTATATGTGCATGTTTCACACAAACGATTTTTTGTACGGTTCCTGAGTGAGTGACGTGAGTCTTAAAAACATCTGAATCTGACAAGAAGATTGTACAAAAAATATTTTATAAAAAATGATATTATATGCAGTATTTATGTGAATATAATTAATTTTACCTGAATTAAGACGATTCTGATTACGCGCAATAGTTACTCCAATCTGTATGTGTCATTGTTACTTGTCACTAACTATATTTCGTACTAGAAACTACACAACTAACCGTTTAGTCAGCCGCCGGTAAAGCATCACATCTTGCCCAATTTTATTTTCTCTGATTTTTTTTGTTCAATAATAAAAATAGTAATAATAATAACAGTATAGCTTACTGAATATAAAAGAATTTTCATTATCGGTTCAGTATTTCCGAAGATTAGAAGATTACCCCTTATAAAAAAAATTACAAACTTAACCTCTGTAAATAGAATAGACTTAGGAATTTCAAGAAGATATATGCATAAAAATCATCTTGTCGTTTTTTTGCTGTTTTCGTGTTCTTCACATATCAAGGTAGGTAAAATTAAAACCTAGTGTCAAAATATTTTATCCTCCCCTTATGTTCGAAATGGGCCCCAACGCGCTGTCTTACCAGAGCGTAGAAATGAAAATAATTTAAATAAAAGAATTTCTACATAAATAATAATTAATCTTTACATTGTATAAAGCAAAGTCGCTTCTCACGTCTGTCTGTATGTATATATGCTTAAGTCTTCAAAACTACGGGTTTTGTTTTAATTTCTTTTAATAGATAGAATGAATTTAAAGGAAGGTTTATATGTATAATACATGCATAATATAGTACAGAAACACTGATAATTTTAGAAGTTCCTAATGTGATGTCGGCACGGCTGTGTGTGCCTGTCCATACTTATATTATAAATGCGAATGTCTGTGTGTTTGTCTGTCACGCTTTCACGGCTTATCTACTGGTCCGATTTGGATGAAATTTAGAATATAAGTAGTAAAAATGACTGGGTCTATCATAGGCTATTTAGTTTTTCGAAAATCAACCTCTAAAGGGTTGAAATAGGGGATGAAAGTTTATATGAAAAAACTAAACCGCTCGACCGATTGTAATAAATTTTGGAATAAATATAGTTGATAATCAAAGGTCAAACATAGGCTACTTATTTTTTCAAAAATCGACCTCTAAAGGGTTGAAATAGGGGATGAAAGTTTATATGAAAAATCTACACCGATTGACCGATTGTAATGAATTTTGGAATAAATATAGTTGATAATCCAAGGTTAAACATAGGCTACTTTATTTTTCAAAAATCCACTACCGAGTGTTGCAATATAGCAAAACAGCCACGTAGATAACGCGGCGAGCGGGTCGCTAGTAGTGATATAGTTAGTTGTGTAGTTCATTCAGGTAAGCGAAAACGCGAGCGAGCCACTGGTTTTCAACAAAAATACGTGCGTTTTGAGTGAGAATAGAACCTGCAACCATCGCGCTTGCAGTCAAGCATTGTCCTGTTCCACGAGAAAATAGTAAAAAAAATAAACTGACTAAAATAAATTTTGAGAGTATCTAAATATATTCAAATTTATTTATTTATTAAAGGAAAAGGACTTATACTGCTAAGATTGTTTAAATGTTATTACGGTGTTGCTGCTTTGTTACGTACCCGCTCGTTAATAGGTGTTCATTTATTATGTAACACAATAATGCCTTATTCATACATATATTTGAAATATATTAAAAATTATTAACTTTGAAACAAATATTTACACTTAATAATTTTTTTTTTTTTAGCTTCACTTTGTATCCCGCACACAGCAGAGTAGGCAAGGGGAACACTAGGTGTTTTAAGACACTCCGTTCCCCACTTTCCGCTCACTTTCCATTAAGTTCCGCCTCTTAACACGCAGTGCCTCCGAATTCGGCGGAAAGTGGGGAACGGAGTGTCTTAACTCTAGGTTACCTATGCCTACCCTGCTGTATGCTGGATACAGCGTGAAGCTAAAAAAAACACAATTCAATATTGACATTTCATGTTTTAAATGCAAACCTATTCGATGCATACTATCCATACAACAAAATATATGAAAGCGTCAAATAATGAATTACTGTTTTAAATCGCTTAATTTAATACATAATAAATAACCCAGTACTTCAATTCAGTAAATTGGAATACAAAATCTATTTTTGTATATATTTATGAATACTAGGTGTAAATTAAATAAATCTATATTGAGACCTTTGTTTCCATGATTGTTAACACATGTTGAAATGGAACTGCTTTAATCGGATTAATTACGTATATTATTGGTATTCGAAAATACATTTCAGAACACCCAATATTTTAAACACTTTACAGCAGTCCGTGGTTACAGGCAGACTGTTCAGTGAGAGTGGCAAAGCGAAAATTTTTTGAAGAGGTAAGCCGATAGTACAAAAATATTCTTAAAAATTTTAGTCTTAAGACGGCTTGTATGTAAAAAACACTAAATAATGAAATTATTTTTAGGTGGTTTTGTTAGATTAAAATTATTTTTGTCAGAAATAATTATATTTATTAGAAATAATTATATTTGTCAATAATTTCCTGATTTAGTTTTTACTAGCGGCCGGTTTGCGGTTTCGCCGTTTGATTTATATACATACCTACGCAACTATAGCTATTTCAGTATATTGTGAGCCTTTAAGGTTTTTGAAAAATAAAGTATCCTATGTTTAACCCTCAGGTTATCAATTGTATTAATGCCTAAATTCATAACAATTGGTCAAACCATTTAGATTTTTATAGAAGTTGTCAAACATGAATAACAATGTTAGCCTTTTAATTTAAAAAAAATGTCTATGTTTGATTCTGGATTTTAAACTATTTTCATTTCGAATATCATCTAAATCAGACCCGTAGAGACAGGCATAAAGGCAGACAGACAGTAAGTAAGCCTTTAAAAGTAATAATACGGATTATTTACAAATGGTAAGCTGGTGGTAATCGTATTTCACGGACACTTCGCCACTGTTGTGTACCTACCTATTAATCCGGTTAAAATAATTTCATTCCAAAATAGAATCTATATTCTTTATTAGATTATATTAATCAATTATTAATCACTTGACATCCAAAGACTTAATTTATAAAGTAAACTTGGGAGTCCAAGAGTCAAATTTATTACCGTATACAAAGGTCTTGTTGATTGATTTTGACCCTTTCCCACTTACGGAAACGTCTGTCTTCAATCCGATAAGACGATTACGTGCGCGACAAACTTACCTGAATGAAAGCCCCTGGTAAATAAGGTATCCATACTTATATTATAAATACGAAAGTCTGTGTCTTTGTCTGTCACGCTTTCACGGCTAATCTACCGGTCTGATTTGGATGAAAGTTAGAATGAATGTAATAAAAATTTCTGGGTCTAATATAGGCTACTTAGTGTTTCTAAAATCAACCTCTAAAGGGCGGAAATAAGGGAATGAAAGTTTGTATGAAAAATCCAAACCAGTTGACCGATTGTAATGATTTTTTGGATAAATATAGTTGATAATCCAAGCTTAAACATAGGCTACTTTATTTTTTAAAAATATACCCCCAAGAATTGCAATATAACGAAACAGTTGTGAAGTTCACGTGGGTGAAGCCACGGGCAGCTCGCTAGTAAGAAATATATTGGTATGTGCCAACTATATTCATAATAGAACTTATTGGAAGCTAATCTATATTTATACATTTAAAAAAATAAAGGATCGCTCTGTCTATGAAAGATATAAGAGATAAATAATTATTTTGGAGGCATTTAACATTGTATTGGAAGCGCAAACCTTTTTTTCTGCTTGTTTGTCTGTGCGTTTGTGCATGCTCATCTCAGAAACGGCTTAACTGAACCTTAAAAGCGGTTTTGACTACTGTATTTTGTGCAGACTACCATTTAGTGTTAATTTAATTTAATCGGTACAAAATTTTTAAAAGTTACAACATTTATAACTTTATCGCGAGCGGACGAAAAAATTAAATAGTTATAGTCGCTAGTATACATACCTATATACAAATAACTAAGTAAATTATGCCAGCAGTTGAGGTTGAATATTATAATTGATGTGGCAAATATTGCTTGTATATTTTATATTTACTTCTATATTTGTATGTATATGAGATTATTTATATTGTCGCTATATCTGTGTTTATATAGATGTTCATTGCATACACATATTCTAATATAAGACATCTAAAGTTCAACTATTTTTGTTTCACAACTGTGTTTGTATATATTATTTTTTAACATTTTTTTCCTGTATAATGGGAGAAAGATGAAATAGTCACGAGAAAACTTAGTGTCAAGACTTCCTCCCTCCACGCCCTCCACTTTCCGCGCAAAATCACGACTCCTCGTAACACAACACCGCACTTATTCTTAAGTACCAGAGTGTGGAAACGAAAATACTCATTTCCCGCAAGTAGGAATCGAGCCCACAAACAACGTGTTTCAATCAGACGATGTCCCACTGCACCACGACATCATCAATATCTTATTATATATACACCTGATATGAATAAAAAAATATCAAACTAAGGTTTGTTTGCAATTCATAAATCCGCAGGTTCGTTTTAAAAAAAGATAGCAAAGGCTTACACGGAATGTGAATCTAACGAGATGTTTTATTCATGCACTATCTTAAAACACTTCCAGATCTTTTTCGAATAACCAAAGAGAAATTGAACCTCGAAAGCTAATTAGAGCTTTGAGAAATTTGTGGTTAGAGCTTCTGGAAATGCTAACAAGTGGGTAATTGTATAAGCTAAATTTTATTTAAGGTTAAACTGAAGGTACACATTTTGTGGTATCGTTTAATTTTTATTGTTGCAAATATCAAATTAATGTGTTGAAAACGATAGGTCATTTTAACTAAATGTGTAGTTTCATTTTTATTATGCCTTTTCCGCAAAGCAGGGTAGTCAGAGAGTACCAAGTGTCAACAGATCCCGTTTTCCATTTTCAGGCATTAACGTAGATCAACGCCACGCTTGGTCTTAAATACTAGAGCGAGAATATATAATTAAATATTTATAATCATTCCCTTAATTTAGGATCGAATCCACAACCATTTGCGTTTTAATAATACGTTGTGGCACTGCGCCTCAGTGACATTATCATAATTACAAACACATTATTATCATAATTATACTTAAACAATACAAATTACTTCAAAAATTGCAACTAAAATACTCAAAAAAATTGAAAAAAGAAAAAAAAATACATCAGAAAAAAAAACTAATATACTATAGACTAAACAAACTGAACATACTCATATTGAATATTGTCCCTAAGAATAATTTCATATTATAATATATATAGAAAGTACGTAGTGAAAATTTTCCTTTACGGGTCTTCTAATTCGCGAAAGTTTGTAGTTTGCTCCCGTAATCCTTACCTGCACGTTAGTAAGGACTCTGCAAATTGCAAAGTTTGTATATTAAAACTTCGAATATACTAAATAATCACATAATAGTCCCCCGTGGACCTATAATTTAGAAAGCTTGGTCGGATTTTATGTTTTTAAAGAATAACAATAACATAGTTTATGGTTTATTTATCCGTCGGGTAGCAATAAGAAGCAGTTGAAAATAATATCGCCTTATTGTAATGAGCTTAAAGTGTATAAATTTCATACTTGTTAATAAAAGAATAATTACATATTCAAACTTTAAAAAAATAAAGAAATTTGTCAGTTTAGCACCGTCGCGTCGATCAAAAGCTATGATAATTTAATGGTTATTTTATACACTACTAGTTACAATTATAGTTTTTTTATAGTCAGGCCCTCCTCGATTCCCCTTTACTACGCCGAAATGTGCAGTCTTAGGTTATCAGTTCAGTTTATTGGACTTTCTTTTTTTTTCGTTTTTTTTTTCAGTTCAACGTTGCCTCCTTGCCCCTGCATTCTTTTTTCACTGCGTCTGCCGTCATCAACCTCTGGGGGTCCTTGTACTTTTGCAGTATCATAGATACTGTGTTGGCGTACAGAGGTCTCCCCCTACCTCTCTTACCGTTTTCCTGCTTCATATATCTTTCTTGCCATTCTCTCATCATTCATCTTCTTTTTTCCTTCTCTACGTACGCAGACCAGATCAAGCATGTAATTTTAGGCTTCTTAGTCGTGTAATAAAAAATCTTTAAACCCAAATATAATAATTAAAACCGGTAAAATTTTAATTCGTTGAAAAAATTATACGAATCACCATCCCGT
Organism: Dryas iulia moderata; assembly: GCA_019049465.1. NCBI lineage: Eukaryota > Metazoa > Arthropoda > Insecta > Lepidoptera > Nymphalidae > Dryas > Dryas iulia. The sequence goes on along the minus strand of CM032415.1, from coordinate 5,069,211 downwards.
TAGCAAGAAACGCTCGATAGAACAAATAAAATTAGTACGTGCTACGTATACGGCTACGTAAAACCGATATTCCTTTTTCTCTAATGTTTACATTCGGTTAATTTGAGCGCGACGAAATCGTCTTTATCACTTCTATGGCGACATGGAACATGCAAAGTTTTAAGTGTGTATAGAATAAATATTTCAAATAAATATTGCAATGAAATTAAAAATGTCAATGTAATTGGGGCCAGTCGTGGCACAGAGGCACTAAGTGAGACTTTAAAGCGACTGGTTGTGGGTTCAATTCCCACTGGAGGACGGAAATATTTAATATTTCCATTTTCTTCGCTCTGGTCGATGCCTCGATAGGCAAAGCGCGGCGTTAAGTTCCGCCACTTAACACACAATGCCTCCGAATTCTGCGGAAAGTGGGGAGCGGAGTGTTTTAACACTAGTTTCCCTCTGCCTACCCTACCGTGGGTGGGATACAGCATGAAGCTAAAAAAATGTCAATACATAGTTCAAAACTTAGGTATTTTCATTTATATAATGAAAAAATATTTTGCGTTTTTGGTATAAATTTAAACGTAGCGGCAGCGTTTGTACCTAAGCTATTATTGAAGTCTTAATCATTTTGTAAAAATAATTTTCTAATATTAAGTGTTTGAACTACATCCTTAAATATGAAAATATTAATTTGTATTACTTTATAAATGCGTAATAAACAGAAATAAATTATAATTACATTATAAATCTTCTAATATTTGAGTTTATTTAAAAAGAAAAGATTTAGCTTAATATTTTTAAATTATTATACTTACGACCCGCTCGCGGCTTCGCTACGGAACTACGTAATTGTTTCGTTATATTGCATCCCTTGGGGTTGATTTTTAAAAATCAAATTAGCCCATGTTTAACCTTGGATTATAAACTACATTTATGCCGAAATTAATTACAATCAGTCAAGCGGTTTAGATTTTTCATGTAAACTTTCATCCCCTATTTCAAACCTTTAGTGGTTGATTTTTAAAAAAATATATTTGACCCTGGACTTTTTACTATTTTCATTTTAAATTTCATCCAAACCGGATCGGTAGATTATCCGTCAACAAACAGACAGACACACAGACAATCAATTAAAGTAAAGGGCAATCAATTCTACGTCAATCAATTTTAAAAGACATTGCCCTAGAATAAGACAAGGGTTACGAGAGAATCTCTATATATAATAAAAGAGTAGAAAAGTCAATTCTGTACATGAAATATTTCGGAAAAATTTTAATTGGGTGCGTTAATATATCGATAACAGAGGCCAAAAATCCACTCAGTAGAATTTTTGTCTGTCTGTCTGTCTGTCTGTCTGTCTGTCTGTCTGTCTGTCTGTTAATTTGTTCGTCAATCACGCAAAAACTACTGGATAGAAATGAATGAATTTTGGTATGGTGGTAGCTTATAGTCCAAAGGTACATATAGGATAGTTTTTATCCCGGTATTTTATGTAGTTTTTTTGGAAAAAATAAAAAACCGATATAAGTAAATCATTTGTATATCGGTATCTACCGGGTAGAAATTATTGAATTTTTGTATGGAGTTAGCTTAGAGGCTAGAGCAACATATGGGATAGTTTTCATCCCGGTATTCAACATAACTCCCGCAGAAAAAAAAAATAAAAAAAAACATTCAAATTATGTCGATAGTTCACGAGTGAAGCTAAATTTGTTTCAATATCACTAATTAAAATAATTATAAAATAAAATAAGCATAACATTTATTAAATATACATTTGACCGGTCTATAAAACTTTATATAATCTATATATTTATATAATCTATATGACAACAGATGTCACTACGTTTTCTGCAACGGGTAGTGCCATCTGTCAATCGTCAATCAATAAAATTATTATGATAAAAATGCAAAAATCTGTATCTCTTCTATTTGTTATGTTTTGACGGGTAATCTACTGGCCCGATTTAGATGGAATTCGTAAAGAAGATTGTTGAAGACGCAGGGTCATATAGGGTACTTTATAAAAAATCAAACCCTAGGAGGGTGATACAGTGGATGAAACTTATGTATGTTTAGTATATAGTGAGAATGAAAGATCTAAACTCCTTGACTGAAATGAATGAATTTTCTCAGGAAAATAGTTAATGAGGCAAGGTCAAAGATAGGCTATCTCTCTTTTTTTAAAAATTACCCTGGTATTCAAAACAGTTCCCGCAGAAAAGTAAAATCTGGCAAATTCAAATGGCATTGATTATTTGCAAGTAAAGCTATTTTTTAATATCAATAAGTAACACAATTGTAAAATAAAAAGCGTGAAGTTTATTTAAGATATTATGATCGGTTTATAATACTATCATATGATGATGATAGGATGAAAGTGGTAGTTCACGTGGCGAAGCCGCGAGCGGGTCGCTAGTTTTAAAATAAGATTCTTCCAAGATTCTTACAGCGTAAGATCTTATAATAAAAAAAATAAATATCTCATTGTGGCCAGTCGTGGTCCAGTGGCACAAGCGTGTGACTGTAAACGACTGGTTGTGGGTTCGATTCCCACTCGAGGAGTGGAAATTATATTTACATTTTCTTCGCTCTCGTGTCGAGGTAAAGCGCGGCGTTAAGTTCCGCCACTTAACACGCAAGCCTCCGAATTTGGCGGAAAGTGGGGAACGGAGTGTCTTAACACTAGGTTCCCTCTGCCTATCCTGCTGTGTGCGGGATACAGCGTGAAGTTTAAAAAAACTCAGTAATAACTATGAAGCTATTAAGAATTTAATCTAAAACTAGTAAATAGAAAGCAATTCCTTTTATAAATCTGAAGACTAATACAAGCTTAGATCGAACAAATTAGACTTAACATTTATGTCTTAGAAAGTTCCGTCAAGTAATTTACTTTCAGTCAAAACTATTAACTGTGTGCATTTCGTAAATTACTTTGTACAGTACAAAGTTCTTGAAATTTTTGATTATAGGCGAGTCGTATTTAAAAAGATGTAGTGTTTCATATTTCCAAATTAAACACAATAAATGAATTAATGTAATGATTATTGTATGAGGCCCGTCGTGACGCAGAGTCACAAATTGTAGCGTAAAGTAACTTGTTTTGGGTTCGATTCCCACTCGAGGAGTTGCAATATAGTTGCATTTCCATTTTCTTCGCTCTGGTGTCGAGGCAAAGCGCGGCGTTTCTTCCGCCACTTAACACGCAATGCCTCCGAATTCGGTGGAAAGTAGGAAACGGAGTATCTTAATACTAGGTTCCCTTTGCCTACCCTGCTGTGTGCGGGATACAGCATGAAGCTAAAAAAAAAAGGAAAAAAAAAATATTTTATGAGACCAGTCGTAGCGCAGAGGCATAAGTAGTAGCGTAAAGTGACTGGTTTTGGATTCGATTACTACTCGAGGCGTACAAATATTTAATGTTTCCATTTTTTTTTCGCTCTGTTGTCAAGGCAAGCACGGCGTTAAGTTTCGCCGCTTAACACGCGAATTCGGCAGAAAGTGGAGAACGGAGTCCCACAACACTAGGTACACTCTGCCTACCCTGTTGTGTGCGAGATACAGTGTAAACTAAAAAAAACTGAATAAACGCTATAATTCTTAAGAAGCTGAGACCTGGATGAATGTCCATAGAAACCTAAGATTTTGTTTTGTACAGTGCTTTGCAATATGTTGAAAAGATAAGTCTCAAAATTTTTCCTTATTTAATGTCTTCAAACATACTCATGAGGCCAATGTGGCGCAGTGTGGCATAATCTGACTACCACCGTGATGGTTGTGGATTCGATTCCCACTCGGGAGAATGATTACATATTATTTTCATTTCTTCTTACTGGTATTAAAACGAAGCGCGGCGTTAAATTCCGTCACTTAACACGCAATGTGTTGATTTCAGGCGGAAAGTGCAGAACGGAGTGTTTTGACACTAGGTTCTCTCTGAGTATAAAAATTCTGATGTCTAAATCTTATGAAGTATTTGCCTAGATTTTCTAGAATGGGAATATATTATAATAGAATTTAATTCACGTGTCTTTTGACTTTATCCAATATGATATAAACAGTAAACGTTGACCGTGTCGTCGATGAACACTAGCGTAGCCGATTAGACGAGAGAAAGGACTTTATGTTCATTACAAAAATCAAGTCCTTTTAATGCAAAGAATTCAATTGCAGTACCTCAAATGTAAAGGAACGATCCTTATCTCATATTTTAAGCTCTAAGCCCCAGACATAGTCATTCAAAATTTAATATAGAAAAATATTTGTAATGTTTTGACATTATTAAAACCACCAACGTCTGCCATATATTAAACAAAATTAGATTAAAATGAAAAAAGGCATTATGCTTAGTCAAATGGAGAATCAAAATGAGGATTGTCTTTCGTGAAACTACTAGAAGACAAAATATATTCATAAAATTTAGTAATAAATACCATATTCACGGATTTGATTAACGGTAAAACTAGAGTAGAAGGTTAATAAAATTAGAAAAAGCAAATTCTAAATGCAAAGGTCGTTATTACAAAAAATAGGTAAGGTTTCCTAATTACTTTAATATTTACCTATAGACAAATATATTACATAAAAGGAAGAAGGTGCGAAGAAGGTGCATCATTTTATTGTAGACGCTTTGGTTTGGTTGTGGATTCGATTCTCAGTCAGTCGGAAGAATGATTGTATTTTAATTACTTTCGTTTATCCTTTCCCTCACGACATTCTCATTGACTCCTCTGCTGTGCGGGGAAAAAACGTGAAGCAAAAAAGTATATTATATGAAAAAGTAATTAAAATGCCTTTTTTTGTATAGATATTTTGGAAAAATAAGCAATTGTTTTCATTAATTAAAATAGTACATTTAATTAAATTCTAATTATTATTCCTATTACAAAAAAAAAACATTAATATATAGTCTTTTGTGATACAATTCAGAAGCCAATACAGCGAGTAAAGTAAGAAAGAAGCTTTGAAACATACCTTGACCTTAGAAACTAATCAGCTTACGTGAAAGATAAGCTTAATGGTCGGACTGAAGAAAATGCAGTCAATTCTGCTTTGATAGATTATACTGGGGATTTAATCTAACGAACGTAATTCTTGATAATGTGGCTCTAAAATGAATTCAAAATGTATTATTATGCCTTTTATTGTAAGGTGGGTGGGTCAAAAGCCATCGTGGTTCAGTGAGAGAGCGTCTGATTGGAAATGTGATGGGTTGTGGGTTCGATATTCACTCAAAGAAATAATTGTTCAAATTAATGTTATTTTTGTCCTTTGCTACCTTATACAAATGGTAGCGTTCAATTCACCCACTCAACATGCCACGTCTCGATTTCAGTTGGAAAGTGGAAAATGTAGTGTCTTGACACTAGATTGCCCCTGACTATACTGCTATGTGGGTAAAGGAGTAAAACCATAATATCTATCGATCCACTCTTTTAAGACTTCTTAAAAGAGTCGACCGATTTTGATCTGTGTATAAGTGTGTAGGAGGATACAATTAATTTATTAACTTTCATAGGAAGCTAATACAGGACATAATTCTATGCAACCTAATATATAGGATAGGATATAATAATATAATTCATTCAATTAATGCCAGGCACTAATGCATTATCTGACATTAAAACAATCTGACTTATACCCTTTAAAGGGCTTTTATATTTATCAAATTCCTTACAGCTGTAAAATCAGGAGCCTAAAACTCACTTTATATTCTGCCCCGAAGCTTAAAATATAATAAAACATTTGTATTATCATACAAACTACCGGAATGTTTTATAGTAACGTAGATCAGCTATCCCTAACCAAATGTCACTGGAAATGATTTATCATAAAGTTTTTCCTTTGCTCTACTTCAAGGCAATCTTTATAATAAATGCTAGATAAGTATGAAGATATCGCTTCTCTGAACGACATAAAAACAATGACTATTCCGTTATCGTATTCCGTTTTGTTACTGATATTCATCCCAGTGACTCATCCTCCGTCTACTTGGATTCACTATTTTAGTTTAATCTGACCTCGATATTTTATATTTATTGTAAATATATTCGTGTATTGATCCAAATTGCGATTGGCTCTTTTTCCGAGGCACAAATAAGAAACACATTATTATTTATTGTCTAAGGAAAGTACTTGAGACTCTTTTTAAATAGCAGTTAATGGAGTAGTGAACGAAACCTTTGTGGTTCCAATAACGAGCAAGATGTTGGTGGGTAGTGCATATCTTAACATGTTCCGTGTGTTAGGAGACCTATAAGATCTCGTTCAATACTTTCATATTGTTGGACACCTAGAATCGAGTTTTTCACACATTGCTGGGCCTTAATAAAATTCTTGTATATAAGTAAAATAAAAACCTACTTCCTTCCCATTTTAAAATATTTATTATAAGCAATTTACAAAATTCTTGTTTTAAGAGAATGATTGGGTCTTGTACACACCACGGGACAGCTAAGTTGTGAGATCCTTTAGGTCTCCAAACACACCAGCTGAAAATTCTTTAAAAAATGATGCCGCAGGGAACGTGTAAACAACCTTTGGTTTCAATAAAAAAAACTGGCAAGCATTGAGTGTAAGGACAATCAACTCGTATAACTTCAAAGGATACCAATTTTGCGACGTATAATAATTTTTAATGTAAATGTTCATGTTTTTTTCGTCCTATATACGTTTTTTTGCTCACATTAAAGTAATCGGAGATAATCAAGTATCGAGTCACTCCGTTTTCCACCAGAATCGATCGGAGCAATGATGGTAATTTTAATATAATCATTGACTCGAAAGGAAATAGAACCCACAACCAATCGCGTAAGGACGACGCTGTCCCACTGTGTCACATTGTACAAGTTTTTCGTCCTTCAATAGGATAAAGCTTTTTTAACGTTTCCCATATCCACGTATGCAAAGAGTGTCGTTTAATAAAAACCTAAGATATAAATCATGGTGGACCGACCCTTCTTACAATATGTTGAATCTAATATATTATTTTATTTTGTAAAATACACAATAGCACGTTTAATGTTATATATATATTATAATTTTAGGGTCATAAATTTTTGATTATATTTTTCTACTAGCGTCCCGCTCGCGGCTTTGCCTGCGTGAACCATATTATTTAGATTCTTCTCTTTACACTCACTTACCTAAATGATACTTTGCTTGAATTTATAATTTAAATTGTAGTATTTTTTTATTTATAAGCCGATTGAAATTAAATAAACATTTACAATAGGTATATTAAGGAAGATTTACATTAATACAATAATTGAAACTGCATTTAAATGGGGTAAGCCATGTGCGAGTTTACCGTAAACAATCACACAAACAAACAAAATTAGAAGCTAATGTTTTGGATTTTACTACTTTGATAAATACCCCATTAGGGCGAGCCGTGGCGGAGAGGCACAAAGTGCGACTGTAAAACGACTGGTTGTGGGTTCGATTCCTACACGAAGTGTGGAGATATTTAATATTTCCATTTTCTTCGCTCTGGTGTTGAGGTTCAAAGCGCGGAGTTAAGTTCCACCACTTAGCACTCAATGCCTCTGAATTTGGCGAAAAGTGGGGAACGGAGTATCTTAACACTAGGTTCCCTCTGCCCACCCTGCTGTGTGCGGGACAGCGTCAAGCGAAAAAGTATATATATCTACTAGAGATAGACAGCGATCACTCACATTTTTCTTATATCAAAACAAAATTATTGTATGTTTGTAATATTAAAGTAACCGCTTTTATGTATACAAAGTACATACACTAAAGTTGTATTTTTATCTGCCTGTCTGTATGTTCTGGATAGTCACCAGAACGGCTGGACGGATTATGACGGGACTTTCACTGGCAGCTATCTGATGAAATAGAGTGAAACTTAGGCTTTTTTTGTTACATTTCATGCGGACGAAGTCGCAAGCACAGCTAGTATATTATATACTGCTAGCGGCCCGCTCGCGTCTTCGCCAAGTGAACTACGTAACTGCTTCTTTTTATTGCAACACTGGGGGTGGGTTTTTGAAAAATTAAGTAGCCTATATTTAAGCTTAGATTATCAAGTATATTTATGCCAAAAATCATTATAATCGGTCAAGCGGTTTAGATTTTTCATAGAAACTTTCATCCCCTATTTCAACCCTTTAGCGGTTGATTTTTGAAAAAATAAGTAGCCTATGTTAGACCCAGTAATTTTTACTACTGTCATTTTAAATTTCATCCAAATCGGACCCGTAGAGTAGCCGTGAAAGCGTGACAGACAAACACACAGACATTCGCATTTATAATATAAATATGGATACAGTTAATGTTAGCTTGTATCTTGATTTTTTATAAGTAAAGAAATATTTTAAGTAAAATTATATATTACAAACAAATATAAAACAAATCTTATTCATCATGAATTTAGTATATACAATGTATTTGTTACTCATTTAAACTTTCAACACGAGGCAGTCTTCGGTCATTTACCTGTAAAATAAAATCAATAATATATTAGTATAGTGCCTTGACTCTTGTCATATCGTACAAATTGCTCTAATTCTACAGACGGCTAAATCATATGTACTATATCATTTTGCTATTATGTCGAATTTATTATGTTAATACGCAAAAAATAGTCACTTTTTTCTTAGCTTCACGCTGTATCCCGCACACAGCAGGGTAGGACAGAGAGAACCTAATGCTAAGACAATCCGTTCCCACTTTCCGGCGATTTCTGGGGGCATTGCGTGTTAAGTGGTGGAGCTTAACGCCAATCTTTGCCTAGTCACCAAAGCGAAGAAAATAGAAATATTAAATATTTCCAATCCTCGAGTGGGAATCGAATCCACAACTAGTCGCTTTACAGTCACACTTTGTGCCTTTGTGTCACGACTGGCCCCCTTCACTAACTTTTTACAAAAAATAATTTGTAGGTAAAATAATATTGATACAGTTTATGTCGTATGGAACAGAAGTACTGATTACTATTATTAATGTAAAACTTCTTTATGCATGCTTAACTTGGAAAGCTGTTATACACATGGCGAGAGCGTTACGAAAAGTGTGATCAGGCAAGGCGAACGGAAATTGAGAAGGAAATATAGAAGGAAAGACACAGACAGTTATAGTGTACCCGGCAATAAATAATGCACATCGTGCTTAGAATGAAACATTATTTTAAGCGATCGAGACAACGCTCTGCGAAGTCGAAGCTAACCGAGTGTTTCATTCTAAGCATCGATGTGCATTATTTATTGCCGGGTACTAAACGTTTCATATAATACTGTAGGGGCAAGAAAGAGATCAAGTTGAATGTACAAATTTTCTCCTCTTCTTCCCTTGTGACCAGTTTCGTCTTTTAGTTTTATTTAGCCTTGTGCTCTAACACAGGCACAGTCGTTTTTACTGAGTACCATAATTGATTGAAATATAATATTGAATAATATAATAATAATAATATAAAGCAGGTGGACCGACGCGACGGTTTGGTCAAGGTCACCGGAAGCCGCCGCCGGAAGTGCACAACCGATCGTCATGGACGCCTATGTCAAACAGCGGACATAGAACGGCAGACATAAATTGAAATTAATAAAACAACTATTATTAAAATATTATGGAAATAACATAAATACCACATGTTTGACAAACTCTTAATATTGTTTTTTTTAATTCTAACATCTGGGTTGCTTAGCAACGCAAGCAAATTTTACGCGTCAACGGAGACACTACCTATATTGAACATCCTTATCAAACACATTGTCACAACTCAATTAATATGTACAAATATTAACATAGGAAGTAATCAAGTTTCCGTTAAACAAGTAAATGTTATTCGTAAGATAATTATTGATATAAATTGAGCATAAAATGATACTATTTGTCAAACGATTTAGAAGGTACTTGGTTTATCAATTTGCCTCATTATTTTTTAATCTATGGTACTTTATTATATTATAATTGGAATTAAATTTGTTATATAATATTTTGGCACAAGCGTGTGACTGTGAACGACTGGTTGTGGGTTCGATTCCCACTCGAGGAGTGGAAATATTTAATAGTTCCATTTTCTTCGCTCTGGTGTCTAGACAAAGCGCGGCGTTAAGTACAACCACTTAACTTTGAATTCGGCGGAAAGTGGGGAAAGGAGTGCCTTAACACTAGGTTCGATTTATTTCATTTATCCTCTCTGGTAAAAAAAACAAATGCGCCATTAACTTCCGCCACTCAATAAGCAATGTATTGGATTTCCGGTCAAAAATGGAGAACGGTGAATGGAATGTTACGAGACTAATTCTCTCTACATACCGACTGATTCTAACTAACTAACTTTATTACTCTACTCCGGATTAGTTTAAATGGAATTAAAGAAAAAAAAATATAATAAAATGATATGAGAAAGCGCATTTGGCACGTGTTTTACGAACATTGCCTGCAGCTTGCTAGAGATTTGGCTCCAATTTTCTAACAGGAGAATATTTTTATTAAAAAATTGGACCATATCATTTTTGGACCAAAAAGGTCGAGTATCTATTTCTTAAACATTTTTAAAGTGTTATTCATACACATAAAAATTTGATCGCCGCGGGATACGAACCTGCGCCTCTTGGAGACAGCCCAAGTGTTTATCCGCTAAGCCAAGCGGCTTCTACATACGGCTACGTTAAAATTCTTATATAATGATAACAACAAAAATAAGTAGAAATGAGCGTATAAGAATTTCGACGGAGCCGAATGTAGAACTCATGGGTTAGTGTTCAGAACGCTTGAACATCGTATTCGAACGGTTTCAAATTGGCGCGGGTTCGAATCCCGCCGTGTTCAAATATTTCTAATTTTTTTATTTTTATAACGTGAATCTTCTACATTCGCTTTGAAGGGCCACTGCTAAGTTAACAAGGAAGTTATTCTTAATCCTAAGCCCTAATGAGGTATGACTTACTTAACAAATTGTATTATGCTCAAAAAAAATATCTAATTTCCAATTATTTATTCAACAATCGGTTTATCGGTCATAAGCGCTTTACCTACAAAAACGAAATCAAAGCTACAATACCGAGACTTAACGAGAATTGTTGTTGGCAAATAATATGAAAGAAACAATTTATGTTGGCCGGCGGCATTTCATCGTCTCTAACGTTTATTACGCGAAAAAATATTTTGATAAATCACTCTGTTGTTATGATGTGCTCAGTTTACGTTTTTGTGTATTTATAATGTATTTATAATAGTGGCCAGTCGTGGCCCAGTGGCACAAGACTGTGAACGTGTGACTGTAAAACGACTGGTTGTGGGTTCGATTCCCACTCGAGGAGTGGAAATTATAAATCCATTTTCTTCGCTCTGGTGTCGAGGTAAAGCGCGGCGTTAAGTTCCGCCACTTAACACGCAAGCCTCCGAATTCGGCGGAAAGTGGGGAACGGAGTGTCTTAACACTAGGTTCCCTCTGCCTACCCTGCTGTGTGCGGGATATAGCGTGAAGCTGAAAAAAAAATGTATTTAGTGGCTATCTTAGAGGCCATAATCTGACTGTAAACGATGGTAGTGAATTCGATTCCCTATCGCGGGTATAATTATATATTATTTTCATTTCTCCGCTTTAGTACCCAAGATAAAGCGGGGCGTTAAATTCCCCCACTTAACAAGTAACTCGATTACGGACGGAAACAAAACGGAGTGTCTCGACACTAGGTTTTCTATGATTACTCTGCTATGTGGTTAAAGCATTAATAAATATAGGTATACGCAATAAGTAGCTATCATTTGCTTACTTTATATAGTTTCACGCTGTATCCCGCACAGCAGGGTAGGCAGAGGGAACCTAGTGTTAAGACACCCCGTTCCCCACTTTCTGTACTTCTAAATTACTGTCACAATATTATTGGACCTTCTGTACATAAGTCATATGTTATTTTAGTTTAGTATATGTGTTACTATAGAAGCCCAAACTATGGTGCATCTAAAAATGTTCTACGCCGCCGCCGCCGCCTATACCTGCCTACGGAAACAGCTATAGTTGTATGGTCCGCGGACAAATCCGTGAGCGGTTCGCTAGTAAGTACCTACTTATATAAATTATATAAATGAGGAAAAGAATGACCTAACTTTTCTATCGTTTTAAAAGAGCTTTGGTTAGTCTCGACCATTATCATAAAACACTTGAGACAATCGAACACTTTATAAAAGCTATTGGCCGTGCATATGAGCTCGGTGCGAGAATCCTAGCGGTGTTTTTGCATTGTTATCGTAAGAGTAGCTTAAAAACACGACGAGCTTTTTACATTTTTTGTTCATTTTAAACGTTGCCACCGCATTATTCTGATAACAAGTAGATGTTTGCGCCAACTTTGTTACATTGCGAGCTAGTAAAGTAAAAGTTAAATTAGATCAAAACTTTAAAAAACACATATCTATGCAAAAAAAAATTGAGGGTCTGTTTGTAGTATTAAAACTACTGTTTCTTTATTAAATGCATGTACAGATATGTTTATGGTAGATATACCAAAATATATTTTTTACTATTTTTGTCTGTCAATCTGTCTGCCTGCATGGCCCGGCTAATATCTGGAACAGCATGCTTGACTTTGACAATACTTGTTTTGACAGATAGCTCATGTATGCGAAGTAACTTATATCACTATGAACACACGGAGAGATTCATCATCATATCATTTGTCAGAATTTGAAATAAAATTGTATTAAATTGTATTAATTTATAACCAATTTTAATATAGTTGACCATAGAAATACCTTTTATATAATTTAGATCTGTATAATAGTGTGACTGTAAAGCCACTGGTTGTGGGATCGATTACCAATCGAGGAGTATATAGAAAATATTATAAAGAAATATTTAATATTTTCATTATCTTCGCTCTGGTTCACCCTGGTGTCGAGGGGGCAAGGGCAAGGTCATGCAAGGGGCGGCGTTAAGTTCCGTCACTCAGCACGCAATGCCTCGGAAAGTGGGGAACCTAGTGTCTTAACACTAGGTTTCCTATGTCTACCCTGCTGTGTGCGGAACACAGCGTGAAGCTAAAAATATAAATATAATTAAATTAAACGCTCAATATATAACAAGAAGAGCCGCTCGGGATCGTCTTCATTGTTAACTTTCCAGGTTTCTTGAAGATATGTTTTTGTATTGTGTTACTTTCATACGTTCCAAAGCTGTTCGCAAAGCTCCATAAAGTTCGGTCAGCTAAGCCTACTTTATCGTAACAGTCATTCGTTGTAGATAAGATTATACAACAACACATTACTCAGCCTAACTGTATAAGCGATGCTTAAATAAGCTCCAAGCTCTGTGTTGTGTATATTTGAATACCTTAAGGTAAAAGGAAGTTTAGAGCTATGAATTTTGATTAAACGCTGCGTTAAGTCCCACCACTTAACTCTCTATTTCGAGCGGCAAGCAGAGAACGGAAGGTCTTGACACTAAGTTCTCTCTAACTACCCTGCTATACGGGTTAAGCGAAAAGCTGCTGTAAGTAGCTATCACATGTTTTCTTTACTCCTAGTGTTAACATTGTTGGTTGACTTTATAAGGACGTTTTTGTGTATGTAGTTTACATATATATACATTTAAATATGTTGAGGTATATCAAGAAAGTTTGCAGCTATGAATTTTGACAAAGTGCGGCGTTTGCGCTCCTTCTCTAATCACGCAATATCTTGATTTCGGTCGGAAGGTGGAAAACGACTTAACTAAATGTTCTGACTACCTTCTATACGGGAGTTATAAAAAACACTTACTGTCATTACTTTTAAATTGTGTTGTTGGATTCTTCAAGCTTGGTTTGCGTAAGTATATATTTAATCAAGAAAGCTTACAGCGATATAACTTTAAAAAAGCGCGGTTGTCAGTTCCGCTACTTAATACGCAATGTTTCAATTTCGGGTAGGAAGTGTAGGACGGAGTGTCCTTAAACTAGTTTGCCTTTGACTACCCTGCTATGTAGGAAAAAAGGCGAAGCTGTTGTAAGTAGTTATCACTTTCTTTATTTACTTCCAAAGCATTGTTATAAAGTTGCTGGACTTTCCAAGCTCTGTTCTGTCTATATATTCAACAACTTTAAGGTATTCATCAAGGAAGTTTACAGCTATGAATTCTGCCACCCATTAATTCAGTACCAGACTCTAGTGCATTGGGGAACGATCTAAATAAAATAGACTGTTTATTTACAAGCTTTAGTTTTGAATTTAACTGGGGATGGAGTATACATTTTTAATTGTCCTTAAGTTTGGTTAGATGAAGGATAGCGGTAAGTTTGGGTTTAAAGGGTTCCCATTCGAACAAAAAGTTGTTATGAACTGATTATTTTATGAAGATTTCACAATAATGGCTTCTCGAAAGAATTACCAGTTAACAGATATTAGTATGTTGAATGTCTTTGGTATTAAATACTGGGTTTTGTCTTTGGCAATATAACAACTGTGTCTAAACATACAAGCTTCATTTAAATCTCCTCCACAGATTAACGCAAATGAGTTTAAATATGAAATAAAGCCTTAAAAATTCTTGAAAACAACCTTTATTTAATATTTGAGCGAACACAAAAACTTAATAAATTACAATAAAAATAAGTTGTCTCGAGAGAGTGTTTTGATATTCAACAGTAGAAGCCAAGTTATATTCTAAAATAAGTAGCAAATAGTAGTTTATTATTTAAAACACAAAGAAAAGCTTTATTTGCAAAATATTTGTTAAAGCTGTGGAAGTAAATTTTTTAGTTTAACAAAATTCTGCTAATATTCTTTTTTTTTTTTTTTTAGCTTTACGCTGTATCTCGCACACAGCAAGGTAGGCAGAGGGAACCTAGTTTTAAGACACACCGTTCCCCACTTTCCGCCGCAGTTTCTGGAGGCATTGTGTGTTAAGTGATGGAACTTAACGCCTCACATTTGCCTCGACACCAGAGCGACGAAAATGGAAATATTAAACCACGAGGAATCATCGAGTGTCACTGAGAGAGTCACTGTGTACTACGGGGTTGAGCCACTGTAAATCAGTACCAGTACTGCTTATTTCCAAAAAAAATTAAAACACAATAACACAACTTTAATATTGTTTTCATTGAGAAATGATAATGCAGAGGGCAAGATTAATAACCAAATTATGTTGTGTGCAAATTTCAGCTCAGTACTAAGATTTTTTCTTCATAAGTTGAACATCTGAAAATAACCGAGCTACTGTTCCCAACCTGACCCTACTCTAAAGAAAACTGAAACAAGTATTTTTTTTTTCGCATAGCAGTCAAAGCAGTCAGTGTCTTGACACTAAGTGTGTCAAGACACTCCAAGTGAAAATAACGAAAAATATATTTGTATGAACAATATGAAACCTCTATGATTGTGTCAATTTTTAAAACAAAAGTAAACTTATATTTAAAATGTGTCTTGAAAGTTCTACTCTGCCAGATGAGTTCAATTTTAAGGAGGGAGGAGTTACGGTGGTATCAAATAACTGAGTCAGTACCCAGCATTGACAACAATGGGTACACTTCACTCGAGCGGTCCACTTTACTTGTGATAATATAAATAATGAATATTAACAATTAGTATGTTTAAGGTAGCCTAAGTAATCCGTTGAAAATAAAATAATCTTCTTATAAACAAAAATATATATTTTTTAAAAAACCTCCGATGCACTCCGAACTTGACTGACTATTCACTTTATCACATTAAAAGTTTAATAAAACTTAACTAACCTAGATTTTATTGCATGCATAACAAATATACTTATTCTCTAATACAGTCTTTAAGAAAAATAACAAATATAATAAATAGAACATTATGGTAAATATATTTATAAATTAGCATTAAATTAACATAACAGGTACACATTTTGCTCAGCACTGCATCTTTTAGTACAGAATAATATATTGTGTTAATAATATTTTTAAATAATAATAATAATAAAAATCTCAATAAATAAAAATAAAAAAAATAAAAAAACCATGCCATTTTTGTTTCAAATTATACATCAGCCATTAAAGTTGGGCTTGCTCAAGCAGTCTAAATTCCTCCTTCGTAACACTTTCCTTAACCTTTTTTAATAAATGTGCAGGTAACATAGCTCTATACGGCAGAAGGCGTTTCATGTCGAGCAGGTCCTGAACGGAGGGCCGCGCCACCGCCTTGTATGTCAGACACCATTTCAGTGAAGGAATGAGTGACAATGGGAAATCTGTTACATAAAAATATAATATATTACAACCAATCAATTTCATTTAGCAAATGAGTTATGATATTACATTTACTTCAATTATTTTAAATAAATTTGAATATCACTTTTTTAACACTTGAGACACAAGATTACACATTTTATTCAGATTTTGATACAAAAATATGTTTCTTTCGGATATAAAGGAACAACAACTTGGTATTTTTTTTTTACAGACTCTAAAAATATAAAAATAAGACCAAAAAGTTTATTTCTTAGTAAATTACTTACTGTCTGCTGTTGGATAGTTTATGTTGTGATTGGGATCTACAATAACATCCCTCTTTCTCAAGTTGAGTATATGTCCAAACGGCGTCTTTCCATACACCATGCGGTATAGTATGCACCCCAGTGACCACACATCTGAATGAAATGAGATCTAGAAACATATGTAATTATTTGGCAAAAATAATATCTTATTCAAAACTGTCTTAGGTACTTTTGATTACTAAAAAATAAAACTACAAAGTGTTAAACACAGTTTTGACATACATATATTGTATGCAAATATACATTTATAGAACTATAAATATTTTTTTATACATATCTTTTTTGTGTACTAAGGGAAAATAATATATATTTTTTTGATTTTGTCAACATTTAATCTAAATATTTCAATGATAAAAATAATATTATTCTAAAATACCTTAATTTTATCACTGCTCTCATATCTTTCAGCACCAACCATTAATGCCTCAGGGCTCATATAGGAGAATGTTCCAGCAGGCCAAGGACGGTCCACACCCGTTGCATCTTTTGGTATTACTGAAGAGAGGCCAAAGTCTATAAGCTTTAATTGACCATTTACAAGAAGGAAATTAGCAGGTTTCAAGTCAGCGTGGATTATTCCTGTGCGAAAGAAATTAAGTTTTATTTAATTAAAATAATACATGACTTCAGAGATAAAATAACATTAATAAGTTTAAATTGAATAAACAACAGCAGGGAAAAACTATGAAGCACATTGGTAAAGAATTGAGACAGCACTACTTGCAAATTAATATAATATATGTAGACATACCTTATATTATATACAATATATACAAGGTGAAATCTTTTGTATGAATAAAAATCCATATAGCTCAACTTCAGCCCTATAAGAATGAGTCGATATCAGGTGCATGCATATGTTATCTATATAGGTTATAAATAAAAGAAAATCTCACCCCGTGAGTGTATAAAATTTACAGCATGAAGCATTTCTTCCCAGTAGTATAGTACAAGTGCAAGGGGAAGATTACCTCGCACTTTTAGGAATGTATACATGTTTGTCTCACCCATCTCTAGCACCATAAAAATGATTTTATTTTGATAAAATTCACTGAAAAATGAATTAAATGACGGTAATTAATTTATTTTTGTTGACTAAAGCTAAGATTGTTTAAAATTGTTTATATAATATTAATTAATATTTTACACACTGCCTTAACTCTCTTTTAATATACATATGTATTATTGACATACTTTAAGGGCACACAAGTAGGAGAAAGTCGAGACCCAGCAGTTGTTATAGTCACAAAAGAAAAAACATGTGGATGTTCTTTTTGCATCTGTTTTTAAGTAAAGTATTATTTTTTAGTATTTATTTATACTTATTTTTGTTGACTTAAAAGGAAAAGAAATAAAATGTAAAAACCTTACTAGTGGTACCAACCATCTTCCCCTTTGTAGACTATTCAGGCACTTGAGACCAAAATAACTAAGTAAATTGCATTCTCTCTCACCAATCTTTTTAAAAATAATGTTTATTTTATACAAAAAAAATCAAAAATCCTTGAACTTTGCATAATCTCCTTATAAATACTAACCACTAGGGTGGAAATGAGACTATAGTATTTTCAGTGTAGCTTTATACAAGTATGTAGTTTGATTTTATTGTATATGTTTTTTAACAACAATTTATTTATTGCATTTTTTTCTGGGCCTTCTGTTTCCTTTGTTTTTATTGTATTTTTATTTCATAGAATTAAAGTCTTACCTAATCTTACTAAAATAATAAATTCATGAAATGTTACTTACTAATCATATAGATGGACAACTCGATCAGAATAATTCAGCTGTCTCAGCAACTCCACTTCAGAGATGTAACTCTGTGATATTTCTTCATTGCCACACAGATACACACACTTCAATGCAAACTCACTGTTCGTACCTAATTCTAGCACCTAAGAACAATTGTATTATAAATATTATATCATAGATTAATATATTAAGCTCTTGATTTTTAACTCTAACCTAACCTACCCTGCTGTGTGCAGCATACAGCAATAAACAAAAAAAATGCAGATCACTTAAGGCCTGATACTGTTACACTTATAAATATTAAAGGTTACATTAAGTACACACAATAAAATATAATATACTTTTTAAATCACCTTATAAACTTCACTGGATCCTCCAGTGCCAAGTTTCTTAATAAATATATAGTCTTTGTTTTTAATAGGAATAGACTCAAAGATAGCTTCTGAATTATTATTACAATCTTCACCCTGTAGGTGTGACGAGGTTGCTGCGTTAGACGCAGTCATATTCCTACTTTTTGATGCATCCTTTTCGATGCATTCATTTTCAAAGGATTTCTGCTCCTGATTTTGAATTTGTATATTTTTCTTATCAAACTTAGCGAAATTTACAACACATTGTATTCTCTTATCATATGTAGGTAATTTATTGTTTGTAACATGTGAGACCTTCTTTAAAACTATTTGATGAAGTGAATCGTCACTTGTCTCTGAAAAAAAACTTCTATGTAAAGTTTCTCGGCTTGTAGGTAATTTGTTTTTCGTAACTTGTGAAGGCTTCTTTAGAACTATTTTGTGAAACGAATCGTCACTTGCTTCTGAAGAAAAAAATGTTGTATCTAATGTTTCTGTTGTATCTAATGTTTCTGTATCGTTTAAAATAGGTCTCAAACTTTTACGCAACTCCGACATAGGCATCGGAAATATCATTTTTTTTGGAGCTGATTCAAAATTTTTACTCATTTTGATTTATAAATTAACGTTGTTGTTAATTTATATTAAATTGTTGTTAATTTATAATAATCTATTGCCACACACTATTTGTACTATATTTTATATTTGCTCACTTAAGAATATAAAGCCGTTACAAAGTTTCAAAATCAAGTGACAGACAGACAGTTCACATTGCATTTTATAATGATAAAGCGCCTTTAAATTGTTGCCAATTAAAATATTTTCTAAATTATATAAATAACTTTTTTAAATTTATACCATACTAGTATCGCACAAATACATCTTCACATTTCATATTTTCGCTGACCTTCATTTTTGATTCAGCTTTTTGTGTGATTTCTGCTTCATGTTAAAAAATCACATTAAATGCCATTTTTTTCTGGTTTTTGGCTTCAGTTACCGTTTTAATAAATGTTACTCTTAAATTTCCGAATATTAATTATCGTGATTTAGAAAGAATATAATAGTTACTAGAATATAATAGTTATAATAGTTACGGATATCTGTAAACAGTATTTGATATCGATATAAAACTTACATACCAATAAGATCTTGTACTTGCAAATATTGTGGTCTTGTAAGATCTTGTACTTGTAATATGTAAATATTTAGAATTACCTGGAGACCAGAATATACGTAAGTACGTTTACGAGCCGCACTAGATTTTTTACTTACGTTAATTTCAGTTTCACATTTAATTGTGACTCCGAAATTCTCTATATTTCATTCATATTATTATTTTCTGAGTCGTAAGATTTATAACGAAATTGCAATTCAAAACTTTCTTCCCCCATTCCCATCCATTTATGATATTTTTTTATAAATTATTAATGTTGTATTTATTTATATAACTATCTAATAAAGAGTTTACGAAATAAGTTTCAAGCTTCTAATTTCAATAATGACACAATTTCCATACAAATTTTCATCTCCTATTTCAACCTCTTACAGTCCGTTTTTTGGATAAAAATTAGCTTTTGTCATGTTCTCTCTAGACTATCTCTGTTTTAAATTTCATTTAAATTAGTTTGGCAGATTAGACATGATTGAGTAACATACAGACAGACAGAGTTACTTTCACATTTATAATAGTAAGGAGTATAATTATTTTTTTAAGTACTACTCTCCACTATACTCAAGCTGCATCTATTTTTATATGAAAAAAAAAAGATTTCCTTTTTCTAATATTGATAGAAGTATACTAAATACACATATAAATACTATATTTGAAAATTATAATTGACATTTAAAAACCACGATGAACACATTAAAGACCGACGGGTAGATTTTTCCATACATATTTCTAGAATACGTGTGAAAACGACGTCAAATGCAAAAGAAACTGCCAAGGCCGTTTTATTTGAAAAAAAAAAAACAATATAACGATGTGAAAACAGACTCAGCATCCCCTTCCCTATCCCCCCCTCATTCTAGTAGAAAGACTTCATCCCCCTTGAATAAAACGTGAACATTGCAGTGCATTAAAAAAAAGGTTTTATTTACCGCCATAGCTTTAAGTAGCGCTTCTTTACAGTTATAATAACTGTCACTTGCAACAACACGAAGTTGGAAACTGGAAATTTTGGTACAAAGTCATTTGCATTTTCAATATTTATTTTAATACTTACGACCCGCTCGTGGTTGTCTGAGCAAGTTACACAACTATAACTAACCATTTCGACTGTAAGTAGATATTTCTATACTTTTCGTCCGCTTGCACTTTTACTTAAATCAGAAACATCGCTTAAATTTATAATTTAAATTGCTGTACCTTTTCTATTTATAAATTTTTTGAATTGAAATTAAGGCTAGATGTTAAAGGAGTTTACTAAATTACAATAGTCAAAACTGCATTTTTAAATCAGTGAAGCCCGTTCTAACATTAGCGCAAACGCAAAGACAAACAGATAAAACAGAAAGAAAAATGAGTTCTACTACATTAAAACTTCCCCTAATCATATTTTTTCTTTTATTATATCTCGTGTAGACAGCGATCAGTTATATTTTTATTATAATTTTTTTTTAGCTTCACGCTGTATCCCGGACATAGCAGGGTAGGCAGAGGGAACCTAGTGTTAAGACACTCCGTTCTCCACTTTCCATCGCATTCGGAGGCATTGCGTGTTAAGCGGCGAAGGAAATGGAAATATTAAATATTTCCACTCCTCGAGTGGGAATCTAACCCACAACCAGTCGTTTACAGTCGCACGTGGCCCCTGGTACCTACATATATGCAAATATGCTTAAAACACTCTTTATTATTGGTGACCAATTGTTGGTTTAATCTATATATTTTAGTTCTTTTCTAAAAAGTAATCTAAAATAAAAGAACTGTATTTTAATATACATATCAGCTTCATATTTATGTGATTTAACTTCCTACGTTTGTTAATTGAAACAGTAATGTTCAATTTTTCCACCGCACTGGTTAAGTAATTATGTACGAACGAGGTAAAAGTAATGAAAAAATATATTGTATCGACAATTTGGTGCTGTGGCTACAATATAATGCAATGCATACATACTTATATTATAAATGCGACAGCCTGTTTGTCTGTCACGCTTTCCTCGCGGATTACCTATCAAAAATCAGCCCCTAAAGGGTTGAAATAGGGGATGGAAGTTAGACGATTGAACTTAATTTTGGCATAAATATAGTTGATAATTCAAGCTTAAACATACTTTATTTTTAAAAATCCCACCCCTAAGCTTTGCAATACATACAACGAAACAGTGAAGTAGTTTACGGGCCGCTAGCTATTTATATACAAAAATTATCAATATTTTCGCTTTCTAATAAAAACAAATATGTATAGATAATAGATTGAATTTTCAAATAGAACTTAGTGTGAAGACACTACGTTTTCTATTTTCCACCGAGAAACGTGGCGTAACTTAATACCGTACTTCCCTTAATGATTCAACTTTAATATTACTCGGTAAGTAAAAATGTTTTACCATTTTTAAACGGAATATAATAATTTTAAAGCTTCAAGCACATAATGTGAGAATCGTTAAGCATAAAATTGCTTAATACCGATTTTGAGGCTTATAAAAAACTACTTTATCCCGCTGATGGATTATGCAGCAAAAGTTTTTAATATTTCTGAGTTTTTCAATGTTCATACGACGTGATATGGGGCCGACATGGCGCAGTAGGAGAGCGTCTGACTGTAAACGCGGTGATTGTGGGCTCGATTTCCACTCGGGGCAACGATTATGTATTATTTTCAATTCTCGGCTCCGGTAAGTAAGCTCCACCACTTCACACGCTTGTTTCGATTTCAGGCAGAAAGTGGAAAACGTAGTCTTTACACTATGTAAAGACTACGTTTTCCACTTTCTGCCTGAAGCTGCCATATGACGTGATGTGTAAAATACCGATTCATTCAGACGTTATTAAACTGAAATGCAGTTTAAACGTTAAAGTTAGCCATTAAGGGATTTATGTTTCAATCAAAGTATGAAAACGTTGACGATATTGTATTACCCTGTAATTATCAAACTAAGCTATTCAAATGTTAAGTATATTAAATGTTATTTCATAGTTCAATTACGAAATCAAAATTTAAAATGTTCTAAATTAACACTATACCAGAAAATTCTTTGATAATAATATTGTATCCTAATGGATAATGGTATTTTTCGGTCAAAACCTATTAACGTGACGAGTCCTACGTACAGGTGTGATTCAAGTTTCATGAATCCTCTGCGTAAAATTATAATATTTTTTCCGTTCTCTACAGAATATTAAATTAAAAAAAAAACATTTGAAAGAGGATAGTCGTGGTGCAGAGGCACAAAATATGACTGTGAAGCGACTGGTTGTGGGTACGATTCCCACTCGAGTGGTGGAAATATTTAATGTTTCCATTTTCTTCGCTCTGGTGTCGAGGAAAAGTGCGACGTTAAGTTCCGCCACTTAACACGCAATGTCTCCAAATTTGGCGGAAAGTGGGGAACGGGGCTTCTTAACGCTAGGTTCCCTCTGCCTACCCTGCTGGTTCTTATATTTATTTTTTTTTTTTTATTTATTTATTTATACTTTATTGTACACCACAAAAATATTTACACTACTAGAAAATAATATTAACAAATATGTGAGGCACAAAAGGCGGCCTTATCGCTTAACAGCGATCTCTTCCAGACAACCTTTAGGTTAGGAGATTTGCGAAGTTATATAGAGTGGGTGGTGTAAATAATAAATATATATATGATACATATTATACTATATCCTAATACATAAACAGAATACACAAATACTTATATATAAAATACATATTAATATAATATACTAATATATATCATAATCTTATTTACTCATAATAAATAATAAATTAGAGATTGTAACGTGACTTGGTGTCGTCTCAAGATATATCAATCAGCATTTAAATAATAATTTTTAACTAATTTTTTGAAAATATTTAAAGATTTAGCACGTCTTATATTAATTGGCAAATCATTCCACAATGTAGTTGCGTGCACGGCAAATGAATGATCATAGAATTTAGTGGAGTGCATCGGTATTTTTAGTGTTAAGTTACTAGAAGATCTCAGTCTTTTGGTATGAATACCGAGAAATTCAAACATTTCCCTTAAGTAAGGAGGGGATTTATGGTGGTTGAATAGCACACAGTACAGAAAAGAGAGGGTATGTAGATTCCGGCGACGGCGTATAGGGAGCCACTTGAGCTTCGAACGAAATTCAGATACATGGTCATATTTCCGCAAATTAAATATGAACCGAATTGCAATAATCAAGTTCTTATGTTTAATGCATGTAAATGTAATAAAAATATTATACACACTGTAAATGTAATAAAATATTATATTTACACAACATACAAGCAACAATTACTATTAAATTCGATTTAATAAGATATGGAATTTAAAAAATATACATTTTGGACGGAAAGTGAAGAATGGAGGGACTTGACTCTAGGTTCTCTCAGACGGTTGTGAAGCTAAAAACATAAAGCTGCTTTTCTTTCTGCAATTAATATGGTAAGGAAAATCTTTATCCCATTCGCGAAAGTTATACGAACTAAGGAGAATGAAATTCAAAGTTTGACTTGACTTGATATTAGCAACGATTACTGTTTAACTCGATTTAATAAGGCAAAGAATTATAGAAATTTATACATGTATAAACCTACATAATAGTATTTCAGATAGAAAGTGAAGAATCAGGTAGAGAGTGTTTTTACACAATTTCCTCTAAACATGCATCTCTAATGAACCGTGCCCCTATGGCAAAAAAACGTGAAGCTATTTCATTTTTATTTTTATTAATATGGGAAGGAAAAAGTTTCGACCCCTTATACGAAAATTATTCAGATCGAGGAAAATAAATATCGGAATAGTTATAGTTTATTGAAGAAGATATAAAAATAAATATTACATCTATATCTATATTTGTCTATATTTATTTGTACATATATGCCAGTTTTGTCGATAAATCGAGGAATATATATCGACGTCGCCAAGGTAACTCGTCAAAGGGGCCACTAGCAATAAAAAATGATGAAAAAGCATAAAACGTCTGAAAAAAAACCAATACGTACAGCACTTCGTTCTCCATTTCCGCCCATTTAGGCGGTTGTGTGCTAGGTGACGAAATCCAACGCCGCGCCCCTGTTTTCAACCTGGGATAGGTTGACATAGTACATAATATGAAATGACTGCCCAATAATCACTTTTTAAATATTTACAATGACCAAGGATTGAACTAACTTATAAGTATTATTTTATTATTCTTATTATTCCTTTACATCACGTACCTACAAGATGGCTTACAAGAGATATTAATTACGCCATCGTAGCACTTTGTAGATATAACATAAATACTCTATGGTTTTATGTTTGATTCTCAGTTAAATCCTTGATATAAGAAAAAACTCTATTAAGAAATATATATACTTTTTATAAAATAATATTATATTTTATTTTTTTAATTAGATCGTTAAGTCTAAGATGATTTTTTTCCTGCTTTTATTAATATTATCAAACTATGTTTTTTTTAATATTATACAGTGGATTAGCGTCTGACTGTATATTTGGACCCCATTCGGAGGAAAGATTTTATTTAAATTCTAAACTCTGGTGACATAATAAAAGCAGCGTTGATTGCCGCCACTCAACACGCAATGTCTCGGCTTCAGGGGAAGGCGGAAAATGAAGTATCTTGACACTAGGTTCACTGTGCCTGGCTATGGAAGGAAAAACATAAAACAAAAAAGTATTTTCTCTGATCTAAAAAGAAATATTTGAATACTAATGACAGGCCAAAACAATTTTGAAAGATTTCAGTAAGGCCTTCGATATAACGAAATGTACGTACCAAATTGATTTAGTATTGGCAGAAAGAACGGAAATAAAAGTAGATGAGCTTATAAATTTGAGGAAATCCGTCCACATTGGCTTATAAAAACGCTATTTTGTCTGTACTTAATGATAACGTTGAATAAAGTTTAGGGAGTATTCAAAATGTACATTCATATATACATAGCTATTTAGTAAACCTTGTATATTTTTATGTTCCTTTCTATTTTCCCAAGTAAAAAATTTCACATTTTCTCCTTCGACTTAGAAGTCTGATCTCGACCTTAGATACAGGCACTCAACAAGGTGTGCCTTGGGTACAACCCAATGTGCAACAAACTGCATTAGCTAAAAGTGACGCTAGACTCTTCGTTTTTCCACATACCCTCATTTTATATAATTTAAACAATCTTTGTATTTTTTTCATTTCAAATCAATCTATTAAATATTTTTTATCTAACAGGTTCTTTTAAGTGTTCATGATGCAAAACTAGGTAAAGGATGACTCTATTTAACACAAAATCTCACTGTGCAGTTAGTTAAGACGTAAATTACAATTTCTCTTTTAGTTAACAATAACTATAAATAAAAAAGTGAAAAAAAAAAAATTAAAGGCTTTCATTTTAGGCTAAGTTCTACTGGCTGACTGGCTAAAGTGTGACTGTTAATACGAGTGGTTGTGGATTTCCACTCGAGGAGTAGAAATATATAATACTAGCGGCCCGTTCGCGGCTTCGCCGCGTGGACTGCCTTTTTATTTCATTATGTTGCAACCCTCTGGGGTGGATTTTTGAAAAATAAAGTAGCCTATCTTTGCCCTTCGATTATCAACTATATTTATTCCAAAATTCAATACAATCGGTTTAGCGGTTTAGTTTTTTCGTATAAACTTTCATCCCCCATTTCAACCCTTTAGCGGTTCATTTTCGAATAAATAAGTAGCCTATGCTAGACACATAGTTTTTTACTACTTTCATTCTAAATTTCATCCAAATCGGACCGGTAGATTAGCCGTGAAAGCGTGACAGACAAACACACAGACTTTCGCATTTATAATATAAGTATGGATGTCCATTCTCTTCGCTCTGGCGTCGAAGAAAGCGCGGCGTTAAGTTCCGCCACTTAACACGCAAAGCTCCCAGAATTTGGGTCAAACATATCTTAACGCTAGGTTCCCACTGTATACTCTGCCATGTGAGGGATACAGCGTGTAGCTAAAAAAATACTATATTACATAACTTGATCCTATTTCAATCAGTTAAATAGGTTTAAAGATACAGCTTAGGCGTACCACATTATGCGGTTAGTGGTTGCGAACTAAATAGAAATACACGCGCTGATAAATGCTACTTCTAAACGTTGAATCTTCAAAGGTTAATCAGCTTCTGTTACATTTTCAGATAGTTCATAACCACTTTCGATAACGCTGTTATACGATCACGGTAATATTAATAATAGAACTTTGATTCTCGCAATATTCGAGGTCAAAATATCTTTTGTTAATGGCTCGGAATGCAGTTTTTCTGAGAAGAGCTGGCGAGAAACTCAACAGTTGACTCGTACAGCAGGGTAGTCATAGAGAACGTAGTGTCGATACACTCTGCGTTGTTCTATTGCGTGTTAAGTGGCGGAACGATTTATTATTTATTACTATGGTAGCTAACCCTCACTAAACTTACATTAAACTTCCACACATTTTTATCCTTTAATTATTGCGAACTTCAATTTCTCCAATGGAATAAAATAATCTTGTTAAAATGAAAACAAATTCAGGCATAAATAATTCTATAGATCATCAAAAGTTATTGACAATATCACACGTCTCAATTTCAGGTAACGTTATTGAGCTAAAAAATCTGAATACCTCGTATACACCTGTATGTAAGTGGCAAATTGGAACAGCCCGTTAACCCAATGAATTGGCTTCAGCAGATGTAAGCTTTTGATTGGTATTTCAATGGATTCAGTCAAAAAGCTTAAAGTTTGTGTGACATTGCTTTGTAAATTTTTATTATAAACAGAACATACTGAGAAATATTACTTTTTGCACAATAGTAAACAATGTACCTCAAAGGCGCCCATTTTTATTAAAGCTGGTGTAACTGACGTGTTCCCAGGAAGTTTTTTTTAATAAATATTCCGCATGGTGCTTTTTTAGTGTTTTTTACTATTTTTTTAGTACTTTTTTTTTTTTTTTATATATTACGATATGGTTCACCTGATTTAGATTATGATTAATCGTTCGTTCCGTTTCATTATAATTGGATGGTTTTAATTGGATCGTTGAAAGGATGTTTTTTCTATCCTGTTTATCAAATATTTGCTAGATTTATTTAATTACCAGCTGAAGTCATTACTTTTACGTAGAATACAAAGAAGTACTGCAATTCCCTCAGCCATTTATTTAATTGTGCCGCACTCGCTGTGTATAAATTTTCGCTAGTAGTTTCGTAGCGACACAGTACCTACTTCTTTTTCGTTGACTTTATTTATAGTCACAGTTCTCTTGAATTTAAATTTAATGAATACCAAATTATAAATTTAAAAAATCAAAAACATTACATGCTTCATTTTTTGAACGTCAAACGGTTTGCCATCGTTTCACTAAAGTTAATGCCTGAGAAGAACCGGCAAAGAAGAAATTTATGTAGGTGTCCTAGGCAAGTGACTTCTTGAAGATGTGTGTAACACAAAACAATATATTTGTATTACCTCACGAGTGCTGCCATATTCTAAAAATATAATATAAAATTACTACATATTTTGTGATAAAAATGTAATACAATATGCAGAATCAGTATAAACTAGAACTAAAAGCAATTCTATAAAAATAACGAAAATAGGGAAATAAAAAGAGAAATAAAAGTCTTAGTAACCAAAAAAGCATATATATCAAAGATTTATAGCTACGAAACGAAAATCTGAACTTATTTGCAAATACAAGTATCTATAGAGATTGTGGCCAGTCGTGGCCCAGTGGCACAAGCGTGTGACTGTAAACGACTGGTTGTGGGTTCGAATCCCACTCGAGGAGTGGAAATTATATTTCCATTTTCTTCGCTCTGGTGTCGAGGTAAAACGCGGCGTTAAGTTACGCCACTTAACACGTAAGCCTCCGAATTCGGCGAAAAGTGGGGAACAGAGTGTCTTAACACTAGGTTCCCTCTGCCTACCCTGATGTGTGCGGGATACAGCGTGAAGCTAAAAAAAAAGTAAATAAAAAAATACTGAGTATTGTAATATCAGTTGAGGCGTCGGAAACAAGACTTCTTCTTGTTCCTCATAAATTTGTTACTAGAACGGAAATTAAACGTACGTATGACACACAGCCAGACAACTTCAGTGAATTACTACGCCAGATGTTATTGTTCGTTGCCTATATATATAGCTTCTATTATTTCTGGCATATGCCAGAAGTACAATATATTTTTACTACCCAATAGGTACGTGTTGCGTTGAGATCGCCACATGACACTAGATTTAGTAAGTACAAGAAAATGATCTGATATTGCGACTGGTCCCACGAATAATGGTATAACTGCAAGAACACTTTACAGAAGATTGAGAATTAAGAATAACGTTAGGAATGTACATACAAATAATAATATGTTTAGATTATATATAGCGTTGTCTTTAATAAGTGTTAATTTAATTGTAGAAATAAATGGAATAGGATGAACTCGCGGGTTTGAATCCCGTTGCGTACAAATTTTTATATGTTTTTTTGAATGTCAAAGACATTTAAAGAAAACGTATAAAAATTTGAACGCAGCGGGATTCGAACCCGCGCCTCCTGAATACCGTTCAGGCGCTATCACCACTGAGCCATGCGTTCTACTAGCCGCTGCGTCCTAAGTGCGTTTCCTAAGTGTGGAATAACACTTTAAAAATTATTAAAAGTTTTTTGAATGTCGTTTTCAACTTTGTCATTATTGCATCTAGAAAATAAAAGACTCACAACACTTGTTTTCAAAAAATAAAAAAAATACCTTTGTAAATAAAACACCTTTGAACAAAAATCACACCTTTTTTACCACATTCATCTATTTTATGCATGGAATAGTTTTTCATATGTATTTTTTCCTAGATATTCTATTACAGTTACAAAAGCTAGCAGGCTGACTACAGGCCAATATTCTGCAGCTATTATTTAGGTCCAGTTTTGAAATAGGAGTAGGTACATCTGTTGTTCAAGTTATTATTCGGAGCTTCGTTTATTTAAAAATTGAGGTTTGCTCGTTTTGGGTCAACAAAAAACGTATATTGCAAATTTTATTTTGTGAAAAATTTATAGGCCAGTCGTGGCGCAGTGGCACAAGCGTGTGACTGTAAACGACTGGTTATGGGTTCGGTTCCTACTCGAAGAGTGGAAATATTTAATATTTCCATTTTCTTTGTTCTAGTGTCAAGACAAAGCGCGGCGTTAAGTTCCGCCACCGCCGGCGTTAATTTAGCGGAAAATGGGAAATGGAGTGTCTTAACACTAGATTCCATCTGCCTACCCTGCTGTGTGCGGGATATAGCGTGAAGCTAATAAGAAATATAACTTTCATTACATTTTAGATCTCTTATCTTATATGATGGTTGTGTGGATGGACAGTATTTGGTGTTGATAATTAGTTTTAGATTTTCTAAAAATAAAATAAAATAAATATGTACAACACATGTGATAAAAGTATTTTAATATTGCAACAGTCGTAAAATATGTACTTTTTTCAACTTCACCAACGTTATGCCACTGGTTGGGAGATAAAAGGTTTCATAATAAAAACATACATTTGAATGAGTCACGCTCAAAGTTTATTAGTTATAAAGTTAAACTATAAGTCAGCTTTTATGTTGTTTAGTTCACACTAAATGAAATTTGCACGATTTGTTATTTGTGTATTTGAATTTCGTTTATTTTGTATACATTAGCGATAATTTTCTAAAAAAATACGAATATAGCCATTTTTTTAGATTTTAAGTGCTTAAATAGGAGTATTTCTTTTTGTTATAATTTTAGAAACAGTATATGGATGGCGGAATCTAACGCCGTACTTTGTTTTACTTCCTGACCTTATTAGAGACATTATGTGGATGAAATAATAACAGTCGGGGCGCCGAAGCACAAAGTGTACCTACAAAGCGACTGGTTGTGGGTTCGATTCCTCCTCGAGAAGTGGAAATATTTAATATTTCCATTTTCTTCACCCTAGTGTCGAGGCAAAGCGCGGCGTTAAGTCCCGCCACTTAACACACAATGCCTCTAAATTCGGGGGTGCGTAGGGAACGGAGTGTCTTAACACTAGGTTCCCTCTGCCTACCCTGCTATGTGCGGAATACAGAGTAAAGCTAAAAAACATACCATAAATATAGCAAACATTGTCTGCTTCACAATTGTACTACACGTTATTATTAGAAAACTTAGAACATGTCATTTAAAGGTTTTTCAAAAACGCTATCAGCTGTTATTACCTTGTTATTCCGATTGGTAGCTGCAACGTTTATGGAATGCGACAAACGGAATTAGGGATATTTCCACATTTTACCTTTAATCGACCATTTTACTCATAGTACATGCAAAATGCACCGAAAGAAGAACGACTTGTTGAATTGTTGAATGACTTGGTTATTACTAGTATAGGGCTCATAGAATAATTTCATAATTTCGACGTAACATTTAAAATAATAATATTTAGATCATTATTTAATAAAAAAAATATCCTAATTATGTTTTATGTGCAATGTTTTTGTTAACTTTTCCCCACATAACAACGCTAATCAGAAAGTATTTAATGTCAAGTCAGTCCGTTTTTCTTTCTCCCCTTTCCTTTGTTTAATTAAACACATTATTTATAAAATATGGGGACCGTGCTCCGCTCGGTAGTTCTTTCTAGAAATCGTTATTTTGAAACAATGATTACCATAAAAAAATGATAAAATAAATAAAAATTATAATAAAAAATCTAAAAAAATAAAATAAAAAATAAGAGAAAAAAAAGATAATTAATTAAAACAAAAAAGAAATTAAAAAAATAATTTGGGTGTCAGGACTGAACCGTGGACTTCTGGTTTATAAGTTGATGAAAGCTGACCTAAAAAACAGAGCTGTTAATGCGTTGTCACATCTGACATTTTATAATATTTTAGCCAGGGAAATAACAAATTTCCCAAAAAATACGGAGAAAAAGATGTATTTAAAAAGGAAACCCAGGTAAATCGATTTTACTCGTCCGAAATCTCCTATATGTACCTATACCAAATTTAATGAAAATCGTGGGATCCATTTCCGAGATCCGGACTATATATTATATACAAGAAATGCTCGTTTAAATATATAACATAAAATGAACCAATAATAATATTCAGACATAACAATTAGTGACGGAGGTCACCTCTTCTTACAATTTTTTTTAGCCTCCATCGTATTTTGGGATAAAAATAAAAAAATATTTCTTTTTCTGTCTTTAGATATATACAAATTTACTCCACATAAATTACATACTGATTAGTTTTATAGATTAATTTTATAAATATATAGACAATTTGCTTAGGAATTCACAATTATCACTTTTTTTCAGTCATACGCTAACTACGCCATCTCATATCTTTAATAGTACGTCACATCTACAAATAATTATTCATCATACAATATCTAAAGAAATACTTATATCATTAATTTTTTTTTTACTGTTACACTAGTGAAATATATTGAAACAATAATAAAGGAGAACTACAGAATCAAGTTGTATTGATCACACCCACCTACTTGTAAGCCAACGAAAAAAATGTATTCTGTATATTTAATTGAAGACTTATGTAATAATAGAAGGAAAAAACAGGGAACAATTTAAAAGTGAGAGTAGATGTTTCCTAATTATATACTTACTGGGGGCCCGCTCGCGGCTGGATTTTTTAATAATATAGTAGCGTATGTTTAACTTTTGACAATCAACAATATACTCGTATATTCCAAAATTCAAGCGATTTAGAACTTTCATATAAACTTTCATCTCCTATTTCAAACTTTTACAGGTTGATTTATGAAAAAATAAGTAGCCTATGTTTGATCCAGTAATTTTTACTACTTTCATTTTATATATAATCCAAATCGGACCGGTAGGCTAGCCGTGAAAACGCGACAGATATTCGCATTTATAATATACTTAAGTATGGATTATAATATTCATAGATTTTTTTAAACTCGTCACCAAAATGTCTCAAATTATATTAGTTTAACGTTAAAAGAGGCTTAAGAGGTGAATCGTACTTGTCTCAAAGATGACTAGTAAAAGTAACTTTCTAAATTTAATATGATTAAAACATACCAGGTGCTCGAGACGTTGAACAAATTTCAGCTTCCTCGTAGGTACTTAAAGATGCATGCAAAGTTCGTTTAAGCGAAATTCATATTACACACATGGAAGATAATTTCGTTTGTTAAACGATCTAATACTTCTCAGCTTCACCCTTTTTCCCTAATAGCAGGGTAGTCAGAGAGAAATTAGTGTCAAGACACTCTATACTCCACTACATGACTGAAATTGCAACTTTGAGTGTTCAGTGGCGGAACTCAATGCCGCGCTTTGTCTTAATCTCATTTACAGTCAGACTTTCTCCCATTGCCTTACGACGGCTAAGGCAATCTAAACTGTTTAAAGTGTGTTAACAGAATAAAGTGAATTTTACAATTATTTAAACTAAGCAGTTTTATATTAATAATGGAGAAATAGTACACGACTGTTCTTACAAAACGATGTTGCGATCCCCGTCGTATATACCCACTAATACCCCACGGTGCTCCTGTTCGACAGCCACTATCCGGGGCCACAGGGACCCCAATATTCCGCGGATCCCTGGGGACTATGACTACCCTGTTATGCATCAAAATTCAATCACGATCAATTTTTCAAGAATATACCTAATATCAATGATATTTATCACAAAACACAATGGTTCATTCAAATTTTAATTTGAACTACAAATAAAATCTTGATCAATGTTCTCTTAATATTTCATACAACACAATATAAATTAATATGGTAAGAGAAAATTGTTTCGATTATTATGAAATGGTCATTTGAACACGTATTTATATTAAATTACTATAGAACAACGGATAATTGGACGCAGAAAGCGCAGGACTGATCATCGTGGAGATTCGTCCGGCAGAACAACTTATTCAATTTAGGATATTGTTGTAAAAACATAATATAAAAAAGCTATTTCAAAAAGAACTCTTAATTTACTAAGTTAAGAAAATGTAAAAAATTGACAACATATCTACCTATAAATAATTATAATTATAACACTAAGCTTTTGCGTTTCTGCTCAGCGAATTTTCTATTACTGATGAGAAATAACATCAAAAATGGCATTTTCTTTATAAAACCCAGACTGTTCTGTCATAATGTTATTTACTCAGACGTAACACTACGTACATCAGCAATGTACCCGTAAAAAGCGAATGCTTTGCGAATGTATTTACACTGAAATCTAATAGTGATAGAGGGATTTCTACTCGTTTCAGATCTGAAAGAAATAGAATTCGTGATCGGAATACATAGACGTGTGATCGTGGCAATATAGTTTAGTGTTCCATATTACTGTGATGGAGTACGCATGTGCATTTTATCCCGGAGGGTAGTCTAAGTGGAACGGAAAGGTAATAAATTATAATTTCGCAGCATCCGCAGTTCTACACATACGGTGTATACTAGAGATATAGCAAGTATATTAGGCAACTGTTGTTTATATGTATATCTGTATATAATTATAATAGAAGTATCTAGAATAACTTCACTTAAGCTAGTTAGTTAGTTGATATTTGGGTATATATTTTGACTTAATATGTTAAATAAACATATTTATATGAAAACACGTTGAAACTTATTTTAACAAGTCAGACATATAAAACTCTTAATAATACACAGAAATCCAAATATTTTGTTACATTTTGAACGTTTCTCAGAAAAATCGCTCACCTACAATGATTTAATATAACGTAAAGTTGATTTATTTTTCTTTATAAATGGTTTGTTTACGCCAAAAACGCGAGAATAAGTCTGCATTCATCTCGACAGTCTCACGTTACTATTCCCTACGAGGAAAACAACAATAATTCACCGGCCCAAGGCGGTTTAAATGCTACGAAAATGCTGATCTACGATTATAACTTACGGTTGACTTCAAGTTACGTACGACACTTTGTATAACATTATAAGCACTAAAGTTTATATACTCTTCAAATAGATATAATTTGATACAGGATTTCCCACAAAAAAAATTTTTTTTGCAGCCTCACGCTTTTTCTGAATTTTCATAGATTTCAAAAAATAAATTATAAATAATTATTTCGCCGAACAGCAGTCGAACTAACCACCTCAGACCACAAAAAATATTAAACATTGATAGCATAATAAAGTAGGGTTTCCGAAAATCAAATTTAAAAAAAATATGGAAATAGTTTTTCAATTTATTTCCTAACGTTTTTAAACGATGCCAAAATATAAATGAAAAATTGATAGGGAACTTTGAATGATTTTTATTTTTGTCCGAATTGATAGAGCATTGATAGAAATAAATACATAGTATTGACAATTTATTGAAACCAGTTGTATCTCGCAACTTCGTTAACGTGGGATTTATGACTTTTACATATAAAATTTCATTTTTACCTTCGTTTTTTACGAATGTACTGCATAATTTCGTAACGTTTTGCATTATTTTCCATTTTCCATACCTAATATTATTTTTTATTGCTCTCCTATACTCATCATGTTTCCACCCCCTAACCCCAGTAGTTTCGATAGTGAGTAGTCTGTCAGTCAGTCACTCAGAAAGTATCGTTGGAGAAGTAAAGAATAACTAATACCTAATATGAAAAATATTAATTACATTTTAGGCTCAGATCCTATTTCAAATATATTTATATATTTAATATGTAATAAATAAATATTTTTCTATAAAAAAGCAATGCTTGAAAATATATGCAATGCTTTTTTTTAATAATTAATTTTTGAAGTTATCAAAATCTTAAAATTTTGACCAATAGCGTTTATATACACAGTTAATTCTTACACCTACAGAAATTAAATAAATCAAAACTACACTTTAATCTTGAACAAAATAATAACATAAGTTATATTACAGGTGGACTTAAGAAAAGAGGTGAATAATATGTAAAACGCCATCCGAGGTCACTGAAGGCACACAACTACACACGCAGAGCTACTTGTTCCGGCGGCGGCGAGCCAAACAGCAAAAATGGGCAAGAAGAACTCGAAACTAAAGCAAGACACTATTGACAGGCTCACAAATGCCACTTACTGTGAGTACTTTAGATTGAATTATATTTTATTGATAACATTTTATGAAAGTTAGATTTTATATTCTGCAAAATAAAATTATTGCTAAAGCACTTTTTTCGTGAATTATTACTTATTTCTTTCTTGCAATTTATTTGCACTACGTATCTTTTTAAAATATTTTGAAAACATAGATATATAATATACAAGGATAAAAGGATGTTTACTTTGTGACTTCAGATTTTAAGCAGAAAATATAAAAAAATACAGACATTTATATAACAAATAATATATTCACAGATTAAAAAACTCATTTTTATATATAAAAAAATGGGAAACAATAAAAAATGAAGACAATTTTATTCAAACGTTTTAGTTAAACGAGTATTCTCAAGTTTAACATGACGTCAAGGAGGCAAGTTAAGAAATAAAATGTTAAAGATTGAGCGACGTGGGCGGCACGTCGTGTGATTAACTGAAATACTAATTATGAAATTACATTGAGATTGTCGTGGCGGAATGGGGCAGCGTCTGATTGTAAACGCGAATGTTATAAGTTCAATTCCTACATTGAAAGAAATAAATATATAGTATTGACAATTTATTGAAACCAGTTGTATCTCGCAACTTCGTTAACGTGGGATTTATGACTTTTACTTATAAAATTAATACATATAAAATACATTGAGATTGTCGTGGCGGAATGGGACAGCGTCTGATTGTAAACGCCAACGTTATGAGTTCGATTCCCAGTCGAGGAATAATTTTTAATTATTTTTATATTATCTTAATTTCTTTCACTTAGATCACCACTTAACGTAGAACGGAGTGTCTTAACACTAAGTTCTGACCCGCTATACTGAAGAAAGCGTGAAGCTGCCAAATACTTATACGGAAAATCTATGAAAGTCGATATTACAATTGTGTACATGGTATTTATTTATTTAATATGAACATAGCATGTTAACGTTAACATGTTAACCAATTTTGCAATTGGCATAAAGCTGCCGAATAGAATAACTAGTATTATTAACATGAAATATGAAAATACATTGGGAAAGTAATTTGCAAATATATGTAATTCTATTATTGTAAATATATATATGTAATTCTGAACAATTATTATTAGTTATAATTGTTTTGTTGATATAACAAAACAAAAAATATAGATATTGTCTGAAAGGAGAATTTAATAGTGTATTCCTATTAATAAAAGCAAGGTACATAACTAAAAAAGAAGAAAATATAAATCTAAACAGATTTCAATAGAATTATTCTTAAAATATATATTAAAAGTCGCCAGTCGTGGTGCAGTGGCACAAACATGTGACTGTAAACGACTGGA
This sequence comes from Dryas iulia moderata, assembly GCA_019049465.1. Taxonomy (NCBI): domain Eukaryota; kingdom Metazoa; phylum Arthropoda; class Insecta; order Lepidoptera; family Nymphalidae; genus Dryas; species Dryas iulia. The sequence continues at coordinate 5,032,101 of CM032415.1, read as the reverse complement.
TGTGGGTTCGATCCCACTCGAAGAGTGGCAATATTTATTATTTCCATTTTCTTCGCCCTGGTATCGAGGTAAAGCGCGGCGTCCGCCATTTAACACGCAATGCCTCCGAATTCAGCTGAAAGTGGGGAACGGAGTGTCTGAACACTAGGTTCCCTCTGCCTACCTTCTTGTGTACGGAATACAGCGTGAAGCTAAAAAAATATAACATATTAAAAATATTACTTATATCAGTTATAAAGCCTTAACACGCATAATTTACCTAAAAACATAATTAATTTAACCTTCGTTCTACTTTCTTTCTGGCCTTCAATCTTAAGATCAGCCAAACGAAGTCACAGGCGGGAGTCAGTAATGCATATTTATCTAACAATCAGAAGAGGTACAATACAATTCTCCCTGTGGAAATTACGGCAACGTAGCGTTTGGCAGAATAGAATGAGGACTTGTGAATTGCGCATTTGAACTGACTAAAGCCTCCTTTACGCCAAGTGGTTAGTTATAAGTGAAAATCGATTCATCAAATGCCGCTTTTGGTGTGGTAATTAAGAACGCCTGAGACACAAAATCAATATTGGGAATTATTGTAAGAGCTAATTGGTCCTATTATCTGATTTTCGCTTATCTTTTATATTAGATTAGATTAGGCTTTTCTTGTAAGGTGGTGAGCTTTTTTGGTAGCTTTTGTTTAACTGGTAATGTATGTATGATGGGGTTGTTGTGGCTCAGTGGAACAGTGTCTGATTGTAAGCACGATGGTGTAGAATCGATTTTCACTCTTATAAATAATTATTATATATTATATTACTATATGTAAATAATTATATATTATTTTCATTGCTGTGCATTGATAAAACAAAGGTCAGCGTTGTATCACGTGATTCAAAATGCAAGGTCTCGATTAGTATTAAGCTTCTCTCTAACAATCCTCTTTAATGTGTGAAAATAGCTGAAAAAAATACATTAAATCTCTGAAAGAGATGTTACACAAAATAACAGATATGTTAAAAAAACAATAACTATAAATAAATTGTGTTTGACATATATACTCTTTTGTATATCGTCTTAGTCAATACGTATTTTCCTCGTCAGCGAGTCCTCTAGTTAACATAAATCAAGACTACTTCCAAAAGAAGCCACATATTTTATCATTTTATGTGATAATAAGACAAAAGTATAAACATTTACTTTTGTTTTTTTGTGTTGTCACACTCCGTTCCTCATTTTCATCCGAATTTTAGAGTTCGATGCCAGAGGGAAGAATATGTAAATATTAAATATCTCAACTCCTCGAGTGGGAATCGAACCCACAACCGGTCAAATGACTTGTGACACGTGTGTGTTGACGCCACACCTTTGTGCCACACGTTTGTGCCACTGCGCCACGACTGGCCCCATAAACATTTATGTTACTTATATCATTATTTCTTATAAATTGAACTCCACACCACCCTCATAACTGAGCTACTCCCCCCACCACTGTAAGTAAACAAAAGTTCTATAACAAAGGGTTCATATCTAGGGTATTCGTGAGTTTGATTTGTATAGCAATTAAATTAATGTAATAGCGACAACACGGTGATTCATGAAATGCCTGTGCGTGCTGACGGGCAATACAATCAGCGCCACGCCTCTCCTCGCCTCTCCTCGCCTACTTCACCTTCTCACATGAATATTATAATACATTACTATGCTATTCTAGAAAAAATAACAATTGCGTAGTGAAAAATATATATAAAAAAATAATATTGTGAATATAAATATTTATACCATTATATTAAAACAAAAATAAAAAATATCAGCTTAACGCTTTTTCCTAGCAAGGTTGCTTAATGTCAAAACACTCTGTTCTCCACTTTTCGCCCAAATTTTTGATATTGCGTATGGAGTGGTGGAACTCAACGCCACGCTTTATTTTATCTGAAAATTGCTTATAAATATTACCCCGAATAGGAATCGAACCCATGAGTATCGCGTCTGCAACGAGACAATGTACAAGTCTAATATTAATTTGCCTTATTACATCAGCTATCTGCCAGTGAAAGTGCGGTCAAAATTGATCCAGCCTTTCCAGGGATAAGCGGAAATAGACAGACAGAAAATAACTAAAATTGTGAAAATTGTTGTGTCTGTATATGTAACGTGTTATACATACAAATGCATTTAGTAAAAAGCAGTTATTTTCATATTACAGACAGTCACTCCAATTTTATTTATTAGTACACATTTAGCAATAAAACAGGTCGTAGTTCTTTATATCACAATATGAATCCCATACATAAATTTAAAATGGCAGTAGTCATATAGTTAGGCAGTTCACGAGTGCTCGCTCGATTTAGAAGTTATATTTTTGAACTGAACGTCACCGTTTTGCATGCTAAAAGTTTATTCGTGTAAAACTTTTTAAAATTGCCCAAATAGGGGCCTTGTGTGTTGCAAGTATTTTTAACCATCACTATTTTGTTATGGAGTTAATTGACAGTGAGTTTTATGAAAAAAGCACTCTCGGAGTGCCGACGGAAGAGGAATTTTAACAAAATTATGCGTTTATTTTTGATGTCATCAGGAAATATTTTATTGGGCTGGAAGCACTTTAAATTATATATGTAAAATGTATAATATTAAATAAATTTCACAATATATGTATGCACTTGTTTCTGTCCGCGACTTCTTTCATAGGTAGTAGTTGTGTGAAAAAGTATAAGTTCAGGAAAATTGTTTATGAAAAATAGTGTAAAGTGCGGCGTTAAGTTCCGCCACTTAACACGCAAGCCTCCGAATTCGGCGGAAAGTGGGGAACGGAGTGTCTTAACACTAGGTTCTCTGCCTACCATGCTGTGTGCCGAATACAGCGTGAAGCTAAAAAAAACTAGCTTATATCTTATCCCAGGCTTTAAATCTATTTCAAATTGCACCACAAACGGCTTGATGCAATATTTTGAACAAAAATTGAATAACATTTCAAAATTAGTCAATGACGTTTGTTGATTTGAAAGCAAAGGGTAGTTTGGCATGCGCTCTGTATGATTTTTTGATACATCTGTCATTGAAAGGGTTCGGCGACAATGACACGAATTTATTTCGTGATTTTTATTCCCTGAAAATTTGTTCAACTCGCCTGAAAAGTTATCACTTCAAAAATACAAAAAAAATAAAATGGAAAGGTTTAAAACTACTCGTCTTAGATGTTATGCAAACAGTCTAACCTATTAAGTTATTATATTATCAACAACTTTTCTATGTAATAAAGGTACATACAAACATACATACATTTTTTACAGAAGAGACTTAAGAGCCTATAATAAATTAACACAAATTTAATTTTTTGTCAGCTACATGCTTTTTTCCCGTCAGACAGATTTTAGTGTTAAGACACTCTGTTCTCCACTTTACGCCTGAAATGGAGACATTGCGTGTAGCCACTGAACTCAAATATTAAATTAACAATATTAATTCTAAAATGTTGTGGGTTCTATTCCCACTGAGGAGTGGAAATTATATTTCCATTTTCTTCGCTCTGGTGTCGAGGTAAAGCGCGGCGTTAAGTTCCGCCACTTAACACGCAAGCTTCCGAATTCGGCGGAAAGTGGGGAACGGAGTGTCTTAACACTAGGTTCCCTCTGCCTACCCTGCTGTGTGCGGGATATAGCGTGAAGCTATTTAATTTTTTTTTTTTAATTCTAAAAATCCAAAAATACCGAATTATTTTTTACACAAAAAACCAAAGTATTGTATTTAAGTAAGCAAAGTACGACATTTAATAAGTATAATAGTTATCTCAATCAAGATAATGTTAGAATTTGTTGTTTCCATCTATTGAGGTCGAGTTCTCCATTTTTACTGTAACGATTTATGGGCACTGCTATAAATAAGGGTTCGTTGAGACATATTCTGAATCAATAAAATTTAAATATAGGCGACGATTTTGTTGACACAAATTCTTTGTATGAAAATTTTACCTTTAATCAAAATTTACAGTGTCAGTAAACAAGAATGGTTACGGATTCAATTTCCAGACACAGTTATGATTACTTAAAAAAAAATCCTCTTTGATAAGAGATGTGACCCAGTGGCACAAGCGTGTGACTGTAAACGACTGGTTGTGGGTTCGATTCCCACTCGAGGAGTGTAAATTAATATCTCCATTTTCTTCGCTCTGGTGTCGAGGCAAAGCGAGGAGTTAAGTTCCGGCATTTAACACGCATGCCTCCGAATTCGGCGGAAAGTGGGACGGAGTGTCTTAACACTAGGTTCCCTCTGCCTATCCTACTGTGTGCGGGATACAGCGTGAAGCTAAAAAAAATAATAAGAGGAAGAACAAAAAAAGTATCGATTTCGTATAGAAAACCCCAAAGTATCTCAACTTCATTCTGTATGACTCTTCCTCTACTCTGCGAAATGCGCGAAACTATAAAAAATCTAAATTTATTGATATATTGACGCATCTTGATGTTCGAGCATGTCCCGTTCATTCTAATGAAGTAGTGACCTAGTGGTAAGTCACTCTTTCTATTTTTCACCTAACATAGAGATTACAATAGAGATTTTAATAGATAGTTATTGATATTTGAGTATTCATGTTAATACAGATTTTGCTGCGACACACTATACATATATTAAAACATAAAAATTATACTATGTACCAAGATAATTATAACGTAATGATTCTCCATTAACATTCGTATGATATAAAGCAATATTGAAGTGCTAAATGTTACCCAATATCCAATACCATTAGACTGCTAATCACTGGTTAACTCGCTGAAATAAATTCCGTAATTAAAATTTACTGCCCTATAAATAGCGTTAATTTAGCAATGGTATTATCCGTATTTTGTTGTAATTGAGGAGCTTTTGGGAGTAAGGAACTTAGCTTTATGGGCAAGTTAAGTGAACAAGTTTGCCGGTCGGCGCCAGTTTGACTGCTACGAGTTGGCCTTCAGAAATCTCGCTCCGTAACAATGTTAACAAATACTCCAAGTACATACCTCGCTAGAAGTTTTGACTGGAGAAATGTATTATATTTTTACCTTGTATCTTGTCTTTGGCTTTAATAACTTTTGCGATGTGGAATTACGAATGTTTGTAGGTAGGTATATATTCGTCTTAGTTTGATATTTACTTACAAATTACGAGGAATGTTAGAGGGTTGAGTCAAGAACGAATTTTTACTAAGTAATTATTTTGATTAAGTTCTTAACATAATAATTATACTAATTTTATATTATGTATGTCTATTTTAAATCTATACTAAATTGATATAATGTTTAACATTAGAATGAAAAGTCGCAAGGAATAATTAATTTCCATCGCCGCCGCTTTTATAACTCGTACATCTTCGTAGTCATCAGTTTATTATACTTAGCCGCGTATTACATAAGCAATCCATACTAATATTATAAATGCCAAAATATGTCTGTTCGTCTCTCTGTCTGTTACTTGATGGAATTCGGAATGAAAATAGTTAAAGACCTAGAGTCAAACGCAGGCTACTTTTTAATAAAAATGAACCCATGAAGAGTATCCCGTATTTCTATTCGGGGTAAATTTTTGTATGAAATATATTTTTCACCGCTTGACCGATTCCGACGAATTTTCTCAGAAAGATTTATTAGGACGCAACATAACACATAGAATAATAATAATATATTCTTTTAAAAATTAAGGCACAAAATAGGAAATGAAAAGCGTAGTTCACGCGGCGAAATCACGATTATATCGCGGTTATGACATCGTAGCACTATCCATACTTATATTATAAATGTGAATGTCTGTGTGTTTGTCTGTCACGCTTTCACGGCTAATCTACTGGTCCGATTTGGATGAAATTTAGAATGAAAGTAGTAAAAGTGACTGGGTCTAACATAGGCTACTTAATTTTTCAAAAATCAACCTCTAAATGGTTGAAATAGGGGATGAAAGTTTATATGAAAAATCTAAACCGCTTGACCAATTGTAATGAATTTTGGCATAAATATAGTTGATAATCTAAGCTTAAACATAGGCTACTTTATTTTTTTTAAATATGCTCCCGAGCATTGCAATATAACGAAATAGTTCACGCGGCGAAGCCGTGAGCGGGCCGCTAGTCAAACATATACGAGTATATGTTCTTTATAGTGTAAGTTCTTTTTTAGCTTCACGCTGTATCTCGCACACAGTAGAGTAGACAGAGGGAACCTATTGTTAAGACACTCCGTTCCCCACTCTCCGCCGAATTCGGAGGCATTGCGTGTTAAGTGATGGAACTTAACGCCCCCCTTTTCCTCAGCAACAGAACGAAGAAAATGGAAATAATAAATACTTCTACTACTCGAGTGGGAATCGAACCCACAACCAGTCTCTTTGCAAGCACACTTTGGTCCCTTAATGTAAGTTTATTTGAAATACTACTAATTTACACAAGTCACTATGCACAGTTGTCACGATTCGAGAGAAATACGCGCTTTGTGAGCAGAATTTATTCTACTTGCGCTACGAACTGGCATAAATAAATAGAACTGGACAAAAGTGTTCACAACATACAACTACAGCGATCTAATTAAATAACCCTTTGAATCGAATTCTGCAGTGGAATTTTTATTTACAGTAGTAAAAACATTTTAATAGACAAAGCATAGAAGAATGCATGCTCTTATAATTTATTTTCTTTGAAAGGAAATTAAAGAAAAATTTGTTGTTTTTTAACTTAATTTCTCCACTTTGTTTTACATATTATTGTTTTTAAAACATATTTTATAATTTTTCTGCGGCTTCGCCCACTTTCCATCGACGTCGTTATCTACTGCCTTGTTTTGGCGAAAACCTGACCGAATTAAAATTTTATATAACAATTCTTTCGTGTAAGAATCGAACTCAAAACCATCGTGATAACATTCAGGCGCTGTCAAACTGCGCCACGATGGCCTTAAATAAATTCTAAATATATTAAAAAAAAGCTTAAATAAACATAAAAAATATATATGGTTACTTTTTAGATACCAATATTAAATAAGTAAAAAAAAATGTTGTTTAGTTTATCATTATGTAAATACTTGCCTGTCTAATTAAGAAGTATAGAAGAACAAATAACAGTCAAGTGTTAATATCTAATATTCATACTCGTATGTATCTTTCAATTAAACAGGCAGTTAATTTACAGTTATTTACTGAACTTACATTTCCAAAACTTATTTACCACAAGTATATCTAAAATAAAATTGTGGCGAGTCGTGGCCCAGTGGCACAAGGGTGTGACTGTAAACGACTGGTTGTGGGTTCGATTCCCACTCGAAGAGTGGAAATATTTAATATTTCCATTTTCTTCGCTCTGGTGTCGAGGTAAAGCGCGGCGTTAAGTTCCACCACTTAACACGCAAGCCCGGAGGCTTGTTTGGAGACACTCTGTTCCCCCGCCGTTCCGCCGAATTCGGAAATTCGGCGGAAAGTGAGGAACAGAGTGTCTTAACACTAGGTTCCCGCTGCCTATCCTGCTGTGTGCGGGATACAGCGTGAAGCTAAAAAAAATAATAATATATTTTTGGGGCCATAGACATGGCATATAACCATGGACGGTATATGACTTGATGACTTTATATAACAAAATGGCCATAAATCCTTTTTCCATTTTAACCATAAAAGTAAAATGTACTTATTAAAGCACTCTTGTGGTTATTCACAAAATTTCCTATTTAGAATTTGACTTTTAAGTATGTGAGTTATACAAATCTAGGTCAACATTCCAATCGTTTTACAAAAGCACACATTAGCAAGAGAAAATAAATATAACGCGCAACGGAGCGAACTCCTCCAGTTTTGGCAGGGCTCACTTCACCGAAATTTCACTACTGCCAACTTTTATAGAACTTGCATTTTTAAAATTTAACTAAGATTTTATGATGTTTTTTTATAAATACGTACATATTCTTAGCTTCACGCTGTATCTCGCACACAGCATGGTAGGCCAGAAGGTACCTAGGAACCTAGTGTTAAGACACTCAGTTCCTCACTTTCCGCCGAATTTTGAAGGTATTGCATTAAGTGGCGAAACTTGCGACGCGCTTTGCCTCGACATCAGAGCGAAGAAAATGGAAATATTAAGTATTTCCATTCCTCGAGTGGAAATCAATCCCACGACCAGTCGCGTTACAGGCACACTTTGTGCCTCTGCGCCACGACTCATACGACACGGCCTCATACATATATTATATTATACATAAATATTTTACTTCATTTATTATAAATCTTTTATAAGACATTTAATATCTGTTTTTGTAAAGACAGCTTCACGTTTTTGTTGCATAGCAAGTGAGAGAGAGCCTTGTGTCAAACTCTCCGTTCTCGACTTTCCCCCTGAAAACGTATTAAGTAGCGGAACTTAACGCTGCATTTTGTCTTAGGTATCAGAGAGGAAAAATGAAAATAAGCAGTAGCAATCGAACCCACACTATCGCGTTTGATTTTTTAACTCTTAATGAACTTTAACTGTTTGATTCCTAAAATATCTGAATACACAATGTGAAATACACAACTATTTCGTTATATTGCAACCCTCGGGGGTGGATATTTGAAAAATAAAGTAGCATACGTTTAACCTTAGATTATCAACTATATTTATGCCAAAATACATTACAATCGGTCAAGCGGTTTAGATTTTTCATATAAACTTTCATCCTCTACTTCAACTCTTTAAAGGTAGATTTTTGAAAATATAAATAGCTTATGTTTGACCTTGGATCTTTTTCTACTTTCCTAGTAAATTTCATCCATATCTGACCAATATATTTGTCGTGAAAGCATGACAGACAAACAGACTGACTTTCGCATTTATAATATAAGTATGGATAATGTTTTTAGGTATTAAATTAAACTACAAGCTTACTTGAAGCGTTAATACGCGTTTATAATGTATACAGACTTCTATATATAATAATAGCTTCACGCTATATCCCGCACACAGCAGGGTAGGCAGAGGGAACCTAGTGTTAAGACACTCCGTTCCCCACTTTCCGCCGAAATCGGAGGCTTGCGTGTTAAGTGGCGGAACTTAACGCCGCGCTTTACCTCGACACCAGAGCGAAGAAAATGGAAATATAATTTCCACTCCTCGAGTGGGAATCGAACCCACAACCAGTCGTTTACAGTCACACTCTTGTGCCACTGGGCCACGACTGGCCACAGACTTCTATGCCAAGTATATAATAGTGTATGTAATATTTAATTTATTAATTTAATGTATTTCTAATGTTTTATCATAAAAAGACGTTGGTTTCTTCTCCATATAAACTTTATGCCACAATTCACACTCCTTGGGCGTATAATTTTCTTAAAATTAATTGCAACGTTTTTCTTTCATGAATTATTATTAACATCTTATAAGGTTAATAACTACGTATATTAGTAGAAAAGTTTCGCAGTTATTAACGTCCACCTCACATACGTTGTTCCATAAAGCTTCAGCTTCACGCTGTATCCCGCACACAGCAGGGTAGGCAGAGGGAACCTAGTGTTAAGACACTCCGTTCCCCACTTTCCTCCGAATTCGGAGGCTTGCGTGTTAAGTGGCGGAACTTAACGCCGCGCTTTACCTCGACACCAGAGCGAAGAAAATGGAAATATAATTTCCACTCCTCGTGTGGGAATCGAACCCACAACCAGCCGTTTACAGTCACACGTTTATGCCACTGGGCCACGACTGGCCACTCCATAAAGTAATGTAATTTATATCAATTAAAGGACCCAGTTGGCCAGCCCTGGAGCAGAGGCAAAAAGTGTGCCTGTAAAGCGACTGGTTGTGGGTTCGATTCACACTCGAGGAGTGGATATTGAATAATTCCATTTTCTTCGCTTTGTTGTTGCCTCGGCAAAGCGCGGTGATAAGTTCCAGCACTTAATACGTAATGCGTACAAATTTCGGCGAAAAATGGGGAACGGAGTGTCTTAACACTAGGTTCCCTCTGCCTACCCTGCTGTGTGGGGGATACAGCGTGAAGATAAAAAACATCTCCAAATTTCTTTTCGAATATTAATAAAATAATTACCTAAAAATTTTTACCTAAAAAAATAATTCATTCATCCATTTTAAATGTATGTTTTTTTTAATACAAGTTACTTAATATTTATTTAAAAAATAGTTATTAAAACTCTTTCTATTTATTACGTAGTTTGGCCTCTTTGTTACTTCTGACCTATTTTGCATAGCCTCGTTTAAACCGTTACAGTTTTCAAGGCGAAAGAAGATATCGCGCATTTGGATATAATTAATATTTGAAATTAAAAAGGCTTGCACTGTTATTAATTGAAAGGACTATAGTTCAAAAAATATATAAAATATATTACGCACAAAGGGTAGTCAGAGAGAACCTAGTGCCAAGACACTCCCTTCTCCATATTCCACCTCAAATCGAGACATTGTATTAAGTGGCGGAACTCAACATCGCGCTTTATATTTATAAGTTATACTAGGGAGCCAGTCGTGGCATAAAGTGTGCCTGTAAAGCGACTGGTTGTGGGTTCGATTCGCACTCGAGAAGTGGAAATATTTATTAATATTTTCATTTTCTTCGCTCTGGTGTCGAGGTAAAAGCGCGGCGTTAAGTTCTGCCACTTAACACGCAATGCCTCCGAATTCGGCGGAAATTGGGGAACGGAGTGTCTTAACACTAGGTTCCCTCTGCCTACCCTGCTGTGTGCGGGATACAGCGTGAAGTTAAAAAAAAAATATATATACTTAGCATAAGAACAGTTTAACTTAAGAACAATTTAAAAAATAAAATTCCAAAGACTGAAATCCTTTTGCCGTTACGAACCGCTTAAATTATGATAAAATACCCACAGGCGAGACATAAATCACGGTTAGGTAATACAAAATCGGTCCAGTTACTTGAAAGTTTGAAAAGTTCCGTGACGACAGATAATCTAAGACTCCTATTTCTCAATATAGAATTTTCTTTACGATGTCTAATATATTTACTGAATGTACGTCAAGAGGAAGTTTGGTGGAGATGATTTTTAATATATATTTTACTAGCGACCCGCTCGTTCGTATTTTCGATGGCCAAGCATTGCATTCGTGTTAAGTTAAGCAGTCTATATTTTTCATATAACTTTTCATCCCCTATTTCAAGGTTAGTTTTCGAAAAAAATAGTTAGTTAACTCATGTCTGACCTTGCATTATCAACCATCTTTAGGAGATAATTCATCAAAATCTGTCAAGCGGTTTAGATTTTTCATGCAAACTTTCATTTCTTATTTCAACCCTTTAAGGGTTGATTTTGACTGCCTTTCAACTATTTTCTTTCCCAGTTCTATTATTTATCTATTCCAAATCGGGCCGGTAGATTAGCCATAAAATCGAAACAGGCAGACCGACAGACATACACACAGGCTTTAGTATTTATAATATTACTACAGACAAACTACATATATATATTTCATAAAGTACACGAACAACAAAACTAGGTAGCCAACTGATAAAATTGTGCACTAGTTACATAAAAGTCATTCTCATACACCTAACATTCTCTATAGCGCAAGAAAGCAATAGAAACAAGAGAATGAGCATAAATGATGTGTACTGTGGACAAAAAGATTTTACAATGACAACCAGCCATTAAACGCCCAAGCAGAGAAGTTATAACGTGATAGGGTGAAACGAACAAAAGCCTGGGGACATCCATCTTGCTGTGTCACGCGGCACAATAAATTATAACATTGTACTATTTTGGGATAGTAATAAAGTGGTAGCCCATTTATTTCAAAAATACTATATAATAAATGGATTAATATATTGAGGGTTTAATGGCGCAGTGGGATAGCTGATTTTGGGTTCGATTCTCAATTGAGGCAATTATTGTATTTAAATTATTTTAATTTCTTTCTCTGTTAAAACAAAGAGCGGTGGCTTCGGGCTGCAAGCACTATGTTCTCTCTGTCTATTCTTCTATGTGGAATAAAATATAAAGTTGATTAAAAACAAACATATTAATTATTATAGTCATTAAAAAAATGTTTAGAAAATACGAATTCTATTTAGCCTTTTAATTGAACATAATTCTACATGAACTATAACAAAAATTTGATACTAAGCATATTAAATGCAAATAAACCAAAAGTAATATTTTAAAACTTCATAATTAAATGTTCATAAGAGCTTAATAAATTTTGCGCTTTGCGCTGTAGTCAGAAGGAACTTCGTGTCAAGACACTCCATTCTCCACATAATAAAGAGTCAAATTATAAAAAATAAATTGAAATATTTCACTTTTATCATTATTGCGTAGAAACAGCAAAACCAAATCAAATACTCAGATGTCACCCGAATTCAAACAACTTATTCACTTAATCTCGATCTGAGCTAGTACTGGATCAATGTCAATCAACGCCGTAAATATTTTCAAGTTATATATTGAATATTGAAAGGTCGTCGTGACGCAGTGGGACATCGTCTAATTGTAACGGGGATGGTTGTGAGTTTGATTACCACTCGCGGAATTTTTATATGTATTTAAATTTTGTGATCTTTACTATTGGTAATATGTTTTTTTAAATTTTAGATTTGATTACTATTGGTAATATTATTTTTTAGTTCTTTGTTAATAATGTATAATGAATAACTAAAAATTGTAATTTAAAACACATAATGTATATAAATCGAGGTACAATTAGGTAATTCCTACCTCAAGAACTGAGTCCTCAAATTTGACTTGAAAAAATTTTAAATTCTCTTGTGATCAGATGAAGCATTACGCTAAGTTCCTCTAATCACTAAGAAAAACCTTAAAAATAAACGCCATGTGAGGAAAACAATATTTAACCATTTCTTTCTCACCTGAAAGAGTATTACAGACATGTGAAATAATAAGAAATCAATAACAACGACAATATAAAATAAAATAATTAACAAAAATATGTTCTTACTAAATTAGTATATTGATATTGCTTAACTAAATAATTTATTTGTTTCCAAGTCCCTAATCATTCGCATTTTCGCAAAGGGTCGTATGTCGGAACAGTTTTAATAGCAAGTCATTCCGAGCCTCGTTACTAAATACGTTTTAATTGTTTTCATAATTATTTAACATATCTTGATCTCTTTATATGGTCATTGTGGTGCAGGTGACAATATCTGACTGTAGTCGAGATTGGTAGTGTCCATTTGGTTCGATTCCATTTAGGTGGAACGATCATAATTTAATTAGTTTCACTCTGCTCTGATAGCAAAGACAAAGCGTGGTGTTTAGTTTGTCATTTAACACGCAGTTTCAAATTAGGAAGAAAAGTGGAGAAATTTATTGAGGCTATGTGACAGCTATTATTGAAACTGCATCCAAATTGGACTAGTAGTTTTTTGAACACACAAATGTTTTACCCAGCGCCCCCTGACGAGTCGGACCCATAACAAATAATTAATCTAAGAACATGCACCAATTAAACCCGAATCTATGATGGAACCCAAATAATGACTAAATGACTTAAATGACTAGTAGTTTTGAAGATAGAAGGTAACATTGGTTTGCATAAAACGAACCTCTCACTCACCAGATACACCGGCTCTGTACCGTCGTGAATTAAAAATGGAATTATAATATTTTTTTTAGCTTCACTATCCTGCACACAACAGGATAAGCAGAGGAGACCTAGTGTTAAGACACTCCGTTCCCCAGTTTCTGCCGAATTCTGGAGACACTGCGTGTTAAGTGGTGGAACTTAACGCCACGCTTTGTCTCGATAACAAATCGAAGAAAATGGAAATATTAAATCTTTCCACTCCTCGAGCAGGAATCGAACCCATAACCAGTCGTGTTTACAGTCATACTTTGTGCCCTTGAGCCACGACTAGCCTCAAAAAAAATATATTTTTTTTCATTTTTACATGACATCCGTAATATACGAATTCAAAACGTACAGTTTCATATATTGTAACTTTTTATACATTTTTGAATATAAAGTGACTAAAACCACACTGAAACGAAAAACGTGTCTAACTCAATATTATTCGTGGACGATGACAGGTTTTTTCTCACTCACAATAAAAAAACAACGACGTGTTGATTTACTTTTCCCGTACATTTGCTACGTTTCTACCAACATATGTACTCTAGAAAGGATTTTGACCTTACATTTTAAATATTACAGACCATGTACCTAATACCAACTTTGATAGTTAAGTTGCAATAGCCAACACGTCATTTATTTATAAATAGAAGAAAAAACCAATAACCAATAACCAAATTGTGGCCAATCCTGGCATTGCCACAAGAATGTGACTGTAAACAACTGGTTGTGGGTTTGATTCCCGCACGAGGAGTGTAAATATTCAATATTTCTATTTTATTTGCTCTGGTGTCGAGGCAAAGCGCGGTGATAAGTTACTTACCATCACTTAAAATTCAGCGGTAAGTGGGGAACAAAGTGTCTTAACACTAGGTTCTTTCTGCTTACCCTGCTGTATGCGGGATACAACGTGAAGCTAAAAAACACAATATGTAAATCTAAAGTCCATCAGTCCTTTAGCTTGACCTTTGGTCATCAACAATCATCCTGAAAAAAATCATAGAAATCGCCCAAGTGGTTAGCATTTTTCATACAAACTTTCATTCTGTATTTGAATCGTTTAGAGGTACCCTATGTTGGACCTGAGACTTCAACTATTTTCATTTCAAATTCCATGTAAATCGGACCGGTAGAAGCTTGACCGACAGACTTTAGCTACATTAGTATGAAAATGGTTGTGTGTATACTATGAAATTAGTTAAAGATACCAGGCTGCATACTTTTAGTACCAATTTACAATGCATTGTGTGTGCCTACCTAAATCTATAAAATTCTATTATAAGTAATCTGTTAAAGGGTTTATTTTTTCGACCCTCGTCCACAAAAACGAACGTCTTGTAAGTTTGTTAATAATTTAATTAATAAATGAATTACGTCTAAATTTTATAACGATATTCAGTCAATATATATAAAAAATCTCGAAGACGAAAAAAAAATAACCTAACGGAATTAACAAAACAATAGATGCAGTACTAATTTTTCAGCAAAAAATATAACCAAAGTTCAAACTAGCATAGAAACGCTATAATGTGGGTGGCTTGTATGAATATTACCCAGCGCCAGTCTCGTTGGTGCAGTATGTAGGTACTAAAACTTTAAATTTCTTTAGCATCGTAAAACTTTGCCGTTTGCCGTTCGTATTGCATACGGAGGACTTTAACACATTGTTTAGAACTTTGGGCAACGCACGTTGTTCCTGAAAAGCATTCACGTCACAGCGGTGTACTGAAATTTTAGTAAAATTAACATAACATTTACAGATTTCTAAAATAAACCTCAAGTCTAGTCAATTAAGTAATTACTTAATTTAAATTCAATTTAAATTCAATTTGAAGCTTTTTCCCGTATATCACGATAATAATCAGAGCGAATGTAGTGCCAAGTCACTCGGTTTTCTACTTTTAGCCAGAAATTAAGACATTGCATGTTAAATGACTTTATCTTAGATTTATATTTAAATTAATTAAATTATAAAAAATTCTAACTTGGTGCAGTGATACAGAGTGTGATCGGAAATGCTATTAGTTGTGGTGTGTACATTGAGGTTAACATGGCAGTGACAGATTCTGACTGTAGACTCGATTCCTACTGGAGGCAACGATTATATTTTAATAATAAATAATTTCCCTTTCTCCGCTCTCTTACCGATTTTGACTCTGGTACTTAACACGCAATGTTTCAATTTCTCAAGAAAAAGAGAAAATTGAGTGACTTAGGAATACGTTTCTCTGATTATTATTGTGATAAACGGAAAGCAGCGTAAAACTAAAACAAATAACTAAAAATATGTTCATTTTTTATCATAAATGTAAAAATCACTATTAAAGTAAGATGTTAACGCTCACATACCTAATGTAAAAAGTTGTATTCGATGAAAGGATACGAGGCTTAGCCTACTTTGCTGGCCCACTTAGGAACACTATAATTGTCCATTATATCGTTCGGCTCATTTGTTTCACTAAAGTATATGATGATCTACTTTTTTCATTCCATTAACTAAAACATTATCTTTTTCATATTTTAAAATGTAAACATTCATTTATTAGCGTGCAATAAAACTCATATATTACCGAATAGAACGAAAGATAGAGCGCGGCGTTAAGTTCCGCCATTTAACACCCAATGTCCTAATTTCAGGCAGAAAGTGGAAAACGGTGTGTCTTAACACTACATCCTTTCTTTGGGGGGGAAAGCGTCATGCGGTTTTCTTTTACTTCATCAACATCATCATCAGCCACAAGTCATCCGTTGGACATAGGCCTCACCCAAAGAACGCCAATTCAAACGATTACTTACCTCCCGCGCGGCGTTAAGTTCCGCCACTTAACACGTAAGCCTCCGAATTCGGTAGAAAGTGGGGAACGGAGTATCTTAATACTAGGTTCCCTCTGCCTACCCTGCTGTGTGCGGGATACAGCGTAAAGATAAAAAAAAGAAGTCACCTCCCTCATATAGCGATTTTTTTACTTATTATTTGAATAATATTATTTACCGCTATTTGAATTTTTAAATCTATTAATTATGGAAAAACAGTCTACCTGGCAACATGAATAAACGCATACTAAACAGTTCTTTCTAAATAATTTCTCTACCAGCCTATATCATTATTAATAATAAAAAACCAAATAAGAAAATTTTATGTTTTGAATAGTAATAAGATCGGGCCCCTGTTTTAGGAGACTCGGGACATCGTAAAAATACTTTATCCATGCAGCTTGTATCGAGCTTGGGGCTCGGGAGGGACGCCCGTAGCGGACAACTTTATGGTATACATTATTTATTCCTCTCCCTCCTTTCGTATTTCCAATGGAAATTATTGGATGTACCTACAGGTTATCTCGCAAAGAAATGTACTGCTGGCTGGCGATTTGTGTGAGTGGTTCAACATTTGCTTTTGAATGATTGTTATTTTGAAATGAAACTATTCTTCATCGGATTAATGGCGTATATTTTTAGGTGTTCGACAATATGTTTTAGAAAACACGTCGTTTCGAACAATTCGTGCAGTTATAATTGCAATTAGTAATTAAATATTAACAATTTAGTATTTGTTTGTGGGGAATACCCACATAAATTACAATTAGTTGAAAAATAATTAGTTCTTCATCTATACACTACACTTAACAATTAATTAATTGTCAATTGTGATTTTTGCACAAAAAATTGATCTTTTGTTAATATTTAATTGTAAATTGCAATTAAAGATTGGTCCATCGCTGGTAGTATGGTAGATAAATTTCCGCATACCAGAAATATACTTATGCTATTAATCTGATAGATTCATTTGTAAATGTGTAAAAATTGCAAAAACTAAACATCATAATAATATGAATCATAAGATTGTTATTTAGTTTCTTGTTTTATTCTTGTTTGATTCTCTCTCAGGGAAAGATTGCATTCAAATTATTTTCACTACTCGGCTCTGTTGAGAGGACAAAGTGCGATGTCCACTTCCGTCAATCGATAGGCAACGTTTCGTCAGAAGGCGGAGTGTCTCGTGAACAATAGGTTTTTTCTGCTTGCCTTATAATGCGAAAAAAAGCGTGCAGTCGTAGATTTAGGAATACGCCTAAAGAACTTAAATGAATAAATTACGCATTAATATATAAGGAATTAAAATTTTAATAAATTTTAAGGAGTTAAAATGGTAATGAGAAATGAAGCCAAGATAAACATACGTTGCACTTAGCGCTTAGATAACTTCCAAGAGCCAATCCTAAGTTAATTCTATATGTCGTAGTCGAGTCTCTAGTACTTTAACATTAAGTCTATATATAGTTATATAGTTATCTAAATCTTCCATTTTCTGAAATCGTTTTTTATAAGTGGGTAAACAGCTTCACGCTGTATCCCGCACACAGCAGGGTAGGCAGAGGGAGCCCAGTGTTAAGACACTCCGTTCCCCACTTTCCGCCGAATTCGGAGGCATTGCGTGTGAAGTGGCGGAACTTAACGCCGCACTTTACCTCGACACCAGAACGAAGAAAATGGAAATATAATTTCCACTCCTCGAAAGGGAATCGAACCCACAACCAGTCGTTTACCGTGACATGCTTGTGCCACTGGGCCACGACTGGCCACAGTGTGTAAATAGCACCTTAAAAATATTAAAAGAGAATAACAGATACGATAATCTCGTTTAATGGAGGCATGATAATGAAATTGTAACAGTGACAGTAACCCTCCTGGGTTGAGTCCCAATTAGAGATCGTACAATTTTTCGTTGAGCTTGATAAAAGTAAAAATCGTACCGCTATTGTGACACCGAAAAACTAAGGACCAAGTGTTTTGTTTAATAACTAGCGACCCGCTCGCGACTTCACCTGTGTGAACTACAGGAGTACAACTATTACATATTTTCGCCTGTTCCCAGACAGGATTATTATTAAAATTAATATTTTATATTGAATATCAATTAAATTAAAATTAAAACTAAATGTTAAAGGAAATTTGTCAAGTTAGCGTTTAAGTCGCTTAAGCCGTTTCTAAGCGTTTATTAGCGTGCATAAACGCACAGACACACAGAAAAACAATAATAACATATTCATCTATCATATTCATAAATATCCCCAATATTTTTTTCTCTTATATCTTCCATGCAAAGACAACCTTTAGTAAAATTTTTGTTTATATGTTTAAATTTAATATTTCTACATACAATAATTTAAAACCATTTCATAGTAAACCAACATTGTATGTTAAACATATTTTGTGCACGCTTAAGTATTTAAATGTACAGTTTAATTTAATTATTTTGCGAAACAATTCAAACTCGTTGTTCTAATATAACTCTCGTATCTATAACAATGTTGCAGATGGAAATTTAAATTACACATGCATGTTTATTTTCAGTAGGGGATTTTAGTTTTTGCGTTCATTTTATATGTTTGTAGAAGGAAGTAGATTAACTTAAATAGTTTTAAATTGTTTATTGTTAGATACAATATAAATATAATAAGAAATTTTAAGCATTTTTCCGAATAACGAGGTAGTCAGACAAAATCTAGTGTTAAGACACTCCGTTCCCAACTTACCGCCGAATTCGGAGGCATTGCGTGTTAAGTTGCGGAACTTAAAGCCGCGCTTTGTCTCTATACCAGAGCGTAGAAAATGGAAATATTAAATATTTCCACTCCTCGAGTGGAAATAGAACCCACAATCGATCGTGTTCAGTCACACGCTTGTACCACTGCGCCACGACTAGCCGCTAAGTAGGTTAACTTAAATAGTTCAAAATTGTTTATTGATTACATACAATATAAGTATAGTAAGAAGCTTTAAGCTTTTTCCCGTATAGCGGGTTAGTCAAATAGAATCTAGTGTTAAGACACTCTCTATTTAATAAGTTTTTGTACAATTATCTAAAGTTGACAGTTTTCTAACTAGTGTAGAGAGAATAATGTGGATTACAATACTATTAGAGCAAATGTTCAAACTTAAAGTACATAGCTCTGAAAACTTTTAATTTTGTACAAGTTTGAATTCGTTAGCCTAGAATCCTATTTGAACATACCTAGTAGCAGTTTTTAGGTAAAAAAACAGAACTTGTCGCTATTTATATAGCTTCACGCTTTATCGCTAGCGGGGTAGCCTGAGAGCACAGAGCACCTAAAACTACGGTCTCTGCATATTTTTTTCATCTCGTCATGTCATCGTCATGTTTGTCACTATTTTAAGCCTATCATTTCTATTGATATCAATAAATATTTATTACTATCTTTGAAAGGTTCAAAAAGATTAGTTTATATCGGTCAGTAATACTGTTTGTAGCATGTGGGGTATTTTCGTCTACGCCCGAGGCTCTTCGATCTAGGCTAACAAATCCAACTTTGCACAAATTCAAACGTCTTTCCTGTCTATTTCGTCTGTCTATCGTCCGATTTATATTTATATAAAAAGTTAGACCTTCTTTACAAGTGTGACAAATTAGATGTATTCAATGTAGATGTTTAATTGAAAGAGGGGAACGGAGTATTTTGACACTAAGGTTTCTCTGCCCACTTAACTATGCAGAAAAATACGGGGAGCTCAAGAGATAAGAATATATACATATTCTTTGTACAAAGCGTTTTGTATAATCTTGTATGTTGGAGGCATGATAATGAAATTGTAACTGTGGAAAAAGGATGAATTCTTCTGAAATCTTTATAGTTAGTCTATCTTTCTTATCTACCAGTAGCGAGCTGTAAATCTTTTTTAGAGGTAAGCCGGCCGACGTTAAAAATACATTAAAATATGGACGAATAATTAACAAAAAATAAGCATCCACTGTAGATATCACTCGTTTGGTATCTAAAAATAATTTAGCATTTAAGACGTTTAACATAAAAATAGTCTACTAAAAGTAATACATATGTATACGAGTATATTAAAAAATTGAGAGCAGTTTTTTGGTACAGGCCAAGTGGCTAAAAGAGGTCACACGGCAATCGCTCTGAAAAAGACTCAAGAACTTTCCATTTTCTAGGTATGGCTTAAGCTTAAAACGAACTATCAAGCACCTCTTGTCAATATGCACTTGTTCTTTTAAAGACTTGAAACAAAGATCTGTTCGCACTGGTTTTGTGATATCTGGTATTCATTGAAATGTTTCTGAGGATTTTTTTTTCAGTTGAAGTAGGTCTGTCAAAAAATCGAAATACGAACAAAGCTGTTGGAATAAATACTTATGAAATTATATAACTAAGGGAAAAGATAGGTTTAACGTTTTTTTGATTTCTAAAAAAGTAATTTTAATATGAGTTAGCAGTGCAGCTAGCAGGTTTTAAAAATAATTCCCAGAATGCTAGAAAATGTAACGTGCACTGTCATTTTTAGCTAAATATTGTTTTTATTATTTCTTTAAACATTTCTTTTATAATTTATAAATTTGCATTCATTTAAAGTTAAAAATCCTGATAGCCCCGCCCCGACTTATTATATAGTATTCAAAATTATAGAAGTAAAGCAAAGCAAATGATCGTTTCTTAGCTATTCTAAAATAAATAAGCCAAATCTTTTAGGATTTTCTTCAAAAAACTGATACAAATGATATATTATTCATGAAGTTATTTTTAATATTAATTAATAGAATATTATTATTAAATATTTCAAAACCAAAATATAAAAATTCATTCCACTTGCTATTCCAATTCCATCCAAAAAAGCAGATTCACGCTTTTTTACATACCGGGGTAATCACAAAGAGGCTAGTGACGAGACTTTCCATTTTGCACCAAACACCCAAAATCGAGACATTGCTTGTTGAGTGGCGGAGTTCAAATGAAATAAGAATGAAGCAAAACGAAGAAATGAAAATATAATTTAACTTCAAGTCAGAATTGAACCCACGACCGTTTACACTCAGACTCTATCACACTACGCCACGACGCCTCACTCCAGCTTTCAGATTACCGGTAGTTACTCCATATTATGCCCGGAGCGGGTAATCTGTTTCCCATAACTAAATTATATTGACGTTCGCAGCGAGCTGATATTCTGGCAATTTATTCTCCACGTTCATTTGTGTTAGTCTGACATAATGTTACAACGCATTAATGTTGACAATAGCTAATACCTTTGTTAACGCGAAATGTTATTAGTTTATGATTACCTAACACATTTAGTTTTGGTATTGCAAGCAATTTACTAGCTGCACCTATGTTTTACTGTTTTACTGTTTTGTGCTTCCATTTCGTTATGCATTTTAATCGTGTGTATAACAATATAAGTAGGTACATTTATATACATGGTGTTATTGTGGTCATGTTCCTTTTTTTCTTCAGCTTAACATCTTTTGCTTTTTTTGCATATCGAGGTAAACAAAGAGAACGTAGTGTGAAAACTAAATCTTCATTTTCTGTCCGAATCCAAGACATTGCTTGTTTAGTGGCGGAACTTCAACCCCGAGATTTTTTCTAGTCACTTAAATGTAATCATGCAAGCCAGTCATGGCGCAGTGGCACAGACGTGTGACCACAAACGACTGGTTGTGGGTTCGATTCCCACTCGAGAAGTGGAAATATATAATATTTCCATTTTCTTCGCTCTGATATCGAGGCAAAGCGCAGCGTTAAGTTCCGCAAATTACCACGCAATGCCTCCGAATTTCACGGAAAGTGGGAAACGGAGTGTCTTAACACTAGGTTCCCTCTGCCTACCCTGCTGTGTGCGGGATACAGCGTAAAGGTAAAAAATATATATTTCTAAGTTTTGTTCCTTATTAACTGAACGTAGATAAACGATAAACCTTGTCATCAAGCGTATTATTCGTAATTTATGAAAATTTGCGATATTAATCATGTTACAAAATAATAAATCGTTCTTAAAGCTTACTTGACAATCGTATCTCGGCATAATGATATCTTGGCATTTACCGACTCGAATAATTTGAATAATTTCAATTCTTAAATCTAATTACTTCATTTAAACATATAAATTTCTTCTTTTAATAGATTAGAAATTTCGATATAATTTTTTTTTAGCTTCACGCTGTATTCCGCACACAGCAGGGTAGGCAGAGGGAACCTAGTATTAAGATACTCTGTTCCCCACTTTCCGCCGAATTCGGAGGCATTGCGTGTTAAGTGGCGGAACTTAACGCCGCGCTTTACCTCGACACCAGAGCGAAGAAAATTTAAATATTAAATATTTCCATTCCTCGAGTGGAAATAGAACCCACAACCAGTCGTTTCCAGTGACACGCTTGTGCGACTGGGCCACGACTAGCCCCGATATAAATTTGTAATTATATATTATAAGGTTTATATCACTATGTTATTTTCTAATTTAAGAATATAAATTAAAACGCCTTTTCATTTCATAACTTTACGAGAGAAATAAAAAAATGTATCCAAAATCATTACAAATTATCAATTCTTGTATTTTTTTTAAACTATAAACATTATTGCAATATATATTTTTTTAAAATTTACGTTGTACGCTTTCATTATTCAATTTTTTGTCACAAATTAAAGTACATAAAAAGTCTTCATAATAAGTCGAAAGGAGAGATAATCCCGTTCAGATATTGCAACTTAAATAGACGAAATAAATAAATTAATTTCTAGAAAATAAAAATGTAGCTTCGCATAGAAGAATAGTCACAAAGAATCTAGTATCAAGACACTCCTTCCTCCACTTTTAAATGATGTGTTAAATAGCGAAACTTAACGCCTTAGGTACCAGAGCGGAGAATTAAAAATGGATAATTGTTCCTCGTGCGGGAATCGAGTCCCTGACCATTGTGCTTACAGACAGACGCTGTCCAACTGCGCCAGAACTGCCTATTATTGATTCGTAAATATAACATAATCCATACTAATATTATAAATGCGAAAGTCTGTCTGTTACGCTTTCACAATTAATCTACCCACTTGGATGAAATTCGGATTGAATCGGCTTTTTTCCAAAAGCTAACCTCTAAAGAATTGAATTAAGGGATAAAAAATCTAATCCGCTACAACGATTTCGATGAATTTTCTCAGAGGGACCGTTGACGACGCAAGGTCACAGATAGGTGACATATTTTTAAAAAAACAACCCCCTAATGGCCTAAAATAGAAGAATTGAAAAATTATGCAGAAGAAGCCGGAAGCACGTCGCTAGTTATATATAACACCATATATTGAATTCATACACTTTGGTTCAGTATAGTAAAGTCGTAATACTGCAGGGACGGTTGACTACGGCAGATAAACGGAATTACAGCTTGTGATATACTTAGCGTCGTGTTATAGTTTTTATCTGCAATAAAAGAAATTTAATCATAACAGTACCAGCTACTTAAGTAATGAAAATCGGTGCAGATATTTTTTGTCAGCTTCGTGTTTTTATGAGGAAGCCTATTATTATTTTAAGATACTTACATGTTTCTCCAATTTTAGAATGATTTCTATAGACTGGCGGAACTCAACGCCGCGCTTTGTCTGAAGTAACAAAACAGTGAAATGAAAATAATAGAATAAATGAAAATAAGTTTAATACAAACTTTACTAATAAAACAGTAGTAGCGAAAGAACCAAATAAATTACTTAATAAAAGAAGCTGTTCCTTTATAATCAAGCCAAACATCTTTGCCACCACGCTTTATTTTAAAATAAATATAATTATGTTATTTTCACCGTTTGAAACACTTTTGTCCTTGAATTAGTGAGCCTGCGCTTCATTGTTTATGTAATTAGATTTCGCAATTCCACGCAATTATAAAGGGACAGTTGACAATGAATCTATTATTTCGCGGCCATGGCATTCATTTAACATTGACTTTGAAAAAGTTAAAATTTAATTTGTTTGTTTTATTATAGACGATAATGGTGCAGATGGCTTTGATGCTGATGTTCTTGTGTTTTATTATGTAATAGTAAAAGACTTTTTTAACTACAAACTATCTTATAAAAACATAGTTGTTCTTGTCTGTCTTCCGTATATTTTTTTTATAGTTACTGTCCAAATAGTTCATTCATCTGTTTTAAATCGATCTATTTACCTTCTATTATCGTCTTCTATATACATAGTTCTTTCTTCATTTCTTTCCAATACCAGAATCTTATTTTTGTTTGCTTATGATAATTATATCGCATATGGATATAAAAATACTAAATATTGTTCCCAGTGAAATATTTAATAAAACTAAAACGGACTGAATTCACACGTTTGAATTTCTACTTTCACGTTTACGCAGTATTTAAGTCTCGCAGAATAATATTAAAAGGAATAATGTTCTAGAAACCATCATAATGTTATTACAATTTTAAATGGTTCATTTTTTTTATAGCTTCACGCTGTATCACGCACACAGCAGGGTAGGCAGAGGGAACCTAGTGTTAAGACACTCCGTTCCCCACTTTCCGCCGAATATTTAGAGGCATTGCGTGCTAAGTGGCAGAACTTAACGCGGCTATAAATGCTATAAATGGTTCATTATATTTATTTTATAAATTTAGTAAAAATTAAACAGTTCAACTTCTTTAGTCCAACCATCCAATCGATGAAAATATTTTCCGGATTATAATGTTTAACCCTTAACCCTCTCTATTTACCCCAGAGGGTAAATATAACGGAAAGGTGTTGTTTTCATAGCTCCAAAAGGGGTCGTCTAATATGCGGTGCTCTTAATGAAAAATTCCATGAAAATCGTCCTTATTTAAAATAAAATAATAACTTCTGACCCTACTATTAAAAAATATAATGAAAATAATTTAAATAATTATTACTAAGTACAGCGGCCTTTTGTTAAAAAACATTGCGTACGTAAAAAGTTATGTTTGATATATTATGTATATTTGAGACCACCGTGACTCATTGGTATATCGTTTGACGATAACCGCGATGCTTATGAGTTCGATTACCACCCTTTAGTATGTCTATATTTAAATTATCAAATTTAAATTATTAAAAATTACGGATCAGTCGTGGCCCAGTGGCAAATACGTGTGACTGTAAACGACTGGTTGTGGGTTCGACTCCCACTCAAGGAGTGGAAATATTTAATATTCGGAAATATTTAAGCGCGGCGTTCACTTTCGCTACTTAACACGCAATGCTTAAAAAAATCGGCAGAAAGTAGGGAACGGGGTGTTATGACACTAGGTTCCATCTGCCTGCTGTGTGCGGGACACAGCGTGAAGCTAAAAAAATATGTTTAAATTATTTATATTACCACTTAATACGTAACATCAGAAACCGGCTGGAAGTTGACTAACGGAGTGTCTTCACACTAAGTTCTCTCTGATTACCCTGCTGAGAGAAATAGAAATGAGAAACTAAGGGAAATATGTTTAAAATTAAATTATACAATCAATATTTTATTAGTAAGGAAACGCCTGATGAGAATTTAATAGCAGTTTTACTACGCAGTGGCATGCTAGTGATACCTCCTACTTAAATTAATTATTACTAGTAGACAAAAATGTATATCATATAAATTGTAAGACGTTTAATAATTATATAGAAGATTTATAATATTTCCATTATTTTAGAAAATGTAGATTTTTCTTCGTTTTTCTATATTTAGTTGAACTATGCCAAATTCCATGGCTACTATCGCATAGTTTTCGTCAAAAAAGGTTCAAATACAAAAAGTGTATCTTTAACTTATTAATATAATAATTTGTAAACATGTTCATTAAGTAATAAAATGTATAAAAATAATTGTTAATTCTTAGAAAGCTTACATTATCATAAAGTCAATCTACACAAATAAATAAAATTTGTAATAACTATTAAAATAACGATCTTTTACTAAATGAATACGTGGTACATATACCAAAATATTTTTACAATTTTTGTCTCTGTTTGTTTCGGTTAATCTTTAGGACCGCTGAGCCGATTTTGTCGCGACTTTCACTGGCAGGTAGCTGATAAAATGAGAACTGATTAGGTTTATTGCTTTCTACTTTAATTTTAAGAATTTTCACTTTTTTGTTAAGTTCCACGCAGATAAATTTACGGGCACACCTAGTGTAAAACATAACTGTTACTTTTAAATAAATAATATTTTATAAATGTCATTTTCGTTGTCATTTGATTCTTACTAAGATATTATTAAACAATTCCTTACTTTTTAGTGTAAAAAAATACTGCAACAAAAATAAGTTGTAATAATACGTATAAGAATTTCGACGCAGCTCGTAGTAGAATGCATGGCTCAGTCATGAGAGTGCCTGGACGGTATTAAGGAGGCGCGGGTTCGAATCCCGCTGCGTTTAAATTTTTATACGTTTTCTAAATGTCTTTTTCAATTTTCCTAAGTGTGAAATAAAATTTTAAAAATGTTTAAAAGTACTTACTCTCAAATTAAAATTACAATATATATTCTTTTCTAAATTAAAATTTTAACAAGATTTTACATGTTAATATACTACGTAATACATAATTGTTTTTGTGGTCGTGGTTTTGAGGAGATATATCAAATTAAAGGCAGATTTAATCTCATTGGAATATCACGGTCGATGTGCTTTACCGGACACAAAATTTGCTTTCCAGAACACAGAAGATGTAATTGACGCGATATGATTTAAAATTTAAAACAAAAAAATAAAAATATGATATCATACTTTATAGCTTCTAGCTTCTTCCCGCATATGGAGAGTATCTAGTGTCAAGACTATCCGTTCTCCACTTTCCATAGAATTTAATAGAAATCGAGATATAACGTGTAAACATAATTAAATTTTGATCGTTCCACCGATTATGAACAGAAACCACAAATAATAACTGTCAGATGCTGTCCCACATCACGACGAGATTTGAATATCAATAATTAAGTTAGAATCTATAAGCCTATTTGGACGTATCATCCACCATTGTGTATAACTCCAATGCTGTGCTCAACAAACTGACCTCGAAAGCTTCACAGTTTAGTGAACCAGAAAGCAATCAAGCAGCCGCCAGTTCGCTGTGCACTTATTCCTGATACTTGCATTCACACTCGATTGAAGTGGAAGGGAGAAAATGGATTACTTTCTGATTTTTATCTTTTTTGGCATTATTTATTTGTTAAAACATGAATTATTACGGAAATCTTAACTAATATCACAAAGCGTTTGAATGTTTGTAAGTATGAGATCTCTAATTCTACCGAACCAAATTGTTTCTTTGTTAAGCAGCTACGTCATCCCTGATTGCTAAAAGCATATATTTGATTTAAAAACATAGTTTTAGCTAGACCAATTATACCAATAAAGTATCCGTAATCCGAGAAAAAAGCGTTGTCGAAAATCTTTTCAAAATAGTTAATATGATAATTAATAAATTTAAGAATTTTGTAATTTAAGCGAAAATGCTGCGAAAATGACGAAATACCTATAGTCCTGTAGCTTACGCGGGCGAAATTGCGAGTAAATCGCTAGTTTTTACAAAGTTAAACAACAATTAAGTTAACAATTAAAACTCAACTACATAATTAACAATTTAATTATAATAATAAGCAGTTGTTACTTTAAAAAGTACTTTCGTTTTCATCCTGATGTGTTTTCAAGTCACGATAGCCATCGATATTGCCGTCACGTATTGTTGCACGGCTCCGGCGTAAAAACGTTATTACATGAATTAGGTGAAAAGAAAGCAAAACCTGTATAATGTCCTTTCGTGCCAATCTTATTGTCAGACAGAAATACTCGCTTTGTTTATCGGCGTCGTTTAGTAACTTTTGCAAGTTATCCACACGAAAACGTGGTGTGACACGCACTGTCTGTGACGTTAGTGTTTTTTAGTAACTTCATGCTTTTTTCCGTGTAACGGGGTAGTCAGAGAAAACCTAAGTGTTAAGACACTCCGTCTTCCACTTTCCGATTAAAATCGAGACATTAAGTGTTCAGTGGCGGAACTCAACGTCGCGCTGTTCAGGTTCAAATGACATCCATACTTGTATTATAAATGCGAAAGTCTGTCTGCTTGTCTGTTACGCTTTCACGGCTAATCTACCGGTCCGATTTGGATGAAATTTAGAATGAAAAAGTAAATAATCCAGGGTAAAACATAGCTTACTTATTTTTTAATTATCTACTTCTAAAAGGTTGAAATAGGGGATGAAAGTTGTGAAAAATATGAAAAACCCAAACCGCTAGACCGATTGTAATGAATTTTGGCATAAATATAGTTGGTTCCAAGGTTAAACATAAGCTACTTTATTTTCAAAAAATCCACCCCCGAGGGTTGCAATATAACGGAAAAGGTACTTAGTTCACGCGATGAAGCCGCGAGCGGGCCGCTAGTTTTAGATATAATACCCACAAGTGGGAATCCTACCCACAACCATCGCTTTTACAGTCAGACACACACTTTCCAACTGCGAAACAATGACCTCTATTAATATTTTTATATTAGTTATTTAAATATATATAGCTTCACGCTATATCCCGCACACAGCAGGGTAGGCAGAGGGAACCTAGTGTTAAGACACTCCGTTCCCCACTTTCCGCCGAATTCGGAGGCTTGCGTGTTAAGTGGCGGAACTTAACGCCGTGCTTTACCTCGACACCAGAGCGAAGAAAATGGAAATATAATTTTCACTCCTCGAGTGGGAATCGAACCCACAACCAGTCGTTTACAGTCACACTCTTGTGCCACTGGGCCACGACTGGCCATCTAAATAAAACAGTACTAAAATGTTTCTCAGAATTTGTGTTCATTATTTCGTTAATACTAAGAACGTGGGTTTAACTTAACACAAACACAATTAGGCTTGTTCGAAATGTAATATACTCAATGCCATATTTCAGGAATCTAACGCTTCAGTGGAACCAATATCTGGTACATAACAATCAGTATTGTGTAAGAAATATATCTATAACTTATTGTTTATATAGTGATCTTGAATTTATCTATACTATCTATACTCCTACACGAATAAATACACAATGGAAATATTAAATATTTCCACTCGAGGAGTGGAAATATTTAATATTTCCATTTTCTTCGCTCTGGTGTCGAGGTAAAGCGCGGCGTTAAGTTCCGCCACTTAAGACGCAATACCTCCAAATTCGGCGGAAAGTGGGGAATGGAGTGTCTTAACACTAGGTTCCTTCTGCCTACCCTGCAGTGTGTGGGATCCAGCGTGAAGCTGAAAAAAAAAATAAAAAAAAACCTTTTATTACCAAATGCATACGAATGTATACTCGATAGATATACCAAAATAACATTTATTACAATTTTTGTCTGTCTGTTTCGTCCGGCTGATCTCTGGAACGGCTGGACAGATTTTGAAGCGACTTTCACTGGCAGATTACTGATGTAATAGGGTGTAAGTTAAGTTATTTCATTTTCTTTTTATTAAATTCCACGCGAACGAAGTCGTAAGCACAGCTAGTGTTATATTGTAACGTTAGATTGTCTGTTTGTGACATTAAGCTAATCATTTTAAAATAAGTGCATAAAATTTATTTTATTGTCTTTTTTTTTTGGTTTCTAAAATAATATGTATTTACAATTTTTGTCTGTCTATTTGTTCCGGGTAATCTCTGGAACGGCAGGGTCGTTTTCGAAAGAAGTGGCAAATATCTAATGTAATAAGGAACAATTTAAGTTACTTTTTTTTATAATTATTACTTTTTGTTACATTCCACGCACACGACGTCTCCAGCACAACTATTTGGGAACTGAAGCTATTTAATTTAACCATACCACAGTATATGACGGACACAAAACTTTACACTGTTATATTTTTGTGTGATTATAAAAGCATAATTGAACGTACCACATATATAAATACTATTCCTTAATAAAAAAAACATTACAAAGGCATCTTTAGCATAGTTTGTATTTGAATTTATATTTCTTATTCCATCTCCAAGAATATCCGTAAATAAATTTCAAAGCTTTTGACTGGAAGTGAGAGAATTCATTCAGCGTAGAACGAGAAATAAGCAAGAAATACAAAAAATATCTCGAGTCCACCCCCGCGTCGCGTCGCCATCATTTAAGTTTGTTTAGTTTTGCTTACGGAATACCAAAATGCATTTCCTAATAATTTCCTTTTCTTTAAATTCCTTATTGAACAAAAATAGGATTTTGTGCCACTATCGGCACCGTTTATGTCTGGATGCACTCGACGGCACTCCCAGTCATCTTGTCCTTTGTTGAAATAAATATCTTAACACACAATTTAAATACTACTTATATATATTTTGTGGCCAGTCGTGGCCCAGTGGCACAAACGTGATTGTAAACGGCTGATTGTGGGTTCGATTCCCACTCGAGGAGTGGAAATTAATTTTCCATTTTCTTCGCTCTGGCGTCGAGGTAAGCGCGGCGTTAAGTTCCGCCACTTAACACGCAAGCATACGAATTCAGCGAAAAGTGGAGAACGGAGTGTCTTAACACTAGGTTCCCTCAGCCTACCCTGCTGTGTGCGGGATACAGCGTGAAGCTCAGAAAAATAAATATATATTTTTGTTTTTGTAAATGATTATTATATGAACATATTTGAGTTTTAGTATACTTTTTATCTCTTTATAGGCGGTATATCATCGTTGCGCGTGCAATACTACGTAAGAGGAATTCGTAAATGTTGGATGTCTCCAAAATTCTATTTTATTTTGATTAAAATATGCCCTCATATTCTTATTGACTTATTCTAATAATGTGGGCTGTCAATAGCGAATTAGTGCTTAGAATTTTTAGCCTGAAAATTTTAATTTTGCTCTTTTCTGTATTTATAAACTGCTTTTTCATGGTATTGCAGGCGCAACAAAGATATGTGGCTTAACGTCTATCATACCTTTACTTTACCTCTGAATTCAGAAATCTATGCAGTTGAAGTCGACAAAAGCTTTTAATATCTCATAACTATGGAAGGAAAAGTATTATTTAGATTTTTATGTAAAATATGGATAAATAACCACGTCATTCCTTAGAAAAAATAAGCAAAATTTCAAAAATATAAAAAGTGGAGATTGGATTGATACTTAGTCATCACTGACTACAGCGAAAAAGCATGAAACTTTTTTTATGTAGGTATATGTAAATTTTAAATATAAATATTTTTTACCACAAAAAATGAAATAAATGAAAATAGAGATCGCACGCTATTTTCTATAAAAAAATCAAACAATAATAAGAACTGGTTCGAAAAACATTGACCCACAAATATAATTTTTATTATTAAATGTGTATACGCATAAAATTAAAAATACATAAGTTCAAGGTAATGAATTTTAATATTAAATAGCAAAAACTAACGGATATAATTACCATAAATAATTTGAAATATATATTGCTATACTATAGAAAAGAATAGAATTCCGAAGTGTTTCTAACCCGTTTATTTACATCAAGAAATCCGTGACTCCAGACTGACCTGGAGATGGACTGGATTGGACTGGACTGGAGGTATATACTTCTACTTTTTTGCTATTACCCGAGACCGCGGAAACTATCCCGGTCTTCCATGAATATCGGTGGAAACCATTTCTCAGTTATCCTAAAGTACATTATTAACATGTAGCGTCTATCAGAGAAAAAACCTAAGTTTCATTACAAGACGAGGTATAAATTCGAAACAAATAATGATACATAACAGAACAATTCAGACTTTTATTATTATTCGTTTTAGCTTCACAGATAACAGAACAATTCAGATATTTATCATTATTTTTTTAGTTTCACGCTTTATTCGGCAGCAGGGTAGGCAGATTAAACCTAGTGTTAAGACACTCAGTTCTTCATTTTCCGCTGAACTCTTAGTTAAGTGGCGTAAGTTAACGCCGCGCTTTGCCTCGACACCAGAGCTAATAAAATAGAAACAATAAATATTTCCACTCCTCAAACACGAATCGAATCCACAACCAGCCGCGTTACAGTCACCCTTTGCGCACGACTGACTTAACGATTATTGCTTTCATTTTTTTTATTGTTCACTGATAAATCTTAAAATTTACGTATTAGGGTTTTCACAATAACATACCGATATAGCAGAAAAAAATATGTAATAAAAATATGCAAATGAAGCTATTAGGGACGGGGTTTAAATTCACAATACGGTATTGCTGTAATTAGCAATTCTCTTGACTTTTATATTAAAATATAAAAAGCCGCAATATTTCTGTAATAAAAAGAGAAATATTTATGTGAGACCAAACAAATGTCCATACTATTGCGTAGAACTGCTTCTACAATAATTATAAAATGCACGCCGTTAATAACAGGGTTGTGTTATCACAGACAGGTATATGAAGGGGTGTAATACACTGAGTTATTATGAAATGTACTGAATTTTTAAATTGTATTCACTTACGGTATTGGGAGTATGCTCGGAAAGTTTACAGCTAACTAACGTATACATTGTCGTCAGTATTTCACTATTTCGTCGATTCAAAGTTGTTATTTCTAAACGTAAATGTAGTAACTTTTATTATACTTATTCCATACGGATCATAAATCCTTTAGTAATATTCTTGATTGTTAGTAAGTTTCAAAATATAAACGTACCTATCACTTTTTTCCTCCGAGTAGACGAAAGCCGATCTGGCAATAAGTTTACTCGTTTATCTATCTATCTGTAATTTAAAACTTTCCGTTATTTTACCAATATTGTGTGCGGAACTTAACGCCGCGCTCTGTGTCAAAACAGACCTCAGATATGATTTTATTAACTAAAAACGTTAATCTGACAGGAATATGAACTGATAACAACCGTATCTTTGTATACAATTTTATTCATGTTGTAAGGTTACATGGAATATCAAGCATGACAAGGTGCTACGTAGACAGATTTACTTTTGTAGCATATATTTTAATCAATTGTACAATTTCGTAATGACACTTTAATATTTATAGCAAAAACAACATTCAACGTCATTAAAAATTGAGACATTCAAGGTTACTTAACTATTACAAAATTTATTACTTATATATTTAATTAATATTTTCGACAAATCATTGACCTAAAAAACTTGGAAATGCTCATGTGTACTTACATGTATGAAATTTAACAATTCTCGATATTGAGAGATTCGAGAAATTCCGATAAAGTTTTTTCCATTCCCCAGTAGTTACTCCCTCTCTCGTCTACTGTGCTTCAAAGGAATCTATATACTAATTAGCTGAAACAAGTCATACTCGTCATATCACCACAACTCCGAATATCAGATAGCATGGATTCCTATCATAAAGCTTTCATCCCACAAGGGAAATAGTTTGGAACTGAATAATTTAGTAAATCACATACATATATTGGATTGTACAACCAAATTATAGAATTTACATGTAAGTTCCACGTGAAGTAGGTTTTGTAGCGTGATTAAATAAGCAACTTCCAGCTTTTTCCTGCCCGCAGCGTAGCCAGAAAGAATCTAGTGTCAAGACACTCCCTTCTCCGCTTTTCGCCGGAAATCGAGACATTACGTGTTGAGTAGCGGAGCTTAACGCTGCACTTTGTATTACATACCAGAACATGATTACAGTCATATATTATTAAGTATCGTATTTGGTTGTTTTTGTCATTTTTTGTTTAATTAAGACAGGTCAGAAGTAGATTACATAACATTAAAGCGTTTCTAGATTATTCTTAGGCATCTTTAAGGACAGTAGCATCTAGAATTTATTAAGCAATTAGAAAAAATAAGAACATATGGCACTGTTTTAATGTGCGATAATATGAATGTACATTGGGCAAAATCCATTATAGTTAAAAAAAATATCATTTCAGTTTTATTACAAAACATCAAAGGAGATTATATAAAAATATATTTCTCTAAAATTTTATGCATCAAAGAGTCACACAGTGTGATTGTACTCCGTAACACCTCTCATTCAAGAGGTGGCGGCAATGTAACGAGTTTATGTAATGCTACATATTTTCAACTTTTATCATACTTTTATTATGTATGCTAAAACTTGGCATATTTTAACTTAGATATAAAATGTTTTTATTTACGACTGCATTCTGCATACATTTTGTAACATGTTGTTGGTTGTTGGTTTCATTTTAATGCTTACTAAAAGGAGGATTTACTAAACACAAATTTTGCATCACATATTTTTATTATAAAAAAATAAAAAGCTATTTATACATAAACATAACAGTCGCAGTAAATTATTAATATACGAACAACATTAACATTGTGCACTAATAACGAGTAACGATGATAGGCTACGATGGTAGAGAGTAATGCTAGCTCATAAGTGACTTCGTTGCTCGGCCGACGGATGAACTTAGGGGCGATGACTATTTACAAGGCGTTCAACCGAAGGCTTTGCGTTTCTTGGTCGTACATTTGAAATTTGATATAATTTTCATAATCACTTATTGTTCAAACTAAAATTTCGCTCAGCAATAAATATTTTAGTTGCATTGTATCCTACCATGTGATTGTATGATCGCCTTTAAATTTAATGAAGAGGTCCGGCAACGTGGCCGGGGGGACCGTACTGGGAGCTGGCAGCACCGTGTCCACTGATGGATGCGCTTGCGTCACCAGCGCTTGCACCAAAGTCAGCAGAGATCTCGGCTCCACCGTGGCCTCCTGCTCCGCCGTGAGCAGATCCTTCAATTCCCGCACCGATACCACTGAGGTCACCACCGCCGATGGATCCTTCACCGTGACCACCGCCGATAGAACCACCTCCGATAGAACCACCACCGATAGAACCACCGCCGATAGAACCACCGCCGATACCACCGGACTCCTTCTGGGTTTGGTACTTGATGAAGTATACTTCGGGTTTGGCAGGTTGGGTTGGAGCGGGAGTGGGAATAATAATGTCGGGCTGTTCTTCGGGCTTCTTAACCAGAACGTATACAAGGGTCTTTTCTTCGTTTTGGGGTTGGACGGGAATGATGGGAGCGACTGGCGCAGGTGGGGCTGGGGCCTTGATGAAGATGATTTTGTAGTGTTTCTGGGG
Organism: Dryas iulia moderata; assembly: GCA_019049465.1. Classification (NCBI taxonomy): domain Eukaryota; kingdom Metazoa; phylum Arthropoda; class Insecta; order Lepidoptera; family Nymphalidae; genus Dryas; species Dryas iulia. Next base: position 4,996,748 of record CM032415.1, on the reverse strand, counting down.
AGCAGCTACGGGAGTGATGCGGGGGATTCTTTGTTCCTGAGGTTCTGGAGGAGGCACGTGGACGTAGATGTGTTTCTGCACAATGGGTGCACCTGAGAAGCCGCCGGCGCCGAAACCGCCGTCTCCGCCGCCAAATCCTCCACTAATTCCTCCGCCGAATCCACCACCAATGCCTCCACTACCAGACGAGTGACCACCGCCTAAAGATATTCCTCCGGAAGAGTGACCGCCAGAGATGCCACCCAAAGACAGGCCGCTAGAGTGACCGCTAAGGCTACTGGAGGAGGATGAGTAGCTTTCAGAGGGAATGTACTTGTTTGAAGGAGCTGAGTAGCTGTATCCTACAGGAGGCTCGGGGCGGCCGTAGGCCATGGCCACGCAGGCGAGAATCTGGAACAATAAGAATATTTTAAGCATTTTATTAAATAAAACAAAAAGAAATTTAAAATAAATAAAACTAAACAATGAAATTGAAAAAGATTTGAAATGTGAAAATACTTTATATTAAAAAAAAAGTTTTATGTGAATCATAATATTTTTTACTTTTATATATTTTACTTTTTAAATGTTTTAACCAAGTTATGTTAAACTTTTAAGAGATACGTATAATATCTGTCTTAAAATATATTTAAATGAACAACTTTTGTCTAAAATCCATGCTTGACACTACTTTAATTGGCACAACACACACTATATGGCACAAAACAGTCCATTTTCCAATTTTCACTGACCACTTCACTTGTAACTCACTTTACCTACAATGCATAAACATGCAAAACCAAAGAATAGAAGCACTGAATAGTTTTATTAATATAATTTAATATAATTAAATCGCATATGCCAAATAATACACCTAAATTCATATTAAAATTAATAACAATAATTAAATGAACAATTAAAATCACGCGAGCAAACTTACCACGAATGCGCGCATTTTACGTATGAACGTAACGACTCAAGTCAAAAAGAACTGACTACAGCACAAATTACACTGTCAAATCGCTTTGACCAGCTCTTGGAGATGTTCTTTGGTGAGTGAGCTACTGATAACTGATGACATTCACTCCACCAGCCCGCTCTTAAATAGTAAGATGCTCATCTCGTCAAAACTGTTTATCCCTACAAGCATTTCACTTGGTAACGCGCAACTATAGTCATTATTTAACAAGCATAAAGTCCTTTCTTTTCGCCGAGGTCCGTGGTCGGCGCGGGCGCATTCGATACGCTGCCTTAGCGTACACCACTCGCCTCTTAACCGTTGTAGGCGCTCTAGCCCGTCCATACAGTTCATATTACTTTGGTACATTCACATGTTGAAATATCGATATTTTTATTATTAAAATGGTCTTCTTCAATAGTGGAGATTGTACGTCCTTTACCTTCTAAAATGATTAGCGGTAATAGATATGTAACCGGCAATCGGATGCACTTGACATGTATCCTACGTATCTCATTAGATTTGTAATTGAATTTAAAATTTTTGGTGTAACCGTTTGTAGATGGATTGCCAAATTAATCAATCATACGTAGGATTATTAATTAGTTCACTATAACGTTTACTAATTAATGTGTATATCATTAATTAATATAATATTGTAATATGACCAAAATTCTATTATTAGAAGTTTTAATATTTTATATATAGTATTATTAGTAACTTAACTTATAATGATTTTTCATTGTCTAAATAAAACTAATATAGTTATAATATTAACCTGTACTATTAAGAGAATTGCTACGTGGAAAAAAATGTAATTGTACAATACTCTTAAAAGTCATATTCATTTTTTTTCTTATTTTATACTCCGAAAAAAATCTAGACGCTTTCTAAATATCGATGTTCTATTACTACTATACTCGCTAAACATATTAATTTTTTAAACATTATGTATCTTATGTAAATGACCGTCAGATAGACAGCTTAAGTAGGGACGATTGAGTCACTCCTCAAGTTGCAAGCTTGTTTTCATTAAACATCGAATTAGAAGTCATAACTCACGTACTGACGACTTTGTTTAGGCGCATTCCAATAGCAATATAGTAATTTTATGACTACTCAATTAATATAGGATGTAGCGATGCCTATTATAAAAAGTAATTACTCCTTAATACCTATTGTTTATTATTTTCATTTTTTCACTCTGGTACCTAATACAAGGCTAAATACCTTATAATAAAAGTAAAGAGCGGAGTAGTAATTTCATATTATATATGTATATCTAACCTAACTTGTCCTAAGTAAAACAAAATTAAAATAAAAAATACAATACTTAAAAATAAATTATTTTCCTCTCTAGACAGAGTCTAGAGTGGACAAAATGCCGAGTTAAACTCCGCCATTTAACACACAATCTCTCGATTACAAGCGGAAAGTAAAAAGCGGAGTGTCTTAACACTAGAAACCCTGCGAAAAAGCAGAAAAACGCTACAATTAATATGGAACCTTAAACAAACGCTTTCCTAAAAATCAATGTTACTGTTGGTTGCATAACATTCAAAGAACTTACGTATTTGGTTTACATTTGCAAACCTATTTTTACGTAATACCCATGCACGTATCGAGAATACTGACGGTACAATTGAGATACATAAAATTCTAATGGCTAATTTTATTGTGTGCAAAGTATGTTCTGGGAATCGACTAAATTAAATATCTATAGAATAGAAAAAAGTTACTTTTTAATACCAAATATGTAAATATTTAAATGGAATATTAATTAGTATATAATATACCATTGTATAGTTACTAAGCGGCGTTATGTTCCGCCAAGAAATAATAATAACTATATTTTTTTAGCTGCACACAACAGGGTAGGCAGAATGAACCTAGTGTTAAGACACTCCGTTCCCCACTTTTCGCCGAATTCGGAGGCATTGCGTGTTAAGTGGCAAAACTTAACGCCGCGCTTTGCCTCGAAATAAGAACGGAGAAAATGGAAATATCAGATATTTCCACTCCTAGAGTGGGAAACGCACCCATAACCAGTCGTTTACAGTCACACGCTTCTGCCACTGTGCCACGACTGGCCCCTATTATTATTTGACAGCTGCAATTTTAGCTGAAAGGTTATCGTGGCGCAGTATGACATTGTGTGACTCTAAATGTGATGCATGTGAGCTCGATTCCCACTCGAGGGAAAGAATATATTTAAACTCTCTCTCTCTCTCTGCGCTGTGGTAACTAAGACAAAGCAAGGCATTGAGTTTCGCTACTTACGCAATGTCTCGACTTGGGGAAATAAGAGGAAGGTCTTGACACTAAAAATGTTTTTAATATAATATTTCTATAATTTAGGCTGATATTAAAATATTAAAAATACTTACTATACACATGAGATAGAGTATTCTGGTCCGCTCATAATTACATTAGTGAGCCACAGTTTTACTGTGAAAGCTTTCTTTTAAAAATTACCTTTCTGCATATACTGTTGGCGTTTCGCATCTGGAACACTTTGTAGAGTGAAATAAAATATTATTATTTTTATAAAACAACTACTAAAATGTGGGAGAATGTGTGTTTTTAAGTAACCATTAAAGTAACTTAAAGCTTTTTAACGTTTATTTTTTGGGTTAAAATTGGCTTTAGTATAATTTATTTTCGTGTCATTTTGATGCTAGGCTAAGCTATATGTTAAATTAGGAGAGATCTTACTCTTACTTTATTTTCTTGCATTTTGAAAAAAAAACTTTTTTCCGCATAGCAGTCCTGCTGCATGCAGTCAGAGAGTTAGTGTTCTAACACTTTGTTTTCTACTTTAGACATTGGTCGGAACTTAATACCGCAATTTGTATTGCCTGTCACCAGAGAGGAGAAATAAAAATAATCTAAATAACATAATTTTATTCGAGTGACAATGGAAGTCTGTCTTCGCTTACAGCACCACCTATATATGATAATAATTTAATATACTTAATAATTTATAATAATATTCTTTTATAAACTAATATATACTAATGTCGAGGTAAAGTGTCGTGGCCACTTAAGACGCAATACCTCGGAATTCGGCGGAAAGTGGGGAACGGAGTGTCGTAACACAAGGTTCCTTCTGCCTACCCTGCTGTATACGAGATATAGTATGAAGCTATAAAAAATATACTAATAATATATAACATAATTATGAATTCTTAGCGAAAAGGTGCGGAGTAGGTCCAAAGTCGAATAATTTGTTTAACCTGCGTCAAAAAGTACGTTGTGCGGAATACTAAGCAAATGTTGTGTGGTAAAATGCAACACGGAAATCCTTTTAAGCTTCAACTTTGCCGCGCGAAAATTCTACATTATGATAAATAGATTTCTTCTGGTAATGGAAACTCATTTTCTATTATGAATTACATTTTGTTTTACCTTTATTTTTATACTGTGAATACCTATTATATTTTTTTTAGCTTCACGCTGTATCCTGGTCACAGCAAGGTAGGTACAGGGAACATAGTGTTAAGATACTCCGTTCCCTACTTTCCGCCGAATTATGGACGCATTGCGTGTTAAGTGGCGGAACTTATCGCCGCGCTTTTCCTCGATACCAGAGCGAAGAAAATGGAAATATTAAATATTTCTACTTCTCAAGTGGAAAGAAACTGGAAAGATTTTTTACTATCCGTATACTTATTATCGATTTTCTCTCTTGCGATATATGCATCGAAAATTTCTCCATTACGAGTTTAGAGATTTTGCGTAGCTTAACCTGACGCATATTTACTTTTGTATTTTTTTCTTATACTACTTGTTATAGATCACGATTGCATCCTGAAAAGAATTTATACTATCCGTATACTTATTTTCGATTTTCCTTCATGCAATATGCAGAGAAAATTTAGAGATTTTGCGTAGCGTAACCTAACGCCGCACATCGCCTAAACGGACAAGGAAATCGACCATGATATGACTATGATTTCTTGTAGTAATGAAAACTTTTTTTCAATTTTAACTTTATTTACTGAAAATATAATTATTTTAAATACATATTCACTTTTTAAATTATTTTTTCCATACACATCACTTTGTACTTCTTTTACAAATACAAATTATACCACTATTAGGACTGAATCTTGAAAAGCGTTTATATTATACTTGTAATCGATTTCCCTTCGTCCTATATATGTTTTTAGAGAAATAATTTTGGAAACAATACGCAGCGTAACCTAACGTCGCATTTTGTCAAACCACACAGAGAAATTGAAAATTACCTTAAAACGAAAACGAAGGCAATACCAAATATAAATAAACGATTAAATTTAAACCATTTTTATATGTATCGAATGAATGGGATTCGAACCCACATTGCCCCTAAAATTTCAAGCACTGTCTCAAATCATGGTCAAATAAATACTCTATATATATATAAGAAGCTAAATTTAAAATTATATATGATTTACATCTAAAGTGAATTGTAAAATTAATGTACTTAAATCATACTAAGCCTTCTTTCTACCTCAGAATCTATTGACTTATAGAAGTCCATTATGCTTATTAAAATGTCTACATGCTGACTGCTGGTCACGAAGAGGAATAATATGCGAAAGAATCTAGAGTACTGCATTGCAGAATAGCAACTACGAGTACGTACGCTGTGTGAAAATGTTAGTGTAATTTTTTCCTCGTTTACTAACTTTACTCGGAAAATATATGTAGTTTTGCACAAATGTGTAAAGAAAATACGTATTCAAATTGAATTGAAACTTACATACTGTTTACGTGTTTTAAAATTCAACTTTTTTTGTAATATATTAAAATATATAACCGCGGCCAGTCGTGGCGCAGAGGCACAAAGTGTAACTGTAAAGCGACTGGTTGTGAATTCGGTTCCCACTCGAGGGGTGGAAATATTTAATATTTCCATTTGCATCACTCTGGTGTCGAGGTAAAAGCGCGGCGTTAAGTTCCGCGATATAACACGCAATGCCTCTGAATTTGGCGGAAAGTGGAGAACGGAAGTGTCTTAACACTAGGTTCCCTCTACTTTGCTGTGCGTCTTGATACTGGGTTTTCTTTGACAATATGGTTATAACGGAAAAATCGTAAAGCTGCGATATTAAAAAATAGGTTAATTTTAAACCATGTACCTAAACTGTACAGTGGTATGTCCGTTTCTCACTCGGAGGAAAGATTCTATTTAATTTAATTTGGATTTCTCCGCTTCGGTAAGACAAAGCGCGGTGTTATGTTATGCCATTTGACACAATATTTAGAATTCGAGGGAATAGTCCAGAACGGAAAGTTCTGAAACTAGGCCCTCGCTGACTAGCATCAGACGCGGCGTAGGATATTTTACATCTAATTTTTCGTCGAATAATAAGTTTAATTAAATAAAATAACACTTAATAATAATGCAGCAAAAAGTATAAAATAAACATATTTATTTATTACTATTACGTATTCTACTTAATTAAATTCTTTACTTGACCTAATGCCGCAGTGAAGAGAAAACGTCTGTTAACTTAACGATAATCACCAATTACGTTATAATCCTCAATCAAAATATTCGTGACTAGATTTGAGAGGAGATGGCACATAAAAATGTATGGACTGCAATTAATCAATAACACCAAGAAGGTCAATATTACGTTATATTAAAATACGCGCATTTTAATTTGAAAAATCGGAACCTAGCTATAATAGGCGTCGCAGAACAAATTTTTAGGGAATGATTGATGGTAAGAAGTGGTAAACGAGACCCACGAGAGACAAATAATAGTGATTCAATTACGCACGGTGTCTTTCGTCTCAGTCACTCGTCAACTCTCATTGGCTAGTTGTGGTTGACTGTACCTGCGCGAAATTCCATAAAGCGTAGATATGACTGGTCAAGATAAAATGCGCGTGCTATAACACGGAGTGCCTATTATAGAATGAATTAAATATTTTTAAAGAACTTCATTCGAGTGATGACACGCCTTCTAGTGACAGTGGCAAGGTCAAACATGACATTTATGTCATATATTATGTTTTGATACATTATGAAATACAAATCGTGTCCTTGTATTTTTAAAGCTTTGAAGACTTGTAAAATGTTATAGTAATATTTGTTTTTTTTTTTATCTACACGCTGTATCCCGCACACAGCAAGCAGGTAGAGGGAACCTAGTGTTAATATACTTCGTTCCCCACTTTCCGCCAAATTAGGAGGCATTGCGTGTTAAGTGGCGGAACTTAACGCCGCGCTTTACCTCTGACACCAGAGCGAAGGAAATGAAAATATTAAATATTTCCACAGAAAACATAATAATTACTCCTAGAGTTCTTTCCGAATTGTGACGTTATATGATAAATGGCAGATTTAAACGCCGCAATTTGTATTTTTCACCAGAGCGAAGAAATGAAAATAATCAAATTATGCTCATTCCACTGACTGGGAATCGAATCCACAACTAATTGCATTAAACGTTGTTCCATAATGACCTCAAATATTAAAATTATTTATATCATAAATACTACCCATGATGGAGTACTTATACAGAAATGACTAATTGTAAAGTTCGCTAGCGCGTAACTGCTTGCATGCTCTCTAAACTGCTCATTTGTCACACGCTGTATAATAAAATGCAGTATTTATGCCATGAAGTGAACTACAATATGTATGTGTATGTATTGTGTCATGTAAATATTGTCTTTATGTTACATAAGAGCACAGTGACGCAATGGGACAGCGTCTCACTGTAAACGCGAAGGTTGTAGGTTCGATTGCCATCTGAGGAAATGATTTTAAAACATTTTCATTTCTCCAATCTGGTATCTTAGCAAAGTGCGGCGTTGAGTTCCGCCACTTAACATGCAATGTGTCGATTTCGGATGGCAAATGGAGAACGAAGTGTCTTGACACTTCCTTGACATTCATTGGGACTACCCTGATATGCTGGAAGAAGGGTGTAGCTGCTAATATTACATTACATTTAGAAGATGTTAAATAATAATACGAATATTTTAAAGTTTATATAAGCTACCGTATTATATCAAATTAGAAACTCAATATTGCCACAAATGTATAAACTATTGTGTGTCTTATGCAGAACAAAAGCCTTTTTTCTCTTCTACTTGTTGCGGAGAAAATGAGAGAAAATTCATAACGTTATTAAATTATAGATTTTTAGATTAATTTTCTAATCACGCTTAGATATCTATAATGAATATATAGACATTTCCTTCAATGGAATTCATCACTATTGCGTCCAATCAAATTCTCTTTTCTTCGTGTTATGACTGCGTGACGATGACGAAGATTCGCTATTCTTTATTCATTTTCTTCAGCTTCATGCTTTTCCCCTGTGTTCTTTATGACTCCTCTGCATCACGCAGCAGGATATTCAAAGAGAACCTGGTATTATATTAAGATACTCCGTTCTTTACTTTTCGTTCGAATTCGAGACATTGTGTGTTAAGTTGCGAAAAGAAAAGATAATAATTACAATTTTCCCCCGAGTTGGAATGGAACTCACAACCAACGCGTATACAACACACAATGGTCTCAGTATTGTTTATGTTATTCAATAATAATTTGAATAATAATTTGTTATTATTTTGCTCTACGTTTTCAAATATTCCGATCACGACTTTGGCAGTTAAATATTGAATTATCAAAAATCATATCTTAACAAGCACTTAATACTCCAGAGAGATTCATGTTTCAAACAAACTTGTGTTCCCCGTGGCGCCGGGGATTTCTTGTTGGGAAATTACTTTTATGAATGTCAATTAACTTCTTTTAGTACTACGTTTTATTTCATCATAAATTTTAGTTATAATAATGAAAGTGGGGATCGGAGTGTCTTAACACTAGGTTCCCTCTGCCCTGCTGTGTGCGGGATACAGCGTGAAGCTATAAAAAATAAATAAATAATAGAGTATATTGATTGGACTGTCTGCATTAGATCAATTTAAATATTAATTGTTCTATTTTTAACATTTTTAAAGTGTTATTCCTATACACTTAGGAACTTTAAAGACATTTAGAAAACGCGTGCGTTCGATGTGAACGTATGGCTTAGCGGTCAGAGCGCTTGGACGGTTTCCAAGAGGCGCGGCTTCGAATCTCGGTGCGTTCAATTTTTTATGCGTTTTTGTTGATTGTTTTATTTTATGACTTTATTATAAATGTTTTCGTCACACTTTTTGACAAAGTAGGTAGATGGAGAGAAATTACGTCAAAACATGCCATTCTCCACTTTCCGCTGTATTCCAGTCAATCCGTGTTGAGTGACCCATTAACGTGTTTGTCTAACCAGTTGACAATTAGATATTCAAAGCTTGCCAATATTGATACTCCGTTCCCCATTTTCCGCCGAATTCGGAGGCATTGCGTGTCAAGTGGCGGAACTTCACGCCGCGCTTTGCGTCTGATACCAGAGGGAAGGAAATGGAAATCTTAACACTAGGTTCCCTCTGCCTACCTTGCTGTGTGCGGGATACAGCGTGAAGCTATACAGCGTGAAGCCAATATTGATAGTAATAATAATCCTTAAAAGCTAAAGTTAATATAATTCTAATTATCAAATCATCATTACGGCACGAAAACGTAAATTTATCACGTAGGTACGTATTATTAGGTACAATTACAATTTACAACTTAGCCTATCCACTAAATTCGATTCGATTGTCCCTTTTGAATTAGGGAAGCGTTTTCAAGATTTTACTTGCGTAATCTGCAAAAATAACTGGAGATTTACTGTTATTTCAGAATAGCTGATTTTAGTTTGTAGTAGGTACTTTTTAAATTTTAAGAAAATAATCAAGTGTGTACAATATTGAATAATAAGTTGAAGTATACAATCAACCAAATCCTGCGACGCACTACAAAGCCTTTTTTTATATAACAGATATTCTTCAGCTACTTTTAAATACTATTAAGAAGCGTATTTTGACCCGCCAAAGTATTAAAAATATCGATATTTACACCAGCCCATCAGTTCTGGGGCCAATGGTGGCGCAGTGGCGCAAGCGTGTGACTAAAAACAACTGGTTGTGGGTTCGATTCCCACTCGAGGAGTGGAAATATTTAATATTTCCATTTCCTTCGCTCTGGTATCAGAGGTTAGTTCGTTAGGCGCGGCGTTAAGTTCCGCCACTTAACACACAATGCCTCCAAATTCGGCAGAAAGTAGGAAACGGAGTGTCTTAACACTAGGTACGCTCTGCCTACCCTGCTGTGTGTGCGGGATACAGCGTGAAGCTAAAAAAAAATATTTACATCAGTAGGTATTTGAACCCGTACTTCCTAAGAAAAAGCTGTAGAACATTATCTAAATCCATATTCATACAGAATACTCGTACATTTCTAAATAATATCTATTAATAAAACCAGTTTAAGTGTTGGTGAACGTAAAAGCTTTGAAAGTAAAAGTTTAACACATCCATATCTACTTTTAGGTAACAATGTCGATTTTGTTGAAGTAAACATATTTTAATATGGACATGACTTGTCGTAGTAAAATACTTACGACATTGTTCATATATTGTACGAGTAGGTATATCCAGTTTCTGTAATTATTGTACAAACATTTTGAAGGCAGCGTAAAGTTTCAATGCATTTATAAACTTGAATGTTAGATAAAGCCGTCGTGGCGCAGTTGTTCAACGTCTGATTGTAATCACGATGGTTATGGGTTCGATTCCCACTCGAAGGAATGATTACATATTATTTTCAGTTAACCGCTCTGGTACCTAAGCCACTTAAAATCGAATGTCTCAATTGAGCGGAAAGGGGGGAAGGAGTGCCTTGACACAAAGTTTTCTCCAACTTATATCTTCCTACTACCCGATTTTACTATGCGGACAAAAGACTATGCAAAAAAAATGAGTTTGAATAATAAATTTACATACCTGTATTGTAAATTCAATGTCAATGGCTAAAAAGAAACCAAAGCCTTCTCCATCTACGATTTACCCAATACATTCATTTTTTGAGCTGTAATTAATCATGTAAAGAATTTAGAAAAAAACCTTGGTTGAATAGTGAGCAACTGTGTAAAATAAATCATAAATAATAGTTTTGTTTCTTATTGAGACAATAATTAATTACATTCGTTCTTACTTTCTAGAATTGAAGCCGTAACCTCTGTAATTGCAATAATTACCTAGAGGAAAAATACAAAAATATTTGAATGGTTTCATACACCACTCATATTCATGAGTTTCAATGCATATATTATATTGATTTTTTGAGCTTTCCGCTTTTCCCCACATAGCAGAGTAGTTAGAGAGAACCTAATATCAAGACATTCCGTTCTCCGTTTTCTGCTTGAAACAGAGACATTATGTTTTAAGTAGCAAAACTCAACGCCACGCTTAGTCATCTTTCCTCAGCAGAAGGAGGAAAATAATTTAAATATAATCTTTCCTCAAAGTGGGAATAAAACCTTCAACGATCGTGTTCACATTCAGATGCTGTTCCACTACACCATAACGGCCTTAACTGACTATATAATATTATATTTTATATTTACATATGTACATTATATATTCAATGTCAATGACTAAAAAGTAACCAAAGCCTTCTTTATCAATGCTTTACCCAATATGTTCAGTAAACGTTCATATTTTTGTAATATATCACGTTAAGAATTAAAAAAAAACCTTGATTGAATCAATCAGTAATTATTTAAAATAAAATATACTTTTGTTTCTTAATAAAGTAATAAATATTAACTGGATTAAAACGTGTAACCTCTACAATTATAACCACGAGTATAACCAACATATGGAATATATTTAGTATGTTTAAATTGTTGATCTTAAAATTAGTAAATTACAAACAGATTTTTTAGAAAACATATAGAAATTTTAACGTAAATTTAAACATTTTTATAACAGATGAATGAATAGTTTCATACACAGCACATAAATATAAATATTATTAATTCACGCTTCTTCGGCATACGAAGCGATTCAGAAGGTACGTAGTGATAAGACACTCCGTAATCCACCTATCGCTTGAAACCGCCACCGGACATTGCCTTATGACTGGTGGAACTCAACACCGGACTTCTTCTCCTTAAAAGAGTGGAGGAATCAAAATAGTTTAAATATAATCGTTACTCCGAGTGAGAATCGAACTAACAACCATTCGCGTTTACAAACAAACGTGTGCGACGATGACATCCTCTACAATGTATATATCTATACTGTATTTATATATGTATAATTGTATATGTATATGGCGTCGAGGCAAAGCGCAGCGTTAAGTTCCTCCACTTCATACGCAATGCCTCCGAATTTGGCGGAAAGTTGGGAACGGAGTGTCTTAACACTAGGTTCCCTCTTCTTACCCTGCTGTATGCGGCATACAGCGTGAAGCTAAAAAAAAAATAATAATATATATGCGTACACCATATAATAATAATAAAATCAAAATAACAATAAAATGATGTAACCGTGAACCTGAATAGTTAATAAGCGAATAAAAAAATTCAATGAACGGATGTAACGCATAAAATTTTTATAACACACTTAAATTCTATAAAATGAACACTGAACTTCATAAAATTAAGGAACCTCTTTCTTTTTTATTGTCTTTAAATAAAAATATAATTTTATATTCTATAAGTATAGATAAGTATAATAATACGAAAAGGGAACACTTTCGGGCCAGTCGTGGCGCAGTGGCACGAACGCGTGACTATAAACGACTGGTTTTGGGTTCGATCCCACTCGGGCCACTAGTTATTGTACAAATTGATATGTGACCAAGCTGGCAACATATATTGACAACAAATATGTGACAGAAGTGGCTGTTAGGGAGTAATAAATAATTAAATTATTCTAACACTGATAAAATAATATATTTTACGTATATTTTTGGGACGTAGCGACAAGCCAACTCTTAAGAAAACAGTATGTTTTTCTCTAATACAGTGACATATAGTGAAAATCTAACATATTTATAATATATTTATGTACATATATAAATTTATGTAATACACATCCATATAAGTGGGTGTATATAACATTTAATCAAGTTCCGAAGATAACTGGAATGAAATTAGTTTCAGCTTGCGAGGCTCACCGCATAATCTGCTCCCACTCCTAACACCTGCCTGAGGCTATAAATCTAAATATGTGAATAATTTCATCGAGACCTAAAATCCTATTAAATTAAATTTCTTCTCCAAACATTACCTTATAGTATGGTCCTTCATTTAGCCTTAAATTATCATGATTAGAAATGACCTACAGCATGTTATTGTAAACTAGCGACCAGCTCTTGACTTCACCTGCGTAAATTGTTTCAGCCACTTTTGAACATTTTTAAAGTGTTATTCCACACTTAGGAAAATTAAAAAAGTCGCTTTCACCACTGAGCAATGCGCGCCTGGACGGTATTCAGAAGGCGCGGGTTCGAATCCCGCTGCGCCCACATTTTTATACGTTTTCTAAATGTCTTTGTTTCGGCCAATTAATTAAAACAGTTATAGAAATATTGTCCAACAAAACTTAAATTGTTAAATTATTTTATTTATAAACGAATTGTAATAAATATTAAGCGGAGATTACCAAATACAGTAGTTGAAACTGCATTCAAATCAGTTAAGCCGTTTCCAAGATTACCATGCACAAATAAACAGACTAGCTAAAAAAATAAAAATCTTTGTTAATTTGCATTCTTTGTTAAATTGAAAATAAAAATCAATGTAATAGAAATCATTTATCTTTGTTCATAAATGATTTCTATTACATTGATAAATCCCCCAATAATAGCGTTTCTCATATATACAGATATCAGTTACATTTTTATTATATTTTTTTTTTATTTTTATATACATATATTATTTATATTTATTTTTATTACATAGATTTATTATTATTTATATTTAAGTAAACAGCAACATTTCTAAACGAAATTCATGTTGAAATTTCAAAAATTTAAAAAGTATTAATATAAAGGGAAAAATCTGGAGTAAGGTCGTTTCATTTCACACGTTCTCAAAACCGGTATATTGAACCAGTTTTATTTTTAAGTGGAAGTAAGTATGAATGTATTTATTAAAATATGTCTAGATTTTAATTTAATTACCGAAAAGGTATGGAAAGGCCAGTCGTGGCGCATTGGCACGAAGGTGTGACTGTAAACGATTGGTTGTGGGTTCGATTCCCACTCGAGGATTGTAAATATTTATTAATTCTATTTCCTTCGCTGTGGTATCGAGGCAAAGCGCGACATTATGTTCCGCCACTTAGCACTCAATACCTCGTAATTTGGCGGAAAGTGGAAAACGGAGTGTCTTAACTCTAGGTTCCCTCTGCCTACCCAGCTGTATGTGGAGTACAGCTTGAAGCCGTGAATCGAACTCACAACCAGTCGTTTACAGTCATACTTTTGTGCCACTGCGCCACGTCTAGCCCCAACTATTTTATATATGTACTATATATACGATACTAATTAAAAGAAACTTTTTTTAAAGTAGTATGTTTTAACACGACACAGTGTGATAAATGATTTGATTTACAAAAAATGCAATAACATTAGCATAGCGTTGAACTGGAGACAGTTAACTTATAACTATTGCAGCTCCGAGGAGTTTTATTGTTTTGTTTCTCTCTTACACTGTTAATCTTAAGTTAAAAATTGTTAGACAATTGCTTTTAGTTTGTCGCATTCGACACACTTCGCATAGTAAGAAAGTCAGAGAGATTCTAGTGTAATGACACTCCGTTCCGCATTTTCCACCCAAAATTATAAAATTGTATGTTCAGTGACATAACCTCGTGCTGGGCTTTGTTTTAGGTTCCAAAGCGGGGGAAATGAGAATATTTTAAGTATAATAATTCCTACGAGTAGAAATTGAACCCACAACCTTCGCATTTACTGCCAAACGCTTTCCTACTTCGCCACGACTTCAATTGCTTTCAAGGCACATACTATGCATAAATTATTTTTAAACAAAAAAGGTAAATTTAAAAATGAAACGACTTGTTTTCAACATTTGTCAGTCAGTCAGTTGGGGCCAGTCGTGGCAGTGACACATAATTACGTGTGACTGTACGCAACTGGTTGTAGATTCGATTTCCACTCGAGGAGTGGAAATATTTCACATTTCCATCTTTTTCGCTCTGATATCGAGGCAAGGCGCGACGTTAAGACCCGCCACTTAACGCACAATGCCTCCAAAAATCAGCGGAAAGTCGGGAACGGAGTGTCATAACACTAGGTTCCCTCTGCCTACCCAGCTGTGCGCGGGTTACAGAGCAAAGCTAAAAAAAAATGAAACACAAGTCGTTTCATATTCTACATTTTTCAAATACGGCTAGTATAATCTAATTCGTACTAAAAATAAATAATTTTGAAACTTTCATTTAGTTGAGATAACTTATTAAAGTGGAGAACGGAGTGTCTTAACACTATTTCTCTCTCTGACTGCCATCCTATACAGGAAAAGCGTGTAGCTAAAGGATTACTTATTTCTTTAAATAGCAAACAACAAATTCTGTCTAATAATCGCAGGGAAACACTTACGAGTATATGACACGATATAATATAAATATATCCCCAAGTGAATGTGAACAGTCCGACTTGACCTAACTGCGGCACGATGTCCTATTTACCAGTGTATTACAACGGCTTACTTATAGTAATCTTTTTTTATCTGAAAAAGTATTATTTTTTATATGTAGATATTTTTTTTTATAACTTCACGCTGTATCCCGCATACAACAGGGTAGGCAGAGGGAACCTAGTGTTAAGACACCCTGTTCCCCATTTTTCGTGGAATTCTGAAGGCTTTGTGTGCCAGTGGCGGAACTTAACGCCGCGCTTTGCCTCGGCACCAGAGCGAAGAAAATGGAAATATTAAATATTACCACTCCTAAACTGGGAATCAGAAGGCACACCGGCCTCATTTAGGTAATAATGATAATAAACAAATTTTAGACTATTACTTTCATTTCTAATATATAGCCTTGTTTTTAAATTTACTTATGTTTTAAAATTTACTTATGTTAACCAACGGAGAAGCTAGTCATTCCCAATATACATTTCGTAGATTATACACTGGGAACTGGGAAGGAACTGGGAACCTGTAAAAATGTTATAACAATCAATGTCTGCAAAAATCTAAAGTAAAAGTAGTCTAGTCTAGTAAAAAATATTATTTATACAAAACTTTACTTAGATTTTTATATAATGCACTGCCAAGTTTAACTAAGCAATCAAATAAAATCTTTTTACTAACCGCCAAACAGATCAGAGCGTGTTTTTACAGCGGGGAAACTGACCACAGGGTAAAACACGCCCACGTATCGAGCCGGCCACCTCCCTTACCACTGCAACCTTGTTTTGGTGGCAGTATTAATATGACTATGATAAACTATCTTTTACTAATTGTATTTTATATTAATTTAACTTTTTTTTATGTAATTTTGCTTTCTGTGAAACAGCTCTACATTATTTCCCGCATAAAATAGTAGTTAAAGATAATCTATTATTAAAACACTCAGCTCTCCACTTTTTGCCTGAATTCCAGCCTTTGAGGTCCTTCAATGCCATGTTCTGTCTTGTTCAAGAAAGTGAAAAAATAAAAATAGTGAGAATCATCCCTCCATTTACCAAATTATGATTATTCCACATTCTTTTAAAGTTATCAATCGGTTATCTTGTTATCTTCTTCTAACAAAACATTACCTCGAGTCGGAATCGAATTCAGAACCATCAAATACAATTAATCGCTACTCCACTACAAAATAGGGTACATAGATCTAAATAAAAAATAACACTTTTCTTCGTTTTTATATATTCTCATATCACCTATATAGGACCATTATATTTTAAAACAAATTTTAATACTAATAAATACTAAATTAAACTAAATGAAATTAAACAACAAACGTAACAAATCGTTTATATGAGCAAAACAGTGTTCATTCCCCAGAGACGAATATATGTAGAGTCTCATATTAAACCCAATCATTTTAACATTTCAACGACTACCTCTAAAACTACAGTAACGTAAAGTTTTGACCTAACTTGTATAGCTAAAATGGAAATAATATTATATTTATTATCAAATCAAAGGACCATTTGACTGTTAGAGTGTTGTGGCACAGTAGTCGGATATGTATAGTGTACACGATAGTCTTGAATTCGATTATTGTTCAAGGGAAAATTCTTTAAGTGTTATTCACACACTTGGGTTGTTAGAACATTTTTAGAAAAAAAACATAAAAATTTGAAGGCGCATTAGACGTTTGGTTTAATGTTCAGAGCGCGTTCAGGCTTCCAAGAAGCACGGGTTCAAATTCCGCTAAATTCAAATTTTAAGAAGCCAATTGTTTTAATATTAGTTATAAAATTGTCTTTACAGATTCTACGTTGAAATAAACGAAAATATTGTTAGAGTAAATATACAGAAATTAACATGAGGTTAATAATATATGCTATAACAGCCATGCATAATATAATACGTGCTAGTGATCCTCACATGAAGGTATCGCAAGTCTTAATCTAATTTGAGATCCGTTAGTTTCTGAAATCAGATATGCCAGAAGGCTAATATATGCATATGCATATGCATATGAAGCTACTAGGGACCCGTTCGCAGCTTCGCCCACGTGAACTACACTACTATAACTGCTCCGTATTTTCAACAGGCCGCGGTCTTACTTAGGTTATGAGTTTTTCTATTTTTCATATAAATTTCTCCCCTTACACCCTAAGAGGTTGGCTTTGAAAATAATAGATATAGTATTTAGCCTATTCTTGATCTTGCATCGTCAATTATCTTCCTTAAAAATATAATCATTGAAATCGGTCAAGAGAGTTTAGATATTTCATGCCCTATTTAAACGCTATAGGGGTTTATTTTTGAAAAAAAAATGTAGTCTATGTGACCCTGAATGTTCAACTATTTAAATTCCAAATTCCATTCAAATCGGGCTGGTGGATTAACCGTGAAAGCTTAGTAAACAGAGTTTCACGTTCATAATATATTATTACGGGAGTCCACATAAATGTTTCTTTTAAAATAAACTAAAGTAGATGCGAATGATGAAACATTAAATGATAGCAGTTGCGTTATTTTGCCAAACATTAATGTAATTTCACAGTCAATAAAAAACCTTCAATTCAAATTTATGCAGTATCGAAAATTAAAATAACATACACAAATACAATTGATGTACCCTTCTCACACCCCGCGTCGCAAGGAAGGCAGAGAGAACCTAGTGTAAAGACACTCCATTTTCCGTATCCTTGGTTGTTAAATGAATATTGTGGATTGACACCAAGTCCTTTCTGCCTGCGAGAATATGGATATGGTGAAGAGAAAAAGTTAAATATATAGAAGATATATTTCACTTTTTTCGCAAATATAAAACAAATAAAATAATTATTACATATATTATTAAATAAATTTTTTCCCG
This sequence comes from Dryas iulia moderata, assembly GCA_019049465.1. Lineage (NCBI taxonomy): Eukaryota > Metazoa > Arthropoda > Insecta > Lepidoptera > Nymphalidae > Dryas > Dryas iulia. Next base: position 4,978,405 of record CM032415.1, on the reverse strand, counting down.
CATAGCAAGCTATTAAGGGGAAACCTAGTGTCAAAACACTCCGTCCTCCACTTTTATCCGAGATTTGCATGTAGAGTGACGAAACTCACCACCACACCCTGTCTTAGTTACCAGTAGGTACTTATAATAAAACAAATTAAAGCAAATAGAAAATACAGTCATATCTTACACAACATTGTAAGCGTAATTTAACAATATAAATGATTTACGTGCACTGTTCTAAAAAAATTACAAAGAATTCAGTTACAAAATTTTTAAAAACTGAAGTAAATCATGACTTTTGTAACGTAAACTTAATTACCTTTTCGAGATTAAAGTGTTTTTATTAAACCTTGGCACTACCTTTCTAACACATTCACTTACTTGCTTTAAAGATGCACTAATTTTAATTTGATGCTACTAATCGCATTCTGTCACTCTTACGTCACTACTGTAGTCGCTTATTCAATAAACTAATTTTGCATATCCGGCTATTTATTGGTTCTTTCTAATATATCCGTCCCAATATTACTTTTTGGATTACGTATGGTGGTAATAAATGTTTGATATATTTTATAGTGTTTCACGTTTTTTTCCATATATCAGGTAATCAGAGAGAATCTAGTGTCAAGGCACTTCGTTCTCCAATTTCCACCCGAAAATCGATAAATTGCATGTTAATTGACGGAACTTAACGCCGCGCTTTGTCTTGTCACTACTGTGTTACTAGTGCGGAAAAATGAAAATATTACATAAAATCAGTCCTTCGAGTGGAAATAGAACCCACAATCATCGTGATTCCAGCCAAACGTTGTGGACTGTGGCTTTGTATACACCTTGTAATAAATTATGAAATGTCACCGCAGTTAAAACAAGCCTAGCGTCCCCATTTAGGTGTATCACCAAAATCCATAATGTCACGTGACGTCACTAAGCAAAAAAGCCTTTGAACAAATGTCAAATATTAGTTCCCAAATAAAAATAAAGAAATTTGAAACAATATAACTATTTACTATACTAAATACAAATGGAAATCAATAAAAATATTTTTTTTGGGCGTCACGCTATGTCCCGCACACAGCAGGGTAGGCATAGGAAAGCTAAAGTTAAGACACTTCGCTTCCTACTTTCCACCAAATTCTGAAGGCATTACGAGTTAAGTAGTGGAGCTTAACTCCGCTCTTTTGACACTAGAGTGAAGAAAATTAAATATTAAATATTCTAATTCCTCGAGTAGGAATCGCATCCATAGCCAGTAGAATTTACAGTCACACATTGTGCCCCTGCCCCACGACTAGCCTTATATTTATTTTGTGATGTGATATTTATTTAATAAATTTTCAATCTGTTATTATTTTTTTTCCATCTTCACATTTTATCCCACATATCCTGATAGTCAAAGAGAACCTAGTGACAAGTCACTCTGTTCCCCAATCTCCAAACTTAACGTTGGAGCTGTGTTTAACACCAGAGCGGACACATGAAAATAATTTAAATATAATCGTTTCCTCAACTGGGTATCGAACCCGCAAGCTTTTGTATGTGTAGTCCGACCGCGCTACGTTAGCGTCAAAATATTAGAACCTACTAAAAACTTTTTTAAAAGTAAATATGGTACCTACAAGTGAAAAGCGATTTTCTCGCTTTCTTTGTGTAACTTTAACTTTAGTGTTAATTAATTAAATTACTGACTTAAACATAGCAGTAAAAGAAACAGAAACAGCATCTTAGTGTATTGCAAGTAAAACTTGAAAAAAATTATAATGAACAGAACTACTTGTTGATGCGATGCTTTCACAGGACTTTGCTTAAATTAGAGAAGGAATCGTTTTAACAATACAATATTTTAAATGTTTTATTATACCATATTATATTACAAATATTTTTTTTTTTTAAAAAAAGGAAGCCAGTCGTGGCGCAGAGGCACAGAGTGTGACTGTAAAGCGACTGGTTGTGGGTTCGATTCCCATTCGAGGAGTAGAAATATTTAATATTTCCATTTTCTTTGCTCTGGTATCGAATTAAGTTCCTTAAGTTCCGCCACTTAACACACCTTTAGAATTTGGCGGAAAATGGGAAATTAAGTGTCTTAACACTAGGTTCTCTCTGCCTACCGTAGGGTAGGGGTGCCTACGTGCGCGGGCGCGTACAGCGTGAAGCTATAATATAATAATAGTTGAAGGTAGTAAGAAAACGGCGAAATTGACAGATGAGATCAGAATTGCAATGTCGTACACATATGACTGTAACATTTATACTAATATTAAAAATGCAAAAGTGTGTCCGCCGGGATGGAATGCTAAAGACCCAGGGTAAAACACAGGCTACTTTTTCAAAAATCAACGATATGAAATGGCATGAAAATACCAACCCCTAAGGTGATAAAAACATTGGAATATCTTTTTTGAGTAAAATATTTTAACCTAGCTTAATTTAAGCGAGAACGCGGGCCGACAGAAGTACGAAATAGCTCTGTTATATGCGATGCGTATTTTATAAACGGAATTAAACAATATAAATGATTCACGTGCAATGATCTAAAAAATACTATATAATAAAGCAGTTCCAAAAACCGATATCTGTTTAAAAGAATTGCTTTTAACCGTGCAATATTTCAAATGTTTAACATTTTATTAACTTTGCTTACACTCTACCAGTATTTTAAAAGGATAAAAGAGGGTAGTAAAAAAATGACACAATGAACAGGTGGGATCAGGATATCTCAAACATTTTGTCGTGACTTATTGTAGCACATTTATATCCGGCTAGATACGCCAGACCTGCACAGCCCCACGTTTTGTTATAATTAATCATGGACTCTCTGAATAGTTTCCTTTGCGGAAAAATTGATCTTGTGTTTACGAAATTTAGATGGTTATTGATTTTTTCTTTTACTATAGAAGACAGACATTATGATTATATATAGGAGTATTTGTTAATTATTTGCCTGTTAATAATCAGAGAAAATAAAGCTTAAGAGATTATTTTTTTTTAGCTTCCCGCTGTATACCGCACACAGCAGGGTAAACAGTGGGAAACTAGTGTTAAGACACTCCGTTCCCCACTTTCCGCCGAATTCAGAGGCATTGCGTGTTAAGTGGCGGAACTTAACGCCGCGTTTTGCCTCGACACTAGAGCGAAGAAAATGGAAATATTTCCACTCCTCGAGTGGGAATCGAACCCACAACAAGAGATAAGAATTAGTATAAACTAATAAATCGTAAAATGAGCATAATTGGTTGTGAAAATAATTAAACATGTTCATTTTACCAAAAAGTGCAGCGTTAAATATCGTCACTTGAAGAAGGACACAGTAGACTTTGCGGGTATAATCAGGAAAAATGTACTAGCGTACAGTTAGTTACACTACCCATAATGTAATCTACCTACATACGTCTGCTTCACTGACACGCATTAAATTTCTACTAAACCCGACATTCTTCTAAATGGACATTCGCATAATGAAGATAATGTCTCAGTATCCTTCAACACTTAAAAAATTACATTTTATATGCAAATATTAAGCGTGAGTAAAACAGTTAAACGCTCATTTTATTTACATTCATATCTGAAAGTAGCACGCCCGTCATCCGACCGCCGCCGTCGCTTCCAATTTACTAAAGATATGTAAATTAATTTTTGCTTCCTTTTTCATTTTGCCACTGGACAAGGAGCAGTTTTTTTTACATTCATTATTTCGAGCACAAGTCTTGTTACGATGAAAATGGTATGCATTTTTGCGGTAATATCAAAAAGAATTAATATGATATTTTTAAAAAAGATATATTCTTTTTACTAAGAATACGTAAATTTAATATTTTTAAAGTGTTCTTCATAGACTTAGTTCTTGAATATGTATTTAGTTAGTCAGCGTGTCAATAACGGTTTTAAAATGTTTAAATATTTAATAAATAGCTTTCTTTCTTGCCAAACGATGATTTGTAGAATTAGAATTAATCTTTGGGTAACAGATATTAGTAAAAATCGCACTACACGGATGCTAACAACAAAAATAAGTTATCATAAGTGTATAATAATTTCGACGTATTCAGGTGTAGAACGTATGGCTTAGCGATCAGAGCACTTGGATGGTCCCAAGAGGTTCCGATTCAAATTCGATTTTTTTATACATTTCTTAAAATACGTAACAAGTTATAAGAAACAAATATAAAATATTCATAGAATATAGATTGTTTGACTCAAAATATAATAAATTTCTATCTATATTTTAGTACCGTCACTTCTACCTGTCTGACTTAATCATATGTTTTCCAATCGCGGTAAATCTACTGGAAAACGTGATGAAATTTTCTAAGGTGACAGCCTAAAATATCTAAGCTGTAAATTAATAACAGTGACTAAAAATATAATTCCCCTTAGGGTTATATAATATAATTCTTAGAATCTAGACAATTTAAATTATGAATTCGAGTTTTGTTTATATTTACATTATAAGCATAATAAAGTAAATAAATGGATAGAATATTCAAAGTTATTAATGAGATCAACGTGGTACATTGGAACACCATTTAGCTGCAAACATGATTAGGTGTAGGTTCGATTTCCACTCCGATGATGAAATGATTATATCAAAATTATTTTCATTTCTCCGCTCTGGTGGCTAAGAAAAGGCGCGTCGATTTTCGTCGATCTTTGATGGAAGTTAAAGATCAGAGTGTCTTGACTGATTCTCTCAGAAACCCACGGAATATGGGAAAAAGCTGGAATTATAAGTATATTAGCCAACTGAGATGAGTCAGATTAATCTAGATTTTTTACATGTGGAAGATATCATTCAATATTTGTTCACGAAAATTATATGGAAAGAAGTAAGTTATATGAAATTTAATTTAAATAATGTTCGTATTGAAGAGAAATACAGTAAATAAATATTAATAACAATACTTCGTTATATGTGTTTACATCAGTATAATAAAATAAAAATTATGTTTAATACAACACGTTGCTAGAGCAACGCATATTTTACCCATCTGGTTCTCTAGTTTTTTTTTATTTATTTTATCATTATGCATATAATTAGTAATTAAATACACTTTTATTTAATTTAGTAAATAATTTAAATTAAAATATGAAAATTTAAACTTAAAATAGAAAATTACAGCCTGTTAAGACTGACTAAGTCAGTAATGAAGCTTAGATATATTAATTAGTAATTAAATACACACGTACAAAACACGCACGTCGAGAATATTCGTTAACGCCGCGAGTCGCATCTTAATTATATTATTACATATTACAAGATTAGAGGATTACAGTGGCCAGTCGTGGCCCAGTGGCACAAGAGTGTGACTGTAAACGACTGGTTGTGGGTTCGATTCCCACTCGAGGAGTGGAAATTATATTTCCATTTTCTTCGCTCTGATGTCGAGGTAAAGCGCGGCTTTAAGTTCCGCCACTTAACACGCAAGCCTCCGAATTCGGCGGAAAGTGGAGGGGGAGTGTCTTAACACTAGGTTCCCTTTGCCTACCCTGCTGTGTGCGGAATACACCGTGAAGCTGGAAAAATAAGAAAAACATTAAAAATAATCATTTTCCCAAATGGGAATCGAATCCACAACCGAATGCACAATTGTTATTACTTTTCTATTCAAAATATATTTTTACTGAGCAGTCGATATTTATCTACTTAGTTGAACTGCAAAATAAAGAACAATGGTGAATGGTGAAAGAGCTGCATTCTCGCGCTGCACGCAATTCCATTTTGTTCATCTTTCTTATCTTTTTCAATACCGTCTTGGTTACAAGAAATTTAATTACTCTTATTTTATATTCAGATACAACGATATATTATATTTATGTTTTAATATTTTTGATTTCTAGTTTTACGCTTTTTCCGTATAACGAATAGATAGAAACGAGTATCAAGATACTGCGTTCTTCACTTGCCTTGAAATTAACGCTGAGTTTTTTTTTAACAAAGGAAAGGAAATGAAAATAATTTATTGTTTTACAATTTAGTGTCAAAACACTCTGTTCTACACTTATCAATAAAATCGAAGACATTAAATGGCAGTACATAATTTATTTTGAAATTCCATTAAATAAAAATTGATAAATTATTTAGCAAACAAAAAATATACGAGTATAGAAAAAATACCGAATCATATTAAATATTCAATAAACTCTGAAATTTAGTTTATTTATTTAGGTTTCAACAAAATTGCAAAATAATTCTTTACTTATTAATATAATATAAATTAATTATGTATTAATATGTGACATTTTTTCTATAGGCTTTTAGGATTATTTTTTATCTGTCTTTCTTTATTAATACTTTTTTACTGATTTTTCAGTATAATGTTTATAGCTGTCCATATAAACTATTTAATTATACTTGCCGCGTTCTTTTCCATACAAGTAGTAAGGAACTATTTAGTTAAAAGAAAACAGGAACTGAAAATATTCAATTAAAAAAAAACATCTATAAGCAATTGAACGCAAAGCTTAGCGGTCATTGATCATGGACGGTTTCCAAAAGGCACAGGTTCGAAAGCTGCGTTCAAATTTTACACGTTTTTTGTAAACGTTTTTTAATTGTATAGTTGTGTAGTTCTTAGTATGGGAATAACAATTTAAAAATATTAAATATTAAATTATAATCTTCACAATAATTTAATAAAGTACCTTGGCTCGTTAACTGACCGTGGGTTAGCGTGTTACGTAAAGCAAAGTATACAGGTTTTACTGTCGCACTCTTTAGGTGAACGGCGGTGCCTTAACTAGAGTTACAGATCTAGGCCAAAAATTGACCGCATGTGGCAAATCCACTTTCGCTCTCTTCGCCACACACTAACCCTGTTAAGACTCTTTACTTCACTTCACTTTACTTACTTAAATCTTATATAACTGACAATGGCTGTGTCAAAATTAATGTAACTACCAGTTTTGATGTTATCAGTATTGTATGAAAACGTGTAATATTTTAAATTTACACTGTAATGTTGTTAAGCGATGGTTTTAGGTTCGATACGCTCTCAGAGGAACGATTATTATTAAATTGTTTTCATTTCTTCGCTTTGCTACTTAAACAAAACATAGCATTGAGTCCCACTTATTTCAATTTCGGGCTTAAAGTGGAGAAAGGAGTGTCAGAACACTAGATTCTCTCTGACTATCGCTAAGCATAGCAATGCAGGAAAAGAACGTAAAATTGCTTATTAAAGCCGCAACTTATTCAAATTAACCGTGCGCTAAGTGCATATGAAATACAGGTAAAGTGAAATGTACATCATATGATGAGTATCTGTTTGCGCAACCTAAAAAATAAACCACAAACAAACTGCACACTCTAAATTGATTGTTTTATATAACGCGAACCAAATTGTATTATTTCGAATGTAAGTGCATATCTGGCTCGCTTCCAATGTGTCATCGACAATCGTCAATCATTATTCTTCGTGTGATTTTGATTTGCATCGGCATACTGTTTTTCAAATTCAAGTAGCCGTGTAAAAGTAGGTGCTTATGCTAATTAAAATATTAATTAAATTGGTTAATTTGGGTCACTTTTGTTGTAATGCCAAAAAAATCCTATATTTAAATTGTTTTTAATAAACGTATAAAATAAAAAACAAAATTAAAAATTTTGAAAATGCCCACGACGGTTTAATTGTAATTGAAAAAGGATAAAATAACTAGAAATCCCCCGCCTAAAAGAATATATGTAACGAGATGATGGGGACGACTTCGTCGGAGCTGCCATTACTTTAAGTTTGCTAACTTCTCCTAGGTTTTCATGCTGTTAAAACAGGTTTAGGAAAAAATTAAAATATTAATATGAATTTACAGTTTTGATAACTGGTATTCCTTTTAAAAACTTTAAGAACGAAATCTATACTGTTAGCTACTATATTTAAAATAGAGGTTGCAACTGGCAGCCCCCGACGAAGTTGTCCCCATCATCTCGTTACATATATTCTTTTAGGCGGGGGATTTCTAGTTATTTTATCCTTTTTCAATTACAATTAAACCGTCGTGGGCATTTTCAAAATTTTTAATTTTGTTTTTTATTTTAAACTTTTTAAAGTGTATAGATACACATTATAAATTATTACATAATTTCGAAATACTTTATATTAATCTTCATGCAAATCCAAAAAAAATTATAAGCCCAATGCTTTCTGGTTATCAAATGCCTATTGCAGCGCCTGGCAGATTGTCACCGCAACATTTTTAGGAAACTTAAGTTTAACCAAATCAGTGAAAATCACAAAACCCACTAGTAGTTTTGATTTGGAACAAATTAATTTATACTGGAGCGCCCCGTGGTAGTTTGTGATATGGCATATAAAAACACGCAACAATTAAACCTGAACCTATCACAGAAAACCGCATCTAAATAGGTTTCACACAAAAATACAAGCAAATGCTTACTACAGCACCCCCCTGGTGAGGTGTCACCACGACACATATACGAGAACGCGCGCTAATTGAGCCTGATCCTATCGTTGAAAACTGCATCAAATTCAGACTCGTAGTTTTAACTTTGCACCATCAAATGTTTAATGAAGCGCCCCCTGGTGAGTTCTTAACGTAAAAAAAAAACTAAAAACATACACCAAGTAAAGGTAAATCTAATACTGAAAACTCTGTCCAATCGGACTAGTAGTTGTGGTTTTACATTAAATATTACAAACAAATGTTTACTGCAGCGCCCCCTGGTGAGTTAACACGATAAAGCATATCCAAGAACATGCACTAATTAAACTTGAGCTTATCACTGAAACTGCATCCAAATCGAATTCGTCATTTTAGCTTTGCACAAACAATATTTTACTGCAGCGCCCCCTGGTGACTTGTCACCGTAATATAAATTTAAAAACATGTACTAAACAAAGCGGAATCTAATACTGAAAACTCTTTCCAATCGTACTAGTCGTTTTTGTTATACACAAAAAATGGAAGCAGCTACTTACTGCAGCGCCCCCTAGAGAGTTGACACATATTAGAAAATATGCACTAAGTAAACATACATGACACATATATGAAAATATGCACTAAGTAAACTTGAATCTATCACTGAAAACTGCATTCAAATCGGACTCGTAGTTTTAGTTTTGCACAAACAAATGTACTTACTGCAGCGCCCCCTGGTGAGTGATCACCGTAACACATATATGAAAAGATGCACCAATTAAACTTAAACCTATCGTTGAAAGTTTTATCTAAATCGGACTAGTAGTTTTTACTCTGCATAAACAAATGTTTACTGCAGCGCCCCCTGGTGAATTTTTACCGTAACGTAAAAACAAAAATTTTAAAATATGTACGAAGTAAAGCTTAATCTAGTTCTGAAAACTCTAGCCAATCGGATAAGTAATTTCGGTTTTAGACAAATAAATATAAGAAAAATTTTGGTTTTACACAAAAAAACTCAAACAAATGCTTATTACAGCGCCCCCTGATGAGTGGTCACCATAACACATATATGGAAAGACGCACCAATTAAGCCTGAACCCATCCTTGAAAGTTTCATCTAAATTGGACAAGTAGTTTTTGCTCTGCATAAACAAATGTTTAGTGCAGCGCCCCCTGGTGAGTTTTCCCCGTAACAAAAAAAGAAAAATCTTAAAATATGCATCAAGCAAAGATGAATCTTTTTATGAAAACTCTTTTCATTCGGAGCAGTAGTTTCGGTTTTAGACAAAAAAATACAAAAAAAGTACAAACAAATGCTTACTGCAGCGCCCCCTGGTGGTTTGACACGATAAAACATATCCAAGAACATCCACCAATTAAACCTGAATCTACCACTGAAAATCTATTGAAATCAGACTATTATTTTTTGAGATAATTGAAAACATTCGTTTCCACGTAAAATGCTTACTGCAGCGCCCCCTGGTGAGTTAAGGCAATAAGACATACATAAGAACATACGCCAATTGAACCTTAACCTATCATAGAAAACCGTATTAAAATCGGACTTATAGTTTTGGAAATAATTGACATAGTAATTTGCACAAACACACAAACAAACAAACAAACAAACAAACAAACAAACAACCTCTCACCCCAAACACATATACAGTCGCCGTTCCGTCGCGGGTAAAAAAAATTAAGTATAATAGAATATTTACAGTTTTGATAACTGGTTGGATTTTAAAGACTTTAAAACGAAATCTATACTGTTAGCTACTATATTTAAAATAGAGGTTGCAACTGGCAGCCCCCGACGAAGTCGTCCCCATCATCTCGTTACATATATTCTTTTAGGCGGGGGATTTCTAGTTATTTTATCCTTTTTCAATTACAATTAAACCGTCGTGGGTTTTTTCAAAATTTTTAATTTTGTTTTTTATTTTAAACTTTTTAAAGTGAATAGATATACGTTATATATTATTACATAATATTGAAATACTTTATATTAATCTTCATGCAAATCCAAAAAAAATTATAAGCCCAATGCTTTCTGGTTATGAAATGCTTTATTATGTTGCAGCGCCTGGCAGATTGTCACCGTAACATTTCCACGAAACTTAAGTCTAACCAAATCAGTGAAAATCACAAAACCCACTAGTAGTTTTGATTTTGAACAAACTAATTTATACTGGAGCGCCCCGTGGTAGTTCGTGGTAGATATGGCATATAAAAACACGCAGCAATTAAACCAGAACCGCATCTAAATAGGTTTCACACAAAAATAAAAGCAAATGCTTACTGCAGCTCCCCCTGGTGAGGTGTCACCATGACACATATACGAGAACACGCGCTAATTAAGCCTGATCCTATCTTTGATAACTGCATCCAAATCGGACTTGTAGTTTTAGCTTTGCATAATTAAATGTTAAATGCAGCGCCCCCTGGTGAGTTCTTGACGTAAAAAAAACCTAAAAACTTACACCAAGTAAAGGTAACTCTAATACTAAAAACTCTGCCCAATCGGACTAGTAGTTGTGGTTTTGCATTAAATATTACAAACAAATGTTTACTGCAGCGCCCCCTGCAGTGAGTGAGTGAGTGAGTTAACACGATAAAACATATCCAAGAACATGCACTAATTAAACTTGAGCTTATTATTGAAACTGCATCCAAATCAAATTCGTCATTTTATCTTTGCACAAACAATATTTTACTGCAGCGCCTCCTGGTGACTTGTCACCGTAATATAAATTTAAAAACATGCTTTAAGTAAAGCGGAATCTAATACTGAAAACTCTTGACAATCGTACTAGTCGTTTTGGTTTTACACAAAAAAATAGAAGCAGCTACTTACTGCAGCGCCCCCTAGAGAGTTGACACATACATGAAAATATGCACTAAGTAAACATACAAGACACATATATGAAAATATGCACTAAGTAAACTTGAATCTATCATTGAAAACTGAATTCAAATAGGACTCGTAATTTTAGTTTTACACAAACAAATGTACTTACTACAGCGCCCCCTGGTGAGTGGTCATCGTAACGCATATATGAAAAGAAGCACCAATTAAACCTCAATTTATCGTTGAAAGTTTCATCTAAATCGGACTAGTAGTTTTTGCTCTGCATAAACAAATGTTTACTGCAGCGCCCCCTAGTGAATTTTCATCGTAACAAAAAAACAAAAATCTTAAAATATGCAGCAAGCAAAGCTGAATCTAATTCTGAAAACTCTAGCCAATCGGATGAGTAATTTCGGTTTTAGACAAATAAATACAAAAAAAATTTTGGTTTTACACAAAAAAAATACAAGCAAATGCTTACTACAGCGCCCCCTGATGAGTGGTCACCATAACATATATATGAAAAGACGCACCAATTAAGCTTGATCCTATCTTTGAAAGTTTCATCTAAATTGAACAAGTAGTTTTTGCTCTGCATAAACAAATGTTTAGTGCAGCGCCCCCTGGTGAGTTTTCCCCGTAACAAAAAAAGAAAAATCTTAAAATATGCATCAAGCAAAGCTGAATCTTTTTCTGAAAATTCTTTTCAATCGGATCAGTAGTTTCGGTTTTAGACAAATAAATACAAAAAAAGTACAAACCAATGCTTACTGCAGCGCCCCCTGGTGGTTTGACACGATAAAACATATCTAAGAACATTCACTAATTAAACCTGAATCTATCACTGAAAATCGTATCGAAATCAGACTATTATTTTTTGAGATAATTGAAAACATTCGTTTTCACGTAAAATGCTTACTGCAGCGCCCCCTGGTGAGTTAAGGCAATAAGACATATCTAAGAACATACGCCAATTGAACCTTAACCTATCATAGAAAACCGTATCAAAATCGGACTTATAGTTTTGGAAATAATTGACATAGTAATTTGCACAAACACACAAACAAACAAACAAACAAACAAACAAACAAACAACCTCTCACCCCAAACACATATACAGTCGCCGTTCCGTCGCGGGTAAATAGGACCGCGGGATTTGAACACGTGCCTCTTGGAAGGTATCGAAACACTCTGACCGCTAAAAGAATAGTAGTCAGAGCGGGGTCGGTTTTCAAAAGGCGCGGGTTCGAATCCTGCCGTCTTTTTACGTTTTCTGAAAATATTTTTTATATTCCCTAAGCGTGTGAATTAATTTTTAAAAATGAATAAAATAATGTTGCAGATGAATATAAATGATACGCTCATAAATCTCCCTTGTTTTACTAAGAATCAGGCTAGCTTAGCTAGCGGGTCATTAGACATTTTGTTTGGAGTGACGACGTGACCAGTCGTAACACCCTAAAACTAAAAGTAAAGTACACAAAAATAAACTGCGAAGGGTATTGAATAATTTATTGAATGTGGGATCACCCACGCAAGTGAAACTGACCGTTACTCGGGCCCATAGGATCACGTCATGCCATTGTACACGTTTGATTACACAAGCCAGGCTTACGACTTACGTCTGGTATAGAAATCATCAAATAATACCAAGTTTGGAAGCGGACCAACATTTTAGCTCCACAATGATTTCCGTTATAACCTCTAGAGTTTTATCAAATCTTGGCATAGACCTATCAAGTGTACTTGGCAATAATTTATCAGGTACTATTTTCAACCCTCGCTTGCACGCAATTACGAATAGGTAGGTACCATACAATCTTTATCTTTTCAATCAGAACGTAATTACTAGGATGAATGTCGACCACTTCACAGAAAAGAAAATACTAAAATAGTACAAGCAAAAGGTTTGCCTGTTTGCCTTTACGTCATTTGTTAACGGCTTAGCTGCCGAACTGACTTTTTGGTAATATAGCGCGAGCTAAGCTATAATGTTAGAGAAGGATATGGTGAGTATTTCTAGAAACTTACATGGATATGGATATATTTTAATGGATATGGATATATTTTTAAACTAGTAGTCGCCGCAACTTTGCTTACGTGAACTTTTAATCTCTATTCCCATATATTTTGACTTTAATAAAAACAATAATTAGAGCTAACCGAAATATTTTAGCATATTACAAGAATTCTTTAAGCTTCCTCGTAAAGCTATGTAGCTCGTATAGCTATGTAGGTGTTATTTATTTTTCTAAGCCCTAATCGGTACCAGTGTTTCAGGGATGAGAGAAATGTGTCTTGGCAATGTCTTGACATTAAATTGTGTTGTAATTTCGATTCCCACTTAGGAATTGAAATTTTTAATTTCTTCGCCTCCGAATTCGAATTCGGCGAAAAGTGGGGAACAAAATGTCTTAACACTAGGTCCCCTCTGCCTACCCTGCTGTGTGCGGGATACAGCGTGGAGCTAAATTTCTTCGCCCTTATATCGAGGCAAAGTACGGCGTTGAGTTCGGTCATTTAACACTGACTGCCTCCAGTAATCGGCGGACGAAGGCTAACGGAGTGTCTTAACATTAAGTTCTCTCTGCTAGACGCTACCAAAAAATAGGTTTACTGTACAGGAAGAAATAAGAAGCAACTTTTTCTCATTTAATTTATCAAACAGTAGATATATTTAAGTATTTCTATAAAATATATATTGATTCGACAAAAAGTTTTTCTAATTAATAATGACATTATTACTAGAATAAACTAAAAGGAAAACTTTAAGTTGTATAATCACAATAAATTAAAATAATACAGAAGCAAATTACAATCTACTGAGCTTCTTTCAATACTTATCGGGTCAGAAGGTTTAGATGATAAAATGGTTTAGATAAGCTTCACGCTGTTACCCGCACACAGCAGGGTAGGCAGAGGGAACCTAGTGTTAAGACACTCCGTTCCCCACTTTCCGCCGAATTCGGAGGCATTGTGTGTTAAGTGGCGGAACTTAACACCGCGCTTTACCTCGACACCAGAGCGAAGAAAATGGAAATATTAAATATTTCCACTCCTCGAGTGGGAATCGAACCCACAACCAGTCGTTTACAGTCACACGCTTGTGCCACTGGGCCACGACTGGCCACGAGTCTTTTTTTATGGAGGAATATAATACTTTTCTATTAAAACTTACTATCTGGGCCAATTGTTAATTATTAATGTCGTGGCAACGTGGTTTATATTTATTAAGTTATTACATACGTCATATTGAAGCTTTCGTGACGCAATGGGACAAATGGGACGTTTGACTATAAACGTAGTTGTGGGTTCAATTCCCCCTCGAGAAGATGATTATATTTAAATTTTTATATCTTTGCTCTGGTACCAGAATGGTACCTGGCATTGAGAATCGCAACTCAATACGGAATGTCTCTTATTCGGGAAGAAAGTGGTAAATGGGGCCTCATGACACTAGATTCTCCCTGAATACCATGATATGAGAGAACAAGCGTGAAAATCTATATCACATAAATATTATAGGTAGATATAGTACGGCGTTGGATTGCGTTATTCATAAGGAATTTATCGAAATTAGTTAATAGTAAAGACTTTAAATAATAGGTATATGTAACATTTCGAAAAAACGTCTAATTTTACGTACATTACTTTTGCCAATCTCCTTCCATTTATGAAACCTAACCACGTTGAATCTTAGTTTTATTTTGTCTGTGAAATACTAAATCGGTGACTGGTCTCATTTAAGCCGGTTATTATGAAGACACAATCACTGAACTCGTTACTTAATGTTAGCTCTACATTGATTACTTATATATCATCAATAACAATCTTGAAACTCTAATACGTCGAATGTTATGTAATACTTATATACACGTCCAGTATATTTAGCAGCGAATGTGTTAATTATCTTTCAACTTCTGACCTTTTTCCTTCATAGCGGGGTAGTTAGAGAGAACGTAGTGTCAAAACACTCTGTCGTCCACTTGTCGCCTGAAATCAAGGCATTTTGCGTGTTGAGTGGTGGCACTAAACACCGCGCTCTCTTAGTTGCCAGAACGAAGAAATTGGGAATCGAATGCACAACCATCGCTTTATAGTCAGATGTCCCACGACGGTCTCTGAACGAATGGTGTTAATTATCTATAGGGTATGTTGAACTTTTTCTTAAAATATAGTACTAAAAAGTACATGGAGAGCTATTCTAGCAATCTATTCTAGGAGTATCCGAAACGAACCGAATTTGAAACTAGGTAATCCGGGAGAGAGCTAAAGTTTTCGAAATAATCTATAATCGAAATAAAGCAAGCTGAAATGGCGGTGGAACGATCATATTTATAGCAGTACCGAAAACCGTTGGGTTAATGTGACTTCGGCGTTAACTAAGATTGATTACTTAAAATTTAACATATAGACTGTGACACTAAGGACTGTGAGTGTTATACGCCTAGTTTTAAATAATTTTAATAGAATGTAAAATATAATTTCACAGGGTGAACTACGCAGCTGTTTCTTTATACCCTTAGCTCTCTGGGGTGGGTTTTTGAAAATTAAAGTTGCCTATGTATAACCTTGAATTATCAACTATATTTATGCCAAAATTCGTTACAATCGGTCAAGTACTGTAGATGTTTCATATTAACTTTCATCCTCTAATTCAACCTTTTAGATTAAGATTTTTGACAAAATAAGTAACCTATGTTTGAGTTCTAATCATTTTTGTTACTTTCATTCTAAATTTCATCCAAATCGGACTAACAAATTAGCCGTGAAAGCGTGACAGATAAACAGGCAGACTTTCGCATTTATAATATAAGTATGGATACAAGGAAATGGCGCAAATATTATATCTGTAGCATATTAACAACAACAATAACAGCTTTAGACTGTTTCCCGCGTAGCAGAGTAGTCTTAGAGAACCTAGTGTCAAAACTTCCCGTTCTCCACTTTCCACACAAAATTGATACATAGCGTTTGGAGTGACAGAACTTCACAACAATAATAATAATTACAAATATTAAAAACTTTTTAAACTTACATACTATACAGAGTGATTTTTATACCTAGTATTAAGTAATAGAATGGAAGGAAAAATAAAAAATCACTCAAATCGCATAAGTTTAGTTTATTAACAAGAAGAATAATAAAAAAAATACTTAAAATCCTACTATACATTAGTAGTAGCAATAGTTATAGTAGTAATTAGAATAGTAACATATATTAAGTATATTACACACATTAGGCAAGTAATATATAGAATTTTAAATTGCATTTGAGCGGAGCGTCCGAAGACTTCATCTATTTAATATATAAATTCCCTTTCACTTGCATCATCTAAATAAGCGCAACTAACTTTACGATCGCTTCGATAAACCTCTTATGTCTTAATGGGTAGAAAACCTTTAAAAACAATAATGATCGCTGGATCAGTTCATATCTGTATTAGGCATTTAAATTGTTAATTGCATAACGTTAATGACTTAAAGCAATTTGAAGTAAATTGGTATACATATTTGTTACTTGACTAATTATAATAATATACGTTTTATGTTCTTGTGTGTAAGGGATACTATCCATACTTATATTATAAATGCGAAAGTCTGTCTGTTTGTCTGTCACGCTTTCACGACTAATCTATCGGTCCGATTTGGATGAAATTTAGAATGAAAGTAGTAAATAATCCAGGGTCAAACATAGGCTACTTATTTTTTCAAAATCAACCTCTTGGATGGGATGTGACATAGGGGATGAAAGTTTATATGAAAAATCTCCGCTTGACTTGAACTTTGGCTTAAATTTAGTATATAATCGAAGGTTAACAATAGGTTAATTTATTTTTTAAAAATCCACCCCCGAGTGTTGCAATATAACGAAACAGTAAAATAGATTCTGCGGCGAAGCCGAGAGCGGGTCACTAGTTAGAAATATACAGCTTCACACTTTGTTAGTGTAGTCAGAGAGAACCTAAAGCTAAGACACTCCGTTCTCCACTTTCTGGTTGAAATCGAGACAGTGTGTGTTGAGTTTAGTTTGATTTATAGAAATGTAGTAAAGAAATTGTGTTTTGAATACATATTATATATAAACGTGGCACAGTGCGTGTGACGATAGTGGGTTCCAAAAACACGTTGGAACGTTCATATTTTATGTTTATAATATACTAAGTATTAGCTGGGTCGACAAATAAAATAAGCGTTGCCCTAGCAATTTATATGTTGATTTATACAAAAACGTAAGTCACGCATACGGTAGTGTCAAGAAACTCCGTTTTCCACTTTCCACCCAAATTCGAGACACTGCGTGTTAAGTGGCAGAGCTTAACGCCGAGGTTCACCTTGCTCACCCAATGAAAGAATTAATTAATTATTTCCTCTTTAGGTTAATGATCATAAATTATGATCATTGCACTGAATAGGAATCAAAGCCACATATGATATTTCAAATTCAGGCGGATATTGGGGAACGGAGTGCCTTGACTTTATTTTCTCGCTAACAACCCTGCATACAAGAAAAAGTACTATTGTTTTATATCATATAAAGAAAAATATATTGTTATTTCTATAAGACACAATAAAGATAAAAATCTTCGAAAATTTAATATATTCGTAATTTATCTTCCTCCGAGAAGAAATCGTCGCTCAAAATAGGCGCAAAGTGAAGAATGGGGCGTCAAATCCCTACATCAATTGTTTTGCTCAACAATCCACCTCTATTACGTTAGCCAATAAACATCTGAATCTTTCTCATTCCGTTTTTACGCGAGTTTCAGCAGTAATTTATGACTGGTTTACATTCTTTTTTGTATGTAAGTTATTTATTGAATGTAAGCTAACATATTTTAATATTTTTTAAGGTGTTACAAAGATTTTTTTTTAGCTTCACGCAGTATCCCGCACACAACAGGGTAGGCAGAGGGGACATAGTGTTAAGACACTCCGTTCCCCACTTTCCGCCGAATTCAGAAGCATTGCGTGTTAAGTGGCGGAACTTAAAGCCGCGCTTTACCTCGACACCAGAGCGAAGAAAATGGAAATATTAAATATTTCCACTCCTCGAGCGGGAATCGAACCCACAACCAGACGTTTACAGTCACACGCTTGCACCACTGGGCCACGACTGGCCACCAAAGATATGTTAAGAAAAACAGTTTTAGAAAACGTATTAAATTAACTTTATTGTTGAACGTACCAGGATCTGATTCTGCGTCCTTTAAAAGTTTCTAAAGTGCTAAAGAAACCATAACAGACGCAGGTTTTAATATTCCGCTACGTCAGAAAAGAGGAAAGGTTTTTTTTTAAAAAAACGTTTAATAATTTAGTGTGATGAGATTCAAACCCGCGCTCTTGAATTAAGAAGAACAGGTTCGATTCCCTCAACTTAAAAATTTTTATTTGTCGCCTAAAAATGTTTGTTTTTTGGAGTAAAGAATTTAAATGTACCCATTTGATATGCCTTAACATAACAATGTTTTAATTTTAATTAACTCTAATATGTTATAATTTGATAATAAATAGTAACAACAAGTTATTACACTCCCGAAAATTTCACCGGAGCTTACGTTGATGTTGAGACAATGCGTTCCTACGGTGATGAATCATAATTTATCTTCTGACGTGTATCCGTATATATATGTAGGTTGTACCTACTGTCTTCTCGAATACTCTTGCAAATATAATCTGATTAGTACGTAAAGTTTGATAAATATGTAAATTGTACATATGTTGTATATTGTATAAAAAATAAGTTTTATTTTTTCACGTTATACATAGTTCAGGCAGTCAAAGAGAATCTAGTGTTAAGACACTCCGTTCTTCAGCTTCCACCTTAAAAACGAGACATTGCGTTTTGACTTTGTAAATCTTAAGAAAATCTCCTATGAAGTGTCTACTTTAGCGAAAATATTCATAAGCGATATTTGAAGTTACAACCGCAATTTGACACATAACAAATACACATTAAATTAATATTTAAAATACAAAAGTAATATAGTATATACGAACTATTTTTGTAATTATTATACAAATTCTAATAATTTAAATTATGATTTATAATGAACTAAATGCCTAGTAAATGTTAAATAATTAACATAATGTTATACAGCAAAATGTTTCGACATATTATATCTACATACATATAAAAGTGTTGCGTTACTAAGAAACTACTGGGCGTAAGAAGATATAATTTGGCTTCTTCCTTATAAAGTATAAGGTAGGAACAAAACAGGAATTTCTGAAATGCGGGACCGTAAAAATAAGGGATTTTCCCGTATTTCCGTACTGTAGCAGGGAAGACAGAGAGAACCTAGTGTCAAGACACTCCGCTCTCCCCAATTTCATAGTCCGTAACATTTGGTGCTTCGTTTTCTCCCACTACTCCGTTAGAGATAAAGGGTGAAGCTAAAAAACCACAAAACAACCGAAGAACTTCTAAGTATAGGCAAGCGAAGTAGCGTATTACAACTTGTATTCGAATAAGAAGATAAAGATTAAAATAAAATCGAGTGTTTCTAAGACGTTAAGTCAGGCATTGTTTTTATCAGAGCGGCAATAATGTTATTCAGCGGTATTATGCCACCAAATAACATTATATTGCACCGTTCGTTACCTGAACGATGCGCAACAGTTCACTCAAGCTAACTTGCTCTACGTATACGTTGCGTTCAATAAGTATAACTTAGAGTGAGACTTTTTAAACATTTTTAAAGTGTTATTCCATTATAAGTCCTCACTTAGGAAAATTGAAAAAGACATTTAGAAAACGTATAAAAATTTGAACACGGCGGGATTCGAACCCTTTTAACCTTATTATTAATAATCGTATAATTAAACCTATAATTTAGACTAAGACTTCTTGAAATAGAGACTTAGAGGGAAATACGTACATGGACCGTAAACGCAATGGTTGTGTGTTCGATTCTCAGACGGGGAATGATTCTATATTATTTTCATTTCACCGCTCTGGTAGTTATATATAGATACACACACGCAATATCTCTATTTCGGACCAGAAGTGGAGAGTGGAGTGTTTCGACACTAGGTTCTATTTGATTTTTAGGTTTAATCTACAATAAAATTAGTATTTACTCACAGTATTAAAATTAATCATAAGCAGGTATAGATAGATAGGCATTATTTTTACAGCCAAGGTTTTGACACTGTACTGGCAAAACTGTAAATATTGAATGCAACAGATGTGACTTCCTTTCCTTGTGGCAAAGATTATATAAAAAATAATGCTGAAACAAAAGTTCGTAATATTTACAAAAAATATATATCTTATATTATATTAATAGGAAATATTATATTCATAGGAAAACACAAAACTTAACGAACATACTCGTAGTTACGTTCATGTAGTTCCATAAACGTTTATTAACGGTGTATGAACATACTTTTATAATTATAGCGTATAAAGTAATTTTATAATTATAGCTTTTAATAAAAACACTTGCATTTTTAAACATATAAATTTAATTAGGTATTTAATATATACATACATACATATATATAGCTATTACCTTTCCTCTTTGGCTACGTTTATATTTCCGTTTCTGTCCACCGATTTCCTAACTCAAATATTTAGAACACGTTTCACTAGCTCCTATTATTAGAAAAATTGACATTTATCTGAAAGTAAAAAAATCATATGCCTAAAATATATACTGGAATTAAAAATGCCTAAAACAACCTAGAAACGCTTTGATGTTATGTATGTATGTACTCGTGACCTGTCCTAATTAAACAAAAAATAAGATAAACAACTGAATACGATACTTAATAATAAATGACTGTATGTTCAGGTAAAGTTCTGGCGTCATCTGGAGCCAATCGTGCCAAAGGAGCAAAAAGTGTGACTGTAAAGCGACTGATTCCCACTCGAGGAGTGGAAATATATAATATTTCCATTTTCTTCGCTCTGGTGTCGTTGCAAAGTGCGGCGTTAAGTTCCGCCACTTAACACGCAATGCCTCCGAATTGGCGGGAAGTGGGGTACGTAGTGTCTTAACATTTTGTCTGTGTTCCCTCTGCCTACCCTACTGTGTGCAGGATACAGCGTGAAACTAAATGTTCTGGCGTCTAATAAAAAGCGCGGGGTTGAGCTCCACCAATCAACACGCAATCAATCGACTTCGTGCGGAAAGTGGAGAAAGTAGCCGGGAAAGAAATATCTCGAGACTGTTTCACTCTGATCCTTTTAGTATATACTGACCCTGTTAATTACTTACAGATCCTGTATAACAATAAGACTTGAAACATATGGGTATTTTTCGTCCACACTCAAGGCTCTGCACTCAAGACTAACGAATTATGCCTTACACAAATCAAACTTCTCTATAGTTTTTTCTATCTTGCTCGGGGAAGAAAGAAAGAACGAGATGACTTGTTCTCTTTGTTAACCCTTTGCTATGTGGGAAAAAGTGAAGCTGCTATTTTAATAAAATGTAGATATTTATGCCCCTTTGAGATTTACGTATTACATGCATTAATATTATTAAAATTCAAAAACACAATCTATTACGCATTAGAAAGCTTTGAAACTTTTACATATATTTATTACATATACCTTACAAACAATATGAAAGACCGCCGCCAAGTTTCTCGCAATAAGACATGACGAAACAATTGAATTGATACAATATCTATAGACATTTTCGTATTACCGATTAGGTTCAACCTTTCGGAAACGTTTTGTAATCACACGTTCACTTAAGCACTAACTTTATACTTATCATAATATCTTTTGTCGATATTAAGAAAGGTATGGAACAAATGAAATATGTTTTCAAGAGAAGTATTTTTATTGCGTATCAAATTATTTTTATTTTTTTATTATTGCAATTATTTTACAGCAGGGTTAACAAGATCTATTGTTACGACACTCCGTTCTCCATTTTCCGCCGAATTCTGGAGCCATTACGTATTTAGTGACAGAACACAACGCCGTGGTTTGCCAGAGCACTCCAGAGCGAAGAAAATAAAATATTAAATATTTCAATTCCTCGAATGTAAATCGAACCCACAACCTGTAGCATTTACCGTGACACTTTGTGCCCACAAGACACGACTGGTCTTCTCTAACATTTTCTTTTTATTTCAAAATGATGTTACCGTAGAAACAAAAAAATCTATCATCTATAGGCTTTCCAAATAAAGTCTAGATCATTTTTACCATAAAAAAAATTGACATTGAGTATGTGCGGAACTCAACCACGCTGCTACTCATATCCGGTTCATCATATCTGGCTATCGTGTTCTGAACACGAAATAAAAGTAATTTAAATATAATCGTTCCCCGAGCGGGAGCTGAACACCCAATAAAAAGCGATTACTGTCAGAGGCTGTCCCACTGCAGCGCCGTTGAATAAATCCTATAGCATTAATATTACTTATACGTGAAATTTCGTTTAAATATTAAAATATATGTAGAGGTAATTGTAGCGCAGTGAGATAGTATCTGACTGTAGTTGCGAAGGGTTATGGGTTCGATGCTCTTGGTGGAATATTCACAGGTTGGTAATTATCATTTCTTCGCTCTGGTAAACAAGACAAAGTGCAGAGTTGAGTTCCGCCATTTAAAATATACTATGTCGAATTCGGGCCAAAAGTGGAGAACGTAGTGACTTAACTTTAAATATTTTTTTAAAAAGATCTTAATATGTAATATTTAACGATATATTAAGGTATTTCTATAAAACCTATAATTTTTCCCAAACTCTTATTTTACGTAATTATTTTTTTAAATATTTACTTTAAAATACCCCATTGATTTATTAAAGAAAAGGTCAAAATATTTTAAATATAGTCATTTCAGAGTGCCAGTTATATGTAGGTTATATACAAAGGCCAGGTATATACAAAGTTCCGAATTCTATACAAATTGGGCGAATAGATTAACCGTGAAAACGTAAGCGTAGACAGAGAAACTTTCACATATATAATATTAATAAAAATATACTTTAGTATCAAAAAATTGTTATAATTTTTAACCATGAATTTACTGCAAAGGATTTAACTACATAAAAAAACAACTTCCATTCATACTGTCATTGAACATTCATTACCATAATATAATTTTTTCTACAGCATTCTTGTCACTTTCTTACGCAACTTCTTGTTGAAATAAATTATTATTTACTTAATTTTATTTATGCATTTTGTAAGTAATTCTCTATATTTTGTGTATTTTTTTATAATATTTGCACTTTACACTTCCAGCTATTAGTAATTTAGGTATTGAAAGTTTAGGAATTGGGGCTAGTCATGGCGCAGTGGCACAAGCGTGTGACTGTAAAGCGACAGGTTGTAGTTTGGATCCCACTCGAGGAGCTTTTAATATTTCCATTTTCTTCGCTCTGATGTCGAAGCAAAGCGCGGCGTTAAGTTCCGCCTTTTAACACGCAAAAAAAGAAGAATCCACTGTCATTATTATACTCGAAGAAACTTAGTAAAAATTTTAGTCAACCTACAGATACTTACAGAACTATAAGTTAATATACAACTATCAAAGCTTAGACTAAGCTAAGCGTATTTCTATTTAACAAAACATACCTGTATGAATAATAAAAAAGTGAAACTCGATACCAAATACTAATATTTGCCAATTATTGTATGTTTTATAGCAAGATCGAATATCATCTGAATCTATCATCTGCTAATTTAACTTATTTAATTATTTCATACATATTACTAAGCTTAGTATTATATATATTTTAAGCCACCATATAAATAATAAAAGTATATAGTAGTGTATAGGCAGATGGAATTTGGACCAGTTTTTGCCTAAATCTCAAACATTGTGGACTGGTGGAATGACAGAACTCGATATTGCGCTTTGTCTTCTTACCAATATAGAGATATTAAAATAAATTAAATACCGAACCTAGAGTAGGAATAGAACCCACAATTATCACGTTTAATGTCAGGCATTGTTACACTGCGCCATGATCTTGATGGAAATATTTGTATATGTATATAATAATATACACTGTACACTAGACCAGGGGTAACCAAACTCATCGTTGGGAGCTATTTTGTAAAGCTTAAAACAAACAACAAGATATATATTTTTAATTTCTAAAATAATGAAAAAAATGAAATTACTAAAATATTTTTTATTGTCGCCTAATTAATACATACACAGAAATATTAGTAATAATTACATAGACATTAAAAAGTCTAAGTCTAAAGCTAAGTGATCAATCTCTTCCTAACAACGTTAGAATTTCGTTACATTCTATTTTTTTTTCAGCTTCACGCTGTATCCCGCACACTGCAGGGTAGGCAGAGGGAACCTAGTGTTAAGACACTCCGTTCCCCACTTTCCGCCGAATTCGGAGGCTTGCGTGTTAAGTGGCGGAACTTAACGCCGCGCTTTACCTCGACACCAGAGCGAAGAAAATGGAAATATAATTTCCACTCCTCGAGTGGGAATCGAACTCACAACCAGTCTTTTACAGTCACACGCTTGTGCCACTGGGCTACGACTGGCCACAACATATACACTTAAGAACATTAATAATAACATAACCACAAATATTTCTCCTAAGGGCCGCAGTTTGACCACCCCTGCACTAGACAAACGTCTGGAAAGAGCAATAGTAAGACGTTCGTTGGAGCGCACGTGCCTATTATAGTACAGCCTAAGGGCAGGCAAGCTCATGTTTGCCAGTAAGTACCTCGTGAGATACTCGTACCTATATGAATCATTATTGTATTGTTCAAATGAGATACTTATTAAATTGTGTTATGTAAACTATAATTAAACAGTAAAAATGTATATATGTTATAGAATATTAAAAATGAAGAGATAAATCTAACTTTACTAGAATATGACTACGAATTTATGATTTTTAATATTTTATGTGTCTTTTTGCACACGCTAATCTATGGGTCTGCTAAGTGGATTACTATAGTTTTTTTTTTTCTAACCTAGATATAATATAAATTCCAGCTAATATGAACACTGGCTTAAATAACGTGAAAACAAGCTACAATTTGGAACTTGCACCCTAAAGTCATATTAAAACAAAAAAAATACTTATCCAATTACAAAATTAACTAAAGCATAAAATATAAGTACAATTAATTAAATTATATCTTATTTTTAATACATTTCTGCTCAAAGCAAGCATAGTCAGAGTATATGCTAGTACATTGGCACAATATTATAATAACAATTCAGTTTTTATTGCAGCAAAATGTGCACCATTTTTTTTTGCTTACATAATTCTTCAATCTAATGCAATAAGCATCTATCGCATTCACTCTCGGAACGTTAGCTTCGACATATTAAATATTCACAATACATTAATTTTTAAGCGTGTCGTCCACTTCGCATTTGCTATGATAATGTACTTATCAATGAAATGAAAACATTTTAACCGGATTAGTCGCGTATATTTTTAGTACTTAGAAATATATTTTAGAAAACTCGAAAGCTTTTCAGTTTTCTGTGGTTACAAGTTGCCTAAACTACAGTAAAAAGCATTAAACAATACCCAGTTTAAATCACTATAGATCACGCTTTTCGGAATGAAATACACTAAAACTTTAATAAATATTTAATTGGTAGTTGGAAATACAATTTAGAAAACGCAAAGTTTCGAGTACTTTTCAGTAATCTGTGGTTACAGGTAGAGTGGACTACAGTAAAATGTTTGAAACATCGAGTTTTCTATAGTATGTTTTGTAACACCAAAAATAAACGTAATTTGTGTCCAGTCGTGGCGCAGTGGCACAAGCGTGTGACTGTAAACGACTTGTTGTGGGTTCGATTCCCACTCGAGGAGTGGAAATTATATTTGCATTTTCTTCGCTCTGGTGTCGAGGTAAAGCGCGGCGTTAAGTTCCGCCACTTAACACGCAATCCTCCGAATTTGGCGGAAAGTGGGGAACGGGAACGGCTTAACACTAGGTTCCCTCTGCCTATCCTGCTGTGTGCGGGATACAGCGTGAAGCTATAAAAAAAAACAAAATAAACGTATTAAATCCGATTTAAACAGATTTCTTTGAATCTGTCTAAAAATCGTAAAAATAAAAGATCTTATTATTGATTAATAAATTTTGAGGACGAAGTAATTCCTTTTGAGAAGGTAAGTAATTCCTTTTCATAAGAAAAGGCGTGACGCAGTTCAGAAATGTCTAACTACCCACGGAAGGTATGGGTCGAATATCCTCTCTGGGTAATATGTAAAATATTTATGGTTATTTAATAAAATATGTAGCTATTATTACCTATTATTATTTTTATATAGTTGTACAATATACGGCATGATAATGTATTGCAAGTATAATTTATTATTACTTCTCTATATTATATGAATGCGCATTCATAAAAGTGGAAAGTGGTGGACGTTGTAGTCCTATTATTATGTATGTAAAAATAAATGGACTCCATATGAATGCACCATTGTAATGGGTTATATTCTCAAACGAATTAATTAAATATTAAAGTTATTTAAATTTTTCTACTCTGACAGCGTTACATTTTGACACTCAACACACAATGTCTCGAAATAGAGCGAAAAGTATTAATCTCCATAATAAAAAAGTGAGAAGCTCCTTTTTTACATAGTCTACAATAAACAATACCACGACTAAATATATACAGATCATGCATTTCATTTATTTTCCACAAAACAAAATATAACTTTAAAATTATATTTTTATTAAATTAACCAACTTAACTTTTTTTTAAATTCATTCGTCATATACTTTCGAAGTAAAAATAATAATTAACATATATAATATTAACAACAACCTTTCAAAAACAAGCAATTAGAATAGTACTCCGTTATTATATAAAAATCAATCTCCCAAGAGCAACAGCTGCTACTTTCGATAAGCCTTCGCCCATGCGGTGAA
Source organism: Dryas iulia moderata (assembly GCA_019049465.1). Lineage (NCBI taxonomy): Eukaryota > Metazoa > Arthropoda > Insecta > Lepidoptera > Nymphalidae > Dryas > Dryas iulia. The sequence continues at coordinate 4,951,336 of CM032415.1, read as the reverse complement.
GGTTAATATTATTAATGCTCGAATCTTAAAAATGGTTTGTTCACTCGCTACTAAAATAAGAAAGGTCTTTTGAAGGCTGCTAAGCACGATTTGTAATGCATATTGACAAATACTATATTGTTTACTTTCACATTAGCACTGAACTATGCTAAATAACGTTGAATATTTGTTATAACCCTGACAATTTGTGTGGTCGTTACCTTTTCAGGGCCAAACTACTTAATTGACCTCGATTGAATTGCTAACGATAATATTTCGCGCTCGAAATTAACTAACTTATGGTATGCATTCCGAAATTAGAATGCTGGGCGGAATGGTGAAAGATTATATACAGATGTGTATTAGGGACCGTTACCGCAATTTAAATTTGTAATAACTGGACTCTTTTAGGGTATATTCTTTAAGTCTTAGTTTTAAGTACTGAAATTGTAAATAATGTATTGCAAATGATACGAGAAGAATCATGTTAAAAAAGGTACAGACCTTATGTCCGTAGAGTAATAAAATAGATTTTAAAAAAAAATATAAAAAAAACAAAATTAAAAATTTTGAAAATACCCACGACGGTTTAATTGTAATTGAAAAAGGATAAAATAACTGTAAATCCCCCGCCTAAAAGAATATATGTAACGAGATGATGGGGACGACTTCGTCGGAGCTGCCATTACTTTAAGTTTGCTAACTTCTCCTAGGT